>JAIUSX010000202.1:1242234-2484468 GCA_026573805.1 Hesperophylax magnus | reverse complement strand
TTTTCTTTCAGCCGCGCTAAATTTCTTTGAAAAGAAACCCAGCGGTTCCCAGTGACCTGCGATGAGCTGCTGGAGTGCGGCGCCAGCTGTGGTGTCAGAAGCGTCGCTGACTATGGATAGTGGGGCTTCACACTTTGGGTGAGCTAGTAAGGTCGCCTGAGCAAGGGCTTCCTTGCACTTGTCAAAGGCTTCCAAAGTCTCTGCTGTCCAGGAAATGGGCTGCTTGCCTTTCTGTTTTCCAGTGAGGAAATCATTGAGCGGTGCTTGCGTCTCTGCTGCATTGGGGAGAAACCTCCTATAAAAGTTGAGAGCTCCCAGAAAGCGTCGTAAATCCTTCACCGTTTCAGGCCGACTGTAATTTTTTATTGCGTCGACTTTCTCTGGCAGGGGTGTAGTGCCTTCACCAGACACCAGGTACCCCAAGAATTTTACTTCAGGCAATCCAAAATGGCATTTGCTGGCGTTGACGACCACCCCGTATTCCTGCAGGCGCTGGAACAAGGTCTTGAGGTGGTTCGTGTGTTCCTCCTCTGATGATGAGGCAATGAGGGTGTCGTCGATGTATGCGTAACAAAAGTCTAATCCTCTGGTGACCTCATCGATATAACGTTGAAACGTCTGGGCTGCGTTGCGGAGACCGAAGGACATCACTGGAAACTCGAAGAGTCCGAACGGCGTGGATATTGCCGTCTTCGGGATGTCTTCAGGAGCTACTGGAATCTGGTTGTAAGCTCGTACCAGGTCTATTGTGGAGAATATCTTGGTATCCCTCAGCGACTGGGCGAAATCTTGGATGTGTCGGACTGGGTACCGGTCAGGTATAGTTCTGGCGTTCAATCCGCGGTAATCACCGCATGGTCGCCATTGGTCGTCCTTCTTAGGGACCATGTGAAGTGGGGATGCCCAACAGCTCTAAGAAGGCCGGGCAATTCCTAATCGGACCATGGTCTCAAACTCCTTCTTGGCCCGTTTGAGCTTGTCAGGGGCGAGGCGGCGAGGACGTTCTGCGACTGGAGGACCTGGAGTAGTCCTAATGTGGTGAAGGGTAGTATGGCGAACTTCCTTCATGGCGCCGTCAGGGCGCGTAAGGTCCGGATACTGTTGTAAAAGTTTGTGGTAGGGGGATGTCCCTGTTACAGTCTTAATGGAAGCGGTCATGTTGTTACTGCGCCTGCCTGTAGTTGTCAGGTTCGTCACCTGATCCAGCAATTGTCTGTTGTGGACATCAACTAGGAGCTCGAATCGTGCTAGAAAATCCGCTCCTATGATGGGCCTGGAGACGTCAGCAATGACGAAACTCCAAGTAAAATCACGACGTAGGCCTAGGTCCAGGTTGAGCGTCAGGCTTCCATACGTCGCGATGGTGCTTCCATTTGCGGCCGCCAATTCGTAGGACTGCTTGGCCGGACGGCCTTGGACTAGGCGTCGTGGGTAAACGCAGAGATCCGCGCCGGTGTCCACGAGAAACTGGATGCGAGTTGCCCGGTCAGTTACGAAGAGGCGACTTAATTGTGCCGGGCTGCTGGTGCTGGTCGCCATCAGTGTGAACCCATGGCGTTTCCCTCAAAATTGCAGGGTTTGATGCAGGAGCGCGCCTTGGTACCGAACTTCCAGTGGTACCAGCATTTTCCTTCTATATGACGACCCCTGGAACGACTGCGCGAACGATGTTGCCGCCAACGAGGACTGGTACTCCTGGATGGGCGTTCCTGAGAGCGCAGCGTCGAAATTTCCCGTCGTAGGGTGTCTATTTCGTCATGGAGCGGCAGCATCATCTTCTGCATCCTATCTATCAGGCAGTCTTCGTCAGGAGCCCGGGGAGAGACTTCACTGACCCCTGGCCTGCCAGCATAGTCGTCTATGGCGTCCGCGAGATCCGCCATCTTGTCCAGCGGGGTGCCTTGTTGTGTCGCCAGAACCACTTGCATACTTCGCGGAAGTCTGCCCATCCAAAGTGTCTTCAGCACCTCATCAGGCACTGCGCTGCCCGCAAGGGTGCGTAGATGACGAAGAAACTGTGAAGGTTTTCGGTCACCCCTCTCCTCATGCTCCAGGAGTCTCCTTGTCTTCTGCTCCTGGGTAGAGCTCAAGCGCTTCGTGAGTTCCCTCTTGAGCAGGGTGTACGCTCCGACTTCAGGGGGGTTGACAATAATGTCCCGGACCTCTTGGGCGTACGTGGGATCTAGGGCCCCAAGGATGAAACCGAACTTCGTCGACTCCACCGTCACTGCTGCAGCTTCAAAACTCCTTTCAACCATAGCAAACCACAGCTCTGGATCGTTAGGACAGAACGGGGGAATCCTCACAGCTACGCGGTTGACTTCCGGCGGCGAAACTGACTTCGTCGAGTCGGTCGGGAGAGACATTTTAAAAAATAAACGTAGCACACGATAACACTTACAAATTAACTCACGTCGTAGGTCACCACTGTGGTTATCGTGGGGTATAAATGAAAAGATCTCTCACTCAGTATAGCGTTTATTGATAAATTGTCAGCTGATTTTACAATCACAATATTTGACTTTGTTGTGTACAAATACTAGGAATGCGCGCGAGACTAAGCCGTAGTAATCGTAGGTAGGTGCAGCCGAACGATAGTAATTACTGAACACTGATGATATGCTCGCTGCGTCGGGCCTATTTATACTAGACGGCCGACGGTAGCGGTAGGTAGATGGATGGCAACTAAATCGAAGACACTCGCTCGATCTGGATCATTCGCGAACTTTCGACGGCGTGGCAATTATGCCTAGGCCGTAGGCTCGAACCTTCTGGCGAGTTCTCGTAGTATCCGAGGCGGAGTGCGCAATAGTATTGTCGCGAGTAGGCAAGTAGGTCTTGTAGTACGTAGATTGTTTACGTTGCGGTTTGGACTGCAGGTACATAATCCGAGAGTAGATACTAAGTAGGTCGAGCGGTTTATTATTAATTATTTAATGTATTAATCTCGACGCTACAGGAATAAGCGGTAAGAATAAAGCTGCTGCCACACGCAAAGCTCACATCAACAGATAATATAAAGCACAATAGCGCTCGCCATACAATCCCATACAGACCCGACACACGTAAAAAGATAACGCGCTATAAGTGTGGTTCTGAACTTCGCTAACCGAATTTATTTTACGTAACCGCTCCCGACGCGATATTTGAAAAGTTATGCGTCCCCCTCTCCGCCGTAAAAAGGAGAGGGGGTCATTTTAATTACGGAGCTACCAACTAAGTTCCGTGTTCCCTTTAACAGCCATGACATAAGCAGCCTAATAATGCATCATCTTATTTATTATGTTAGCTCATATCGTCATGTGTGCTAGTAAATTTAAAAACATGAAAAACCTTATTTGGCAAACATACTTAACATATATTTAAAATATAAATATAATCAATATTTGAATTTGAAGTAAACAAATTTTCGCCCTTTCAAAATTAATCATATTTTTAATCTCAGTATGTTTATATGGTAATATCATTCGGTTTTTTGATAAAGTTGGACGGCCTGATACCTACATAGAGAAGCTTCTAGTTTGTTCGTTTGTTGATTGTTTTCAATTGTTTTCCTGGGTAATCTGGTTTGCTCTCGTCAGCTCTCGTGCTCTCTTCTCGTTCCCTGCCCTGGTGTTGGTCCTTGCCGCCTTTGCCTTCGACATTTTTGGAAATCGACGTGAGCTTATTTTACAATAATTTATTATATGTCGCTTTCGTCGATCGGCGTGCGAACTGCGAATTTCCTGATTCGACGGAGAGGTTATGTCAGGTTATGTGAAAATGCGCTATTGACGCGCAGATTGTTTAAAATCTAAAAAGTTTATAAATAGCATTTATAATTATATAGTCAACTGAGCACTGCTGGCGGCATCATCATCTGAGGATGAGCTGTCCAACAGATCCAGCAATAGGCGACAAGTATCATCCATTTCGAAAACGTGCTCAAGCTGTCAGTAAGTTGTCACTTTGACAGATGAAATTATGTTCCTCGGCCGCTCTCGAATTCAACTGACCCCCTCTCCTACCATAGGAAGAAATATTTGATAGCGTCGTGTGTCGGTAGAAAAGATGATGCGCTGTACATTAACTTTTGATGTTAGCTTTGCGTTTGGCAGCAGCTTAAGTTGTAAAGTCCTAGGCCGTAGAAGTTGGAATATAGGAAACCTGTGTATCCGTTTATAATAGATGGCAATAATCTCTTATTTTTTTTCCATAACCGAAAAGATGGTCCAAATTTATCTTTTACGGTTACGGAATAAAGAAAGCTGAGATATATACCGAAATTTATGTATTTTCAATTGATACTCTATGGTATCTACAATTTGACAAGAGTGGTTTATTTATGTATTTGACAATCGAACAATAATTTTGTGAACAAGTATTTACGCGGAGTAAATAGATTCTTCCTTTTATGATTAATGGGACGCACACTCCAACGTCGTTTTTTTCTTATTTTTTTCGTCAACAGTGTGTCTCCTATTGCAGCGTATGCTAGCCCCAGAATTGACAAAAACATTCCACATGCAACAATATCTGAGGTATCCATCGTTTCAATATTTATTTATATAAAACAATATAACTTTTATAAGATGGAGGAAGAATATACTCTCGGTTGACAGTTGACATAGACAAGTGACAGCTGCACAGTCACTTCTATGGACGTATTCTATTCTATTCCTATTTCAATTATAAACGACGATCTAAAATATTACGGATAAAGGATTACGCCACCGACCTATTCTTACCGCTTATTCCTATTATAAACGGGCCTTTAATAACCCAACATAACCTATCTTATCCTTTCTTAGTATTTTCATAGAGTAATTGGTAAAAATTCTAGCCACTGGTTTCACGAATACCAACAAAAGAAAATGTCATCAACAAAAATTATTCCGGCTGTTTTCCCATACAACAAAAGCGAATGATCATTTCACGTAATTAAAAAAAATAATTTGGCTAGAAATTAATTAATTTGGGGTGAAAAGCCATTAAAATTTAAAAAATATATCTATGTATTTTCACAAATGCAGTCAATTTCCCTTTAAAGTAATTAAGGTAAATCAAAAGGTTTTATTTAAAAATATTTCGTATTATCCGCGGCCAGAGATTCAGAATAATTACATAAATTTGCATTTGATTTAAATAATCATTTACAAATGTATGTATTTCCGATATTCTTTTGAAAGCGGATAAGGTAATACCGGTTTATATTTTGAGAAAGATATTATTATGTGTTATTTATTGAGTTTCCCCACGATTTATGGCGATTCTCTCAATTTTCAGTTATTTGTGAAAAATTCAAATAAGTATTCAAATTATTTATAGAAAAAACGATAATTAATTACTTATTCAAAACTGAAAATCGTACTAAACTTAAATATATATTTGCATGTCCTAAACTAAACACTTCAGTTGCCGAACACCAATATAACCACCAAGGAAAATATTTCTTTGGTAAATCGCGAGCTGAAGTATTAATGATAACATTTATTTTACGTAAGATTTGTAACAAGGTGTGTGCATCACTTTACTTACATCGCATCTATGGTCTTGGATTGTGGGACCTTTAAGTACCTACACATTGTCATTTTGCTATTGGTCAAATTGACAGCCTTGCAATTTTGACTTGGAGAGTTGCCAAACCTGAGAGAGATAGAATCTGTGATTTGCATTGGAAGCAGTGGCCATTCTTTGATCACCAGCCCAGATCAGCGGGCATTTCTCTTGGCTGAGGTTCTACGAACACATTCGCCAATTTTTGTGAGCATCAGCTTTGCACATGGAGCATTAACCATTTGATTGGTGGAATCGGATGGCATCTGCCGATCCTGATTGGTTAAGAGTGACCCTTTTGGAGACCAGCAGCGTGAGGCTGTTTTGCATTGGACTAAGACATTATTTTTTGGATAAATTATAAACTGGGACAGTTGCTGTGAAGAGCCGGAATCTACAACTTCGTATCAAGAACGAACTGGTATCACACCTTCATTTTACCTATGCAAGCCCTTTGCCAGACAGATTTAATAGTAGGATGCTAGATAATTTATTTTTTATTGTCTTTTTTATGGTAATACATTTTAGTATTCTTAAATTTTTATTTTCATTTCTAGATAAAAAAATACCCATCCTTACTTTTATTTGTTGCCACTTAATCCAACGGTAACAAATTCTAATATTGAACGCTGTCGAGAAATATGTATGAGATATCAGTAACAAAAAAACTGTTTCCCCTATTTATTTAAAGATTTCCATTCCACAGCAGCGCCATGGATCTACTAAATCCAGAAAATGTTTCCATCAAGACGGAACCTGGGCCCCAGGAAGAAGACGGTGAAATACCGTATACGGATATAGATGTCGACCTCCCAAATGTAAAGAAGGAATGTTTGCAATATGCGGAGAGTATTCCGTCTGCCAGTAAGTCTCATTTCATATGCTAAGAATGTAGGACATAAAATTGTTTTTCTTTACATTCTTTTTTACATTTTAATTTATATTGGTATTATATTAGCATTACAGGAACTGTATTTTTACATAAAGTAAGTTCGAAAATTGCTCAATTCTTCGTGATATTTTTCCTTAAATGAAAAGTTCCTTCTTTACTTTCATTTTTTAATTTTTTAATTTTTTTATTTATCATTTCCTTGTTTTATCTATTAATATTTCTTTAGTTTATTATATCAGCTAAACAATAGTAAAAAAAAAAAAAAAATGTCGTGGTATAACTGAATGTATACTAGATTATGAATATTCTTTTGTATTACTTTACCAACAGAATTTCTTCAATTCAGTTTCATTTTCAGATTAATTTTCTTGTTTTTATCTATTAATATTTCTTTAGTTTATTATGTCAGCTAAACAATATTAAAATATATCATGGTTTAACTGAAAGTATTCTAGAATATGTATATACATATGTATTATTTTAACAACAGAATAGTCAACACTATAATTTACATGTAAAAACATTATCATATTGGAATGTCCTAAAACGGACAATCGCCTAGTTGGACATTTTAAGTTCATTAATTGTATTATATTATGTAATATTTACAAACAATCAATAAATAAATAAATAAATAAAAAAAAAAATAAAAAAAATAAAAAATTCGGATGTTCTAAATTCACAATCGTTATGAAATGTCGTGCCGACTAGAGGTGGGTGAGTTCTGCATTTTTCCGGAGGCATCCGAGGACTGCTTCCTTTTAAAAGAACTCGAGTTCTTGGAGTGGGTCCCGGGTCCGAGTTCTTGGGTGCGGACTGGGTACTGGGCGACTACCGGGACGCACGGGTCCGGCCAAGGACTCGGCACTCGGACTCGGATAGAACCCGCGAAAGAACTCGGACCCGTAGCAGGACAAGGACCCGCACAAGAACTCGGACCCACACGAGAACACGGAGTCAATCCCGTCACCCATCGCACCCGAGTCGCGAGTTGTGCAGTTTACATTTTGGCGAAGTTCAACGAAATCCATTCGTGTCTTGTCGTGTTCCAGCTGATTGGGCTACGGCTAATGCGAGGCCGTAACGGATGTAGTATTAGGTTCCAAGTTCCAGATGATAATTTTAGCACACGCGTAAGCAGTAATAAATCAAATGTAGTAACATAAATTTCGGTTGTCGTTGAGAATTTGTCGTTTTCATAATCTCTGTCCATCGATATAGATAAAGGTACTTGGTCGAAGCCTCTATCAAATGAAACTCAGTAAAGGCGAGATGTTTTAAAAACAAAGTCAGGAAGTAGTTAGGTACAGCATTGAACTATTAAAATTTTAACAATTAACAACATGTTTTAATATCTATTTATTCCAGTCCATTTTTTTTACTTTTACAATACATACACACTTTGTTCAATATATTATTGTAGGATTTGTGTATATTATATAATTGATTTGTATATTTTTCCTTTTGGTTTCACAAATATATACATATATATGTCTCAGGATCATTAAAAATAAACATTTGCCAGAAATTTGCCTTTCGAATGAACACTATTACGACATAGCTAAAAAATTTTAACAAAAGATAGCCATTTTAAATAAACAATTATTGAATAAAATAATCTTGGTACCTAATTTATCGCTTGTCTGAATCTTTCCAATACCAGTTGACAATCAGTTCCAATTTTTAAAGTCAAAGCAAATCCATATTCTAGAGTTCACTGAACCAGAGTTACGGATACACAGACAGACACCACTGAAATTTGTATTTTTAATAACACAAAAAATAAAAATAGTGAACGATAATTAAAATAAAACTTTAAAATAAAACAATAATTTTTACTTACAGTAGGTACCTAGCGCCTACAAATATGAGGGGCTAAAATAAAAATATAAAACATCAAAGAATTGCGATAAATCATTGAGATTTTACATAAAAACCGTTAAACTAATCGACAATATCTCAAAATGCCAACGTGTTGATTTTTAAAACAAGATCATGAAACAAAAGAAACATAAGAATTGAACATAAAAATAATAAATCAGTAAGTTTTTTTTTAAATTCTGAATCCGAAAAAAAAAATGTACAAATAGGCATAACAGTCAAAAGAATCATAAATAAACTCAAAATATCTTCGTATTGAATTTTTTAAATCAAGATAAAACATAAAAAAAAATGAACATAAAAAAATGTAATATTTTTTTTTTAAATTGCGAATTGAAAAATTAAATTATACAAATTGTTACAAACAGTTAAAAGAATCAGCAATATCGCAAAATCCCCCCGTATTATTCATAAGACATAAAAAGCATTGAAAAATAAAATCAGTAAGATCTCGAATCGAGACCCCGAGTCCGAGTTTTCTGGGAGTTGTTGATTAGAGGCATTCGGGTCCGAGTCCAAGTCCTTAGAGGCATTCTCGGGTCCGGGTTCTCTGGGAGTCGTTGATTGGAGGCATTCGGGTCCGAGTCCCAGACCGAGTTCTCTGGGAGTGGTTGATTACGAAAAGGAGTGGGAGTAGGACCCGCTTCCCGCAAAGGACTCGGGCTCAAGGACTCAATCCGGCTGAACCTACACATCGCTAGTGCCGACTGGACTAAGCTTGTTCCTCAAGTTTCACCTCAATTTTTGACATGGTTTAAGTTACATGCTTTATTATACATATATTAAAAATACACATATATTCATGGAAGAACACATCATTCCATTGACTAAAAACAAACACACTCCGTACTGAAGATGTTTAAGAACAAATGATTTTTCTTTCTTGAAGAATCAGTCTCTGAAGCAGACATCTTCGTATTTCTTATTTTTGAATTAAATTCTTAAGTGTGTTATGCAAATGCCCGCTTATAAGTAGATATATTTAATGGTTAATATTTTCAGATATTTTTATATTCACCTATTTTGGAGGTTATACTTATCGGTATAATACCAATAAGAGGTGTTATTTTGATATTCAAAGAAAAATGCCATTTTTTTTAATATAAATGATCGAATGTTAATTTCATTATAAAGAGGAAGGTATGCCGTTAATAGTGAAAAATAACATTAGTCAAATGACCACCACGACCACGCCTACAGGACCATATCCTTTTCATGAAATTTTCCATAACCAAATCGCAAAGTGGCTGCCTTATGTCCTCGATAGTCTCACGAATTCCATCTTTGAGGTCTTGAATCGAAGCTGGGCTGTTGGCGTAGACCTTCTCTTTCACGTGGCCCCAAAGGAAGAAGTCGCAATGTGTGAAATCACAAGATCTCGGTGGCCAATTGTGATCACCTCTTCGAGAGATAACACGGTCCGGAAACTTTTCACGTAAAAGATCAATGGTTTCGTGGCTTGTGTGGCACGTAGCGCTGTCTTATTGAAATTAAACGTTGTCCAGGTCAATACCATCCAATTCCGGCCATAAAGAATCATTAATTTCTTAATTAATATTCAAAATAACAACTATTATTGGAAAACCCTATATATCAGTAGGCAGAATAAGATGTATAATTAAAAGGATAACGGTCACAACTAGGAACCCAGAATCTATTGTCGTCCTGGGGGATACGTCTTTAGTATAATCAAGTCTTCAAATCGTGTTCTTAATCCTGAATTCAGTGACACTTATCTTTTTATTTTTCTCGATCTTGTTCTGTTTCATGTTTTTATTTTATTTAAATCTTTCTACTAACACAAATACGTTTTGATGTACATCAATTATCGATATACGTATTGTTGTTTTGTTTATCCAGGTAGCATTAATTTGGAGACATTTACCATCAAGGTGGATCTTGAACCCCGAGAAGATGAAGGGGGATATCCTTACGTGGAGATCGACATTGACCTGCCGGATATAAAAAAGGAATGCTTAGAACGTTTCGAAAGAATTACCCACACAGCAGGTAAAACCGATTATTGAGAACACGTCAAACAATTCGTGCTCTCCAATTTTTTACATTTTTATGAATTCAAAGTGCTTATGTTATCTGGTATCACTCTGTTCTCTCCGGTATGGTTTAGCAATTTACGTATATTTTATAGGTTGCATAAATGTGCAACCTGTAAAAAAGGCGTTAACCATCAAGGCGGATCTTATACCCCGAGAAGATGAAGGATGATAAATTTCCGTGGCCTTCGCGATGTTAAAAAAAAACTACTTAGAACGCTTTGAAAGCATTTCCCAGACTGCAGATCAAACCACGTTTCTTTGTAAGTTTTAATAATTCCAGCTGCTTGTTTTGAAAAACATGTTATTTATTTGATTTTCTTAAAATTACTGGTTTCGCTTAGTACAAGCATTTTCGGTTCCATGATAAATCAACACACTGACGATTTATCACACATTTTAAAAGTGATATAAAGTAATTAGAAACGATGAAAAAAAAACCCAACCTAACCTAACCTACTTAACCTTTCCCTTACTGTGCTAAAAAAACCACGCGTTCCGGTGCTGTGTAGTCAATACCCATATCAAAATAAGCGATTAAGTATCGGAAAAATATTAATATTCATAGCTAATCGATTATGTTTTATATCAAAAGTGATAATAATTGCAATTTAATTGCTGAAACATGAAAAAACCATCGGCAGATGCTAAAGAAACGTGCGAGGGGTCCACATCTAACAACGGTTCGCGGCCGACTGGCTAGCGGCTGGCACAAACACAGCTGTGCGGTCGTAGGTATCGATGGAATAAATCAAAATACAACTGCAGACGTGTGGATGTCTCGTGTTCCCGCATAGCAAATTAAAGCGCGACATCAATAGCGTGTCATTTATTCGCAGACTCTTCGCGTATTGGTATCACACGGTTGATTGTATTTGTGTATTTGTTCCCGATTTTTAACAAAAATCTCTGATTTTTAATTGAATTTGATAACTATGTAATTTATTATTTTTTAATTCAGTGCATAAATGTATAACGGAGGAATACCTAAAATCTGAACCCAGAGTTTATAGACTTAAAGTTATTAGAAGCAATGTGTAGTAAATACACACCACAGATAAGGAAAGGTTAGCTTATATCACTTTTAAAATGTGTGTTAAATCGTCAGTGTGTTGATTTATCCCGTAACCATTTTTATTTACACATGTTGAACGAATTTACTAAGCCTATTTACGCTGTACGTTGGTTATAAGACTTTTTGAGCTTCCTATATGCGTATTTTTTTTTCCTTATTTGTCGACAGATCTAAAGACGCATCCTGTGGAAAAACCATTATTTTTCTGTTCTCAAAAGAGCCATCTGACGAGCCACACGCCGACACACAGTGGAGAAAAACCTTTTTTATGTTCCGAGTGCAACTATTCATGTTCTCGTAAGAGCCATTTGAAGGACCATATATTGACTCACAGTAAGGATAAACCATTTTTATGCTCCGAGTGCAACTATTCATGTTCTCTAAAGGGATATCTGACGCTCCACATGCTAACTCACAGTAGAGAAAAACCTTTTTCATGTTCCGAGTGCAACTATACATGTTCTTCAAAATATCATTTGAAGAGACATATGCTGACCCACAGTGGAGAAAAACCTTTTTCATGTTCCATATGCAACTTTTCATGTTCTGAAAAGAACAATCTAAGGAGCCATATTCTGAACCACAGTGGAGAAAAACCCTTTTTATGTACCAAGTGCAACTATTCATTTTCTCGAAAGAGCAATCTAAGGCGCCATATGCTGACCCACAGTGGAGAAAAACCTTTTTCATGTTCCATATGCAACTATTCATGTTCTCAAAAAATATATCTAAGGAACCATATGCTGACCCACAGTGGAGAAAAACCTTTTTCATGTTCCATATGCAACTATTCATGTTCTCAAAAAATATATCTAAGAAACCATATGCTGACCCACAGTGGAGAAAAACCTTTTTCATGTTCCGAGTGCAACTATTCATGTTCTCAAAAAATATATCTATGGAACCATATGCTGACCCACAGTGGAGAAAAACCTTTTTCATGTTCCGAGTGCAACTATACATGTTCTTCAAACAATAATTTGAAGAGCCATATGCTGACCCACAGTGGAGAAAAACCTTTCTCGTGTTGCGAGTGCAACTATTCATGTTTACGAAAGAGCCATCTAAGGCGCCATATGCTGACCCACAGTGGAGAAAAACCTTTTTCATGTTCCATATGCAACTATTCATGTTCTCAAAAGAGCAATCTAAGGAACCATATGCTGACCCACAGTGGTGAAAAACCTTTTTCATGTTCCATATGCAACTTTTCATGTTCTGAAAAGAGCAATCTAAGGAGACATATGCTGACCCACAGTGGAGAGAAACCTTTTTCGTGTCCCGAGTGCAACTATTTATGTTCTCGTAAGAGCCATTTGATGGACCATATATTGACTCACAGTAAGGATAAACCATTTTTATGCTCCAAGTGCAACTATTCATGTTCTCTAAAGGGATATCTGACGCGCCACATTCTAACTCACAGTAGATAAAAAACTTTTTCATCTTCCGAATGCAACTATTCAAGTACATAAACGAGCTATCTGACGTGCCACATGCTAACTCACAGTGGAAAAAAACCTTTTTCATGTTTCGAGTGCAACTATTCAAGTTCTCATACGAGCCATTTGAAGAGACATATGCTGACCCACAGTGGAGAAAAACCTTCTTCATGTTCCTAGTGCAACTACTCATGTTTTATAAACAAAAAATTGAAGAGACATATGCTGACCCATAGTTAAGAAAAACCTTTTTCAAAATTCCATATGCATCTTTTCATGTTCTCGAAAGATCCATCAAAGGAGCCAAATGCGCACCCACAGTGGAGAAAAACCTTTTTTATATACCGAGTGCAACTATTCACGTTCTCGAAATCGCAATCTAAGGAAACATATTCTGACCCACAGTGGAGAGAAACCTTTTTCATGTTTCATGTGCAACTTTGCATTTTCTCGAAAAAGCCATCAAAGGAGCCATATGCTCACCCACAGTGGAGAAAAACCTTTTTCATGTTCCATATGCAACTATTCACGTTCTCGTAAGAGCCATCTGATGGACCATATATTGACTCACAGTAAGGATAAACCAATTTTAACTCTGAGTGCAACTATTCACTTTCTCGAAAGAGATATCTGACGCACCATATGCTGACTCATACTGGAGAAAAACTTTTTTCATATTCCGAGTCTAGCTTTTCATGTTCTCGAAATAGTAGTTTGACAACACATATGCTAACTCACAAAAAGGATTAACTTTTTTCATGTTCCGAGAGCGACTTTTATCGAAACGGAAATTTGATGAGACATATGCTGACTCACAGAGTATAGAAAAACCGTTTTCATGTTCCATGTTCAACTATTCATATTCTTAAAAAAAAAACGTTTGAAGGGTCATATGCCGACTCACCATGAAACAGGCAGTCGTTTAGTATGGTGATTTAATGTATCATATATAAATCAATTTTACAATGTTTTATCATGTATTTTATGAATAAGATGAACAGGAGAAAATAACCTTTTTCATGTTACGAGTGCCACACATTGATTTACTCGGGATTTTTTTTATCATTATTTTTTATTTAATATTTGATTACAATAAATATACAATTTATACATATTATACAGTGTTATAAAGGTAAATAATAATAGCTTTTCCTCACCATAAAGAGACGAGGCTCTTGTGTTTGGTGAGTGAATCTTAGCTCAATTATATGGAATCATGTAAGTAAGTTAATAATATATTTGCAAAACCAAAGGGATAAGTAAGAAATAGGCAAGATTTATCAATAATACAGTTTCAAGATTTGAAGGAAATAATAATAAGAGTAAGATATGGACTTTTATAGTAGTTTTAGGTAATTTTTTAATTTTATTTTAAATTCCTGAATATCTTCAATATTTTTTAGATAAAATGGAAGGATGTTAAAATATGTTTTACCTAGATAGAGATAGGTATTTTGTTTGTGCTTTGTATTAAGTTTTGAGATTTTGATAGTTTTTTGGTATCTTGCTGATGAATTGAATTGTAAGTTATTTAACTGTATTTTTTTATAAATTTGTAGAATTGAATATTTTTTATATATATTGTCTATTGTGGGTACATTAAATATTGAAAAGAGAATCTCAGTAGAAAATTTGGATGGTTTTTTTATATATTTCTTTAATTATCAATCTTTGAACTATTTGAAGTGGATTTAATATATTGTTATAAGTTCCTCCCCAGCCAATAATACCATATTGTAATATAGATTGTACAATTGCATAGTACACTCTTTTTAGGTTTTTTAGTCTAAGAATAATTCTAAGTCTTATAAATACATTTTCTAATTCTTTTGACAAGTTCAAAAATTTGTTTTTTCCATTTAAAATGTTGATCTATATATATACCAAGATATTTAATTTCAGAAGTTAGACTAAGTATAGAACATTCTTGATTGCAATTAGTTCTGTTATATTTAAGTTGATGTATTATAACTTTTAATTCTGGTATTAATTTAAATTTGTTGATAGAGAACGGGATACATTTTTTTCAGTATTTAATCAGAGGAGGTTTTTATCGAACCAATTTTTCAGTATATTAATATCAGTATTTGCTAAGTTATTAACATTATTCCAATCAGTACCTTCAATTATTACGACAGTGTCATCAGCATAAGATATTATTTTTCCATTTAATCTTTGATTGAATATGTCATTTACATAAATGATAAACAGTAACGGTCCCAGGACTGTACCTTGAGGTATGCCGAAGTGACTTGTTTTTTGTTGACTAAGTATATCGTTGATTTTTACGACTTGAGGGCGTTTGAAAAGGTAGCTTTTTATCCATTCTATAGCTGTACCACTTAATCCAATGTTTCTTAATTTACTTATAAGTTTGTCGTTTGATATGCTATCAAAAGCTTTTTTAAGGTCTATGAAAATTCCAATGCATTTTAATGATTTATCTAATGAATTATGAACAAGACTAGTTAATTTTGCAATTGCATCCTGAGTGCTTCTACCTTCCATAAAACTGAACTGATTTTCATTAATTAATTTATTACATTTTACAAATAGGTTTATCCTTTTTTTAACTATCTTTTCAAAAATTGTTGCTATGTTCGAGATTACTGATATGGGTCGGTAATTGCTAACTTCTTCTGGGTTATTCCAGATTTAAATATTGGAGTAATGGTAGTTTGTTTGTAGATTGATGGAAACACTCCGCTTTGGAAACTTACATTTATTATGTGTTTTAACGGTTTAGAAATTTGATTTTTAATATTTTTTTGAAATATTAACTGTTATTCCATCAAAACCCGGGGCAGAACCTCCTTGCATACCGTTTATAATTGATATTATTTCGTTCTCTGTGGTGACTTGGAATGTTGCTATATTATTGTTAGTATCAATACTACAGTCTGGAAATGTTATATTTGGGTCAGTATGAATGAGATTGGCAAGATTTTCCCCTACGTTCGCAAAGAAGGTGTTAAATATGTTTGCAGCTTTTGAGGGATTTTCTTTACAACATGTTTTCATGTTGTCATGAAATATAGTAGCGATGTCGTTATTCTTGTTTTTTTTCTTGTCAATTATTTAATTTATAACTGTCCACACTCTTTTACTATCATTTTCAGCCTGATTTAACTTTTGTTTATAATACTTTTGTTTTGTATTTTTTATAATATATGAAAGTTTGTTTTTATATGCTTTAAAATGATTTAGTAAATTTTTATTATTTGGTTTTTGAGTAGTTAATTTGTAAAGAGCTTGCTTATGTCGTACAGATACTACTAAACCATGAGTAATCCATGGTTTTATAGGTTTCAAGTTCGACACTTTGGATTTGGTTATTATATTATTATTTGTCGAGTCATTTATGCATTTAGATATTTTTTCTTCAAACATTTTACAACATATATTGACATCATTACATTGTAATAATTTATTCCAATTTTCTGATTCTAATTGGTGTTTTAATGTATCCATATTAAGTACTTTTTTGAGTAATTATTTTGTTTAAATAATGGCAAAGTTGGATTGCTTAATTTATAGTTAAAAATACATGAATAATGATCAGTGATAGTTGTATGAATGACAGCTGATTTTATATTTTGGATATCAGGAATATTTGTAAAAATGTGATCTAAGCATGAGGGGCGTTGACCTTTAACATTTCTAGTATAAGAATTTATGCACGATAAATAATTGAGTTCTGCTAACATATTTAGATATGTGTCTTTATCTTTACTAGAATAGTCGTTTGCAATATTTAAATTCATATCTCCAACAATAATAGTATTTTTATTTCTAAAATTTAACAGAATATTTTTTAATTCATCTATAAATTGAGGTACTATCGATGTATGCGTACGAAAAATAGCTATAGTCTTTAAATTCTATATTTAATGTGTTAACATTACTAACATTAATTATTTCTTTAATATTGAGAACATTATACTGGTTAGAAATAAATAATCCGATACCTGAGTTTTTGTTTATTGTCGCATGGTATGTGTAGCCTGGAATAGTGTAATTGATTTCGCCTGCAGAGTGTGTCTCTGTTAAGACAATCAGGCCCCGGAAAAAATTTAATTCTTTTAATGTTATAACTAATTCATCCATGTTTCGTTCTAAACTTCTAATATTTACATGAAATAGGGTAAATCCTTTTTCAGTGCAAAATAAGTTCATAGATTGACATAAATGTTCTTCAATATACATTTTTTTATCTAATGCGTTACATAAAAAATCATTCATTTTTTAAGTTTTAGATTAGAGTTTAAAGAAATGAAATTTACCGTATTATTCATAGTCGATGCGCTCTCTAGCTAGTTGAAGCATTTTTGCCGATAGAGACATTTCATGCTATCAACTCTGTGTTCTGTAGAATAATTCATATTAAATCTTTTGTTTTGAACACAGCAACTGTTGCATGTTGGAGGTAGTTCTTTATTTTCACATTTAGACAGAATGTGCTCCTTTGTGCAATGAGGGCAAATGGGGGGCTGCGTCCTGGCGAGACATCTTTACGCTGTGTGGCCGAACTTAAGGCAGTGGTAGCATTGAGTAAGCGGGTTACAGTCTTCTATGTATACTCTTTGGAATTTGATGTTTATTTTATTTTTTCCTAGTAGCGTTTTTCTTAATTTACCGGTTGTTTAAATAATGTAGTTAGTGGTGTCGTTTTCTTTTCCTTCATTGTATTTGTTTTTTAATTCCTTGATAAGCTTGATGTTGTTTTTGTCTTCCAGGGTTAATCCTTCATTTTGTTGTACAATCCCATCTATAATCATCCTCAACACAGGCTTGTCCTAGTGAGGTTAAAAATTATAACTTAAAAAAAAGATTCAATGTAAAGAAACGATAAATAAATAAAAAATAAAATAATTTCCTCTTCAGTCAATTGGCATTGCAGCCTTTTCAACATTAAACACGGTTTTTTTTTTATTTCTTCGGCCAATATTTCTTTTCCAATTACCTTATTAATTTCTTCGGTTAATTTTTCTGCATCTTCTTTTTTTTGACATGAGATCAGTAATTTTTAGTCTCCGATTTTTTTTACTCCATTTACTCCAACTTTTATTTTAGTTAAATTAATGTTACTTTGAATTTTTATTTTTATATCTTCGGCCTTCAAGGTGTTTTTAGATGTAATTATGATGGCGTGCTTCTGTTCTGGGATGTGTGCACCTGTATTCACGAAGTTTTTATTGTCACCTAATACATTTGCATATGTCCTTTTGTTATTATTGTGAATTTCTTCTAGTTTCTGTGCGTAGTGATGATTGTTTTTAATATTAGTTTCTTGTAATTCTATAATCTTTTTTTGTAGGTTTATTAGTTCATGTTGAATTTTTTCTTCCAGTGATATAATGTTCTGTTCCAGTGTTAATTTTATTTTTGAGTCCTTCACTGAAGTGATCTTGTTTATTATAGTTACTAGTATAGATATTTTCGAGAATAATATGACTTATTTCAAAAGATATCTCCACAATCTCTGTACCTACAAAAAAATATATTAAATGTCAATTTTCGATGGTTTGATATTTTCTATTATATACCTAATTTAAACATGTTTTTTAAAAATTATTATGTCTTTTAATTTTTGTAATATTAAACTTTGTTTAAAAAATACTGATATTGTTGTGTTTGCTTCTGTGAATGTGCAAATGTGATAACTGCAGACGCATTAGTATTTACATTTTAAGTTATTTTATACTTCCCACGAGAATGTACTTTAAATATCCTTTTTGTGCTTCAAGAAAAATTAAAAAAAATTCTAAATAAAAAAATTTAAAAAAAACAATTGTTCCAGTTCACAAAGACGAATTCTGAGGAAAATTAATTCTAACATCCTAACATTCCTGAGAAGCAGAATAATTTATCAAATATATATTGTTGAGAAGATAAACATTACTACAAATCAATTGTACAAAATAACGAAATGCAAATGCTTGGTGATCGTGTCAACCAGCCTACTTCTTTTGTTAATGATTTAATCAATCAGTCTACTCCATTTACTGATGGTTTGGTAAACCAGACTTCTTCATTTGATAATGAGGTGGTTGGTCAGCCTTCTTTATTTGCTAACGATGTTGTCAACCAGTCTACTACATTTGCGAATAACTTGGTCAACCAGTCTTCTTTATTTGCTTATGATTTGGTCGGCCAGACTACCTCGATAGCTAATGATTTGGAGATCCAGCCAACTTTGTGTGATTTATTCAACCAATCATTTAGTCAATATTTTTGCAATATAGGCTCGAACTTAGCAAATAAAATCAAACAATCTTCATTTTCTGCCGAAAAACAGTGTGGAATGAAAATGTCCTGAACATAGCCTCCCTTTACACAAATACCTCATCGGGAAATGAACTGATATCAAACAGAGCAATTAATCTACTATTTTAATCTAATATCTACTAAATGAGCTAATCTACCCACTGACGTACCTTGTAAATCTTTCAATAAGAAAAGGTATTTTTCCCACACGTCTTAAAATTGCTACGATTATTCCAATATACAAAAGCGGTCCCAAAAATGATATATCTAACTATCGGCCATTTAGTCTATTACCTACACTATCGAAAATATTGGAAAAAGTTATAAAAAACAAATGGTTAAATTTTTGGATGAAAATAAAATATTATCAACGAAGCAATATGGTTTTAGGGAAAACCTGGGTACTGGTGATGCTATAGCTAAAGTAACAAATTAATACAATTATAAAAAAACTGGGTGAAGGTAAAAAATGCTTGACAGTTTTTATTGACCTTCAAAAAGCTTTTGATACAATTGACCATGAAATACTATTTTTCAAATTAAAAAATAAATGGAATGACACAAATTACTCTAAATCTACTTAAAAGTTACTTAACTGGAAGAGAGCAGTATGTACAAATTGGTAAAAAAATGTAGCAAAACTCTATCAATCAAGTACGGTGTCCCTCAAGGAAGCGTATTGGGTCCAATACTATTTCTCATTTATATTAATGACCTTATGAATCTTCCCATTGAATGAGACATAATGAGCTTTGCAGATGACACTATCATTATATTCTATGAACAAAATTGGACAAGCACACATACAAAAGCGGAGCAAGGTCTGACTGTA
Organism: Hesperophylax magnus; assembly: GCA_026573805.1. NCBI lineage: Eukaryota > Metazoa > Arthropoda > Insecta > Trichoptera > Limnephilidae > Hesperophylax > Hesperophylax magnus. The sequence continues at coordinate 2,464,490 of JAIUSX010000202.1, read as the reverse complement.
CTCCAAAACTGGTTAAAAGCAAACTCCCTTACATTAAACGTGAGTAAAACTAAATATAAACATTCTCTAAAAACAAAAGAGGTCAACCAACGAATGAGCATTCACTCAAATTACATGAATGTCTAAACAAATATCCGCAATGTTCTTGCCCGCATATAGTCCAAACTAAAACAATTAAATATCTTGGGATCGTAATTGACGACGAACTTCATTGGGATGCGCACATCGAAGGAACCTCAAAAAAGCTAACAAAAGTCATCTATTTCCTCAAAAAATACGAAATATCTTGTCAACTACAGATCTAAAGAGAGGATATTATGCTATATGCCACTTTCTATTGGAATATGGAATAATAGGATGGGGCTCAGCATCATCAAACCATCTTAAACAACTAAAGAAAACTCAAAATTGGATTTTAAAAACCTTATAAAAAAATTTCACTTGTAGCATACACTTTGTGGGTATACATAATTATAATAATCAAAATAAAATAACTTTGTTTTAATACCACTTTATTGTATATATTTATAACCAACCGGTTTCAGTTCAACCCGAACCTTCATCAGGGTTAATAAAGACATATTAAATTAATTACAGAGGTGTATGGGTACATAGTTAAGCTGGAAGAGGGAGAAAGAACATCAACTTTGGTGGGGGTGGAAGACTTAGGTAGGAGAGAGGGGGTAAAGATAGGTGCAAGGAATGGAAATATATTTAAAATGGGGCTGTTTGTTAAATCTAATTGTTTATTTAATAAATTGATTTTATTTACTTTAAGGGATTTTTTTATCTCGAGTGCTTCTAAATTGTTTAGACGTAGACCTATCCTGTTTCTATGTAATACTTCTATACCTGAAGGCTTATCAAATGAGTGATCTTTATCTATTAATTAAATGTGTTGCAAATTCCGAAAAACCTATGTTGTTTAAGCATTTCAAGTGCTCGATTACCCGCGTTTGAACATTTTTTGCAGTTTTACCAATGTGAAATGCTTCGCAATCATTACATTTAAGTTTATAGATGCCAGAATGGCTTAAATTATTTTCTTTATCTTTTGAGTTAATTAAAAGTTTACCTAGGTTATTATTGGTATAAAAAGCGGCTTTAATTTGTGTTGGAAATTTTAAAACACATGAGGACGAGAAATTATTAATGTATAGAATTCTACGCCAACCGTGGTTTTTATTTACTGCGATGTTGGGGATACTATTGAACAGGAATTTATTACAAAATATAAGTCGTTGTTTTTTTGCAAGGATTTTATCAATTAAGGTATGGGTATATCCGTTATTTATGGCGATAGATTTGATTATAGAGAGTTCAATATTAAAGTTAACTTTAGATAGGTGAATAGTGACAAATATGTGGAACATAGAATGGTAGGCAGAATGTTTATGGGAAATGGGATGGTTTGAAGTACTATGAATGACTGTATCGGTAAAAGTAGGTTTTCTATAAATATTAAAATTGATTTTTTTATTAATAATGGAAAGGGGTAGGTCTAGAAAATTTAAACTGTAATTAGTACCTATTTCTACTGTAAACTGAATATTTTTATGGAACGAATTAAGGAGGGACAAGAAGGAATTAAGTTGACGTTCTGTACCTTTCCATATGCAAAAAATGTCATCTACATAACGTTTCCACATAAAAACATTATTTAAAAGAGGTGAGTTAGAACTAAAAATATTTTTTTCCAAGTTATCCATGAAGATGTCAGCAAATAGAGGACTCGTAGGAAGACCCATGGATAGTCCGTATTAATAAGTTCCTACTAATAAGTTACTACTAATCCCTACTAATAAGTTTCAACAACACATCAAAAACGCATTAAAAGTTTGTAAATCCCCAGTTTTTCAAGATCTGTCATATGATAATGTCAAATTCCTCACGCCTTCCACCCCCACCAAAGTTGATGTTCTCTCTCCCTCTTCCAGCTAAACTATGAGTACCCATACACCTCTGTAATTAATTTAATATGTTTTTATTAACCCTGTTGAAGGTTCGGGTTGAACTGAAACCGGTTGGTTATAAATATATACAATAAAGTGGTATTCAAACAAAGTTATTTTATTTTAATTATTATAACCTTATAAAAGCTCCCCATTAGGACGCCAACTACTGATATTTTTAATCAAATTTGGGAAAATTTGATGTTCCAAGTTTACAAAAAATCTATGCTAAAAATATTCTAGTTCATCACCTAAAAAATAAACCAGAGGCAAACCCCTCTCACGATCATAAAACCAGAGCCAAGCAAACAGACATACTAAATATTCCTAAATGTAATTCTACCTTTGGACAAAGAAGCTCTGAATTTTTAGCATTAAAATTATATAATAAACTCCCTCCCAACATCAAACAAAGGAAAACGAAAAAAAACGACATTAAGGACATCATTGACATTGACGGCCGGCATAGTCCAGTGGTAACACATTGGACTGCCATTCCGAAGGTCGCGGGTTCGAACACGGCGTGCGCAAATAAATTTTATTTGATTAATTTGTGCTATTTCACAATTAATTAATTAAAATAATGTATAGTATATTTGCGGCACGTTCCAGAGTGGAAGATACTACCAGTATCGCCCTGGTGTAAGACCACCATTCAGAATTGAAACGTTGCTCCAAATGGCTTTAGCCGTGCTTAGTGACTAGATCTGAATAGCCAGGTACTTCCACACCTTCCTCTTTCTCTTCCCCACTTACCTTCAGCCTCACAACATCCCCCAATTGGGGATGCCATAGTCTCACTGGCTCCAGACGGGAGCAGTTGGGACTCTTGTGAGGTATTCACTATAAAAAATAAAAAAAAAATCAAATCTTGGCTTAAGGAAATAACGGAAGAGAACTAGCTAATATATTAAAAACATCATCTTAGTCGCTGAAAACGTATACTCACATATTATATAGTCCCCCTCAGCACAGGACCTCCTAGTGAGGAGGACTTCAAGGATCTGTTTTAATTTTATATATATATATTGTTTTTCATGTGCCATACAAAAATGTGCCTAATTATTTAAAAAGTAAATAATAATTTATTTTTTTTAAAACTACTATATTTGCTTTTGATTTTGTTAACCTGACTACTTCATGTGCTTATGAGTTTGTCAACGAATCTACTTCATTTGCTAATGATTCGTCTTACCAGTCGACAACATTTATGACGCTTTGATCAGTAATTTTTACAACCAACGCCAGCGGGATAACAATTTATTTATACTGGGTTTTTACAGATGTTCTCAGATATAAAAACTCAGTTAAGTTACAATCTAAAAATTACATGCACACAGGCAAAAATGCAATTAAATACAGGTTACGTACAATTAAAAAACCAAACAAATAGTGATATAAATTATACATAAGTTCAGTAAAATGACAGATAATACTAGCAGACAAGAGACACGTGAGTCACAGTGATACATTATACAATTATCTAAACATATTATTTAGCATTAAGCATTTTTTTAAACTGATTCTAAAATGTTTTCATACTTGCAATAATGTTGATTCTAAATAATGCTTCCATATTCAAGTTTACTTCTAATTGAGTCATAGGAAAGGGTTAGAATTGATAGAGGATCTTTGAAAGGTTTTAAATCCCATCATTTTAAGTGATTTGGACTTAATGTGTAAATCAAATAAAAATCTAGAATCACGAGTAATTCCAAGATCTCTTATAGAAGACACTTTTTGATAATAATCTTAATAATAACATAGGTAAAATTCTTTATAACCTTATTTAGAGTAATGTTTAAAATATAAAATTTTTCAAAATTTAATTGCATATCATTGACAGTACATCAGTACATTTAGTGTATCGAGATCCTTTTGAAGCAGTGGATGATCGGTAACAGACTTAATTTTACGAAATTTTAAGATCATCGGCGAAAAAAGCATTATCACAGTTTAATTTCGAGACAAGGTCATTTACGATTATAAGAAAAAGCAGGAGGCCAGGATTTGACACTTGTGGTACTCCAGAAGTTACAACTATAGGGGATGATTTGTATTCGTTAATAAGCACAGTGTTCTATTCAGAGATGTGCTTTATTTCAAATAAATCCATTTCAAATGGAAATGCAAAATGGGTATTTTCCATTTTGCATTTTAAATGCTTTTCTAAAAACCATTTTGCATTTTGCATTTTAAATGCTTTTCTAAAAACTATTTTGAATTTAAATGCTTTTCTCAATGCATTTTCCATTTTAAATGCTTTTTTGCAACATTCTTCCTACTATCTCTACTCATCTTTTTTTTCATAAGCCCCAAATATCAGTCGGTACTCAACCTCGCTATGAGAGATAATTTACATTTGTCAAGTTTCTCCCTGGTAGGAGCCCTGGCAATTGAGTGATACCATTACAAAAAATAGTGATTCAAATACTGAACATGGGGCCATGACGCTGTAATATTAAATGTTAGATAGCAGTTTCTATGTTTTTACGTTGGCAACATTAGTCCCGCGCAAATTTTTTGTGGTTTCATAATCTGTAGTCGTGGTGTTTTTAGATTTACCATCATGTAATATGTTTGTTCTACATTGATGTCCATTATTAAATGACAAATTGTTTAAAAATTCTATAATTATTTTAATTTTTTGACCTGAGAAACCATTTTGCATTTTCAATGCATTTTGAAAATAGGTATTTTGCATTTGAAATGCTTTTCTAAAAACCATTTTGCATTTTGCATTTTCAACTGGAAAAGTTTTGACCCATTTCCATTTTGCATTTCAAATGGTTTTGGGTACCCATTTTGCACATCTCTGGTTCTATTATATAAATATGATTTCATCCAGCGCAATAAGTTTCCATGTATTCCTATTTATTCTAGTTTCTTTAGTAAGATGGAATGATTAACTTTATCAAAAGCTTTTTGGAAATCAGTATAAATTGCGTCTACTTGTAATCTTTCATTAAAAGAATTACACACATAATTACAAAAGATTTGAGTTGATAGATATATGAGGAACAAACCCATGTTGCCTAGTGCAGAGAAAAAGCTTAAAATATGAAAAAATACTTTTTGTATATCAACGATTCAAAAACCTTGGCAAAACATGACAGTATACTAATTGGTCTGTAGTTTTTTATCAAAGATTGGTCACCTGATTTGAAAACTGGTACCACATGTGGTTCTTTCATGATGCAATTAAGATAATGAACAGCGGTAAACATAAAAATATAAATGTTTTCATCATACAAAAGAGATGCATAAGAAAAATTACAAACTCTGATCGTTTAGATTCATGTAGACCTATGTTTAAAAATCTGAAAATTCTGACAGTCACAGATATATATATAATGGAGTTATGCATGTTAGTGCGATCATCCACAGACAAGTTCCTACTAAAAAACTCAACACATAAATACGCTACAAGGCTCACAGAAAACCTACTAATACCAAAAGCAAACAAAACAATATTCCAAAAAGGACCATACTACATGGCCATTAAAGTATATAACAACCTTCCACATAACATTAAACAAATACAAGATACACACAAATTCAAATCGTTACTAAACACTTTCCTTGTTAATAAATGTCACTACACGTTGAGTGAATACCTCACGTAAATGAAACGCCTATTTTTTATTGGTATATATATTTGTATTTTTTTATTTTTTCATTGGTATATTGTTATTTTATCTGTATAAACATTGTAATTATTATAATAAAACAAATAATATTATATATTGTATTTAAATAAATGTGGTTAGCTGGAAGAAATGGGGTCTACCCATAAGCTACACCTTTTGTAATTTTTATTTTACAATAAATAATTTTTGATTTGATTTGATTTGATTTTAAAAAAATCTGCACAGCAAATGACAAAGAATGGAGGAATTTTATCAGGTCTAGGACCTTTACTCGAGTATATTTTACTCAAAAAACATTTTATTTCATCTGCACTAATCTGTATTATACCTAGGTTGCTTTGGTTGTGCTCCGTAATGTTTGGCATCGAATCAGTACATGATTTTGACTTAGTGTAAACAGATGAAAAATATTTAGAGAATATGTTTGCTATTTGTTCTCCATCATTTGCGGAAATATCATCAAGATGCATTACTTTAGGAATGCAATTGGTTTTTCGTAATGATTTTGAGTATGACCAGAATACCTTTTATCATGCAGACCACTTTTAACAGAGTTAATGTATTTTTTTTTATTAACAATTTTTTTGATACATATAGAATTTAGGTACATACTGTTGCGTGTCGTATCTTGTGATTGTCCTGTTTTATTTAACTTCAGTCAAGCCTAAACTCTTTCACTTTTTCATTTTATAATCTCGATGTGTAGAGCCTTTTACATTATCTTTTTCTGTCTATGCCAAATTTTTATGTTAAATATTTTTGTTTATGGCACCTCATAGTGTAATATTGTCATAATTTCGCGTCTATAATATCTTGTGTCTGTAGTCACGTCAAATCTATGTTTGTATATAAATAGCTTGTTGTGATCGAGATACAATTCAATTCTACATTAGCATTCTTCAACATTCATTATCAACCAACTCTCGCTTCTCTAAGTTTTAATGTCTACCCTCTTCTTTGTGACATATTAAACGTATCAACAAAAAACACAAGTGTTTTAATGAGAAGCGAATCTCTCAATCTATCTTAACGGCAAGCCAATTAGAGGTGAGTCCTGTGAGTACTTTCCGATATTGGGTACAATGAGTACACGTACAAAAAAATACCTGGTAAAAATACCCGGTACAAAATACTTCCAAATATTTTATACCTACTTTGAGTATCTGGGTACTGGGGACGGAGAGTGACGGGGACCTGAGGCGTGCGGAGGTACAAAATATTCTTAAATATTTTATACCTAACATGGGTATCTGGGGACGGTGAGTCACGGGGACCTTAGGCGTGCTGGGCACTGAGAAAGGAAGTTGAGGGGAAGGGAGGGGAGGAACAAGAAGAAATAATATTACTTACAGGTGTTCAAAATAAATAATGTTTGAGAGTTTTTTTATATGATTTTTATTTTTTGCACATTCGTAGCGTAATGTTGTAAGGCGTATTACACTGCCTAGAAATTATTTATTAAGCATGAAACAGTAACATCATTTTAACAAAACATATATTATATGGTCATGAAATTAAATTAACACGTTTTCCTACATTGCTGTCTGTAATATCATCTCTAAAGGTAACTTACTGTTAACTCAAAACCTGTTTAAAACGCCTCGACATGGGCAGCAGAATTTGGATTTTCTGGTTCATTCCAAAATGCTAATACTCATTCCTATTCTTCCTTAAAGCATTAAAGCAGTGGATTAATATATTTATTGGTTTTGCCAATGTTTTCGTTTCAATTTATCGATATGAATATGACACTTTTTCAACACAGTCATTTGGCCGGTGACATTGATGATGAATTACATGTAAAATAACAAGTCTTCTCTTCTACTAACCATTTTGCGTTGCCCTGAATACATCTTCGTAAAGATGGTAGACCCTGGTGTGGGATTTGATCAGAGTAAGTGCGCACAAGTAGTCAGCAATACCTAGGAAATGACCAGAATTTTTTAACACATCATAACCTCACAAAGATCTGTATTTTATTTTCAAGACATAAGATTCTTGTTATTGAATGTTTATGTTGATTTTTTACCTGATAAATTCAATGCAGGAGCTTTTCCGTCACCTCTACCGCCGTATTATTTCTGGAATACTACGGAAGGTTCATTAAAAGTCAACTATTTCGTGACTTTATCTTCGAATGTGCTGAAAGCAAACCATTAATCTGCGAAGTATTTTTCAATAGTGGAGTTCGGCCACCCTCCACTATCTTGTAGCGGATGTGGAAGATCCCAGTGGTACAAAGCCATCGCGCTAATATCGGATAAACAATTTATTAAAATCTCTACAACGGCGCAGTAAGTACACAAAGTTCAGGATGTGAAGATGTCAAACAACATAAATTAACCATTCTATCAAACACCATGCCATAGACATTAGACACTCAGCTGTCAACAGTTTTACCATAGACATTCACCATCAGACAATGGAGATTACCGTGGCTAAATACTCATAACTGTCCTTTTTCCTCGTACACCTTTCTAATAGGAAAGAGCGAAAAGGCATCTGTATTTTTCAGTGACGAAAGCAAAAATATTTCTTTGTCCCTTTTCCTCATATAACTTTCTAACCGACGAGAGTGAGAAGTCAGTAATATTTTAAAGTACGAAGTACTTCAAGACCTGTGATACAAATATTAAACCAAATATTTTGGAACCAGGTATTTTGGAGATTTGTCACAAGTACAAAGTACGGCATGAATATACCCGGTACTTTTACTGGGTACGATAAATACGCCTCTCCTCTAAAGCCAATCCTTGGCGTGAAACGAAAGAAGCCAACACAAGCCGATCAGCCTTATAACCTGACTGGAGGCTTCTGGAGTCAACACGAGGACGCTGCTCACATACATAGTAATAGGTATAGAATGAAAGATTAACAAAAAAATCCCACAAAGGCGAAGCCTGAGCGTGGGTATTAAAGTGTAAGGATAAAACAGTTGTGTTTAAAATATATTTTTTTTAAACTTGTAAAAAGTATCTATAGAGATCAATGTGACTGTTTTTTTTTTTACAGAAACACACACACACATAAAAACATAGATGCATGTATATTTCTTTGATTTACAGAAATTATTCTTTAATTTACAGAAAGACATGTGGTATTTTAGTTATTTAGAAACAGATAGCTTAAATTATAGAAAAAAGTTACTCGCTTCGAAATTATTTCTTATCCAACTTTTAACATTTTTCTTATATAAGTTCAGGTTTTGACACATGTTGATGGAATTGGGTAAAGAATTGAACAATTTCGGGGCAATATAGTTGATGTGCCTTTGGCCCAGCCTAGTTTTGCAGTAAGGGACTGTGAACACGCATGTGGTATGTCTCTGGCTCGAGCGATTTGTGTTTTTGGTGAAATTGATAGGACGTGTAAATATAAATTTGAGACATTGAATACAATAGATCCGTCTTAGTTCCATAATTTCAGTTTCTTGAAATAACTGGTTGGTTGGATGTCTTGGTCCTTTGGTACATTATTTTATTGATGGACTTCTGAGCGATTTCTAAGGGTTTTACGTGGTTATTGTAAATTCCTCCCCAAGCAATTATTCCATAGGAAATAGATGAAAGCACTAACGCGTCATAAACAAGTTTCATGGTTCTTATATTGACAAAGTTGCTCATTCGTTTGAATATGTAACTTGGGTATCTGAGTTTATTGACCGTCTTTTCTATATGGTAAGTCCATTTGAGTTGGCAGTCTATAGTTACACCTAAATACTTGATATATTGTCCGAATTTCACGTCTTCGCAATTTGAGCATGTCGCAAAGTTACAATTAGGGTTGTGGAACTTCAGATTAAGATTATTTTTAGGGGATGACTTTTGGGAATTATAAAAGGGAATAAAGATAGTTTTATCATAATTTAGACTGAGGAGATTTCTATCAAGCCAATCTTTGACTGTTGCAGTAAATTTGTTGGCTTTACTGGTTATTTCTTCCCACGTTTTACCTTGTACTGTTATTGCAGTATCATCGGCAGAAGAGAGAATTTTACCTGGTATTGCAATATTGCATAGGTCATTGATGTAGATTAGAAAGACTAGTGGCCCTAAGACAGTTCCTCGAGGAATACCGTGTTTTGACAAGTCATAGGTGCTTAAGCTTGTTCCTATTTTTGTGCGTTGTTGGCGATTCAATATATAGCTTTTTAATAACATGAAACTTTTGTTTTTAATACCGAATTTAGAGATTATTTTTTATTAAATTCTGTGGTTGATGATTTATAACATTCACTTTGCACATTTTTTGCCATTTATCTTAAATTAAAGAATTCTCTATTTTTTTTTTTTTTTTTTTTTTATAGTGAATACCTCACAAGAGTCCCAACTGCTCCCGTCTGGAGCCAGTGAGACTATGGCATCCCCAATTGGGGGATGTTGTGAGGCTGAAGGTAAGTGGGGAAGGGAAAGAGGAAGGTGGGGAAGTACCTGGCTATTCAGATCTAGTCACTAAACACAGCTAAAGCCATTTGGAGCAACTTTTCAATTCTGAATGGTGGTCTTACACCAGGGCGATACTGGTTGTATCTTCCACTCTGGAACGTGTCGCAAATATACTATATATTATTTTAATTAATTAATTGTGAAATAACACAAATTAATCAAATAAAATTTATTTGCGCACGCCGGGTTCGAACCCGCGACCTTCGGAATGGCAGTCCAATGCGTTACCACTGGACTATGCCGGCCCTCTCTATAATCTGATGCATTATTATATTTTTTACCTTAAGTCTAACCTTGTTTTTTTTTCTTCAGAAGAGCAATCAATTGCTGATTAAACCAGACAGGATATTGATTTATTAACATTTTTTATAAAATTTTCGTCAATTATTTCCCACAATTTTTCATAAAACAAGAGAACCATGATATTCACATTTTTTTTTTAAAAAGTGTTATCCAATTTACCGACAATAGATCTTGTTGACATTTATTATAGTTTCCTTTCCTGAAGTTATACTTTGAATCATTTTTGTTATTTTCTAAGAAATTATTTTTATTTTGATTTACCTTAATTTCAAATGAAGGGTGATAATTATCTAATTTGGTTAAGCCTGGTGAGGTATGTATATCTATGTTAATTTTATCAGACAAAATAAGGTCTAATAAATTTTAATTTCTATTGAGTACATAGTTGAATTGATACAAATTACAAATTGATAAAAGGTTGACAAGACTGTGTGCTTTCTGGCTTTAATAATTAGAAGGAGAAAAGACATTATTTTTAAACGAAGTGTCAGGTAACCATTTAATTTCTGGCAAATTGAAATCACCTATAATAATAAACTGTGAATTGGAATTTGAATGCCTTAAATATAGTTCCTGTAATTTTACGATCTGACTGCAATAATTATCAACAGTTACATTAGGAGGAATGTAGACGACACAAATAAAAATTAACGAGTTTGAATGAGTATTGGACTTCATCACGAGCCACAAATCTTCATTGTAACTTTCCCATTCAGTTTTTCTAGAAACAAGAATTTTTCAGAAACGGCGGCTAGAACTCCTCCACCTTCTTTAGACACAGATTTGGTGGACTCGCAATCTCTTCTAAATACTATGTATCTGTCATCAAACAATTCTTCACTGAATACTGTTGAGTTCAACCATGTTTCGGTAAAACAAATGATGCCATAGTTATTAATTTAAATTTCATTACGTACACTGACAGCCTTTGTTCGAATACCCCTCACGTTTTGATAAAATATATTGAATATATTGAATGCACCAACAGTAAGTAACTCGTCATCTTTTTCTGTGTGATTAGACGCCATAGTCGGTCATGCTAACTTGCATATCAATCGTGGCTTTTTGTGCGGGGCAGACTCCATCTCCCGTGGCATGGTTTGCTGGTTTCTTGAAGCGAGTGCAGGTCGCACAGATGGCAGTTTGTGAATTCTTGGGGAAATCCATAAAATTATGTCCGGTCAGAGCGCAGTGGCGACAAGTTTGTAATTCTTGTGAACAGAATTTTCTGGTATCGCCGTACTGGTGGCACTTGAAACATCGTGTGGCTCCTACGAAATCGCGGGCGTGGCAGACATTCAACCCAAGGAAGAATAAGCCGCTTTCTATTAATACATTTCTTGCTTCTGGATGACACGTAATTATCATATTCATAGATCTGGAATCTTTTTTGCCGAATAAGAGGGAAAAATAATGGCAAGAAGAAATGCAAACGAAAAAATAATTTACGTTAAACATATAGACGATTTGAAAAACATCATATAAATAAAATGGCTCATAATAACAACTATTACAAAAATAAAAAATGGCTAACACTACATTAACCACGGAACCTAGTGCAAAAAGAGCAAACTTACCTAACCTATCAACAATGAACAAAAATTTTAACATACTGCATCAAAATATTAGAAGCATAAACAAAAACTTTGACGAGCTACAAATATTAATTAAAAGTTTAAATTTAACCTGGGACATAATTATACTTACCGAATGCTGGATAACTGAAAAATACTCTGCTTTACAAATTGACAATTACATCCCTCACTCAACGTTAATGAATAAGGGAAAAAGTGATGGTGTAGTTGTATACATTAATGAAGATATAGAAGTTAATGTTGAAGAGATCAGTATAAATAATGCAAACTGCCTAAAATTATCAATTGGGAACGATACAGCCATACTAGCAATTTATCGATCGCCCTCAACCAAAAACATAGAACCCTTCCTTCATTCTCTATCTCAAGAACTAAATCAACTCAAAAACATTAAAAACGTTTTCGTTATTGGTGATATCAACATTGATATTCTTCAAAATGGATATCCAAAAAAATTTGACTATATGCAGACGCTTGCTTACCATGGATTCAAAAGCCTCATAAATGAACCAACTCGAGTATCAAATGAATGCAAAACTTGCATCGATCATATCTTCAGTAAGACCAATAAACAAACTCAAGCCATTATATATACATCCACCATTACAGACCATTACTCAACAATTCTCTCCATTAACAAAAATAAAACAGGAAAAATCCAAAATCATAAAATTACACTCCAAATATCGGAAACCAATTGGAAGGAAGTAAAAAAAAAATTACAAAATACTGAATGGACAAACCTTTATGAAACAGATGATACAAATTCTGCTTGGAGCTATTTTAACGAAATTATACAACATACAATACAATCAAATACCACATTAATAGAAAAAAAGATATCCCATAAAAATAAGCACATCAAACCTTGGATTACACAAAACATCATCAACTGTATAAGGAAAAGAGATGAAATACATTTAAAAGTTAAAAAAGACCCTTACGATATATTTAAATTAAGATTCTATAAAAGATACAGAAATATAAGTAAAAATGTTATTCGCAACGCCAAAGAAAACTACTATAAAAGGAAAATAGAAGAATGTAACAATGACTCCAGAAAAATATGGAAGATTATAAAAGAAATCACTAACTCTGAACCCTCCTACAACAAGAAAATGATTGGAGAATTAAACATTGACATGATTCCAACTTCCTTTGCAGAGCATCCTGACAAAATTATGGAATATATTAATACTTTTTTCACTAACATAGGCTCGAAATTGGCAAATAAAATCACAAAACCAATTACTAATGAAAAGGAAATAGAAAATAGTGAAGTCTCAATCCAAGATAGCACACTAAATCTAAACCAAATAACTAGCAACGAACTAAGAAAAGTGATTGCTTCACTAGATAACAACACTTCTTCGGGAAATGATCCTATCTCAATCAAAACTATAAAACATCTCCAAGAGGAGTTGATCCTCCCCCTGACATACCTTATAAACCTCTCTATATCAAAGGGGATATTTCCTTCTTGTCTAAAAAATGCTACAGTTTTACCAATTTATAAAAATGGAAGCAAAAATGACATAAATAATTATCGCCCTATAAGTATCCTAAGCACTTTCTCAAAAATCCTGGAAAAAATTTTGAAAAGCCAAATCGTCCACTTTCTGGAAATTAATAAAAAAATTTCCCCAACACAATATGGATTTCGGGAAAGTTTGAGTACCGTGGACGCAATTGAACATTTAACAAGAATAGCCATAAAAAATTTAGACGGTGGAAAAAAATGTCTGGCTGTTTTTATAGACCTAAAAAAAGCCTTTGACACAATAGATCATAAAATTCTTCTCACGAAACTTAAAAAAATTGGCATATCTGGCACTCCACTAAATTTACTGATGACGTACTTGACAGGACGAACACAACAAGTACAAATAGGCCAACAAAAAAGCAATCCTCTTCCAATAAACTACGGCGTCCCTCAAGGAAGTGTCTTGGGACCAATCTTATTTCTCATCTATATAAATGAAATTACCAAACTTCCCATCAATGGAAATATAATTAGTTTTGCCGATGATACTGTTATGTTATTCCACGAAAAGGACTGGATGGACACTTATAAAGAGGCTGAACATGGACTAACTGCACTTCAAAATTGGCTTCGGATGAACTCTCTTACGCTCAATATAATTAAAACTAATTATCTAGCCTTTTCAATAAACTCAAGAGGTCAACCGGGTAAAGAATACAATCTAAAATTGCACGAGTGTCAAAACAATAAGTCACATTGCTCTTGCCCTATTATAACAAAGGCAAAAAGTATTAAGTATCTAGGAGTGGAAATAGACGAAAACCTTAGATGGGACATACACATAAATGAACTTACTAAAAAACTTACGAGACTTGTATATTTCTTCAAAAACCTAAGAAACATACTACCCAGGAAAGACATCAAAAAAGTATTTTATGCTTTAGTTCATTCCCGTCTTGAGTACGGAATTCTAGTATGGGGATCTGCTACAGCAAATAATATTAACAACTTAGATATTGCTCAGAAGAGCATTATAAAAACCATACTAAAATTACCCATCAGAACCCCCTCAAAAGATATTTTCAAGTGTTTTGACACTCTAAATTTAAAACAAATATATGCCAAGAATATTTTAATACATCATTTTAAAAACAAAAAATCTCCTAATGAAACTCCGATACATGATACAAGAGCCTCAAAGAGGGATATACGAGATGTTCCAAAATTCAATACAAGTTTTGGCCAAAGAAACCACATATATCTGGCAACCAAACTTTACAACATCCTTCCTCCAAGTTTGAAAAAGATAGAAAAGATAAATAAGCTTAAGGAAAAAATCAAAACATGGGTGAAAGAAATTAATGCAGACATACTAGAAAATGTACTAAAAACATGATAGAAACTAAATAACATAAAATCAAAGAAATCTACCAGTCCGCCTCAGCACAGGACTACCTAGTGAGGAGGACTAAGAAGAAACTATATAAATGAAATATTATAGATTTTTATATAATGTAAATATCATCAAACCTTATAAATAGACACTAATAAAAAAAAAAAATAAAAAAAATAAAAAAATAGGGATACTCTCCTCATAGTACGTATGTGATCTTCTTTGGAGAGGTTACATTTCCCATTTAAATTACTGTCGAATATTTTTTCAAATAGTGCAGAATCAATCGTGTGTTCGCCTTTCGGTACATCATATACTACTATTTTAGGAAGTTTTCCCATTAGGTTTATCATTTTGATCCCTATGGCGTTCAATTTTTTTTCCCCTTTTTGATATTCTCCACCCCTCCGCAATTGGTTGTTTGTATTGCAATTCCTGCACCCTTAATTTTTTGGGTCCTTACCAACTGAAATGCATCTGTTTTTGGGTTTAGAATTGAGGTAAGGTTCATCTGGAGTTCCTCAGATGTCTTCCCTTCTGGTATATTTGGGTAAAATAGAATGGTTGGTCTTAAGGAAAGGAGTTCTCTCTCATAACCATTCATTGAGATCGATTTTGAGGCAGAAACTACTGACTTAAATGCAAGTGCACCAGTAGTTAATCCTGCATAAGTATTTCTATTAGGATTTTGCTCAAATGTGGGAATGTTTGATAGATTGGCTGTTTTTTTCTATGAGCTTGTCCAATTTTCCTTTAATTCCCTCTTGGACCTCTGAGAAAGTTTGAACAGTATTATCCATCGAATTTATAATCACCATTTTCCTAATGTTTTCTAGAGCACTGTTGATGGCAGATCGATCCTCTTTTTTAATCATGTTTTTTCCCTCATTCATTATTTGCTTGATGCTGTCTATCATATACTATATTATTTGCTTGATAGTATAGGATCCAGAACATTCATAACGTTAGAATGGTTTGTCTCCATTTCAGTTTCAATCCAAACATTAATGGGGTTTAAAATAACTTCAGTTTGGTTTGTGGGACTTGATCCATCTTCTGCGCATTGTGGACACTTAATTGGTTTGCTGATTTGGACAGGCGCTCACCATGGAGGCTCCTAAAAGGAGACTCCGATCGTATGTGAATAAAACGAGGCAGCGAGTTCTTCATGTTCGTGCACGCTAGCTCGGCTCGAAGATTCTCTAGTTCCTGTCGCTGTGCTATAATTTGTTGAGATTGTAGTATGATTAACATTTTAGCTCAATCATCCTCAGACTCAGAGGAGCATATGATGAATTGTTTTTTCCCATGACAGTAAATACCGTCACACACTTCAAAGAATATCCATAAACTGAAACTTTGTTGTTTAGAATTTGTGTATGGTTTACTCAGATTTACTGATTTTTTATGGTTAAGTTCAGATGACTTTCAGTAGTCACCAATCTAAACCGTTTTTGGTATCTGTGATTTTACGTCAAGGACCAGCACTCACCATTTCCGTTTTTCGACAGCTATATAAAAGGTTGGCAAAACTTTTGTGACTCCTCAAATCCTCAATGGCTTAAAAAAAACAATTAATGAAAAGCACAACAATGGCAGAATGCTGTGCTAACATCTCCCCCTTGGCGGCGCTGGTGTAGTTGTAGACCTGTCATTGTTAATTATTGACATAATTGATATTGCTTTGTATCTGGCTTGCGTGTGCATTTTGGAAGTAATATTAAAAATTGTGGATAAATACGGTAGCTGGACTGTGAAGGAGTTAAAAAATTAATTAAAGAATAGAAAGGCAAAATGTATTGGCAAGAAAGAAGTTCTAATCGAGAGGTGAGCTTAGTGGTTGGAACATAACCTCATTCTTGAAATTCTATGAAACACATTAATTGTGTCGTATTTGTAATAATTATAGGTACTTTAGCTAACGTTGCTTGTTTATAATGTACCCAATAATCATAATTATTAATTCCAGATTGGCTGCCTATGACCGGACTAGTAACTTTATGGAAATAAATGATTTTGAGTATGAAAGTGAGATAGTGGGTAGTACACGATCCTGCTGAGAAGTTAATTATTTGAGACGTTTAATTTGTAAAAGGAAACACATCGAACGGCTAAAGATAATTGAATATCTTTTATCAAAAACAAATATTTAATACAATATTCCGACAAAATAGCGCCTACTAAAAAAGCTTAAGGCGATGCACTGCGTAGCAATGCAAATTCTTGTTTTTTTGGTTTGAAAGTTTCTTCACTTAAAAATGTTTTTGATGCTTTAATTAAATACAGTATATTTTAGATAAGTTTTTAAAAAGCCTAGAAAAAATAATGTATCAGGCCAATAAAAACTGCTTTAAAGTTCGAAATCTCAAACTTACGAACGCATTTTTGGTTTTGGTTTTACTGTATAATGTAGAAATTTAAGTTCTTTATAAAATTATCGTAAAACAATTAAATATTTGTGCCTGTCTATTTATCAAAATAGACGGATGGTGTTGAACGGGAATTTAAACCTTATCGCCATCTGCATAAGGGGTGTTATTGTTAGCGGCTTGATTCGAAATGTTATGCGTCGTAGTGCATCGCCTTAAACTATTGATTAAAGTATTATTATTATTTTATTTAACCAAACCTAAGATAACCCATCCTAACCTAACCTCACCAAACCTTAAATCTCCTTATCTAACCTTTAATAACCCAACTTTTCCTAACCTAACCTAACATGACCTTTCCTAACCTAACCTTACCTTAACTTACTTAACCTAACCTATAGGTTCTCATTTAGGCCCATTATTATTTAATGTGTATATATACGACATTCACAAATGTTTTTTACATGCTAATTACCTAGCATATGCAGATGATAAAAAATATACTTAGTTATTTAATTAATCAAAGACTGCATTAAACTTCAAAAGGACCTCAATCGTTTTTTTGTATATTGCGAATTAAACAAACTTGTTATTAACATCGCGAAATGCAATAAATTAACATTAACACGTAATAAAAACAAAATATCCTTTGTATATACACTAAACAGCACACACATCAATGAAGTAAAATATATCAGGGTCCTTGGGGTAATACTGGATGTTTAATTAAACTTTATCCAACACACTGATGACATCATTAACAAAGCCAATAAAATGCTGGGATTTATAATTCGCATAGCAAAACCCTTCCACAACATAAACACTGTATATTCCCTTTACACCTTATATATCCGCCCGCCCTGGAACATTGTACACCGATCTGGACTCCTTTATATCAAGCCCATATCGAAAGCAGAGGAAGAATTAAAAAAAAATTTAATCACATAAATTATAAACTAAACTTACACTTCTCAAATTATACCGAATCCATTATATTTCATAATTTTAACTCCATCCAAACACGACATCTAATTTTTGATCAAATCTTATTGTTTGAAATCCTAAATAATGGTCTGGACTCACCAGAACTTACCATTTTAATAAATCTTCATATTCCGTCTAGATCAACCCGACAATCTGATTTATTTTATCTACCCTCGTGTAGAACAAACATTCCAAAAAATTCCCCAATTCCTCGTATATGTGCACAATATAATACAAAATTTTTCAGCATTGACATTTTTTTAAATAACGTAAAGAAATATCGATATGAAGTAATGCGTACGACCGATTATTAATATGGGAGTATGGAATGTATCGGGAGCATCTCCTATCCTCTTCCTATTTTCATCTTCCTCTCCCCTTCCTTTAACTCCAAATTAATTTTGAGATTAAAACTTCATTTCCAATGAACTTTAGCATAAGAAACTTTTGTGGCTTGACTTTAGTTAAATTGTATATTTATATCTATCATTATATATTATGTAAAATTGTATATTACGTGTATTGTTTGTTTCTTACAAAATAAATAATAACTCAACCTTACCTTACCTAACTTATACTAATCTAAACTAACCCAACCCAGCTAAACCTAACCTAATCTAACCTAACCTATCAAATCTAACCTTAAAAGCCCGTTTATAATAGGAATAAGCGGTAAGAATAAGTCGTAAAGTCCTAGGCCGTAGAAGTTGGAATATAGGAAACCTGTGTATCCGTTTATAATAGATGGCAATAATCTCTTATTTTTTTTCCATAACCGAAAAGATGGTTCAACTTTATCTTTTACGGTTACGGATTACAGAAAGCTGAGATATATACCGAGATTTATGTATTTCCAATTGTTACTCTATGGTATCTACTATTTGACAAGAGTGGTTTATTTATGTATTTGACAATCGAACAATAATTTTGTGAACAAGTATAAGCGGAGTTAATAGATTCTTCCTTTTATGATTAATGGAACGCACACTCCAACGTCGTTTTTTCCTTATTTTTTTCGTCAACTATGTGTCTCCTATTGCAGCGTATGATAGCCCCAGAATTGACAAAAACATTCCACATGCAACAATATCTGAGGTATCCATCGTTTCAATATTTATTTATTTAAAACAATATAACTTTTATAAGATGGAGGAAGAATATACTCTCGGTTGACAGTTGACATAGACAAGTGACAGCGGCATTGTCACTTCTATGGACGTATTCTATTCTATTCCTATTTCAATTATAAACGACGATCTAAAATATTACGGATAACGGATTACGGCACCGGCCTATTCTTACCGCTTATTCCCATTATAAACGGGCCTTTAATAGCCCAACATAACCTACCTTATCCTTTCTTAGTATTTGCATAGAGTAATTGGTAAAAATTCTAGCCACTGGTTTCAGGAATACCAACAAAAGAAAATGTCATCAACAGAAATTATTCCGGCTGTTTTCCCATACAACGAAAGCGAATGATCATTTCACGTAATTAAAAAAAATAATTTGTCTAGAACTTAATTAATTTGGGGTGAAAAGCCATTAAATTTTAAAAAATATATATGCATTTTCCCAAATGCAGTCAATTTCCCTTTAAAGTAATTAAGGTAAATCAAAAGGTTTTATTTAAAAATATTTCGTATTTTCCGCGGCCAGAGATTCAGAATAATTACATAAATTTGCATTTGATTTAAAAAATCATTTAAAAAATGTATTTATTTCCAATATTTTTTTGAAAGCGGATAAGGTAATACCGGTTTATATTTTGAGAAAGATATTATTATGTGTTATTTATTGAGTTATCCCACGATTTATGGCGATTCTCTCAATTTTCAGTCATTTGTGAAAAATTCAAATAAGTATTCAAATTATTTATAGAAAAAAAGATAATTTATAACTTATTCAAAACTGAAAATCGTAAATTAAATATATATTTGCATGTCCTTAATTAAACACTTCAGTTGCCGAACACCAATATAACCACCAAGGAAAATGTTTCTTTGGTAAATCACCAGCTGAAGGATTAATGATAAAATTTGTTATACGTAAGATTTGTAACAAGGTGTGTGCATCACTTTACTTACATCGCATCTATGGTCTTGGATTGTGGGACCTTTAAGTACCTACACATTGTCATTTTTCTATTGGTCAAAATGACAGCCCTGCAATTTTGACTTGGAGAGTTGCCAAACCTGAGAGAGATAGAATCTGTGATTTGCATTGGAAGCAGTGGATAGTTGATTTTTGCAGTGGCCATTCTTTGATCACCAGCCCAGATCAGCGGGCATTCCTCTTGGCTAAGGTTCTACGAACACATTCGCCAATTTTTGTAAGCATCAGCTTTGCATATGGAGCATTAACCATTTGATTGGTGGAATCGGATGGCATCTGCCGATCCTGATTGGTTAAGAGTGACCCTTTTGGAGACCAGCAGCGTGAGGCTGTTTTGCATTGGACTACGACATTATTTTTTTTGATAAATTATTAACTGGGACAGTTGCTGTGAAGAGCCGGAATCTACTACTTCGCATCAAGAAGGAACTGGTATCACACCTTCATTTTACCTATGCAAGCCCTTTGCCAGACAGATTTAATAGTAGGATGCTAGTTCATTTATTTTTTTATTATGTCTTTTTTGTGGTAATACATTTTAGTATTCTTAAATTTTTATTTTTATTTCTAGATAAAAAAATACCCATCCTTACTTTTATTTGTTGCCACTTAATCGAACGGTAACAAATTCTAATATTGAACACTGTCAAGAAATATGTTTGAGATATCAGTAACAAAAAAACTGTTTCCCCAATTTATTTGAAGATTTCCATTATCACTGTTTCTTTTCAGATATATTTGTTTGAGCTTGAAGCTATCGCTACCACAGCAGCGCCATGGATCTACTTAATCCAGAAAATGTTTCCATCAAGAGGGAACCAGGGCCCCAGGAAGAAGACGGTGAAATACCGTATACAGATATAGATGTCGACCTCCCAAATGTAAAGAAGGAATGTTTGCAATATGCGAAGAGTATTCCGTCTGCCAGTAAGTCCCATTTCATATGCTAAGAATGTATGACATAAAATTCGGATGTTCTAAATTCACGACCGTTATGAAATGTCGTGCCGACTGGACCAAGCTTGTTCCTCAAGTTTCACCTCAATTTGTGACATGGTTTAAGTAACATGCTTTATTATACATATATTAAAAAATACACATATATTCATGGAAGAACACATCATTCCATTGACTAAAAACAAACACTCTGTACTGAAGATGTTTAAGAACAAATGATTTTTCTTTCTTGAAGAATCAGTCCCTGAAGCGGTCATCTTCATATTTCTTATTTTTTAATTAAATTCTTAAGTGTTTTATGCAAATTCCCGCTTATAAGTAGATATATTTAATGGTCAATATTTTCAGGAACCTATTTTTATATTCACCTATTTTAGAGGTTATACTTATCAAGTAAGAAAACTAGAGACAAATCATTGTTTCATATCGAAATTGCTTCAACGGGTCTCAGGAAAAATTCTTTCTTACTAAGAACTTGCAATCATTATAATTGTTGCGTCGAGAAAAATCTACATTAAATAATTAATAATAAACCGCTCGACCTACTTAGTACCTACTCCCGAATTATGTACCTGCAGTCCAATCGCATAGTAAACAAAGTAATCTACGTACTACAAGACCTACTTGTCTAACGACAACAATAATATCGCAAGTCGGTCTTAAACATTACGAGAACTCGCCAGAAGGTTCGAGTCTACGGCTTAGGCATAATTGCCACGCCGTCGAAAGTTCGCGAAAGGTCCAGATCGAGCGAGTGGCTTCGATTTAGTTGCCATTTAACTACCTGCTGTCGCCACCGGCCGAACAATATAAATAGGCCCGACGCAGCGAGCATATTATTAGTGTTCAGTAATTACTATCGTCGGCTGCACCTACTTACGAGTACTACGGCTTAGTTTCGCGAGCATTCATAGTATTTGTGCATAATAATCGTGAAATATTGTGATTGTAAAATCAGCTGACAACTTATCAATAAACGCTATACCTGAGTGAGAGATCTTTTCATTTATACACCACGATAACCACAGTGGTGACCTACGACGTGAGTTGAAATTTTTAAGTGTTATCGTGTACAACTGTTATTTTTAAAATGTCTCTCCCGCCCGGCGCTACGACAACATCAACGACAAGTTACGGCGGTTACGTGCTGAATACTATGGAAAAAATGGTGCTACAGCTACAAGAAGAAATAATCACCCTACGTTCAGTGCCCAGGCACGCTCCTGCGCACAACCCTGCAACGTTGAGCAGGGAGACGCCCCGCTCACACTGATGTCAACCAGCACCAGCAGTCCGATGCAATTAAGTCGCCTCTTCGTAACTGACCGGGCAACTCGCATCCAGTTTCTCGTGGACACCGGCGCGGATCTCTGCGTTTACCCACGACGCCTAGTCCAAGGCCGTCCAACCAAGCAGCCTTACGAATTAGCGGCCGCAAATGGAAGCACCATCGCGACTTATGGAAGCCTGACGCTCAACCTGGACCTAGGCCTGCGTCGTGATTTTACTTGGAGTTTCGTCATTGCTGACGTCTCCAGGCCCATCATAGGAGCGGATTTTCTAGCACGATTCGAGCTCCTAGTTGATGTCCACAACAGGCGATTGCTGGATCAGGTGACGAACCTGACAACTACAGGCAGGCGCAGTAACAACATGACCGCTTCCATTAAGACTGTCACAGGGACATCCCCCTACCACAAACTTTTACAACAGTATCCGGACCTTACGCGCCCTGACGGCGCCATGAAGGAAGTTCGCCATACTACCCTTCACCACATTAGGACTACTCCAGGTCCTCCAGTCGCAGAACGTCCTCGCCGCCTCGCCCCTGACAAGCTCAAACGGGCCAAGAAGGAGTTTGAGACCATGGTCCGATTAGGAATCGCCCGGCCTTCTGAGAGCTGTTGGGCATCCCCACTTCACATGGTTCCTAAGAAGGACGACCAATGGCGACCATGCGGTGATTACCGCGGATTGAACGCCAGAACTATACCTGACCGGTACCCAGTCCGACACATCCAAGATTTCGCCCAGTCGCTGAGGGATACCAAGATGTTCTCCACAATAGACCTGGTACGAGCTTACAACCAGATTCCTGTAGCTCCTGAAGACATCCCGAAGACGGCAATATCCACGCCGTTCGGACTCTTCGAGTTTCCAGTGATGTCCTTCGGCCTTCGTAACGCAGCCCAGACGTTTCAACGTTTTATCGATGAGGTCACCAGAGGATTGGACTTTTGTTACGCATACATCGACGACATCCTCATTGCCTCATCATCAGAAGAGGAACACATGAACCACCTCAAGACCTTGTTCCAGCGCCTGCAGGAATATGGGGTGGTCGTCAACGCCACCAAATGCCATTTTGGATTGCCTGAAGTAAAATTCTTGGGGTACCTGGTGTCTGGTGAAGACACTACACCCCTGCCAGAAAAAGTCGACGCAATAAAAAATTACAGTCGGCCTGAAACGGTGAAGGATCTACGACGCTTTCTGGGAGCTCTCAACTTTTATAGGAGGTTTCTCCCCAATGCAGCAGAGACGCAAGCACCGCTCAAAGATTTCCTCACTGGAAAACAGAAAGGCAAGCAGCCCATTTCCTGGACAGCAGCGACCTTGGAAGCCTTTGACAAGTGCAAGGACGCCCTTGCTCAGGCGACCTTACTAGCTCACCCAAAGTGTGAAGCCCCACTATCCATAGTCAGCGACGCTTCTGACACCACAGCTGGCGCCGAACTCCAGCAGCTCATCGCAGGTCACTGGGAACCGCTGGGTTTCTTTTCAAAGAAATTTAGCGCGGCTGAAAGAAAATACGGCGCTTATGACAGAGAACTCCTGGCCATCTACCTCGCTGTGAAACACTTCAGACACATGGTAGAGGGCAGGACGTTCACTATATTTACGGATCACAAACCCATCACTTTCGCCTTTCACCAGAAGGCCGATAAATGCTCCCCAAGGCAATTTCGACACCTTGACTTCATTAGCCAGTTCACCACGGACATTCGCCACGTAGCGGGCAAGGATAATATCGTCGCAGATGCCCTCTCCAGGGTCGAGTCAGTCGACGCTCCCCTGGACTATGCAGCACTGGCAGCTGATCAGGTGAACGACACGGAACTAGAGCAATGCTTAAAGGGAAGTTCTAGCCTACAACTTAAGAAAGTGCGCATTCCCGGCATAAACACGGACTTATTCTGTGATATGTCTACAAATACAGCGAGACCTTTCGTCACCAAAAAGTTTCGACTTGCAGCATTTAATGCAGTCCATCAGCTGGCTCACCCAGGCGTCAAGACAACGGTTAAGCTCATAACTGAACGTTATGTCTGGCCGGCCATTAAGGCGGACGCGGGTAAATTTGCACGCAACTGCCTACAGTGCCAACGCAGTAAGGTGTCACGTCACGTGTCAGCACCCTTAGGAACTTTTCCCAGACCATCGGCCAGATTCGAGCATGTGCACATAGACATCATCATCATGCCCTCATCTGAAGGATGCCGATACTGCCTCACCTGCGTAGACAGGTTTACAAGATGGCCAGAGGCTTTCCCGATTAGGGATCAGGAAGCAGCAACTGTAGCGCGCGCTTTCTACCAGGGGTGGATTACCAGGTTCGGTACTCCGCTCCGAATTACAACTGATCAAGGAAGACAGTTTGAGTCAAGGCTGTTCAGGGAGTTAAACTGCCTGGCAGGTACGACTCAAATACGTACCACGGCTTACCACCCTGCGGCTAACGGCATGGTTGAGAGGCTACACCGCCAGCTTAAGGCAGCGATTAAATGCCATCAAAATGACCGCTGGACTGAGGCGCTTCCCACAGTGTTAATGGGAATCAGGGCAGCTTGGAGGGATGACCTCGCTGCCACTTCGGCCGAACTGGTGTACGGCGAGCCACTCCGCCTACCTGGAGAGTTCCTCGTTGCTCGGCCAGCGAACGACGTCAGCACCAGCGATTTCCTCAAAGAGCTAAGGCAATATTTTAACAACCTAAGACCGGTTGAAGGTTCCCGACATGGCGAAAGAAAATGCTTCATTTTTAAAGACCTTCCCGCAGCTACCCATGTGTTTCTAAGGGACGACACCGTAAAAAGCCCGCTTCAGCAACCCTACACTGGCCCTCACCAAGTGGTACGCCGGAACGAAAGAACGTTTACCATTTTAAACAGAGGCAAAGAGGTAACGGTGACTATAGACCGCCTCAAACCTGCGTACATTGCCCAGGAAACTAAGGGAACTACGCAAGGAATAAGTTCAACCCTTCCTTTGCCCGCTACCAACCCGGATCGCACTCATACGACCACACATTCCGGTAGGCGTGTTCGTTTCCCGGACTACTTTAACGCCTAAAGGCACGTTCAACCCTAAACGCAATCCTACTCGTTTTGATGACGAGGAGTGCTGTAGTGATCAGTTAAGGCACCACGGAGCATCATGCACCAGACCATCTCCGCACAAGCGCGGATAATAGTGCCACCATGGTTATCTGAGTGTATCTTCAGCCTGTGTTGTGAACATGTGTTTTGCAATTTTTTTTTTAATGAAGTGTCACACTTAAAAGACGTTCGTCTCCGAGCTATTTCTTCTATCGCAGCCCTCAGCAAGCTGCTGGGAAGGGGGTGTTTGTAGCGTCGAGAAAAATCTACATTAAATAATTAATAATAAACCGCTCGACCTACTTAGTACCTACTCCCGAATTAAGTACCTGCAGTCCAATCGCATCGTAAACAAAGTAATCTACGTACTACAAGACCTACTTGTCTAACGACAACAATAATATCGCAAGTCGGTCTTAAACATTACGAGAACTCGCCAGAAGGTTCGAGTCTACGGCCTAGGCATAATTGCCACGCCGTCGAAAGTTCGCGAAAAGTCCAGATCGAGCGAGTGGCTTCGATTTAGTTGCCATTTAACTACCTGCTGTCGCCACCGGCCGAACAATATAAATAGGCCCGACGCAGCGAGCATATTATTAGTGTTCAGTAATTACTATCGTCGGCTGCACCTACTTACGAGTACTACGGCCTAGTTTCGCGAGCATTCATAGTATTTGTGCATAATAAACGTGAAATATTGTGATTGTAAAATCAGCTGACAACTTATCAATAAACGCTATACCTGAGTGAGAGATCTTTTCATTTATACACCACGATAACCACATAATAAAACTTATTTTGATGCTGATATCCTGTCGTGTACCTTAGGAGCTTTTAAAAAAATTGTTAACAGAGTATTGTAATAATTAACCCTTTTCTAAATTTAATACATTACATTCATCATTTATTCATTATCACTCTTACATATTATTTGTATTTAATATCAAATTTACGTGTGTGTATGTATGTATGTATGCATGTATGTATGCGTATGTATGTATGCAACTATGTATATGTATGTGTGTGCGTATGTATTTATCTGTGTATATGCATGTGTATGTATATATATGTATGTATGTGTTTATACGTGTATATATATATATATATATATATATACATTTTCTCTTATTATTTCCTTGTTTTTAACATTTCTTTGTTTTTAACCTTTCTTTGTTTTCTTTGTTTGTTTATTGCTTTTTAACCTTCTTTATCTTTATTGCATGATGTGAACATTGGTTATTGGGTTGTTACCTAATTCTTTTACTTACTTTTTCTCTCTCTCTATGCATGTTATGTTATAAACCTGTTAATGTTCCTAATAAAAAAAAATAAAAAATAAATAAATAAAAAAATATAATACCAATAAGAGGTGTTATTTTGATATTCAAAGAAAAATGCCATTTTTTTAATATAAATGATCGAATGTTTATTTCATTGTAAAGAGAAAGGTATACCGTTATTAGTGAAAAATAACATTAGTCAAATGACCACCACGACCCACAGGACCATATCCTTTTCATGAAATTTTCCATAACCAAATCGCAAAGTGGCTGTGCCTTATGTCCTCGATAGCCTCGCGAATTCCATCTTTGAGGTCTTGAATCGACGCTGGGCTGTTGGAGTAGACCTTCTCTTTCACGTGGCCCCAAAGGAAGAAGTCGCAAGGTGTGAAATTACAAGATCTCGGTGGCCAATTGTGATCACCTCTTCGAGAGATCACACGGTCCGGAAACTTTTCCCGTAAAAGATCAATGGTTTCGTGGCTTGTGTGGCACGTAGCGCTGTCTTGTTGAAAGTTAACGTTGTCCAGATCAATACCATCCAATTCCGGCCATAAAGAATCATTAATTCCTTTAATTTTCAAAATAACATCTCTTATTGGAAAACCCTATATATCAGTAGGCAGAATAAGATGAATAATTAAAACGATAAAGGTCACAACTAGGAACCCAGGATCTATTGTCGTCCTGGGGGATACGTCTTTAGTAAAATCAAGTCTTCAAATCGTGTTCTTAATCCTGAATTCAGTGACATTTATCTTTTTATTTGTCTCGATCTTGTTCTGTTTCATGTTTTAATTTTATTTAAATCTTTCTACTAACACAAATACGTGTTGATGTACATCAATTATCGATATAAGTATTGTTGTTTTGTTTATCCAGGTAGCATTAATTTGGAGACAGTTACCATCAAGGCGGATCTTGGACCCCGAGAAGATGAAGGGGGATATCCTTACGTGGAGATCGACATTGACCTGCCGGATATAAAAAAGGAATGCTTAGAACGTTTCGAAAGAATTACCCACACAGCAGGTAAAACCGATTATTGAAAACACGTCAAACAATTCGTGCTCTCCAATGTTTTACGTTTTTATGAATTCAAAGTGCTTATGTTATCTGGTATCACTCTGTTCTCTCCGGTATGGTTTAGCAATTTACGTATATTTTATAGGTTGCACAAATGTGCAACCTGTAAAAAAGGCGTTAACCATCAAGGCGGATTTTGTACCCCGAGAAGATGAAGGGGGATAAATTTCCGTGGGCTTCGCGATGTTAAAAAAAACTGCTAAGAACGCTTTGAAAGCATTTCCCAGACTGCAGATCAAACCAAGTTTCTTTATAAGTTTTAATAATTCCAGCTGCTTGTTTTGAAAAACAAGTGATTAATTTGATTTTCTTAAAATTACCGGTTTCGCTTAATACAAGCATATTCGTTTCTATGATAAATCAACACACTGACGATTTATCACACATTATAAAAGTGAAATAAAGTCATTAGAAACGATGAAAAAAAAACCCAACCTAACCTAACCTACTTAACTTTTCCCTTGCCGTGCTAAAAAAATCCACGCGTTCCGGTGCTATGTAGTCAATACACATCTCAAAATAAGCGATTTAGTATCGGAAAAATATTAATATTCATAGCCAATCGATTATGTTTATTATGTTTTATATCAAAAGTGATAATAATAGTAATTTAATTTATTTATTTGTTTATTTATTTATTTATTTATTTATTTATTTATTTATTTATTTAACGCCCAGAGGGCTTTTACATGTGGGTGGTACAAATTTAATGACAGTTTTGAAACATAAGAAAGAAATAATAAAAATAAAATTACATAAGTATATGCGAGAAACAAAATTAAAAATAACAAGAACATAAATTAAAAAATACAGCGATTTGACTGGTTTACAAAAATATAACTTCCATTTAGGAATAGTATTGAAATAGGTCTTTTACGTAATCCACAAAATTCGCCAAGTTAATATTAAATATATCGACATCACCTAAGTATTGGTTTCCCATAGTGTGAAACCGTTGTATTGGGGAGTTCGCAATGTAATTGCGCTTATGTGTGTTGCAGTGGAATAGTGTATTTTGTCGTGTTGTTATGAGTTGCAGAAGTTCGCAACAGTCGAATTTAGAGTTTAGAATCTTGAATAAAAAAGTTAAGTCGTTTATTTTACGCCTGTCTTCCAATGTGTGTATTTTTAGAGTGTTTAATAAGAAATGATATTGTAAGTCTTCTAGTGGGATATTTTATTTAAAATTAATAAAACGCAGAAATTTTTTTTGTATTCGCTCAATGTTATTAATGTGAATTTTGTAAGAGGGAGACCAAACTACTGAGTTATATTCAATTATGCTTCTAACTAGAGATATGTATAACAGTTTAATGGCTTGTATGGAGTTAAAGTTTTTAGTTATTCTTAATACGAAGCCTAGTGTTTTCATGCCTTTGTTTACAATTTGGTGGATATGATTGGCGAAACTTAGTTTTTCATCCAAAATAATTCCGAGATCTCTCATTTCCGTGACTCTTTCTAAAGCTGTATTGTTAATGTAATATTCAAATAAAACAGGATTTTTATGTCTGCAGAAAGTCAGGGTTTGGCATTTGTCTACATTTAAAAACAGATTATTTTGTACGCACCAATCTTTAAACTTATTAATATTTGATTGTAGTATTTGGCAATGATTTACATCAGTTATTTTTTTGTAAAGCTTGATGTCATCAGCAAAGAGCAACACCTAGACATCGTCGAAGCAATTTGTTATATCGTTAATGAAAATGAGAAACAAAACCGGACCAAGGTGACTACCTTGCGGTAGGCCACTGGTCGCACAAAAAGCTTTCGATAGCAAAGATTTTATTTTAACAAATAGTTTACGATTAGTTAAATAGCTAGTAAACCATATTAGCATGTTGTCTCTTACTCCTAGGGCAAATAGTTTTCGGGTTAGTAGTTTATGGAATACTTTGTCGAATGCTTTTGAAAAGTCTGTATATATGCAGTCGACTTGTTTATTTTTTGCAAAAGATTCTAATATAAAGTTTTGAAATATTGTTACGTTAGTTGCGGTTGATCTACCTTTGATAAAACCGTGTTGTTTTTGGTCGATTAGTTTTATTAATTTGGGATAGATTTCATCAAGGACCATTGATTCAAAAAGCTTAGAAAGTACTGACTGTATACAAATGGGGCGATAATTGGTTATGTCAGTGTCGTCTCCTTTTTTGAGGATAGGTGTAATGAAGCTCGATTTCCAGCGGCTTGGAAAATATCCAAGGAACAAGAGGCGGTTGAATAGTACTGTAGGCGGTTTAGAAAATGCATTGGAGCATTTTTTAAGGAATATTGGTGGAATGTTGTCTGGGCCAGCAGATTTGTCAGTGTCTAAGGAAAGTAATTTCTGTTCGCAAGATTTTTGTGTGATATGGCAATTTGTTAAGTGTGTAGTATTACTAAATTTGTATTCGGGTATTTTATCATCGGGGGTTTCGTCATCGTATACGTTTTTGAAGAAATCTGAAAAAAGGTTTACAATGTCTTGTGTATTGTTTGCACTGATTCTATTCATTTGCATTATTGGTGGGTAATCCGTGTTTTCATTGTTTATTTTTTTAAGAAATTTCCAGAGATTTTTGGATTTAAAAACATTATTCTCGATGGTAGTTATGTACATTTTGTAGCAATGTTTAGAAAGATCTTTACATTTTTTCCTAGTTTCCCTAAAGTTTATATAATCAGCTATGGATTTGCTTTGTTTGAATTTTTTGTGTTGACTTTTTTTTTGCTGAAGAGAGGCAGTTAGCTCCGATGAGAACCAAACTGGGTAAGTATACTTTTTCGGCGTGTAAAAAGGTACATAGGATTTAATAGTGTTAGAAAATGTAAAATAAAGTATGTCTAAAGATTTATCAATATTTTCATCAGACAAAAAAGACCAGTCTATATTTGAGAGATGGCAGTTAATTGAGTCAAAGTCTGCTCGTTAAAAGTTCAGAGTTTTTTGTTCAGGTTTGGCATCGTTATCACAGGGTATGTTTAATTTTGTGTATAGGGGAGGATGGTGATTGTCGGCAGGTAGGAGCGGATCATTAGACAGTTCTACAGATAATTTAGGGATGTTTGATAGTACCAAGTCTAGTAAGCGATCGTTATTATTATAGATGAAATTGTGCTGGTACAGGTTTAAAAAATTTGCTGTGTCCAAGATTTCACGTGCCCGGTCATTTTCGCTTTCGTTTGTGATGTAGCCGCTGTCGTTGGATTCCCATTTTAGATTTGGAAGGTTGTAGTCTCCAAGAATAACAAGTTTTGAGTTTGGATATTTTGACAGGAGATGTTCAACGTCTTCACAATGGTTTCTGTATGTTTGAATATCGGAGAGTGGTGGTAGGTAGGTGGTTCCAATAATAATTTTTTCCAGTCCAGTAAAGATTTGCACAAATAAATGTTCAATGTTGTTGTTTTTCGTCGGTAACTTCCTAAATGAGTACTTTCGTTTAATTGCTATAAAAACACCTCCACCTCTTGACTTCGAACTTGATCTGACATTTCTGTCACAACGAAAAATTTTGTAGTTAGTAAGTCCAAGTTCAGATGATTTTATTGCAGAGTCAAGCCAGGTTTCAGTAAGTGCATATACGTCATGATGATGGGACGGAAGAGCTGCGTGTAGATCGTCTAGTTTTGTTCGTAGTCCACGGATGTTTTGGTAGTATATTTTCAGCTTAGTTATACTCGGTTTATTGTATGGATGTTGACTATTTTAGGTGACGAATTTATAAACTTTATAGTTATGTCCATTTCTCCATTGGCTTTACTTGCTGAAAACGTGAAAAAACCATCGGCAGATGCTAAAGAACGGTTCAAGAGATCACACGGTTGATTGTATTGGTGCATTTGTTCCCGATTTTTAACACAAATCTCTGATTTTTAATTGAATTTGAAAACAATGCAAAATATTATTTTTTAATTCAGTGCATAAATGTATAACGGAGGAATACCTAA
Organism: Hesperophylax magnus; assembly: GCA_026573805.1. Taxonomy (NCBI): domain Eukaryota; kingdom Metazoa; phylum Arthropoda; class Insecta; order Trichoptera; family Limnephilidae; genus Hesperophylax; species Hesperophylax magnus. The sequence continues at coordinate 2,432,563 of JAIUSX010000202.1, read as the reverse complement.
AATCTGAACCGAGAATTTATTATGTTTATAGAGTTATTAAAGTTATTAGAAGCAATGTGTAGTAAATACACACCACAGATAAGGAAAGGTTGACTTATATCACTTTTAAAATGTGTGTTAAATCGTCAGTGTGTTGATTTATCCGGTCACCATTTATATTTACATATGTTTAACGAATTTACTAAGCCTATTTACGCTGTACGTAGGTTATAAGACTTGTTTAGCTTCCTATATACGTATTTTTTTCCTAATTTTTTGACAGATCTAAAGACGCATCCTGTGGAAAAACCATTATTTTTCTGTTCTCAAAAGAGCCATCTGAAGAGCCACACGCCGACTCACAGTGTAGAAAAACCTTTTTTATGTTCCGAGTGCAACGATTCATGTTCTCGTAAGAGTCATTTGAAGGACCATATATATACTCACAGTAAGGATAAACCATTTTTATGCTCCGAGTGCAACTATTCATGTTCTCTAAAGGGATATCTGACGCTCCACATGCTAACTCACAGTGGAGAAAAACCTTTTTCATGTCCCGAGTGCAACTATTCTTGTTCACAAAAGAGATATCTGACGCACCACATGCTAAATCACAGTGGAGAAAAACCTTTTTCATGTTCCGAGTGCAACTATACATGTTCTTCAAACAAAAATTTGAAGAGCCATATGCTGACCCACAGTGGAGAAAAACCTTTCTCGTGTCCCGAGTGCAACTATTCATGTTAACGAAAGAGCCATCTAAGGAGCCATATGCTGACCCACAGTGGAGAAAAACCTTTTTCATGTTCCATATGCAACTATTCATGTTCTCAAAAGAGCAATCTAAGGAAGCATATGCTGACCCACAGTGGAGAAAAACCTTTTTCATGTACCGAGTGCAACTATTCATGTTCACAAAAGAGATATCTGACGCACCACATGCTAAATCACATTGAAGAAAAACCTTTTTCTTGTTCCATATGCAACTTTTCATGTTCTGAAAAGGGCAATCTAAGGAAACATATGCTGACCCACAGTGGAGAAAAACCTTTCTCGTGTCCCGAGTGCAACTATTCATGTTTACGAAAGAGCCAACTAAGGAGACATATGCTGACCCACAGTGGAGAAAAACCTTTTTCATGTTCCATATGCAACTATTCATGTTCTCAAAAGAGCAATCTAAGGAACCATTTGCTCACCCATAGTGGATAAAAACCTTTCTCGTGTCCTGAGTGCAACTATTCATGTTCTCGAAAGAGCAATCTAAGGACACATATTCTTATTCATTTTTCATGTTCCATATGCAACTTTTCATTTTCTCGAAAGAGATATCTGACGCACCATATGCTGACTCATACTGGAGAAAACTTTTTTTCATATTCCGAGTCTAGCTATTCATGTTCTCGAAATAGTAGTTTGACACAACATATGCTAACTCACAAAAAGGATTAACTTTTTTCATGTTCCGAGAGCGACTTTTCTCGAAACGGAAATTTCATGAGACAAATGCTGACTCACAGAGTATAGAAAAACCATTTTCATGTTCTATATTCAACTATTCATATTCTTAAAAAAACACTTTTTTTTTTTTTTTGTTTTTTTTTTTATTAACAAAATTTTTGATACATATACAATTTAGGTACATACATAGTAATATAGAAAAAGAGTAACAAAAAAATCCCACAAAGGCGAAGCCTGAGCATTATAGTATAAGGATAAAACAGTGGTGTTTAAATTTTTTATTTTTTTTATTTTTTTTTTTTTATTCTTTTTTATTTTTTTTTTAAGGGTCATATGCTGACTCACCATGAAACAGGCAGTCGCTTACTATGGTGATTTAATGTATCATATATACATCAATTTACAATGTTTTATCATGTATTTTATTAAAAAAATGAACAGGAAAAAATAACCTTTTTCATGTTACGTGTGCCACACATTGATTTACTCGGGAAAAACCTTCCTCATGTTCCAACTGCAACTATTCATTTTCTACAAACGGACGACTTTAAATTCACTGCTGTTCTCACGGTGGAACCTGGTTCGTGTGTTTATAGATATAGATACATGTTAGATATTGTATTTTTAGATATTTATATATAAAAATATATATATATATGTTACAGTCATAGCCACTGCTTCTGCCAGTTCCGTCAGAACCTTCCTCAGGGGTTGTTAAAATAATTAGATACATAGAAGAGGGAGAAATAACATCAACTATGGTGGGGAGGGGGATCAAAATTGGGGTTACAATTGGATGTAAGGAAGAGGAGCATGTTTTAAATTGGATTATTCGATAAATGTAATTGTTTGTATAAAAAATTCGTTTTAAAATAAATAAATTATACAGATTGGTGTATACTTTATTTAAACACTATATATTCCCTTTACACCTCATATATTCGCCCGCACCTGGAACACTGTATCTGGACTCCTTTATACCAAGCCCATATCGAAAGAATTAAAAAAAAATTAAAAAATTATAAACTAAACTTACACTTCTCAAATTATACCGAATCCATTAAATTTCATAATTTTAAATCCCTCCAAACACGTCGTCTAATTTTTGATCAAATCTTATTGTTTAAAATCCTAAATAATGGTCTGGACTCACCAGAACTTACCAATTTAATAAATCTTCATATTCCGTCTAGATCAACCCGACAATATGATTTATTTTATCTACCCTCTTGTAGATCAAACATTCGAAAAAATTCCACAATTCCTCGTATATGTGCACAATATAATACAAAATTTTATAGCATTGACATTTTTGGTAATAACCTAAAGAAATATCGATCTGAAGTAATGCGTACGATCGATTATTAATATGAGAGTATGGAATGTATCGGGAGTATCTCCTATATTCTCCCTATTTTCCTCTTCCTCTCCCCTTCCTTTAACACCAAATTAATTTTAAGATATTAAAACTTCATTTCCAATGAACTTTAGCATTAGAAACTTCTGTGGCTTGACTTCAGTTAACTTGTATATTTATATCTATCATTGTATATTACATAAAAGCTGTTTGTTTCTTAAAAAATAAATAAATAAGGCGGTTATTACACGTCCACTTCGGAGCGACGGTACAGTGCGCAATTAAGCTTTCTAGTGGCCCTGAACGGTACCCTGCGCGGTATCGACGCTGCGAAATGTATTCCTGGATGAACGTCATGATTGGCTGGGTTTCACGATAACTCAACACAATTGCAATACAACACATTTTTAAAAAGTAACCTGTAAACCTAACCCATTTAACTTTGTTTTAGTTAAATCACTTTTAAAATGTGTGTTGAGATGTCCGGTTACCGATTTCTTACATTTTAAAGCTAATCCCGTGTACTATTCTAAAAAAATTCATTGCGGTGTCTTCATTCAATTCATGTTTTTCATGCTGTTGTGTTATTTCATAATTTTGTTCAATGAGTTATCGTATTTAACATATTGATGTTGATGAACATCTAACTTTACTGATAGTTTTTTTTATATTAACTCCACACAGGAGGCCCTGAAAAAAATAATTTCCCTCAGGGCATATGTCATCTTTGGGGATGCTGAGTGTAGGGTCTTTTTGTGGAGAGGAAGGAGTGAACATGGGTCTTGAAGAGTCCCATGTTGTAGGAGGGAGGAAACACAGACGCCGGCAGTTCGTTCCACAGCCGAGCTGTTGAACTTAAGAACGAACCGTAGAAGCGACCCGTTCTCATGTGACAAATGTCAACCGTGTGCAAATGTTGGGCGCGCGTTTGGCGTGTATCCCGACTTCGCACCGGTGCCGAAGGGATCAATGACGCTAGTTCCTCAGAGCATCTTCCATTGTAATACCGATAGAAAAAGGACAGCATACCTACCTGACGCCTGTGCTCTAAAGATTGCAGTCCGTTTGTTAAGATTGGGGAATCCATCAAACTGTCCGCCCGTTTTTGGACAGAGTCAAGGGTTTTTTTCAGGTATTTAGGGGCTCCGGACCAGAGATGGCTGCCAAATTCGACAGTAGTGCGCACTTGCGATTTGAACAGGGTCAGCAGTTGTGTACTATCAAAGTATCTGCGGGCTCTGTGCAGTACGCCTAGCTTCTGAGAGGCCAACTTTACTCTGGCATTGATGGAGCCCCCATACCTGAGCTGGTCACTTATAGTTAGACCAAGCATATCAACGGAAGGCCTGTTCGGAAGATTGCCTCCGTTGAAGGAGACTATATTATCATTTGGATCCCTTTTAGACGTAATCAGACAGGATTGGGTCTTTGAAACATTAAATTCGACGAGATTATTTTTACCCCAGGAGGAAATTAAAGTATATAACAACCTTCCACATAACATTAAACAAATACAAGATACACACAAATTCAAATCGTTACTAAACACTTTCCTTGTTAATAAATGCCACTACACGTTGAGTGAATACCTCACGTAAATGAAACGCCTGTTTTTATTGGTATTTGTATTTTTTTATTTTTTCATTGGTATATTGTTATTTTATCTGTATAAACATTGTAATTATTATAATAAAACAAATAATATTATATAAACATTGTAATTAAATAAATGTGGTTAGCTGGAAGAAATGGGGTCTACCCATAAGCTACACCTTTTGTAATTTTTATTTTACAATAAATAATTTTTGATTTGATTTGATTTGAAAAAAATACTCTCGAGATAACCGTCTATTCTCTGCTTCAAAGCCCTCCGAGCCGTTGGAGTTTGTGTGCCCTTTGGGGGCTTGTCAAACAAAAAGCTATCATGAACTGTACTGTCATCCGCGTAACAAAGAATCGGTGCACATGTCAAAAGGTCATTGATGTGCAACAAAAACAAAGTCGGAGACAGAACCAATCCCTGTGGGACGCCAGCATTTATAGAGTGTGAGGAAGAGGTGAAACCGTCAGCAACCGCCTGAATCGACCTATCCCTTAAAAAGTCAGCAATCCACGTACACAGGGATGCGGTAAGTCCGTAAGAAGGTGCCAATATCATATCAATATCAATAGTGCCAATATCATTCAATTTGTTAATTAATTTGGATGTGAAATATTATCGAAAGCTCTTCGCTAAATTTAATTTGAGAGGCGGGAATGCGTACCGCCGCCGTGGGAACCGTTTATAGGATAACCAATACCCCTGCCGTAATAGGTCACCCCAAGTGTTTCGCTACGTTTGGTGATTAAGTAGCGGTGCCCGGGTTCATGGGGTGAGGATTGTTTAGGTCTTGGCAACGCATGCGTTTGCCCACCTGCTGTGTGGCCGGCCGGGCACGTGTTCGCACGTGTCGATTCGATTTCAACTCGAATGATGACTCATACTTGAACAACAATATTTGAGAAAATTAAATCAAAAATTTTAATTACGTACCCTCTCCTCCTGCTGTGTAAAAGATATCTAAAATATCTCAATTATTTTCATTAAGGTGTGAAAGATATCTAAGATATCTCAGTTATTTTCATTACGGTGTGTAAGATATCTAAGATATCTCAGTTATTTTCATTACGGTGTGTAAGATATCTAAGATATCTCAGTTATTTTTATTACGGTGTGTAAGATATCTCAGTTATTTTCATTAAGGTGTGAAAGATATCTAAGATATCTCAGTTATTTTCATTACGGTGTGTAAGATATCTAAGATATCTCAGTTATTTTCATTACGGTGTGTAAGATATCTAAGATATCTAAGATATCTCAGTTATTTTCATTACGGTGTGTAAGATATCTAAGATATCTCAGTTATTTTTATTACGGTGTGTAAGATATCTCAGTTATTTTCATTAAGGTGTGAAATATATCTAAGATATCTCAGTTATTTTAATTAAGGTGTGTAAGATATTTATGTTTTTTTGTGTGTAAGATATTTATGTTTTTTTGTGTGAAACATGAATTTTATGTGGAAACTTCACTGGTTAATGCAAACATGTTATTATGTTATTATTTATATAAAATTGTAGAACTGTTTGTTTCTCCAATAAATTAAAATAAAAAATATTTGTAAAAGGGTTTTAATTAAATTCAAAACTCTCGACTACGATTGTAGACGGGCTTTCAAATTTAGTTGCTCAACTAAAAATCAACTCTGTTGAGAGGGTGTCGATAACTTTATACCTTGATAACTTTCAACAGAGAGTTGATCAACTAAATTTAAAACGTCTGAACGCGGCATTATAAGCCTATATGATTTATTTAATGTCAAACCGCACAAGAGTCCCAGATGCTCCCAACCGTCTTTAGCCATTGTGACTATGGCATCCCCAATTGTGGTATATTCTGAGGCTGAAGGCAGGGGGAGGGGAAGAGGAAGACGGGGAAGTACCTGGACATTCAGATCTGGTAACCAAACACGTTCAAAACCATTTCAAGCAACGTTTCACTTCTGAATGGTGGTCTCACGCCAGGGCGAAACTAAAAGTATATTCTACTCTTGTCATTCAACAGATGATCAACTAAAATTGAAACATCTGAACAAGACATAAACACCCGATTTATTTTAGTTTGCGGTCAAAGTAAATTTGCTTGTTCGAACTGAGAATTAAAGTTGAGAGCAATAACAACAATTAAAACCATATAAATACATTTACTATCTATTGCCACTCACTGCATCCCCTTGATTTCGGAAAATTTGTAGGAAAAAAAATACTTGGCATTTCCCCAGGTGGTATCAGATCGGAAGGAAGATTCCGCATTTGTGTAGAGTTCACAACTGCACTCAATGCCAATAAATTTATAAATTCCATTGACTACCTCTCTGCCAAAAAATACAAGGCTTACATCCCTTCATTTAATGTCTCCCGCATGGGTCTAGTGAGAGGTATCCCCACAGACCTATCCGAGGAAGAACTCATCACGGAACTTATTATCCCAGCATCTTCGGGGAAAGTTTTAAAGACTAGGCGGCTGAATTATAAAGATAGGACTTCCGATTCTATAGTTTGGAAACCCTCCCAAACTGTAGTTCTTACATTTGAAGGCCAATCTCTTCCCTCTCATGTGTACCTTTTCCACAACTCTCTCCCAGTGGAAATTTATTCATACCCGACAATTCAGTGTTTTAACTGTTGTCAGTTCGGCCATTCCAAGCAATCATGTCGTTCTTCTCCTCGCTGCTTTAAATGTGCAGAAAGTCATTTAGCAGAGCAATGCCCCTCCCCTTCCAATCCCCCTACTTGCATCAACTGCTCAGGCTCTCACACAGCCATAAATCCATCCTGCCCCGAACTTTCACGCCAAAAAAACATTAAAAGTTATATGGCTTCCAATAGCGTATCATACTTCCACGCTTCTAAAATAATAACTCCAATATCGATTCGAGTTAAATTAAAACGTCTAAACAAAGTTTTGTTCAATTTTTGTCATTCAATAAAAGTCGTTCAATTAAAATCAATCTGTCTGACGGGGCATAATAGAAAAGAATAAATACCGACATCTATGATCAAACCCAACTGTCACTGCACTATGATTTTTATAACCTAGAAAATTCAAGTGGTGAGTGGTTTATTTATGTTCAAGCCTCATGTTAGAAGATAACAATCAATTTTGGTAAAAGTAAAAGTGTAGGTTGTAGGTTATTACCTTAAGCCACGTAACACGAACATTCTTAGCGACAGAGATAAGTTAAATTTGACCTCAACGTATACTCTCGGTGGCACCAACGCAGTTGAAATCGGCAGTAAGTACCTTAAACTGTGGAAATCCTGAAATATCATGTGTTACTTTTGACTTTTGAAATATTGGACTACAGACCTCCGGGCCAAAAAGGCCCATTTCTCTTTCATCATGATTTTAAAAAATGGTTGTAGGTAAATAGATTTTATTTTGGTATTATCATGTGTCATTTATGTTACGAGAGCGAAAGGTACTCCAAGTATATTAAATTACTGCTTTTAAGCGAGAATAACTTTTCTTTCGTATTATATCATCTGACAGCCCGTGTTTGATATTGTTGGACACAATACATAACAAAAAATAATTAAATGACATAATCTATATAGCAAAAAATGTAAATGTTGGTTTGTTCAAAATCTTAAATCTCCGAAAGTTCTTCACCGATTGCTTTGAAATTTTGACAGAACGTTGCATTCGAAAACACGTGTTTTATATATCTATATTATGTACATGTTACCCGTGATAGGTAAAAACATGTTTTTTTAAGTTTGATATGTTGTACGTAAAAGCAACACGCGCTATTGTTTTTCTATGTGCACAGACAGACTGAGCCACAGCAACGCGTGGCGAGTACATCTAGTTTAAAAATAAATATGGTCAAAGAACCGTTTAATACATTTATATTTAATAAGTTGTCATACGAATTTAAACAATTTCTCTATTGGTTCCGCAGCCAGTCGCAAGGTCAATGATGAGCGACTACTAAATCGTTTGGTAATTTAATGGGCAAGTAGTAAGTTATACCGTCAAGTAGCAATTTAGTGAACTCGATTAGATGTGTCAGCAAAAATATTTATTTATTTATTTATAACACGCCAGTGGGCTTTCATTAAAAAAATACAAGCATTTTGTATAACAGTAAAAACTTAAAAATTAATACAATAAAGAAGAATGTAAACATAATGGCAAAAATGAATCCTCACGCATATAATTGAATTTAAAAGATTCAACAAAACGAAGTTATATGGGTACATAGGTCTATTTGTGTCTAGAAGAATAAAAGTGATAGAATGTACAACATTTATACTGATAAGTTTTCAAATTAAATATATCACCCAGATCAGAATATTTGTTTCCGAGATTGTGAAGTCTCGGAATCGGAGAATTTTGGTAAGCTAGTGTCCTGGTGTTATTGAAATAAAAAAGGTAAGAAATGTCGGCATGATTTTTTGGGAACATGGATATTGATACATTGAAGTAATTCGGGACAGTCAATTTTAAAATGTAGTATTGTTTGTAACAGTGAAGCAGTCTTGCTTGTTAGTTCCTACCGTAGCAGCTGACAGCATTCTCAAGTTGCCATCTTGATTTGCGAACTACTAGTCTGAAGAGCGCTGTGCAGCGTTTGGATTTTGTTCCGTCAGTTGTGGCGAGACTCGTGTGACGCAGGACGGTGGTGAAGGCTTGCCGACCTTGACGGACTCAGAATTATACGTAAGATGCCTTCCAAATTGAGATTGATATTTTATACTTTAGTATCTTAGGGAATACTCTGATAATATATAAATTTGTTCAGAATTATGTAATTCTGAGCTGGCGCCCATTAAATTTATTATAGCATCATTTTATCCATTCGTAAATTCAACTGTCATGAATTGCATTTTTGTCAACTATCGAGAATATTTAACTCGACACGCCTTGAGAATTACACCTTTTATAATGAGTCTCTTGCTTAATTATTAACTTCCTAGAGCAATATGTGTAGTAACAGAATTTTATATAATAAATGTTAAAGTTGTTTTTAAGAGTTTTTATTACTGGTGCACGCATTTATTCTACCCACATGTAACATCGACTTCCCTTTTAGGGAAGTAATTAATATTGGTAAGGATATTTGCTACAACAGTATTAAATCTGTGCTTATTCTTCTTACTGAAAGTTTCAATAGAGACATTTTATCCAAGAGGTAATTGTAATTTATGTTTTTTATAAGAATATGCAATTTATAATTTATAAACCTTAGAAACTTCCGTTGAATCTTTTCAATGTTATCTGAATGAATATTGAAAAATGGAGACCATAACGTAGAGTTATACTCAAGTTGGCATCTGAGAAGGGTTTTATATAACATAATAAATGTTTCTAAATTATTGAAATCTTAATATTATTAATATGACATACAAAGGCGTGTTTACTGTCGAACATAATGCCTAGTTCAATAATTTTATTGACATAAATTAAATTTTCATCATTTAATGAATATTGAAAAAAATTAGGATTACTTATTATACTATAATGTGTAGCTGTTATATACGGTACAGTATATTACAGTATGATGATTGTTGTTTTATAAGAGGTACAGTCATAAGGAGAAAATCCACAATAGTTTTTACTTTAGCTATATACAACATATGTATGAACTTATAACATGTTAACCATCGATTTCCAGAAAATGAATAAATAAATAAGTGAATGACGCATTAGCTCAATCAATTAATTATTGGATACACAATCAAATTTTACTACAAAAACAAGAATTTACTAAATAAGTAACGAACTTCTCTCGGTTGCTTCCTTGCTACGAGGCTAGTTGTTGCCTACCCACGTGAAAAAATTCTCGCCGATGTTAAAGGCTTGGTTCTTGTGAAATGACTAGTATTTGATGTTCTTTGACTTCTCTTATGTTATATTTTAAACAAATACAAATGCTCTTTCATTGTGTGATGCCCGCCTGCAGATATATTTTTTAACTAGCTGACGTGTTCTCGACATTGCTCAACTTTTCTCTTCTTTCAATAAATATATAATATACATAAGCCTTCCGGAAGAAATTCTCCAATTAATATTGAAAACCATATCAAACTAAGTTGCATATTTTAGAAGAACTGTAGCAGCCGCGTCACCGCTGATTATACCTTCTAGGATACCGGCCCGGAAATCAAAGATCAGACCCGCACGTGTAGGAAGGCGAAGAAAAGCTGAATCAACAATCAGACTACAATGTATTACGAAACACGAATTGAAATATCGACCATTGATACCGCGATACGAAAAATGCTGATAAGACGAACGTGAAGGAATACAGCGTGATGCAAAACATTCATACAATGAACCGAGTGAGCGATCCTGCTAGTTCGATGTTCAGACGCTTTGCTTCAACCCGTGGAAGACGAGAACAAAGGAATCATCACCTATATTAGTGGAGGACTTGCATCATTCCACTCCCTTCAACAAGTCCGACTCGGCATAACGTTACTCTGCACGATCGAACACTCTGCACTTAATGATTATCAATGTTATTATTTTGGTGTCATGAATTTGATTCAACAATAAATCTGTAAAATCTTCTGCCGAGTTTCCTGACTATTCTCTTTGGCGTAGAGAAGCATCCAACATCCTACATAACTAAGCGCATAAACAGACAGACGCGGATAGTGACTTTTTTATACTATTAAGAGATTCCAATTTGCTAAAAGTTTATTAGGTAAGGGCCTGTAATCCCGTTTTTAGTTCTTTATGATATGAGATGTTCTGGAATGTTGTGGAATACTCTCAAATGTTTTTTTTATAAATTTCTAGAGGGCGAAATTCCCAGCCCTTATATCTTCAAAAGCACGCCCTTCAGGTAAAAACGGGAACCGCTTTCATAGATAGGGGATAAAGGGCTACCTCACCATATAACTCCCTTGATTGTACCGGGACTCATTTCTGACTCTTAGCGGCACGCACATTGCAGTCTTACTTTTATAATGTAAATTGATTATTTAATACAGTGCTCTCATATTTTGGTATTTTTTCTCACTTTAAAAAACGTTCGTACTGTTTTTATATTTTCAACTTGTGTCCATAGATCGCAGTGTACAAATATAATTTTCATGCGATTTTTTAAATTAATTTTATTTTACCGATTGTAGCTATCACTTTGCGGCTATCATTGTAATGAAACGAAACTATATAAATTTGTTTAAACTACCTTAACCGAGCAAATAGCAGACATATAGACACCACACGCCACATATCCGTGTTGCCTATGCATGGGTTTGACTTTTCCATTTATTGATCAACCTCTATGCCAGGAACCTCCTGGTTTAGCTTAGTTTACTGGTTTCGGAGCGTTTCCTCATTCCACGAAACTAAACATATTACATGTTAAGACTTTATTTTTACTTAGGAACAGCTTTTTTTAAATACTCACATAATAAACTTAAAAATTATAGAAAATTATAACAACAAACTAAGGGTCCAGTACCCTTGGTCTAAAAATATTTACAAAAAATACAAAATTGTAAATATTAAATAAAGTTAAAAAAACATAGCGTATAAGAACACAAATAAATGACAATATATCAGTTTTATTCTCATTGACAATACCAATAGTCGCTAATATATACATATACCTACAACTAAACTGAAAGAATGTTTAATATCAACAACATGATAACTTGCAGTAATTGTATTCTCACTGACGATACCATTAGTCACTAATATATGTTTATACCTTCAAATAAACTGAAAAAATGTTTATGAAATGAATCACATGCAACTGGACAGGGTTCATATCGACAACATGATAACTTGCAGTATGTTATCAATAATTATTTAATAATAGTTATATTTTTAAATGTTCCTAAACTACACGAAAGTGTGTCAACATCATTTAAATTCTTATTATAATGTTCTGAATATAAAAGGGTTTTGACTGAGATTAGTAGAACAGTTTTGATGATAAAAATTGATTTGTCTCTAATTCTAAAGCTTGATAAATACTCTCGGTTTCCAGGTGAACACGGCTCTAGGCACGATGGAGCATTCTATTCTACAGAAAGTCACCATCAAGGCAGAACCAGGGATCCAAGAAGAGGACGGAGGTGGAATGTCCCATGGAGAAATTGATATTGATCTCATGGATGTTAAAAGAGAATGCTTGGAGAACTCTGAAAAGATTCACCTAACTGCGGGTAAATCCAACATTCCTTTGATTTTCAGTTGTTTTTTTTTTAAATCATGAATTTAAATAACCCATGTTCATAAAAAACGTCATTGTAGCTGTTTGTGTTTATCACAACATGCATTTATTATATTACTATTATCCTACTGACAATTTATTGTATCGTGTTGAAATTATTTTCCACAAAACTAATAAAAACTGTTCTCTTCCAGGTGCAGCCATGAGAATTAATAACATAAATTCTGTTCAACAAAAACGTAACGAAAATGGATTACAAAATATAAAATCTTACTCACGCACTAAAAGTGTACCAAAATTTACTTCGGAATCACACATTCGTACTAATACCGATCTAAAACCATTCTCATGTTCTTACTGTGTTTTTTCATGTTCAAAGGAGTCAAGCTTAATGACACATATTAGCACCCATACTATGGAAAACCCATTCTCGTGTTCCTACTGTAATTTTTCATGTCCACATAAGTCAATTTTAATGACCCACATTGAAAGTCATACTAAGGAAAACCCATTCTCATGTTCTGATTTTTCAAGTTCATATTCGGGTAGCTTAAAGACAAACATTCGCACTCATACTAATGAAAAACCATTCTCGTGTTCTTACTGTGATTTTTCAAGTTCACATTCGGGAAGCTTAAAGACACACATTCGCACTCATACTAATGAAAAACCATTCTCGTTTTCTTACTGTGATTTTTCAAGTTCATATTCGGGAAGCATAAAGACACACATTCGCACTCATACAAACGAAAAACCATTTTCATGTTCTTACTGTGATTATTCATGTTCACATAAGTCAAACTTAATGATTCACATTCGCATTCATACGATGGAAAAAACATTCTCATGTTCTTACTGTGATTATTCATGTTCACATTCGGGAAGCTTAAAGACACACATTCGCACTCATACTAATGAAAAACCATTCTCGTGTTCTTACTGTGATTTTTCAAGTTCATATTCGGGAAGCTTAAAGACACACATTCGCACTCATACAAACGAAAAACCATTCTCATGTTCTTACTGTGATTATTCATGTTCACATAAGTCAAACCTAATGATTCACATTCGCATTCATACGATGGAAAAACCATTTTAATGTTCTTACTGTAACTATTCATGTTCACAGAAGTCAAGTTTAATGACTCACATTCGTACTCATACTAAAGAAAAATAATTATCATGTTCTTAGCGTAATATTCGTGTTCTGAAAGAGACACACTCGCAAACTAGGGAAACACCATTCTCATGTCCTTGCCGAGTTTATTCATACTATCGGAAGTCAGACTTAATTTATTTTTTATTACTGGATTCTTAGAGATATTTTCACTTAAGTGAGAACAATTAAATGGGTACATATAATTACGAACAAACCACTCAGACCGAGAATGCATAATGTCTACATAAAATAACAAATTTACATAAAAACTCACTTAGTTAAAAAAATATTACAGAAATTGGCAAGAGACACAATAAATTTTAAAATATTTTTTCTGAATGTTTTTGTCTGGTTTTTATGAGTCCGCTGTATTAGATTCGAACACACATGTTTGAAATATACTTGTGAAACATTTCTATATTTATATAATATATAAATATATTTTTACACACATTTGTACGTATATATATTTATATATATATATATATATGTGTATGTGTGTGTAATCTATCTTTACGCATATCTCTTTCTACTTTACATTTAGGTCCAATTTCCGTTTATATTTAATTCATATGTTTACACTAGACTTTATACAAAATAACTATGTTCCATTGGTCACCATGAAACGGGCAGCCGCCAAGTGTGGTATAAAAATATATAAATTTTTCGATTGCAACTATTCATGTTTACGTGTTTTTCTTCTGACCTAAATGTTCATTTCTGAAAACAGCGAATAAAATAAAATAATTAATAAAAACCTCTATTGGAATGATCAGATCTGTCATACAAAAAAGAAAATGAGCAAATTATTTCATATGAATTTTAAATTTCTCATCATAGAAAAACTTTTAGCCTATTCTACAATATGTCATTATCACTTGGGGAGCAGCTTACAAACCTACCCCCATAAAATTAAAAACTCGTAACCATAACAATAATACTAACAAAAACCTCCGTTCTTTCCCATTGAACACTTTTTCGTAGAATTCAATGTGAATGAAGTTATTTATTTATTTATTTATACGCCCATTGGGTTTTTACATGCATAGTTCATAAAAAAAAATATTCTGAAGATCGTAAGTTCACAAAAGTAATATAAATAAAAAGTAATAAAAGTAAAAGTACATATAACCATATCCATTTGACATATTATAACAGCAAGTAAATAGTAAATGCATATAATAATTATTTTTAGGTATAAACCTGTTGTACAAAAATAAGAATATGCCTACTCCTAAGTTATACAAACTTAAATTAATTAAAAAGAAATGTAAAGTTTATATGTAAATGCTAGGTAGTGGCAGCATTAACATGATACAATTCGACACATAGTGTATAAGCCTTCGAGTAAGAAATAATTATTGGCAGTATTGTTAACAAATATACCGCGTTTGACAGGTTGTCGTGGCCTGCTAAATCGAGGGCGATCGGTCAGCCATTTTGCATAGTTTATACAAAAAAATATTGTGAAGATGATAAATATAGAATAGTAAAGCAATAATATAACCTTAACCATTAGACATATAAAACCAAGCAAAAAGCAAATCTAAACATGATAGTTTGTAGGTATAAGCCTGTTGTAAGAAAATATGTACATACTAGGTAGTAGTTGTATTTACATAATATCTATGCGACACATAAAAGCTAGTGTATATAATTTATTCATTCATTCAATTATCTATTCACGAACAAGCGGGCTCCATAAGCCAGCCAGTTCGTAAATTCATAAATAAATAAAAATAAAGTAACATTTTTGCTAAATGATTACAGTAATTACATGTGAAAGAATAATGCAGAAGACTACACCTATTATTGTGTCAATCTTGAGGAAATAATTCAATAAGAGGTGCAATAGCTAGATGTTTATTGTTTTATTTTAAAAGTTCTAATATATTGGTTTTAAATTTGGACACCGATCAGAAATGATATTTAAATCAATTAAATCTATGGAAGATTGTGAACTCTTAAAAAAAGACTTAACGCATTATTTGCTTAGTGTGTTGCCAACGAAATGGAACTGAATATAGCTAAGTGCAAAGTTATGACAACAAACTTACGTTCAACCAACACATTCAATACATTTAAGTAAATCAAATAAATAACTCGGTTTTAATAAAAATTATAATAGCCTAATAATTCTATTAAATTCGTTAATACGCAGTGTTTTTGAGTATGGATCAACAGTCTACCATCTACTAGAACTAGACGATTATGAACATATATTTCACATATTTCAAATTTGGGAGTCTAGTTAAAAGACGAAACATTAATGACCTCGTAATGCTTTTCAAAATTGTGAATAATCAAGTACATTGTAACTTAGTCTATCAAATGAAGTTAAACGCCAGGACCAAATTCACTAGAAACCTTGACGTATTTTGGATCGAAATTTTCGCCAATAACACTGGATATTTTAATCCTATGTCTAGAATGTCTCGATCATACAACGATCTTGCTAAAGCACATACTAGTTTAGATATTTTCTAAAATAATATAACTTATTTTAAACGATATCTCCACAATTTTTGTACCTACAAAAAAATATAATATATTTTTTGATGATTTTTGATGGTTTGATATTTTCTTTTATATACCTAATTTAAACATATTTTTTAAAATTATTATGTCTTTTAATTTTTGTTTTATTAAACTTTGTATAAAAAAAATACTGATATTGTTGTGTTTGCTTCTCTGAATGTGCAAATGTGATTGCTGCAGACGCATAAGTATAGGGACATTTATATTTGCATGTTAAGTTATTTTATACTTCCCACAAGAATGTATTTTAAATGTCCTGTTTGTGCTTCTAAAAAAAAAACAATTTTTCCAGTTAATAAAGACGAATTCTGAGGAAATTAAAATTCTAACATCCTAACATTCCTGAGAAGCAGAATCATTTATCAAATATATATTGTTGAGAAGATAAGCATTACTACAAATCAATTGTACAAGATAACGAAATGCAAATGCTTGGAGATCATGTCAACCAGCCTACTTCTTTTGTTAATGATTTAGATCAGTCTACTCCATTTACTGATGGTTTGGTAAACCAGCCTTCTTCATTTGATAATGAAGTGGTTGGCCAGCCTTCTTTATTTGCTAACGATTTTGTCAACCAGCCTTCTTTATTTGCTTATGATTTGGTCGGCAAGACTACCTCGATAGCTAATGATTTGGATATCCAGCCAACTTTGTGTGCTGCTTTGTGTGATTTAGTCAACCAATCTACTACATTTGCTTATGATTTTGTCAACCTGACTACTTCATGTGCTTATGAGTTTGTCAACGAATCTACTTCATTTGCTAATGATTCGTCTTACCAGTCGACAACATATTGTGACGCTTTGGTCAGTAATTTTACAACCAACGCCAGCGGGATAATTATTTATTTATACTGGATTTTTACAGATGTTCTCACTTACGTAAGAACTATCCAGTTATAAAAACTCAGTTAAGTTACAATCTGAAAATTACATACACAATTAAAAAACCAAACCAATAGTGATATAAATTATACATAAGTTCAGTAAAATGACAAATAATGCTAGCAGACAAGAGACACGAGAGTTACAGTGATACATTATATAATGATCTAAACATATTATTTAGCAGCAACAGAACTTTTTTTTGAATTTGTATAGATTATCGACGAAAATATCTACTTCAGCACACTCAATCTTATTGTACAGTCGACACATTTGAATCAGAGGGCTAAAGTAAGCGATATTATTTTTGAATATATTCAGGTGAAAAATGCTATGGTGTCTTAAACAATGGGAATTGGGGACATTTATTTCAATATTGCCAAGACATAATGAGGTATCAAGATCAAATATGATTTGAGATTTTCACGGCCAAAAGTATTATTGTTATTTGTTTTTGGGGTGTTATGCCGTGTTGCGCTAACTTTTACTTTAGCCAACGTTTCGGACAGCATTGCAGTGTCCATCATCAGGGCAGATGTGTTATTTAATAACACTAAAATGCTGTCCGAAACGTTGGCTAAAGAAGGAGTTAGCGCAACACGGCATAACACCCCAAAAACAAATAACAATAGGTATCAAGATGGCCGTAGATAATTTTATAAAAACATATTAGGTCAGTCAATTGCCTTCTTATTTAAAGTGTATTAATCTTAAAGTATTCACGACGTGCGTCGTATGATCTAAGATGGTCATGAAGTCCACATTTGAATAGTGTAAGCATTTTTTTAACTGATTCTAAAATGTTTTCAAACTTTCAATAATGTGGATTCTAAATAGTGCTTCCATATTCAAGTTTACTTCTAATTGGGGCATAGGAAAGGGTTAGAATTGATAGAGGATCTTTGAAAGGTTTTAAATCCCATCATTTTAAGTGATTTGGACTTAATGTCATTAATGTGTAAATCAAATATAAATTTAGAATCAAGAGTAATTCCTAGATCTCTTATAGAAGACACTTTTTTGAGAATAATCTTAATAATAACATACATAGGTAAAATTCTTAATAACCTTATTTCGAGTAAAGTTCAAAATATAATATTTTTCAACATTTAAGTGCTTATCATTGACAGTACATCAGTTATTTAGTGTATCTAAATCCTTTTGAAGCAGTGGATGATCGGTAACAGACTTAATTTTAGCTGTCGGAAAACGTTGTGACTCCTCAAATCCTCAATGGTTTAAAAAAACACTTAATGAAAAGCACAACAATTACACGACATAATAATAATTTTTGCACGTCCCGCACGATCCTGCCGAGAAGTTAATTATTTTAGATGTTTAATTTGTAAAAGGAAACACATCGAACGGCTAGAGACAATTGAATAACTTTTATGAAAGACAAATATTTAATACAATATTAATACAAAATAGCGCCTACTAAAAAAGCTTAAGGCGATGCACTGCGTAGCAATGCAAATTCATATTTTTTGGTTTGAAAATTTGTTCACTTAAAAATGTTTTTGATGCTTTAATTAAATACAGTATTTTTTAGATAAGTTTTTTAATAAGGCTAGAAAAAATAATGTATCAGGCGTATAAAAACTGCTTTAAAGTTCAAAATCTCCTACTTACGAACGCATTTTCGGTTTTGGTTTTACTGTATAATCTAGTAAATGAAGTTCCTTATAAAATTATCGTAAAACAATTAAATATTTGTACCTGTCTGTTTATCAAAAAAGACGGATGGTGTTGAACGGGAATTTAAACCTTATCGCCATCTGCATAAGGGGTGTTATTGTTAGCGGATTGATTCGAAATGTTACACGTCGTAGTGCATCGCCGTGAACTATTTATTAAAGTATTATTATTATTTTATTTAATCAAACCTATGATAACCCAACCTCTAATAACCCATCCTAACCCAACCTCTAATAACCTTTCCTAACCTAACCTTACCAAACCTATAAACTCCTAACCTAACCTTTAATAACCCAACTTTTCCTAACCTAACCTCACATAATCTTTCCTAACCTAACCTTACCTAAACATACTTAACCTAACCTATAGGTTCTCAATTAGGTCCATTATTATTTAATGTGTATATATACGACATTCACAAATGTTTTGACATGCTAATTACCTAGCATATGCAGATGATAAAAAATATACTTAGTTATTAAATCAATCAATGACTGCATTAAACTTCAAGAGGACCTCAATCGTCTTTTTGTCTATTGCGAATTAAACAAACTTGTTATTATAATCGCAAAATGCAATAAGTTAACATTTACACGTAATAAAAATAAAATATCCTTTGTACACACACTAAGCGGCACACACATCAATGAAATAAAATATATCAGGGACCTTGGGGTAACAATGGATGTTAAATTAAACTTTATCCAACACACTGATGACATCATTAACAAAGCCAATAAAATGCTGGGATTTATAATTCGCATAGCAAAACCCTTCCACAACATAAACACTGTATATTCCCTTTACACCTTATATATTCGCCCGCACTAGAACATTGTACACCGATCTGGACTCCTTTATACCCAGCCCATATCGAAAGAATTCAAAAAAAATGTTATAAACACATAAATTATAAACTAAACTTACACTTCTCAAATTATACCGAATCCATTTAATTTCATAATTTTAACTCCATCCAAACACGACGTCTAATTTTTGATCTAATCTTATTGTTTAAAATCCTAAATAATGGTCTGTACTCACCAGAACTTACCAATTTAATAAATCTTCATATTTCGTCTAGATCAACCCGACAATCTGATTTATTTTATTTAGCGTCGTGTAGAACAAACATTCGAAAAAATTCCCCAATTCCTCGTATATGTGCCCAATATGATACAAAATTTTACAGCATTGACATTTCCGTAAATAACGTAAAGAAATATCGATATAAAGTAATGCGTACGACCGATTATTAATATGAGAGTATGGAATGTATCGGGAGCATCTCCTATCCTCTTCCTATTTTCATCTTCCTCTCCCCTTCCTTTAACAC
Organism: Hesperophylax magnus; assembly: GCA_026573805.1. NCBI lineage: Eukaryota > Metazoa > Arthropoda > Insecta > Trichoptera > Limnephilidae > Hesperophylax > Hesperophylax magnus. The sequence goes on along the minus strand of JAIUSX010000202.1, from coordinate 2,412,411 downwards.
CAAATTAATTTTAAGATATTAAAACTTCATTTCCAATGAACTTTAGCATAAAAAGCTTCTGTGGCTTGACTTCAGTTAACTTGTATATTTATATCTGTCATTGTATATTATGTAAAAGCTTTTTGTTTCTTACAAAATAAATAATAACTCAACCTAACCTTACCTTACCTATACTAATCTAATCTTACCCAACCCAACTAAACCTAATCTAATCTAACCTTACCTATCGAACCCAACCTTTAATGACCCAACATAACCTATCCTAGCCTTTCTTAGTATTTGCATAGAGTTAATGGTAAAAATTCTAGCCACTGGTTTCAGGAATACCAACAAAAGAAAATGTCATCAACACAAATTATTCCGGCTGTTATCCCATACAACGAAAGCTAATGATCATTTCAAGTAATTAAAAAATTTATTTTTTCCCAAATGTAGTCAATTTTCCTTTATAGTAATTAAGGTAAATCAAAAGGTTTTATTTAAAAATATTTCGTATTATCCGCGGCCAGAGATTCAGAATAATTACATAAATTTGCATTTGATTTAAATAATCATTTACAAAATGTATTTATTTCCGATATTCTTTTGAAAGCGGTTAAGGTAATTCCGGTTTATATTTTGAGAAAGATATTATTATGTGTTACTTATTGAGTTATCCCACGATTTATGGCGATTCTCTCAATTTTCAGTTATTGAAAAATTCAAATAAGTATTCAAATATATAGAAAAAAAGATAATTAATTATTATTGTAGAAAGCAATCACTTTGTGGTTTGACATATTTAATAAAATAAAATACTTTTTTGTTTTAAAACCACGATATTTATTAATTTAAGAACCGACCGGTTTCGCTTTACTTAAGCATCATCAGGGTACAAATAAATACTAAACAAGAAGTACATAATGTGTGCATATATATAACAAAATATAGAGGGAGACAACATGATACAAATATAAGCAACACAAAGACGGTCATAAAATACATTAACATAAGTGCACATTTTCCATTACTTGTGCACTTATGTTAATGTATTTTATGACCGTCTTTGTGTTGTTTATATTTGTATCATGTTGTCTCCCTCTATAATATATTTTTATCATGTTGTCTCCCTCTATATTTTGTTATATATATGCACACATTATGTACTTCTTGTTTAGTATTAATTTGTACCCTGATGATGCTTAAGTAAAGCGAAACCGGTCGGTTCTTAAATTAATAAATATCGTGGTATTCAAACAAAAAAGTATTTTATTTTATTAGATAATTAATTACTTATTCAAAACTGAAAATCGTACTATACTTAAATATATACATATTTGCATGACCTAAACTAAACACTAAGGAAAATGTTTCTTTGGTAAATCACCAGCTGAAGGATTAATGATAAAATTTGTTATACGTAAGATTTGTAACAAGGTGTGTGCATCACTTTACTTACATCGCATCTATGGTCTTGGATTTTGGGACCTTTAAGCAGGGGGGTATAACTCCGCTTCAAAACGTCAACACAAACTGTAGCCATTTTGAAAATCTATGTTTGTGACGTAGGCGATGCTTATTTTTTTTGTTTCTCGCTCACTTTACCATAAGACTCGTGCGCCAGAAAGAGAGGGTTCGCAAACCGCGTAATGCGTGTTCTCGCCGCTAGGTGGCCGACTCATGCTTCCCGCCATTTCACTTCCTCTAAAAAACTGTAAGAAAAGTTTGACAGACGCCGTTGTTTGTCATCATAACATTGTCAAACATTTTTAAATATCTGGTTGTGTGAAACAGTTGATTTATGTGTGAAAATGCCTACCGATAAAGTCCTTAAAACGTGTTGTGTGAAAGAATGTACGGACAGAAACTATTCGACACAAGTTTCCAACCATAACCTCTGAGAGTCCATTTCGAGAATGGTGTTCAGCACGTATCATGACTACATCCTAAAAGGTATTCTTTACTGCATCAGCCTATAATAATAATAATATGTTTTGTTAATTCGGTTAATGTAATAATTATATTTATTTCAGAGCGTAACATCTCAACCAGCAGCGTACCCGTTGCTGCACAGGGGATGCTAGTAGAAAATGTAGGTACATATCTGTTTTATATTACTTAAAAGGGAATAGTATTGTTAGTTTTGTTCCTCTAATATGTCAATCTTTACTTCAATTTCTTCAAGAACTATGATATATTTTTTTCCAGAAATGAGTGCAGGACCCAGTCATGTCTTCTCTGCAACCAGCAGCGTTGGTCTTTGCTGCACAGGGGACGGCAGAATATAGATGTAAAATACCTTGCATAGGTGACCCATATGATCCCATAAATTCATCAATCCTAGCAAGCGAGTACCGTCCCACAGAGAGGTTTTGCTTAAATTATCCCACTAAGAAATTTGCTATCAACGCTCTTGAAATTCATTATGTCGTCGAGTATGTACTGAATTATAATTGAGAAAATTTATATCTTGTGCCCGTTATTGAAGAAACCATTGCCAAATATATATGTTTTGATTGGCTTAATTGTAACGAACATGAAAAAAATTTATTCAATTCATTATCAAAATTACTGTACCATTTATAATCAATGCATAGTGTACCGATGTCAATACAAAATTAATTGGCAAGGATACAATACCATACAATGGACCTGACTCCATGAAGAAAATGGCAGTACTGCGACATTTAAAATATGCTAAATATAGGAAGAAATGGTTGTCATATCTAATTTATTTTAATAAGTTAAAACCAATTAGGACCACAATTTGTTCCTATAAGCGTCTTTTAAATATCGTAGTACTGCCATGCTCCTCATTAAATCAGGTCCATTGTATGATTTTGGTGTATCCTTGCCAATTCATTTTCTATTGACATCTCTATATGAGTAGTAGAATAATAACGAAAAAATAAATATACAAGTCAAATATTGTTATCGTTTGTAATGTTAAGCCAAATATTCTCTGATGCGGAGTTTACATTATTCAGTTTGGCTGTATTAGTCTGCAGCCCATTTTCAGTCACCGACTAGTGTTAATAAAAAAATAGTGGAATTAGTTTATTTTATATGTCTAGTTTATATATAGTTATACTTTTATATTACATACTTGACATCATAATGAATATTCTCTCAACACCTTCTTTAAATTTTACTCTTGTATTTGGTATTTTTATTTGTTATTATTATACCCTATTTATTTATCAGGTGCCAATATGTATTGTTAAAACAATAACCTATTGTTAAATTTACTTTTCTGTTTACACTGTTACATTCTTTATGTTATGTACTATTCCTAAGTTAAAAATATCTAAAAGGCATATAAAGTTTTTAAAACTAAAAAGTATTATATACTTACTATTTATATATGAAAGGTATAAATATTTAAGTAATAAGATAAGTAGGAGGGAAACAAAAATAATAATAATGTAATTAGACGCTAATACAGCTAAAACAGTAGGTTGAAACGTTGACTGCTTTATTGACAATATATTTTTCAATAGCCGTTGGATGTTGAAAGAAAATAACTATCATTTCCAACAGCTAGTTTTATATTGATACAGTAATTTCACCTTCTAAATGTGTGTTGTGCTTATATTATTGTATTTTATGTTTATATTTAAAAAATAAAATTATTGTACATGTAATTATGAGTTTGATTTTCAGCTTCCTTCTGATAAAACGCTGTCCTGAGAAAATGAGCTGTAAAGGAAGTTACTTTAAAGGTCATTTCTTTCTTAGGACAGGGCTTTGTCAGATGGGACCTTGTGGTCTTGGGTGACATTTTTCTTATGTTTTAGGCTAATGAATTGGGTTTTAGGTAGGTTCCGAAGCAGAATTAAATTGTCTATGGTAGCGCCTTTTTTTAAAATTTCCTCTATCCTTTGTCGATGGTGTGGTGTGACGTCGGCGATGCGAGGTGTATTCAAATTTGCCAGATCTATGGTTAAAACTTGACCAAAGCAAACGTATGGAAAGAGGGCGGAGTTATCAATCTATAGATAGTTGATTTATGCCTTTAAGTACCTACACATTGTCATTATGCTATTGGTCAAATTGACAGCCCTGCAATTTTGACTTGGAGAGTTGCCAAACCTGAGGGAGGTAGAATCTGTGATTTGCATTGGAAGCAGTGGCCATTCTTTGATCACCAGCAGAGATAAGCGGGCATTCCTCTTGGCTGAGGTTCTACGAACACATTCGCCAATTTTTGTGAGCATCAGCTTTGCATATGGAGCATTAACCATTTGATTGGTGGAATCGGATGGCATCTGCCGATCCTGATTGGTTAGGAGTGACCCTTTTGGAGACCAGCAGCGTGAGGCTGTTTTACATTGGACTACGACATTATTTTTTTTGATAAATTATAAACTGGGACAGTTGCTGTGAAGAGCCGGAATCTACTACTTCGCATCAAGAACGAACTGGTATCACACCTTTATTTTACCTATGCAAGCCCTCTGCCAGACAGATTTAATAGTAGGATGCTAGTTAATTTATTTTTTATTATGTTTTTTTTGTGGTAATATATTGTATTCTTAATTTATTTATTTTTATTTCTAGATAAAAAAACTACCCATCCTTACTTTTATTTGTTGCCACTTAATCCAACGGAAACAAATTCTAATATTGAACACTGTCAAGAAATGTGTTTGAGATATCAGTAACAAAAAACTGTTTCCCCTATTTATGTAAAGATTTCCATTTTCACTGTTTCTTTTCAGATATATTTTTTTAGCTATCGCTACTACAGCAGCGCCATGGATCTACTAAATCCAGAAAATATTTCCATCAAGACGGAACCAGGGCCCCAGGAAGAAGACGGTGAAATACCGTATACGGATATAGATGTCGATCTCCCAAATGTAATGAAGGAATGTTTGCAATATGCGGAGAGTATTCCGTCTGCCAGTAAGTCTCATTTCATATGCTTAGAATGTAGGACATAAAATTCGGATGTTCTAAATTCACGACCGTTATGAAATGTTCCGACTGGACTAAGCTTGTTCCTCAAGTTTCACCTCAATTTGTGACATTGTTTAAGTAACATGCTTTATTATACATATATTAAAAAATACACATATATTCATGGAGGAACACATCATTCCATTGACTAAAAACAAACACACTACGTACTGAAGATGTTTAAGAACAAATGATTTTTCTTTCTTGAAGAATCAGTCCCTGAAGCGGTCATCTTCGTATTTCTTATTTTTTTAATTAAATTCTTAAGTGTGTTATGCAGATGCCCACTTCTAAGTAGATATATTTAATGGTAAATATTTTCAGGAACCCATTTTTATATTCACCTATTTTGGAGGTTATACTTATCAATATAATACCAATAAGAGGTGTTATTTTGATATTCAAAGAAAAATGCCATTTTTTAATATAAATGATCGAATGTTCAATTCAATATAAAGAGGAAGGTATGCCGTTAATAGTGAAAAATAACATTAGTCAATTGACCACCACGACCACGCCTACAGGACCATATCCTTTTCATGAAATTTTCCATAACCAAATCGCAAAGTGGCTGCCTTATGTCCTCGATAGCCTCACGAATTCCATCTTTGAGGTCTTGAATCGACGCTGGGCTGTTGGCGTAGACCTTCTCTTTCACGTGGCCCCAAAGGAAGAAGTCGCAAGGTGTGAAATCACAAGATCTCGGTGGCCAATTGTGATCACCTCTTCGAGAGATAACACGGTCCGGAAACTTTTCCCGTAAAAGATCAATGGTTTCGTGGCTTGTGTGGCACGTAGCGCTGTCTTGTTGAAAGTAAACGTTGTCCAGATCAATACCATTCAATTCCGGCCATAAAGAATCATTAATTCCTTTAATTTTCAAAATGACACCTCTTATTGGAAAACCCTATATATCAGTATTCATAATAGGATGAATAATTAAAAGGATAAAGGTCACAACTAGGAACCCAGGATCTATTGTCGTCCTGGGGGATACGTCTTTAGTATAATCAAGTCTTCAAATCGTGTTCTTAATCCTGAATTCAGTGACATTTATCTTTTTATTTGTCTCGATCTTGTTCTGTTTCATGTTTTTATTATATTTAAATCTTTCTACTTACACAATTACGTTTTGATGCACATCAATTATTGATATAAGTATTGATGTTTTATTTATCCAGGGAGCATTAATTTGGAGACAGTTACCATCAAGGCGGATCTTGGACCCCGAGAAGATGAAGGGGGATATCCTCACGTGGAGATCGACATTGACCTGCCGGATATAAAAAAGGAATGCTTAGAACGTTTCGACAGAATTACCCACACAGCAGGTAAAACCGATTATTGAGAACACGTCAAACAATTCGTGCTCTCCAATTTTTTACGTTTTTATGAATTCAAAATGCTTATGTTATCTGGTATCACTCTGTTCTCTCCGGTATGGTTTAGAAATTTACGTATATTTTATAGGTTGCATAAATGTGCAACCTGTAAATTTCCGTGGCCTTCGCGATGTTAAAAAAAAAACTCTTTAGAACGCATTGAAAGCATTTCCCAGACTGCTGATCAAACCACGTTTCTTTGTAAGTTTTAATAATTCCAGCTGCTTGTTTTGAAAAACAAGTTATATATTTGATTTTCTTAATATTACCGGTTTCGCTTAGTACAAGCATTTTCGGTTCCATGATAAATCAACACACTGGCGATTTATCACACATTTTAAAAGTGATATAAAGTCATTGGAAACGATGAAAAAAAAACCCAATCTAACCTGACCTACTCAACCTTTTCCTTACTGTGCTAAAAAAATCCACGCGTTCCGGTGCTGCGTAGTCAATACACATCTCAAAATAAGCGATTTAGTATCGGAAAAATATTAATATTAATAGCTAATCGATTATTTTTTATATCAAAAGTGATAATAATTGTAATTTAATTGCTGAAAACTTGTAAAAACCATCGGCAGATGCTAAAGAAACGTGCGAGGAGTCCACATCTAACAACGGTTCGCGGCCGACTGGCTGGCGGCTGGCACAAACACAGCTGTGCGGTCGTACGTATCGATGGAATAAATCAAAATACAACTGCAGACGTGTGGATGTCTCATGTTCCCGCATAGCGAATTAAAGCGGAACATCAATAGCGTGTCATTTGTTCGCACACTCTTCGGGTATTGGTATCACACGGTTGATTGTATTGTTCCCGATTTTTAACAAAAATCTCTGATTTTTAATTGAATTTGAAAACAATGTAAAATATTATTTTTTAATTCAGTGCATAAATGTATAACGGAGCAATACCTAAAATCTGAACCCAGAATTTATTATGTTTATAGAGTTATTTAAGTTATTAGAAGCAATGTGTAGTAAATACACACCAAGGATAAGGATAGGTTAGCTTATATCACTTTTAAAATGTGTGTTAAATCGTCAGTGTGTTGATTTATCCCGTAACCATTTTTATTTACACATGTTGAACGAATTTACTAAGCCTATTTACGCTGTACGTTGGTTATAAGACTTTTTGAGCTTCCTATATGCGTATTTTTTTTTCCTTATTTGTCGACAGATCTAAAGACGCATCCTGTGGAAAAACCATTATTTTTCTGTTCTCAAAAGAGCCATCTGACGAGCCACACGCCGACACACAGTGGAGAAAAACCTTTTTTATGTTCCGAGTGCAACTATTCATGTTCTCGTAAGAGCCATTTGAAGGACCATATATTGACTCACAGTAAGGATAAACCATTTTTATGCTCCGAGTGCAACTATTCATGTTCTCTAAAGGGATATCTGACGCTCCACATGCTAACTCACAGTAGAGAAAAACTTTTTTCATGTTCCGAGTGCAACTATTCAAGTTCACAAAAGAGATATCTGACGCACCACTTACTAAATCACAGTGGAGAAAAACCTTTTTCATGTTCCGAGTGCAACTATACATGTTCTTCAAAATATCATTTGAAGAGACATATGCTGACCCACTGTGGAGAAAAACCTTTTTCATGTACCGATTGCAACTATTCATTTTCTCGAAAGAGCAATCTAAGGAGCCATATGCTGAACCACAGTGGTGAAAAACATTTTTTATGTTCCGAGTGCAACTATACATGTTCTTTAAACAATTCTTTGAAGAGACATATGCTGACCCACAGTGGAGAAAAACCTTTCTCGTGTCCCGAGTGCAACTATTCATGTTCTCGAAAGAGCAATCTGACGCGCCACATGCTAAATCACAGTGGAGAAAAACCTTTTTCATGTTCTGAGTGCAACTATACATGTTCTTCAAACAAAAATTTGAAGAGCCATATGCTGACCCACAGTAGAGAAAAACCTTTCTCGTGTCCCGAGTTCAACTATACATGTTTACGAAAGAGCTATCTAAGGAGCCATATGCTGACCCACAGTGGAGAAAAACCTTTTTCATGTTCCATATGCAACTATTCATGTTCTCAAAAGAGCCATCTAAGGAGCCATATGCTGACCCACAGTGGAGAAAAACCTTTTTCATGTTCCATATGCAACTATTCATGTTCTCAAAAGAGCCATCTAAGGAGCCATATGCTGACCCACAGTGGAGAAAAACCTTTCTCGTGTCCCGATTGCAACTATTCATGTTTACGAAAGAGCTATCTAAGGAGCCATATGCTGACCCACAGTGGAGAAAAAGCTTTCTCGTGTCCCGAGTGCAACTATTCATGTTTACGAAAGAGTCATCTAAGGAGCCATATGCTGACCCACAGTGGAGAAAAACCTTTTTCATGTTCCATATGCAACTATTCATGTTCTCAAAAGAGCCATCTAAGGAGCCATATGCTGACCCACAGTGGAGAAAAACTTTTCTCGTGTCCCGAGTGCAACTATTCATGTTTACGAACGAGCTATCTAAGGAGCCATATGCTGACCCACAGTGGAGAAAAACCTTTTTCATGTTCCATATGCAACTATTCATGTTCTCAAAAGAGCCATCTAAGGAGCCATATGCTTACCCACAGTGGAGAAAAACCTTTTTCATGTTCCATATGCAACTATTCATGTTCTCAAAAGAGCAATCTAAAGAACCATATGCTGACCCACAGTGGAGAAAAACCATTTTCATGTTCCATATGCAACTATTCATGTTGTCAAAAGAGCCATCTTAGGAGACATATGCTGACCCACAGTGGAGAAAAACCTTTCTCGTGTCCCGATTGCAACTATTCATGTTTACGAAAGAGCTATCTAAGGAGCCATATGCTGACCCACAGTGGAGAAAAAGCTTTCTCGTGTCCCGAGTGCAACTATTCATGTTTACGAAAGAGTCATCTAAGGAGCCATATGCTGACCCACAGTGGAGAAAAACCTTTTTCATGTTCCATATGCAACTATTCATGTTCTCAAAAGAACAGTCTAAGGAACCACATGCTAACCCACAGTGGAGAAAAACCTTTTTCATGTACCGAGTGCAACTATTCATGTTCTCAAAAGAGCAATCTAAGGAACCATATGCTGACCCACAGTGGAGAAAAACCTTTCTCGTGTCCCGAGTGCAACTATTCATGTTCCCGAAAGAGCTCTCTGCCGCGCCACATGCTAACTCACAGTAGATAAAAAAGTTTTTCATTTTCCGAATGCAACTATTTAAGTTCATAAAAGAGCTATCTGACGCGCCACATGCTAACTCACAGTAGAGAAAAACTTTTTTCATGTTCCGAGTGCAACTATTCAAGTTCACAAAAGAGATATCTGACGCACCACTTACTAAATCACAGTGGAGAAAAACCTTTTTCATGTTCTGAGTGCAACTATACATGTTCTTCAAACAAAAATTTGAAGAGCCATATGCTGACCCACAGTGGAGAAAAACCTTTCTCGTGTCCCGAGTGCAACTATTTATGTGTACGAAAGAGCCATCTAAGGAGCCATATGCTCACCCATAGTAGATAAAAACTTTTTTCATGTAATGAGTTTGACTATTCATGTTCTCGAAAGAGCAATCTAAGAAAACATATTCATATTCATTTTTCATGTTTCATTTGCCCTTTTTTACTTTCTCGAAAGAGATATCTGACGCACCATATGCTGACTCACACTGGAGAAAAACTTTTTTTATATTCCGAGTCTAGCTATTCATGTTCTCGAAATAGTAGTTTGACACAACATATGCCAACTCGAAAAAGGATTAATTTTTTTCATATTCCGAGACCGACTTTTCTCGAAACGGAAATTTGATGAGACATATGCTGACTCACAGTGTAGAAAAACCATTTTCATGTTCCATGTTCAACTATTCAAATTCTAAAAAATAAACGTTTGAAGGGTCATATGCTGACTCACCATGAAACAGACAGTCGCTTAGTATGGTGATTTAATGTATCATATATAAATCAATTTTACAATGTTTTATCATGTATTTTATGAATAAAATGAACAGGAGAAAATAACCCTTTTCATGTTACGAGTGCCACACATTGATTTACTCGGGAAAAACTTTCCTCATGTTCCAACTGCAACAATTCATTTTCTACAAACGGACGACTTAAAATTCACTGCTGTTCTCAATCAAATATATCAAAAATATTCGAAAAAATTGTAAAAAATCAAATCTAGTCCTTCCTAGAACAACATAAAATTATTAATTCTAAACAGTATGGTTTCAAAAAAAAACACCAGCACCCACGATGCTATTGCAAAAATAACAAATTTTGTATATAACGCCCTAGACTCAAATGAAAAATGCATTGGAATATTCATTGACCTTAAAAAAGCATTTGATAGTATTTCACACACTAACTTAAGAAAAAAATAAAATTAATTCTAATAAATGGAACGGTACTATCCTGGATTATAAGCTTTTTGGAAAATAGACCACAGCAAGTAAAATTATTAAATGAGTTTAGTGATTCCGAATGTAATAATTTCTTGATACCACAAGGCACAGTTTTAGGACCACTATTGTTCATATTATATGTAAATGATATATTTGAAGTTGCAAAATACGGGGAAATTGTCTCATATGCAGATGACACAGTGCTTCTTCTAAAAGCAAACACATGGTTAGAACTGAACAAAAAGGCTAATTCAGACATCAATGAATTGAAAACATGGTTTTACAATAACCTACTAACGTTAAACTCTAAAAAAACAAACTACGTAACATTTTTCATAAACAAACCAAATACGCCGCATGAAATAAACATTCGAATTCACTCTGGACCAAACACTCAACAACACCACTGTAACTTACTATGTACTAATATTGAAATTAAAACTTCAACCAAATATCTCGGGATCACTATTGACCAATGCTTAAATGGATACCACATATAACCATTCTCAAAAACAGAGTACGAAAATTAACCTTTATTTTTAGCTGCTTGAGATATATTCTAAATAAAGAACTACTGAGAATGACGTACTTCGCATTCTGTCAATCCAAAATCCAATATGGTATAATAGGATGGGGGTCGCCTATAAATCTCACACACAACCTCTTTACATTGCGCAAAAACTAATAATTAAAATAAAATTAAAGAAATCATTTTTATATTCATCTGAACTCATTTTCAAAGAATTTAAAGTCAGAATTTTTTTTTATTTTATTTCCTTTATTTTTTCCCAATTTATATATTTGACATTACAAGTTTTATAATAATAGGAAAGGGAACCCACTAAGGCGCAGCCTGTGTGTTGGTAATATAAGTTTATACATTAGATTTTTGTACCTAAAAATAACAGTAAGCTTAATAAAGAAAAACGGTAGGATTATAATTAAAGTTAGTCTAAAAGATTGTGCAAGAGGTGCATATTAAAAATAAAGATATATGAAGTAAAAGAACACAAAATAAAATAATAATAAATATAACAGAAACAAATAGAAAACGAGAAAAAAGTAAAAATTAAATGAATAATGCATCAAATTAAATACTCTTTTCCTGTATCACGCAACCTTACAAGTTTACAAAGATGATATCCTAAACAAAACCGTACCATTCAAAAACACAGCAAATCTCAGGTAAAAAATACATGTTACCAATTCCGATTTGTAAAAAAACTTTGGGTCAGCAAAACTACAAATACTTAGGAACAAATTTCTTCAATAAATTGCCAGAAAATATAAAATCACTAAATGATAGTTTCAAAGAATTCAAAACACAATTAAAAAAGTATACTGAAAACCTAAACTAAATAAAAAAATGTAAAAGAAAAACAAAAACAAAAATTTAAAAAATAAAATAAAAATCTAAGAAACTAAACAAATAATACCTCATCCCATACACACAAGGAATTGCTTATTATGGGAGAACACTGAAAAATAATAAATATTAATCATATCATAATATCTTTTATCTTATTACTAGTGAAATATATATATATGTATATCACACATTGTAAATTTTTTTATTGAATAAATATCTTTCATTGTATACTATGAAAAAGCTTTTTTGTTGTTTGTTTTTGGGGTGTTATGCCGTGTTGCGCTAACTCCTTCTTTAGCCGACGTTTCGGACAGCGTTGCAGTGTCCATCATCAGGGCAGATCCGGTAGATCCGAAGATGTGTGAATTTTGGTTGTCGAGTTTGTGCTGGACAACCAAAATTCACACATCTTCGGATCTACCGGATCTGCCCTGATGATGGACACTGCAACGCTGTCCGAAACGTCGGCTAAAGAAGGAGTTAGCGCAACACGGCATAACACCCCAAAAACAAACAACAAAAATGCTTTTGGCCGTGAGAATCTAAAAACTTACCTATGAAAAAGCTGTTTGTTTCTTACAAAATAAATAATAACTCAACCTAACCTTACCTAACCTGTACTAATCTAAACTAATCCAACCCAACTAAACCTAACATAATCTAACCTTACCTATCAAACCTAACCTTTAATAACCCAACATAACCTATCCTAACCTTTCTTAGTATTTGCATAGAGTTAATGGTAAAAATTCTAGCCACTGGTTTCAAATTATTCCGGCTGTTATCTCATACAACGAAACCGAATGATCATTTCACGTAATTAAAAATTTAAATTTTCTCAAATGCATTCAATTTACCTTTATAATAATTAAGGTACCTAAATCAAAAGGTTTTATTTAAAAATATTTCGTATTATCTGCGGCCAGAGATTCAGAATAATTACATAAATTTGCATTTGATTTAAATAATCATTTACAAAATGAATGTATTTCCGATATTATTTTGAAAGCGGATAAGGTATTACCGGTTTAAATTTTGAGAAAGATATTATTATGTGTTATTTATTCAGTTATCCCACGATTTATGGCGATTCTCTCAATTTTCAGTTATTTGTGAAAAATTGAAATAAGTATTCAAATTATTTATAGAAAAAAAGATAATTAATTACTTATTCAAAGCTGAAAATCGTACTATACTTAAATACATATTTGCATGTCCTAAACTAAACACTTCAGTTGCCGAACACCAATATAACCACCAAGGAAAATGTTTTTTTGGTAAATCACCAGCTGAAGGATTAATGATAAAATTTGTTATAAGTAAGATTTGTAACAAGGTGTGTGCATCACTTTACTTACATCGCATCTATGGTCTTGGATAGGGTATATGCAGTACATGCAATATAGTGTTTTCAATGCATGTAATACATGTAAAAAATATAACTAAACTCGAATATCGTACTTAAAACCCTCAAAAAAATGAACTAAATTAATTAATTCACTTATTAAGTTGTATGTAAATTCAAATATCGATAACGAGACATGATTGGCTATCGAATTGTGACGTCACAACACACTCACTTGTCCCACTTCAAGTTGTTTTCGTTCCAGTTGCTTGTTGAAGTTGTTGAATTAGTTTGATTTTGATAGTCGTAATCAATCCTAAACCCATTTGTTAGTAAATAAAATATATTTTAAATACATACCTACTATCATGACAGACAGTGGTTTTCTACAAGGACAGTCTGATAATTTGCCAAAAATCGAAGCGATTATGATGGCAGTTTTCTTTTCGCAAATTGATTTTTTTAGTGCAGAAATGCGAGGCGTTAAAGTTTTACGGTAAGTAAATCACTATTATGATGAGTATGTAATGTCTCATGATATATATTGGATTTTCAAGCAATACTTTTATTAAAGTAATACGTTTTATATCAGTATTTACTTTTTCTAGTAAAATTTGACAGTTGTAAAGCCTAACCTCCTCATGTTTGAAACTGACTTTCAGTAAAGTATAATATTTAGGTCTGAGAAATAGTACAAAGATATATTGTGCCTTATAATAATGAATGTAATTATAATTTTTAGATCCTGCAGAGAGAGTTACGGAGACAGTGCCATCGGTTACGTCCGAGTGAAACGTATTGGTGCCACTTGCACTGTGAAGGCCCGAGTAACTCCAGTGCACAGAGTCCGCACGAAGGCATATTCTGTCATTTTGGTATGCAACGAAGCAGAAGAAGTAATCGAGTCCTGCAAATGTGAAGATTGTCCGGCATCACAAGGTTGGTGAAACAGAAGAGCCTTCTACTCGTATTTTTGTTGATTCATTTGTGTTCCTCTTTTCAACATTACATTACTGGCTATAATACTAATTATTGTTATTGTTTTAGGCGGTTGCAAACATGTGGTAACTTTATTATCGTGGTTGCACCGAAGAGGCGAAGACCCTCCAAAAACATCCACTCCGTGTTACTGGAAGCGGTCTAAGATGGCTGCTATAGGAACCACAATGAAATTTATAAAGGCGAGCGATTTAGGGAAAGCTGCTCCTGCTGCTCTGCCGCAGGGCGATAGATCTTTTTTAAAGTCAGTAATAGACAGCAGCATCGAGCTTGGTGTACGAGACATTCAGCTGGTGAAATATTTTATCCACCCAACGGTGATCGAAAATCTTTCCATACACAATATGATTTGTAATTTTCTGCAATGATGTGGGATCAACATCAGAAGATTTTTTTAAATATTGCCAACAAAATATGGACACCGTTGCCTGTCAAAGGGCAGCTCAGATGACTGTTGGACAGTCAAACTGTCCATTGTGACCCAACTTGAGATACGCTAGAATTACCGCATCTAAAGCCCATGAAGCTGCTCATTGCCAAACCATGGAAGGCTCACTCGTTGAGAGCATTCTAGGTGCTAAACTAATAGAAACTAAGTTTCTTAGGCGTGGCAGACTTCTAGAGGCTGAAGTGTTGAAAGAAGTGGAGGAAATACTTCAAATAAAGTTTGAGAAGTGCGGCCTGATTCTTTCTAATTAGCATCCATTTTTTGGAGTTTCTCCAGATGCAGTAGGAGAAAATTACATTGTAGAAGTGAAATGTCCAAGTAGCGATACAGCTTTAAGAAGATACTTCACGGTCACCATGGACAAACCTAGTGATAAGTACATGGCTCAAATGCAATTGCAAATGCATTTTGCGAAAAAATGTAAAGGTCTGTATTGTGTAGCAAAGCCAGACTTCGAAAGTTCGAAAGAGGTTATTGTCTGTTATGTAGAATACGATAAAAATTACTGTTTAGATTTAATGGACAAATGCTTAACATTTTGGTTCCAAGCTATTTATAAGAATCTTAAATTTACATAGCTACTACTAGCGTTCAAATTAATCTATTTTGTATCTCCTGTAAGTGTTTTTTTTTAGTTAAATAAAATTAAAAAAAAACATTTTCCACCAGTTTTTCCTTCACATCCTACATACAGTTGTTAACTAATATTGTACACAAATGAAAGAATATCTTTGTTTTAAACCACTTTATTACATTTATATACGTCGACCGGTTTCGGTTGAACTCAACCTTCATCAGGACAGTACAAATATAAACTAAAATATAATACAGAGGAAGATTATTAAGTAAACAATAAAGAAAGAGAAAGTAAATAAATGTGAGGGAGAGAGCATCATCCGACGCGATACTATACCACGTATTAGGGGGCTAAAATTGCTAAACAAAGCCACGATTACATCAAACAAGGTCATTTGAACCTCTCCAGAATTACATCATGTAAGTACCTTATTCAGATTTAACCAGTATTTTCAATGATGTTTGCTGACGACAAAGCTGTTGAAATTATATGAAACCCTTGCAGGAGAACTTGAATAACTTCTAGTGCTGTGGCTATAAATAATTAACACTTTAATTTATTATTCTTTAACTAATATTTATAAGATGTAAATCACCTACAGTACGCTTCAACAGTGTGGAATCCTCATTTGAAGGAATATTCTGAAGGTATACACCCAATTTATATTACAGTGAAACTTGCGCAAGAAGTTTTGTTTTCTGTCGCTACAAATTCTGCAGAAACTGCATAAAACACGATTTTTTCCCATATAAGAAAGTTCAAAAGTTCGACAGTGAAAATCCATCACCATTAATGTCCCCTTTTCCTTAAAATATTTTTAATTAATTCTATCCATGAAATTTATTAAATATGTGTACAATACTAGAATAGTATAATCATTGGCTTCAAATTTTGTCTTTTTGTAGGTAAGACGAAGGGCATTTTGAGCTGCATTGGTCCGACGGCAGCCCTTTCTCCCAGGAAACGGAAGACGCACTTGGAGATTTTGGGGACCAGACGGCAGCTGCGATATGTATAACATTTGTATATATATATTTAACAAACTTTTATGTAGGTCTTTTTAAGGTATACAATTCCGTAGTACATTATTTTGATATTCTCATAAGCTCTCGCCAGCGTTAGCAATGCAAGCGGCCAAAAATAATCTTTATATCGACTTTTCTCTGCTTTTATCAATATGTGTCAATGCATGTGTTATTTATCTAAACCTTCCGGAATAAATTCTCTTAATGATTGTGAAAACTTTATCAAAATCAGAAGCATAGTTAAGAAGAACTAAGCGCACAAACAGACAGACGCGAATGTCACTTTATTTTATACTATTTAGAGATAAAGGATTCCACCACGAATTGTCAGTATCCAAAATAGAAATATTGATTACATGTTCATAACTTCTATTTTATAATATCTTTTGTTGTTATTATGGTTTATGGATTATTTAAATTATACCATGTACAAGTCAAAAGGCGTTACTATTGTTGTTCGTTTAGTCAGGGCCAGCCCTGAGCCAAATGGCGCATGGCGCAAGTAAAATTTTAGCGCTCCTTGTCAAAACCAGTAGATGCCTAGGCCCTAGGTAATAGATGGGCGATCACTGTAATCAACTATATTTTGATGATTTGTATGTATGCGAATTGTGGTTTTTATGAAAGATAATCTAACGTTAGTTTAGGTATTATCACCCTTTGAAATTCAACGCCCAAAGCGGACTTCTCCAATTGCGCCCGCACAGGGTTGGCCCTGCCTCTAATTATTTTTTTATTACATGACATATCTTTCAACACGTTGTATTTTGTGTATATATTCTTGTATTTTTGTGCAAGGTCAAATTAAATCCTATTAAGTTGTTGCAGTAAGACAGAAATCCTGGGTTCGATTCCTAGTTGAGACCGTTACTTTTTATTTTTCTGTGTCTTGTTCTGTTTCATGTTTTGTTTAGATATATTAGTATTATCTTCTACTTCAATGATAAATCAATGCTCAATACATCGGTTGTACTGACCCTGTTTTGTATTACTGTCCATTGTCTTTTTGAAAATAAAAAGTATTTTGATCTGTGCATAGCTGTGGGTTTTTTTTATTTTCCTTTTCCTGCATTCCAATATTTTTAGTTTTAAAATATGTTTTTTTTGGGCTAGTGAATGAACGATGTTAGCTGGGTGTAGTTATATTGTCTATGTTTGCACTTTTGTAAATGGCCTTGAGATTTCTTTATAGTCCACAATATCTTTACCTGTCTGGACCAAACGACCGTTTTATCTGTGGTCGTCTGTGGTTAAGGGGGTGACAAAATGGGCCCATACAAAAAGCCCGAACATATCGATCTAGAGAGTGGTTTATTTATGTTCGCCGTCGTTTGCTTCAAATTAATAGTGTGAATTCGATTTTGCTGGTCCTAAAATAGGCTGCCATGCTCAATTTGACAGATGAGATGTTTGTGATAGAAGCTGCATCCTTCGTGGTTCCGTATGTCTTCGAAAAACCTGCTGAAATGAAGATTGGACAGTTTTTAGATGATTTGGAATCCAACACACTGGAGAAAACATCTGATTGTATTAACGGAGGTGGGTATTGTGGGTGATCACTTTGTATGCCTTATTTAAGTGATGATAGCCTCCATTCAAAGCTATGGAAAAACTGTAACTCTGATTTGGATTCCTGGACATGTTGGTGTCATGGGTAATGATATTGCGGATGCCTTGGCAAAACAAGGAGCGTCCAACCCTGTTGTTACCCTCCTAAACCACATTCCCCTATCTGACATTTTTTTCCATCATCAAAGATAGATCTTGCATTGTTTAGATAAAGTATTGGCACATTGCTAGTCAATCCAAGGGAGCCTGCTATGCCTCAATACAAAGGACTATCCCATCAAAACCTTGATTTAAAAAATCCCCCATTTTCCAAAAAATAAATTTCTTCATTTATTCGAATAAGGATCGGACATTGTTCCGTTCCTTCACACCTTTTTAAAATTCACGTCGTTGACTCCCCAGATTTTACATTCTGTGGTCAAGAAGTGGGAACTTTAGATCACATATTTTTGGTTGTCCCTCTCTAAACAAATATCCTCTCTTCTATCAAGCCTTATCTAAAAATTCCTCCCCTCCATTCATCATCTCATCTCTTCTAAGTCTGAACTCGACTACAATTTTCATTATAATTTTGAAATTTGCCTATTTAAATAAAATTATTATTTAAATTCACCTATTATTTCTCCATAATTTTAAATGTTGGCCAAGAACACTCTTGAAGGGTGAAAGCGAAACCATACGAGGTTTGCTACCCTTGGTGACTTAGCAGGGGTGCCCGGACTTGTGGGGTGAGGTTTGTCTACCTACTGCGCGGTGGGCCGGATCGGAAGAGACTGGTTGAGGGAGACCTTTTGACCTCTCCAGCTGGACTCTCCTGCCCCATCGCAGTGGGAGGGATGGATTCTTATTTCCATCACTTCTGGACACCTCATACCTTTTTCCTTCTTAGAACTTACTCTACTTTCTTTCCCTAAAAATATCATCCGTACAGCATTCTCAAAGATGACATAGGCCCTGAGGGGATTTTTATTCCTAAGGCCTCCTGTGGAGCCAATTAAAAAAAAACCTCTTGAAATGAGTTCAAATCCCGGTATGCACAAATAAATGTTATTTGATACTAGAGCTGTACCCCGCCACGCGTTGCTGTGGCACAGTCTATCTGTACATGTAGAGAAACAATAATGCGTGTTTCTTTTACGTCCAACAGATGACGTGGTTTCAAAAAAACATGTTTGTCCAAGAGATGGCGCTGTTTTACAAAAAAAAAACACTTTTTTTACCTCTCACAGGTGACATTTATATAATATAGATATATAAAAACACACTCAAGTATTCGTATGCAACGTTGTGTAAAAATTTCAAATCAATCAGTGAAGAACTTTTGGAGATTTACGATTTTGTACAAACAATCATTTTTGTTTATTTAGAAATATTGTATTATTTTACAACTTTCTCAAGTAAATATTTTCCTAACCGCCACAATTATAGGAACAGATTATGAAAATTATACTTTGTTTCAACTTAACTACTACTACATGAAACAATATTTAAATGAAAACAATGGGCTGTTAATTTTTTTAGTTTGGGTTATTTAACCCTACATAACTAATCGCTCGTCGAGGCGACGACGTGCTACTCGGCGAAATTCGAAATCAGCTACTTCCCCCCGCTCCCCGACCTTGACTCTTTCATTACCTTCCTAATTTGAATGAACAGTGCAGCACGTGACGCGATTGAAGCCACACGCATACTAGGACGTGCCCTATGACCACCTCGTCGTCCGCTGGACGAAACTTTAGTTTTAACGACAATTTTGATTTTTAAGGTACGCACATTCATATATTCTTATATTTATTGTTAATGTTGGCGAATCTTCTACAATAGAAGCTCCAAATCATATCAAATCAAAATAAATCAAAAATTATTTATTGTAAAATAAAAATTACAAAAGGTGTAGCTTATGGGTAGACTCCATTTCTTCCAGCTAACCACATTTATTTAATTACAATGTTTATATTTGTTTTATTATAATAATTACAATGTTTATACAGATAAAATAACAATATACCAATGAAAAAATACAAAAAATACAAATATATATACCAATAAAAATAGGCGTTTCATTTACGTATTTCGAGATCATGCAAATGAAAAGCGTTATCACTAGTAATAATGAAAATTCAATTCCAAAAACGGCAAGTAATTCGGTGATTCGTGCACCAGTGATAAAGCTGCCCACTTTTGATAGTAACATTAAAAGTTGGTGCTCATTTCATTCATTATTTAAAAGTCTTATACATGACAGCAATGCATATACTAAGGTAGAAAAATACCATTATCTTTTATCAGTTATTACAGGGCCGGCACTGGCACTTATACAAAAGTCATCAGAAATGCTAAGGAATTGTATTATAGACATAAAATAGAAGAAAGCAAAGGTAATCCAAAAGAAATGTGGAACATTCTACGCGAAGCTACTCATATTAAGCCTAACTTAAACACTGACCTAAAACAACTTATTATTGATGGACAGACCGTCGACTTCTCAAGGAATCCGGAAAAAATCCTAAACCATGCCAATGACTTTTTCACTAATGTCGGGAAAAAATTAGCAAACAAAATGTCCTCCCCAAATTCTAATACAAAATTACAGGAAAAAACACATATACCCTTTTCTAAACAATTTAAATTTCAAACGGTTACACATGACGATGTTAAGAATACAATTAACTCATTGAAAGACACAAAGTCCGCCGGTATGGATGGCATCACCGTAAACTTACTCAAGACACTTGTTCATGAACTATTGGAACCTCTCACTTACATAATTAACCTCAGCATAACACAGGGCATTTTCCCTAAACAATTAAAGCAAGGGCTCGTCATACCCATATACAAAAGTGGTCTAAAAGTGGACATTAACAATTACAGGCCCATAACAATACTTAACTCACTCTCGAAAGTAGTTGAAAAAATAATGAACAAACAACTGAAATCATTTTTGGAAAGCAAGCAGCTACTCTCCGAAAATCAATTTGGTTTTCGGTCAAATAAGAGCACTGCCGATGCTATTATTGCTGTTACAGACTTTCTTGTTTCAAATTTAGATAAGGGTAAAAGATGCATTTCTATCTTCCTAGACCTCTCAAAAGCTTTTGATACTATCTCCCTTGACAATCTTATTAATAAACTAAATGCCATTGGTATAAGAGGGAAAGACCTAGAATTTCTTCAAAGTTACTTAACTAATCGAACCCAAAGTGTCAAAATCGAAAACAAATTCAGCCAACCCCTCCCTATAACCTACGGAGTTCCCCAAGGAAGCGTCTTAGGCCCTACTTTATTTCTCATCTACATAAATGATCTTTGTAACCTAATGATAGATGGACAAATTGTAAGTTTTGCTGACGATACTGTGCTACTCATTCAATCAGACACTTGGTTAAACGCATACAAAATGGCTGAGAAATCAATTAACTCTGTTAAAAAATGGCTAGATATTAACTCTCTTGCACTAAATACTTCCAAAACAAAATACATTACTTTTAGTATGAATATCGTTGGCCAACCTAATCAACATGTTGAAATAAAAGTACATGAATGTTCTTGTACTCACGATACATTCTGTCAATGTCCTTGCCTAGATCGAACGGACCATATCAAATACCTTGGTCTTACATTTGATCAATATCTTAAGTGGAATACACATTGCCTACTTATCACGAATAAACTTAGAAAACATATTTATTTCTTCAAAAACATTAGAAACATACTAGACTCCAAATCTATGAAAATAGTTTATTACTCTCTTTGTCAATCTATCATTGAGTATGGAATAATCGCATGGGGAGGTGCAACACTATCAGCTATAGATTCATTATCGAAGGCACAAAAATTAATTATGAAAGTTATTCTTAAAGTTCCTTTAGAAACAAGTACTGCAGATATATTCTACAAATTCCATGTATTAGATATTCGACAAATTTACACAAAAACTATCTTAACTCATCTGTTTAAAAATAAAACACATCCATTTTATGAAAATACCCAAAATATTGTAAACACGAGGCACAAAACCAAAGAACTTATACAAACACCTAAAACAAACACAACATTTGGTCAAAGAAATTTCAAATACATTGCGTCAAAAATATACAATAACCTACCTGAAAAAATAAGAAAATCGAATAATATTAACAAATACAAAATCCTTATCAAACAATGGATCATCGAAAAAGGTCGTGCAATGATTAGTCACCTCACCCAAATATAATCCTCTCTCTCATTATTGTTACCACTACCTACCAACCTGAAAATTTTTGTCAAATATTTTTGCTTTATTGAAAAATGTACTATACTTTAATATTATAAAATATTTGTAAACTAGTCTGTCTCGGCACAGGATTTCCTAGTGAGACAGGCAAAGTAAAAAAAAAATATGTAAACATTTTTATATAGATGCACATAATAAATAAAAATAAATAAAAATAAGAGCGCGATAAGCGAAAAAAAAAAAAAAAATCATTGCCTCTTATCGAAGAGAATTATGACATTGCCTGGAATATTCTGGTAAATCAATACCAAAATTCTAGAATTCTTTTCACGCATTATGTTGATGAAATTCTTAATTTCAAAATATTACAAAACGAGTCTGCGTCAGGTATAGCGCGGTTACTCAGTACGTTTCAAGAGAATTGCGCCGCTATAAAGGCAATGAAGATAGAAAATATCTTTGATAAATTTGTTGGTCATATTATGATACGATCGATGGATCTGACAACTAAACGTCAATTTGAATCCAAATTGCCCGGTGAAGAGATTCCAGAATTGGATTCAATTTTCGAGTTTCTGAGAAATCAAACGCGAATTTTAGAAATGTTATCTCCACATACTACAAAAGAGAAAAAAGGTTCGTTTAAAACGTTGTTATCTGCCAATAAGAATGATAATAACCTTCATTGTCCATTATGTAAAGGTGCACATTTTCTTTACAAATGTGCATCTTTTACATCTTTAAGTCCCCATCAAAGGAGGGACAAAATTAAAATTTTAAACCGCTGTTTCAATTGTTTGAAACAACACCATGTAAAAGATTGTGTATCAAAATTTACATGCCAGGTTTGTAATAAAAAAACACCATTCAATGTTGCACATTGCCGCCGAACCATCGGGCGAAAATGAATTTAATAATTCAAGTGCAACCCTGGCCGCAACAACGATTCCGAGCGTTTCTACCGTTTTGTTAGGAACTGTACAAATTGAGGTCCGAAATCAATATAATGATTATATACCTATCCGCGCCGTCGTAGATTGTGGGAGTCAAGTCTCTCTGATTACGGAAAGATGTGCTCAGCTTTTGGGTTTGTCAATTAAAAAACATCGTATTTCACTGACCGGTTTAGGAAATTCTAGTATAAATTCTTGTCATGGAAAAACAAAATGTTTTATAAAACCTCGAAATAAAAAAGGGCCTATTCTTCAATGTCAAACTGTCGTGATTACAGAAATCACTTCTAATCATCCGTCATATGATTTACCATCGAGTGGAACGTCACAATTTAAAAATTTAAAATTAGCTGATGAATCATATTACAAGTCGGGCAAAATAGACCTTTTGTTAGGAGCTGACGTATACTTGGATATATTTAATAGTGGCCATGAAATAATTCACGGCTCTCCATGTGCTGTAAACAGTGTATTCGGTTACATTATAATGGGGAAGATGGAAAATTCGTCATTTCAAACGCCTTCGTCTTTATTTGTTGAAACAAATTCGTTAAGCAATACTCTTAGAAAATTTTGGGAAATTGAAGAAACACCTTCAATTGTGACGAGTAATCCGGACGACGAATTAGCCGAAACAATGTACGCTTCGAATCACTATCGAGAATGTGATGGTAGATATGTTGTACCATTATTAACAAAATCTGAAATTATGCCTTCTCAAAATTCCTTAAAACTTGCGGAATCGCGATTGAACAAACTAGAAATTCGTTTTAAAAGGGATCCCATGTTAGCAATTAATTATGGAAATTTTATACAAGAATAAGAGGGTCTGGGACACATGACACGGGTACCTCGGAATTTAGATGCATTCTATTTACCTCATCATTGTGTTTTGAATCCTGACAGTAAAACTACAAAACTACGTGTGGTTTTTGATGGGTCGGCAAAAACCCAACCAAATAACTTATCTCTAAATGACTTATTATTGAACGGTCCAAAATTGCAAACTGAAATTCCACGTATGATTTTAAATTTTCGTTTTCATAAGTATGTATTTACAGCTGATATTTGTAAGATACATAGGCAAATATTAATTATTCCATCTCAGCGTAAATTCCAAAATATTTTGTGGAGAGAATCTCAAAATGAACCAGTTATTGATTTCGAGTTACAAACTGTAACGTACGGGTTGTCTAGTTCACCATTCTTGGCCATTCGTACCCTTCGCCAGCTAGCACAAGATGAAGGATCAAAGTATCCTGACGCTGCCAAGGTTCTATGCGATGATTTTTATGTAGATGATTTGGTAACAGGGACAGAAACGATTAGCACAGCCCTCAGACTAAAACAAGATATCATTGGATTGTTAAATCTTGGGAAATTAGAACTTAGTAAATGGCAATCTAATACACCGTCACTTTTGGATTACGTTTCGCAAGAGCACCAGCAAGATGGTCATTCTTTTGATAACGCCGGAACTGATCAAATTGTTAAAATATTAGGCATTCAGTGGAGTCCAACGACTGATAATTTTACCTACAAGGTTGATCTACCTTCAAATAAGATATGCACAAAAATAACAATTTTATCAACGGTAGCTCGTTTATTCGACCCACTTGGGATCATCACCCCAGTGACATTTTTCGCAAAATGTCTATTACAGGAACTATGGAAGTTAGGTGTCGATTGGGACGATCGTGATGTTCCACCACATATTCATAATACGTGGAGTAAATTTGTAAGTCAACTTTCATTACTTCGAACATTGAATATTCCTAGATATTACAACACGGTGATGACAAGTCGTCTTTTCCTCGTAGGGTTCTGTGACGCTTCACAATTGGGTTATTCTGCAGTGGTATATTTATTAGAGCGTAATAGCAATACCACTCACATCTTAATGGGAAAATCGAAGGTCGCTCCTTTGAAAACCCTGTCAATTCCACGACTAGAATTATGTGGGGCTGTTCTTCTCACGAAACTTGTAAAGTATATTATGTCATCTGTAAAGTTTGCCGAACAAATAGAAAACGTTTTTCTATTTACAGATTCGACTATTGTACTAGCGTGGCTAAAAACGCCGCCATATTTATTGAAAACATTTGTCGCTAATAGGGTTGTACAAATACTGGAAAATACACCAAATGCTGTTTGGAAGCATGTTGTCTCGGAGGAAAATTGTGCCGATTCTGGTTCAAGAGGGCTTTTCCCAGCAGACATTATATCACACCCTTTGTGGTTTACGGGACCAAAATGGCTTCACCAACCAATAGCACTCTGGCCTTGTTCAGCTGTGTACAATCAATCTGACGGAGAAATACCAGAACTCAAAACATGCAACCTTAAAACGTTTGTATCATCTCAAATAGTACCTAATTCGATTATTAGTAAATATTCTTCATTTTATAAATTGCAACGCGTCGTCGCTTGGATAATGCGTTTCGTAAATAAATGTCAGAAACGTCCTGGTAGTGGAAATTCAAACTCGACTTATCTAAGTTCTCGCGAATTAAATGATTCGCTTATGAAAATCGTACGCATTGAACAGGAAACGTATTTTTCTGTTGATATACGTAATATGCGAAATGGCAGTCCATGTTCAACGCAAATTCAAAACTTGAAACCGTTTCTTGATAGCCACGGTATTATCAGGGTGGGCGGTCGACTCAAATATTCAAATTTGTCATATGAAAGTAAATTTCCTATCTTACTTCCGAAAATCTGTCATTTAGCTTATTTAATTATAGATTATTATCATAAACTATATCTTCATGTTGGGCCACGAAGCCTTCAATTCACTATTCAGCGTAAATTTTGGATAGTGGCTGCACGGAATAAAATTCGCTCACAACTGTCGAAATGCATTGTCTGCTATAAAATGAAATCTTCGGTGGTACCTCCCCTAATGGGTGATTTACCTCCCTCTCGAGTGCAACAAAGCCGTGCTTTTTCTCGAGTTGGTGTAGATTTCGGAGGACCTTTCACCTTGAAAGATCACAAACGTAGGGGAGCAAAAACGTCAAAGGGTTATTTATGTCTATTTGTATGTATGGCGACGAAAGCAGTTCATTTACAGATCGTGTCTGATTTATCTTCTGAAGCATTTATTACAGCCCTTAGCCGGTTTACAGATCGTCGAGGGTTATTTTCTGAAATCATAAGCGATAACGGAACCAATTTCGTCGGTGCAAATCGGTACCTACTCGGTATAAATAAATTCTTGGCATCACAGCGTGATGTTATATCTAATCATCTAATTCAGAGCGGCATTATTTGGTCTTTTAACCCTCCAGCAAGTCCTCATTTCGGAGGCTTATTTGAGGCAGGGATAAAATCTATAAAATACCATTTAAAACGGGTGATAGGTGAGACCGTTCTAACTTATGAAGAATTTGCGACAGTTCTCACTAGAATTGAGGCCATCCTCAACTCCCGCCCTTTGTGTTCAATGAGCTCAGACCCCAAGGATGTGAATGGACTCACCCCGGGCCACTTTTTAATCGGTGGATTCCTACTAGGTTTGCCTGAATATGACTTTCTTGACACCACGTCTAATCGTTTAAGTAGGTGGCAACATCTCCAAAAGATGTCGCAACATTTCTGGAAACGTTGGCATTTAGAATATTTAAATACGCTTCAACAACGATCAAAGTGGTGCAAAATCAATCCAAACATTAAATTAGGTCAATTAGTGTTAATAAAGGACGATCGTCTTCCACCGATGAAGTGGGTATTAGGACGAATTATCCACGTTCATCCCGGTAAGGATTGAATAGTTAGGGTAGCTACTGTTAAAACTCAATCTGGTTCGTTGGTTCGACCAGTGATAAAGCTTTGCCCGTTACTGGAAGAATAAAATTATTATTAGTGATAAATCTTAAGATATACATCTAAAATAAAAATACGTTTTTTTTCCATATTTTTGTTGTGTTTTATTTTTTATTTTATTTACCATTGGGATCTATATTTTTTGTTGTTGTTTAGATGTCTATACTCTAATTCTCGTTTTGTTTCTTACTCAGATTCTAGACCAAAGGAATATTACCAATTTTAAATATTTTTCAAAACCAAAATTTTTGTTATGGTCCAGGAACCATTCTTTGAAAAGTTATACTTAATTTAGTAAAGAGTTATTTTTTTTTATTGTTTTCTGCGAGGCATTACGGATACAACTTGAATGAACAATTTACCCATGTATATATTTAAATTTACCTTTTATTAAATTTTGTATCATAATTATTAATTCGTTCAAATTAGGTGGGCGGAAATGTTGGCACCTAGCATCGTGCTACCTACCTTTATATCTTTTATAAAATTATTGTGGCCTATCGACCTCTCCCCTCCTCTCCTCTCCTATGCCGACGTTAGTTGAGTTAAAATATTCGTCCTGTCAACATCGTTTGATTACGGAGCCCCCTTTATCGACCGTGTCGAAAATTCAAAGCCACCGTGAGCTTGCGCGTGGTGAAATTTGTGAATTGTTGTGAACCAGCGCAAAGAAGGAAAGAATACCGTGGAAGAATAGAAAAGGGCAAGTCGGCATTCCGAACCTTTCCATTTCCTATGATTCCGCGTTGCGACGGTGCGCTTCCGTCCCCAACAAAAGCATTTTAACGCAGTATGTCCAAATTTGAGGCAGTGGTAGCACTGCGTCAGGGGGTTGGCATCTTCCACTCGTACTCTGCTAAATCCGATGTTAATTTTTTCCTTTTGAATCAGGTAAGACCTCATTTCTCCACTGGTTTCCAGGATGTAGTTTGAGAGTCCTTTTTGGTTTTTTGGTTTAAACATTTTTACTAATTTAATCGTGTTTTTTGAATTTTCCATTTTATCTTTAATTCCATCATTTTGAGTTTGTAAGGCTTCAATTATTTCTTCTTCTGTTAATTCTGCTTGAACGTTTTTTATGAAGATTTTTGGTTTTTTCTTTTTCAATTCCTCCGCAACCATATGTTTTTTTAGAGTTTGATTTATTTTGTTTGTTAATTTCTCTGCATGGATTTTGGTTGGGCAAGATATTATTAGTTTGTTTTGAGAGGCTTTTCGTACTCCGTTTACAGCGATCCCCGAGTTTGATAGCTTAATCGTTTTTATAATTTGGTCTTTTATTGCATCAGATGTCATATCAGAATTTTCTCCTTTGATTATCAATGAATATTTGGATTCGGGAACTTTTTTCAGACAACTTGCGTAAGTTATTTTTTCCAAATTACTCGAACTTTCAATTTTATTTTCTAATTTGTCTATTAGTTCAGTTTGTAGAGAAATGATTTCATTTTGGAATGCTGTTTTTTCTTGCGTCCATTTTTTTTCAAGTAATTTAATGTATAATTCTAGATTGTTTTTAGCCTTTGAATCCTTTACTGTGGTAATGTTTGAGATTTCAAGCTTAATGTTCTCTATTATGGACAGCACGTCCATAATAGTTAATTTGTAGCCGCGTCAGCGGTCACTCCACTAGCGGCGGGTACTTGGTAGAAATGTTACAATAATTTACTTTTGTAACAATTCCGATATACGCGTCCACACTCAGTCGCTCTAGACGACAGAATGAAACAGGCAGTCGCTTAGTATGATGATTTAATGTATCATATATAAATCACTTTTACAATGTTTTATCATGTATTTTATGAATAATATGAACAGGAGAAAATAACCTTTTTTCATGTTACGAGTGCCACACATTGATTTATTCGGGAAAAACCTTCCTCATGTTCCAACTGCAACACTTCATTTTCTACAAACGGACGACTTAAAATTCACTGCTGTTCTCACGGTGGAACCTGGTTCGTGTGTTTATAGATATATATACATGTTAGATATTTAGATATTGTATGTTTAGATATTTAGATATTGTATGTTTATATATTAATATATTTTCAATATATATATTCGGGCATTTATGTTAAAGTGTTGGAGGGTTGTTGACACTGTCGCGTTTCGTATGTTTTTGTCTAGTTTTTTTGAGTCCGCTGTATTAGATTCGAATACACATGTTTGAAATATACTTGTGAATGCATTTCTTAATTTATATATATAATTATATTTATACACACATTTATATATATATATTTATCCCCTCTCGTTCTATGTTGATCTCGCGCGACGGTACGCCAGGTATAAGTATGTTGATCCGTTTGCATTTGTTGATCCACCCCGGATATGTTGATCCATTACCCAAGCTGGCATACATATGTAAATCCCTACAGATCAACTTGTGTCATCGAGATTTAGCTGTAAGCCACGCCCATTTTTCGGTCGCAAATACATTTTACACGATTTATTTTGTTGATCTATATATTTCTGACAAACTTGACGGCTTGCATGCGTTGTAACTTAACCGCCAATTTCGCGCGCGTTGTCGTACTTAGATCCTGTTACTACATCCATATTCTATGAAAATGACTTTATACTTACAGAGGATAGACTGCCTCACGAGTATTTATATTGAAATGGAACTTTCGCAAACGTCAAATCCATGCTAAAAAAATCTTTTGAACTTGATTAAACAAAAATTGTAAATTTAATACATCATTTACTACGTTTCGTGACTTAGCAGGGGTGCTCGGGTTCATAGGGTGAGGTTTGTCTGGGTCATTTTATAAGAGAAATTTTGAACTTTTATTGAATAAAATTTTATTTTAATGTATCTTTTACCATCTCTCCCGACGTAAGTTTCTTGTAATGATTAAGTTGAAACAACGCGTAATATCCATAATATGTGCCTATTAAAATTGCGGCGATTAGATTGGTGAGAATTAAATTTTACAAATTTTAAATTATGATTGCTAAAAAATCTATTCTAATTTGTTTATTACTAAACATGGCTAAAGTCATTTCAAGCTACGATTCCAACCAACGATGTTTTAGTATATGTTCGTCAATCAACAGGAGCCATAATGTCGGTACATCAGAGCCCTCGAGAACTATTACAATTATGTGTACCGCCGCCCCGGGAACCATTTATTAGATAACCAACACCCCTACCATAGGTCACCGCCAACGTTTAGCGAGATTGTTGTTTATTTCTTATATTTTTTACAACATATCCACTCAGGAGGCCCTGAGGAAAATCGTAACCCTCAGGGCCTATGTCATCTTTGTGAATGCTGTGTTGGGGGAATTTTGAAGGAAAGGAAGGAGAGTGGGTTCTGGGAAGTAAATAGGTATGATGGGTGGGTAGTAATCTGGGGTTCAGTGTGATCGAGTGATATACATAAGAATCCAACTCTCCTACTGCGTTGCAAGGCGATGCGTTGAAAGAGGACTAATCGATCCGGCCCACCACGCAGTTATTAGGCAGGCGCATCCGCCGCCAAGCCCCTCACATACCTCACTCCATAAACTCGAGCACACCTGATAAGTCACCAAACATATCAAACAACTTGGGGAGACCTATGGCAGAAGTGTAGGTTATCCAATAAATGGTTCCCGGGGCGGCGGTGCACATACCCTCCTCCCAAATTGTAATAAACGTCTACTTTCAAATGTTAAACATAATTTAAAACGTTCCTTAATGACGGCCTCCGTTATCGAGGGGTAAGGCTATCGACTAGCAATCCGAAGGTCGCGGGCTCAAATAAATTTTACTAAAATTAATTTGTACTATTTTACAATTAGTGTTTGGCAACCAGATCTGAAGAGCCAAGTACTCTCCCAACTTCCTCATCTCCTTCGAGGTTCACAATATCTTCAGTCTCACAACAACCCCAATTGAGGATGCCATAGTCTCACTGGCTCCAGACGGGAGCAGTTGGGACTCTGGTGTGGTATTCAAAACTACAAATCTACAGCTAATTTCGAGAAGTTGAATAAAGTGTTTTTAGCACGGCAAAATGGCAAAATTTCAATATTATTGTAACAATAGCAATATTATTATTGTAGACTAATATAAGACATTAATACATCAATGAATAACATTCATTTTACATGACCACCCAACGAGAAGCTGATTTTTTTCACAGTTTGTGTAGAACCGAACACGTGCATGTTATACTAATACCAGCTAGAGGAGAGCTTAAAACACTTCAATATTTTTTTTATTTAAATATTGATAATTCCTCGATGCTTCATAATAATGTTTCATAAAAAAATACAAATCAAATCACACCACATCCAGACAAAGAAGCCGATATGTTTTTATACACAAAAAAGGTTTATTTGGATATTCTCTGTATTAAAACTAATTTCGTTAAAAAATAATACTTTATTGTGAATTTGATCAGACCTAAACTTCGTTGTTAAGATAATGCAGCTGCGTGGGGTCCGGCCGGGATATATCCCTGCCGGCGTTCTTTTGTTATAACAACACCCTGATTAGAATACATTTAATTGTTTTGTCTTTGATTTTATAAATATTTTTAATAAATTAAAAACGGCTATGGAATTCCACGTTTTGCCACCGCGTTTCCGGATACTATTGATTACTTAACACGGGTAAATATTTCAAAACGACTTATTAACGATTCCAGAATGTACTTTATTTATTAGTGTTTTAAAAATGTATCTGTTTCTATAGACATTTTTTTTTATAAACTGCCTATAAACTACGTTTTATTACTTATCCACTGGAGCGATCTCTGTCATATTTTACACCGGTCGGTGGCCGAGTTGACATCGCGTTTGGGTCCCACCCAGGCGCGGCGTAGTGTGTTCAATTCCTGGGCTGGCTAAGTCCTCCATCACAACACAAGCAACATTTTCAGCTGACTGTGGTGGTAGTAGGAGATTTTCAAATATTGCCAGGTTATTCGAAACCCGGGAATGTATGTCTTTCTTTTAAAAAAGTAGTTTATATTGTTTCCGTTTAATGTTTTCGGGGCATAATTATACCAGTACAACTCAATTACTGTCAAACTTGTTGTGAAATCAGATATGAGCGCATCAGCAGAATGCTGCCTGCTCATTACATAATAATAATAATAATAATTGACCCCGTACTACAAATAAACCCAAGTTTTTTTAAAGTTTCTGTGAGTACAGCTCCCAAGTCTTGCTCAAGTGCATGTCCGTCCGTAACACTTAGTCAATGTACTTATTTGTTCGTTGTCCTCTTTCCTAATGTGAAGTTTATATTTTGATTTTAATTAATATATTTACACGTTGTTTGGGGTAAAGTTTTATCTCATTCATAAAAAAAAAACTTTTTCTTCTTCTGTTTTTATCGAGATTAAAGCAAACTATGATATTAACATATATTTGTTTTTCTTTTTTTATTACATCAAGTAGTTACGGTTCGTGATTAAACAGATTTTCTTGAGGATATATAGTGTATTACGTTAAAAATAATTGAAATTTTGAAGAGTAAGTTTAAACTAATTATAAAAACTGCTTTTCGTCATCGAAGTTATTGAAATTGGACAACTATGTGCCTAAATTCTACATTTCAATCAACATTCCGTTAATGCTGCAATGACCCCGGGGTCGGGGTCATTGCAGCATTTCACTCAATTGGTTTATGAGTATATAGCTTAATTTATATGAGATTGAAAAAAAATCATATACGAATTTGGTGGGCAGTTAAATTGTCTGACGTTGATTATAAGTATTTTTATCGTAAACTTTATATGCAAGACGTAGAAAATGTTAAAGTCAAATTGGTTCAATTGGCTTTGGTCTCCTCTACCGATGAAGCAAGTGATTTCATTGTATAATATTCATTGGGCCTCTGTGAAAAATTCTTCACATAAAATATAATCGAAAAAATTGATATATAATTGCATTTGTAACCACCTTGTGGTGTTTTTTTAGTTTTTGCATTATTATATTTCACTGAAAGATGCCGACTTCCGGTCATATTGTTTAAATAATATTAAATGTGAGATAATTCTTTTAAATAAGAAGATTAAATTTTATTTAGAGAACTTTAAAATATAACGATTTCCGGTAAGATGTGACAATAATTTATACAGAATATTAATATTTAAAAAATAATGTTTATTCGATTTGAATGATTTATGCCAATCATTGGGACTTTCTTTTCAAGAGTTATGTGATTATAAAGTTTACGATTTTTTTTAAATCCTAATAAAAAGTGATAATCGATAAAAATTGGGTGAATTCATTGGTTATAACTTATAATATAGATCATTTTGTATGTCTCCATATTCAAATTCGGAGGTATGACTTTTTTATGTGACACATCTAGCTAGAGCGCCACTGTCTTTACACGTTAAATACAGAGAAACTATGTCGCCACCCAGTTGGGCAGCGTTATGGGGCGGGTTAAGGTAGGGTCTGTAGGAATGAATTTATTAATGCGGGTCTTAAAGAGGCCCGGATTATATGGAGGAGGAAAAACAGATGCCGATAGCTCGTTCCACATGCGAGCCGACTTACGATAAAACGAGTTGGAGAAACGACCCGTTCATATATAGATAACATCAACTTTACTGTGAACCTGTGTTCCGCTCGTGTCCGTCGGGTATCAAGCACGTGCACGGTGCACCGGGGATCAATGCTGCTTCTCCTTTTAACAGGCTCTAATAAAATACCTGTAGAATAGATACAGCATACGCACATTTCGTCATACATGATTTTACCGCACATATGCCTCAGGGATCTCATTTCTACAGTATTCTGTCTACTTTCAGCCTTCTTCTGCCAATTCCATGCCTCATTTCCATATATTAGGGTAGGTACCAGCACTCCATTGTGGACTGCTAGCTTCGCTTCTTTGGACAGTTTTTAGTTAGCTCCAACCGCGTCCAATCATCCATTAATTACCCATTATAACCAAGAACCCGGCCTCCCCTACTAAGTCACGAAGCGTAATCAGGAGAGATGGTAAAAGATACAGGTTCAAAATTTCCTACATAACATTATTCCTTTTGCCGCCATTTTGGATTTTTATGGTCGAAAGGTATCCCTCAACCAGTTTATTTCGATCCGGCCCGCCACGCAGTAGATGGGAAAACGCATCCGCCGCCAGGACCTAGACAAACCTCACCCTATGAACCCGTGTACCCCTGCTAAGTTATGATTTTTTTATGGATTTGTTTTTGCGAAATTTTCGTTTCGATCAAAATACGCATACATTTCTTATAAACAATTCAAGCAACACACGTCATTTTGATTTGAAACGGTACCATTTCACAGTCATTTCATGCGATATTCGACTCAAGAGACTAATACTTTGAGTTCAATATCATAAAAGATTACGGAATCACATAAAACCTTGTGATGAACAGTCCACCGATTGCCCCTTGATTGGTTCATTTAGTTAAACCATATATAGGGACACAGATCAACTTTGTCTAATAACTTCTTACCTGGATCAACATACTACGGGAATAGATCAATATATATGAGATCAACATAAGTATGCCAATTTGGGTAGATCAACATAAATTATGCATCCGATTTCCATACAAATTTTGAAAATTTTATTAACATTGAAGTGACCCACCGCTGTCCCACCCCGGTATAGGTGACTTATGGTCACCCCTTCGGAGTTCTCGCAAGAATCTAATTTTTTTTAATAAACGGCTCTACAATATATAAAAGTGAAGTTAGACCTTCAATGTCCCCGCATACAGTGTTAGGAAGCGGTATGCAAGCGCTTACAGATAAGTAACTACAGTAGGTGTTATGATCAAATAATACTTCTGAACTAAAAACAAATAACTAATAAGGCATAGAAAAAAAACTGGACATTATTACAAAACATGGAATTTGCAATCATTTGACGGGACTAGAAAAGAAAGAAGAGAGCATAAATTACAGATATGTCAGCAACCTAAAAAATAAAAAGGAGAAGAGAAGTATATAATAGTAGAAAACAAAGAAAGTATCGTGTGGTCGCTGAATTCAGAAGAGCTGTAAGCATAAAGAGAAAACAAAAGGAAGGTGGTTCAAAGCCTCGCAACTGGCTGTCCTGAGGATGGATTGGTGGTGGTTGGGAAGACAAATGCAGGTCTAAATACCGCGCCCCTAAGCCAACCTCGTGGTGGTGCCCAGAAGAGAGTAAATGGGATGATAGGGATTAACCCTAAAGACCCTAGGGGAGAAAAGCGTCAGGAGGTCGGAGGCAGGGCGGAAGGTGCTCAGGTCCGCACAGACTTCCCTCTGACCCACAACCACCCTCAGAGGTGGCACAGATGTCTGGCAGAGTCCCAAAATTATTGGAGCTTCAGTGAGCGTATGCGGGGACTAGGTCCGTGATCCAACCCCTTATGGGGACAAACAAAAAGAAATAAAAAAAATATAAACAACACAAAATAAACAAACAACGGAGTTCAGTTCAAGCCTGAAATACATTAATGAAATTAAAAGGAAAGACTAAAGTCAAAAACACGTATGTGGTTATTATAAGAATAATAAATTAATAATCATAGTAAACAATATGAGGTCAGTAGGATTGACAAATCATTATAAATTAACTGGAAAACAAGGTATACAAAAATAATGAAAAGAAAAAAAAAGAGAAAAGCAAATCATGTAGCTATTCCTGAAAATAAAATACATGGACAAAATGATTAACAGTAAATCACATGAAAAATCCTGAAAACAAGACAAATGAAAATAATAAAAAAAAAATTTTATTAACAGTATATCAAATGGTTTTTCTGGCAAACTGGCAACATTGAAAATTATTGCACCACTGTTGCCAATTCATACAGATGTATTCCATAGCCAAGTTATATGGTGTTAAAGGTGGATCAACTTAGTCTAACAACTTCTTACTGGATCAACATAATACGGGAAGAGGACAATATATATATATATATATATATGTGTGCATATAAATATGTGTATGTGTGTGTAATCTATCTTTACGCATATCTCTTTCTACTTTCCATTAAGGTCCAATTTCCGTTTATTTTTAATTCATATTTATTTTTAAAACATAAAAACTCCGACGGTAAACACTACCTTTGGATAAAGACACCATAAATACCACGCTATTAAAGCATTCAACGGTCTTCCACTTGAAACAAAAATTGAGGAAAATAAAAATAAATTCAAACACAAAATAAAAAAAATGGATTAAAGAACAAAAAAGACAATATTTCCAAAATTCTATAACATAAGAGAATAAAACATATACACGCAACACAAAAAAACGTATAAGGCAAGCGGCACGCACAAGCACATAGATCATTGTAAGTGCCGATTTCCATTCTCTTCTAATGTTTTTATTTTGGTGTGAGAATTGGATTTTGATTTCTAATCTTTATTTTTGGTGTAAATTTATCTTTATTTTAATGTTGTTTTTTGTTTAAATGAATAAATTCGTATATTTTCAAATGGGGGCCTCAGAACGGGTGAACAACCCAGTGAGGCCAACGTTGCTGAATTGAAATGTAAAGTAGGTACTGTAGAGTAATGTATCAATAAAAAAATAAAAAAAAATATGTTTACACTAGACTTTATACAAAATAACTATGTTCTATTGGTCACCATGAAACTGGCAGCCGCCAAGTGTGGTGATTTAATATGAAAAAAATATATAAATTTTTCGATTGCATTTATTCATGTTAACACGTTTTTCTTTTGACCTAAATGTTCATTTCAAAACAGCAAATAAAATATATATAAATAAAATATATAATAATACGAAATAAAATGAGATAAAAAGTATTTGGCATTCTCAAAATATAAAAATATTACCATTTGTTATTTCGGCTACTGGCATTATAACTATCTCTCCCATTAAAAATTTAGGCGTATTAGATCTATCATAAAATTTATTTAAAAAATATGCAAAAGTCGGTCATTTTAAATACATGTAGGATAACGAAAGATTTTTTTAATATGTATGTTGAGGGATCAGTAGGATTTATAGGCCCTGTTAGGAGTTCTACCGAGCCGAACCCTCTGATATGAAAATTTCTGGAGTCGGTGAATTATTTTCCCATTTGATCTCTGGTGAGTTGAGGTGTTGTTGTTCTTGTATTTATTTTGCTTATATAATGCACTTGCAAAATGTTGATTGACTAATCGTTGATAATTAATAATTTATAATCATTTGTGGAAAAGTGTGGAAGGGTTTAGTTTTTCCTATGGGGACGATTTAACCCGGACAAAAAATCGGAAGCACAAATTTACAAGAACCTACGTTTTTTCCCATTGAACACTTTTTCGTAGAATTCAATGTGAAGGAAGTAATATAAAGCAATTAAATCTATGGAAATTTGTGAACTCTTAAAAAAAGACTTAAAGGCATATAATAGGCAAGGCAGATTTCCGAAACTACCAAAATATGTTTATTATTACATCGCTAGGTGGCAGTAAGGATGCCTTCACCGATGTACAATATTCAACATTATACGTGAGTTATGAAGAGACATATAGATATTCAAGTAAAAAAACAAACCAATAACAAAATGTGGCTTGTTTATGGAACTTACAATTTGGGTAGAGTATTTAGTATGATCTTTTTTACAAATGTTTCATCATTTGCTTGTTATTGTAAATCATATTAGGTTTGAAGAGCTGACAATAGGTTTTTAAGTTCGCGATATTATGTGAAAGGAGGAAAGCAACCGTAAGCGGCGTTTTGCACCGTTAGCGGTTGCTTGGTTCCTTTCGTGGTCGCGTTTCGTTAGGGACTGAAGTGTGGGTAGGAGTGAGCGCTATTCCATTGTAAACGGTGTTTGGGATCTCATGGTTCAAGTAATCCATTAAATTATTATCAATAAATTTTACATGTTATTTAATGTTATCATGTTATACATTTTATTGTTACTGTATTTGTAATGTTAAAGTGTTGCTTTGCTTGATTCTCCGTAATGGCAATCTTGTATTATTCTTCTTATATATTGACCTCGAGAAATAAAATAAAGTTTTTTTTTTATATTTTTTATTTTTTAATTTTTCTGTGTTATTTAGTACAACTAAACAACAATATTTTTTAACCATGGCAGTAGCTGTCGTGCAAGGCCGCAGAAAACCATGACAAAACTGCAGCGACACTCACTCTTTATTTTAATAAAACAAATATAATAATGAGAGTTTATTCCAGAATGTACAAAAATAGTACAAATATTGACAAAATAACAATGCATTCATACATAGAATGGAACAGAAAAGAAACAAAAAATATAGTATATGTTAATAAATGTTCATGGGGGATATTTGTAGGCTCCTGTTTCGTTTGAAGGCCATCAGGGGGGACTCCATCCAGGCAACCATGGCAGTGATGATGGTATTCTTCGACTGGCGTAGTCTGCGCCATAAGCTTCCCCTGCGGTGGAACAAAGGTTTATTTTAATATACACAGGATGTTAAGGGACGTACTTGACTTACTTTAACCAGTGATTCCTGACATTATTTAGAGAAAAAATGTAAATAAAATTTTGTTCTCCTGTGACTTTTTCAAAATGTCACCGGAAATGTCACATCGAACATCGAAAATGTCACCGGTGACCGTAAATTCATTTACAGTTTTTACTGCAAATAATATCAGGATTTACTGGTTAAAGTAACTCAAGTACGTCCCTCAACACCCTGTGTATATGTTTAATACATTACATAAAAGGAACTTCAAGGAAGGGTTCTTCAGAGTGAGCTCTTCAGGAAGTTATCTAAAATCGTATCAGAATCTAAAATTTGAACAATATTTACATTAGTTTCAATAACACGTAACAGATTTTTCTTGCATTTTTTAAGTTTTTCTGTTCGAATTTGTGTCGCTGCTTTTC
This sequence comes from Hesperophylax magnus, assembly GCA_026573805.1. NCBI lineage: Eukaryota > Metazoa > Arthropoda > Insecta > Trichoptera > Limnephilidae > Hesperophylax > Hesperophylax magnus. The sequence continues at coordinate 2,373,520 of JAIUSX010000202.1, read as the reverse complement.
GTTTTTTCTCCAACGCGGATATAATATACTGTGGGTCACGAATGGGCATTGATCTTTTAAATCTAGGATCTATGATTTCTGGTAATAAACAATCCATAAAGAAAGTACTTAATCTGCTCTCCATCTTTTCTCCCCAAAATTTGTCATCTCGTTTTATTATTTCTATCTTTAATGGAATTGCTTCACCCAACCAGACGGCAAAAATACATACAGACTTATTGGAAATGTGAAGTTGACCCTGTACTTGATAATACCAGTTGTGATTTGTATTTGTAAAAAAAAATTTTTTGTTTTTATCTTCCTTCCAGAACGTAATTTTTTTTTTTGCTATTGCTTCTTCAAATAGCATCCCACTAGCAGAAATCGGACATTTAATTTCTAATATTGTACTATCATTTACCAAACCATCTGGAGTGGCTCCTAAGAATGGGAAAATTTCATCAATAAATAAGCCACAGTCATCGACCACAATATTTTCTTGAATGCAAAGTTGCCTTTTTGCAACTTGCTCATGGTCTCTACCATATTGCACAGATTTTATATTATCTAGAGAGCGGCCGTATAATATTGTTTTAACTAAATTAGCACAACTGATGGTTTGACTTGGTTTACAGATATTACCAAATAAAGAAGCTGTTAACATGTTTCTTCTGCGTTGCAGCCACTCCCCGCTATCAGACTGCAAGACAGTTCGTCTTTCAACTGCCTTCTTTTCACTTTTTGAAATGTCGAGTAGCTTTAAGAATTCTGCCTTAGCACATTCATATGCATCATGTTCCATATCCATTTTTTCGCACAATTCGCCATAATGGATATCAGGTGCTCCTGATTTTGTAAGTAAATGTCTCCCTTGTTTTTTTCGTAAAGATCTTTTATCGTTTGTTTTAGAAGCCATTCTTCTTTTTTTTCTTTTCAATTCTAATCGTTTCAAAAAATTACTAGGGCTCCTGTTGAAAATCTGCTTATGTAAAGAATAATACGGTCGCTTGGAATTGAAAGAAACTACTGCAGCTGCACAACGACCCATATATGACTGTTTTAAAGAATAATTAATTCGTTTTCCACCAATAAATTTTGCAATAACTCCATTGAAACTCTCAACAATATTACTGTCTAAACAATGTACTAGACTCCGGGCATTGTTGACAAGACGAGAATTAGCTTCCATAATGTTTGAAAATATAATATTGTTTTGTAACTTTGGAACGTGATTGTGGTCTAATGTTTTATTTGGATCAATTTTAAATTTGCAGAAGTACAGTAAACAATCTTTATGTTCACCGAAAACATGTTTGGGTCCATTTAATAAATCTTTCCTTAAATCGATAATTTTTTGGTCTAATGTACTATTTGATTGCATCCTGTAATTTGCAGCTCCAACTACCGCCTTCCTAAGACGAAGTTTGTTGGTTGAAACAATTTTTCTAAATTCCAAAGGAAAGCCGGTATCTTTCGTAATTTTTTCAATTTGATTGCTGTAGTTTCGAATTAAGTGGTTAGAGCATTCTATTTTCTGTACTGTAATATTGGGATATGGGTGACTACTTCTGATTCTGGCATAAGTGCTGGAGTCTCCATCGGCAATGAGGGTTGAATATATAAGACCGTACATACTTATCGATTGTTGAAATCCGTCTAAAATTGCTTCAGCTTCCATTCCGCTTGAAGAACCAACATAATTTTTGAAGCATGTGTGCTCGGGCACAGGAATTTTCAAATTTATAGCTCTTGCGCAGTTCGTACAGTACTTATTTTTAACTGCCATGTAAATAATTTTTTTTGTGCGGTAACCGATTATCGTAGCAGCTCCTGAGAGGGCGGAGTAGTTGGTTTTATAAGATCGTTTAGACCAACATGCATCAGCTACTACAGTGATCATTGGCGTCCCGTTTTCATCAACATCGCCGCTTTGAATAGCCAGTTTTTTTTCTTCATCGGCTGCCGCAGCCATACTGGTAAATTTGGTTTTCTCCCACCATTCACAAACCTTCTTATGGCATTTTCCATATCCAGCAATAGATAAGGACGGAACTTCAAGGGTAGCACATATTTCTTCCATGCCCGAATAACCCGATCCTATGCTCATTATTCCCGACACAAAAGATTCGTTGATGCCAATGCCTTCTTGTATGCTTTCGGACGTTTTAAGTTTAAAATGTTTACCACATAACACACATTTTAAATTAAAAGTAGAGTTCAAACCATTTCTATTTTCTGAGGTAAATCGTAAATGCTTTAAATTGCAGTTAAAAAGGGAATCATGTTGACTAATACATTGGAGTTGTTTAAAAAAATAATCAAATTGTACTACTCTCCGCCCTTCTATGCAAATATCATCGCTTTCTTCTATCGCCTTTTCAATAACAAGCTCTTGCTCTGATTCTTCACAGCTCCATCCTTGGTCATTGGTCACAGGTTTTTTCCCCAAAAAATTGCTGTCTTTTTGGTCCTGAACATAAAATAAAATTTTAGTAAAATACAAACCTATTATTACGATGTTGGGAACACGCGTCATAGAAATCATAAAAATTCTCGCCTTTCGACAATATACTTCATGAGGGCTAAAGCAGGTGCATGTAACAAGTGTTCCGATATATCAGGAATATAGGTAGAGATGGCAAAAAAAAACGCGAAAAAATATTTATGGTTCGAAAATAGGGCATTTATAAGTTTTCTTTGCGTTTCAAGGCATTTGAAAGTGTTTCCAGTGATTTCTATTTCGCGAATTAACGCGAAAAACGTGATTTTGGCCGTATTTCAGCTAAATTATTCTATTTAGAGAAATAGGCGCGAATTTCTCGAAAATACCGGGTATTGACTGACAGGCGTACGAGAATGAAGGAGCCCACTATTGAAACGTGCGCAATGCTATCATTCAATCAGTAAAGTGCCACATCCATTGTTGCATGTATTTACCTGTATTTCAAATATGCCTACTTTATTTCATTTTTGGAAGCCTGTCCTACCTCTTTTTACAATTTTGTTACTATTTTATGTGTAAATATTTAATATTTTTAATTTATACTGTACGCTGAATTTAAACGCTTTCCGAGAATATAGCGTATTTTGTAAGTCAAAGAACCATACAAATTGGAGAAGCTGATACAGTAATATTTAGTCCTGTACAACTAAAGAATAATTGAGAAAAATGCATAAGGAAGGTAGTTTCATGTGAATGTGCAGGGAAAAGTATTATGCCTACTTTATTTAATTTTTGGAAGCCTTTCCTACGATTTTTTATAACTTTGTTACTATTTTATGTGTAAATATTTAATATTTTTATACTGTAGGTTAAAATAGCTTTTTGACATTACCCATTTTTTGCGAAATAAATTACGCCTATTGATGTTAATCGCAATCTGCATTTGTTGTGTTTGTGTTCGACCCGTACTTAGAGTTTCCTTCCTTATTAATTTAATATTAAAAATAATTATTTATAATCTTTCACATGGAAATATGTACTTGCAAATGAAGGTTAAACATATATTTTACCAAAAATACTTAAAATATGCGCTAAAAACATTCACGAAATACATTTTTTTCTATTTTGCTACAAAACGCTAAATTATGCCTCAAAATGCTATAAAACCCTAAATTTCCAATTGCTAATGCTAACAAAATCTGAAAATTAATGCTAAATTTTGCCATCTCTAAATATAGGTAAATAGGCTATGAGAAATCGTCTTTTCAAACTTTGACACCTCATATCTCAGAACAAGTTAAATGAAGTTAGAACCCTATCCAAATGAGGTGACGAATAGTAAATGCGAGATATTTGAAGTATATAAGTACCTTTTCGACAGTAGTGGCTGATGAACCAATAAGAATATCCTCGTGGTCTAAATCTTCCAAGTTTGGTCCTTTGTGTGCAATATTTACAGTAGACTCATTTGGTTCTATCGTATGTTGGTGTTTTTGCTGTATTTTTTCCTAAATAAAAAAGCAAAAAAAATTTATATTATGATGAAAAAGTCCAGAACCCCCCCCCCCCCATCCCCGTGACTCCAACGCACTCAAATTAATTTGTTGCTCGAAGCATACCTTGTTTGGAGTATTTTTTCCGGCTGGTATGGATAAATCATGTGTTGATCTACAAAGAGAAAAATAATATAATTATTTGAAACTGAACAACACAACACATAGATAGAATATCTTTGATTTGACAATGTGTGAATGGTTACGTGTTTATACGCGGAAAGGTGATATTAACTAAAAATGATTCGGCGTGAGATGGTAATTTTTGGTTCAATTACCAAACGTGCCCTATGAAAAAACTTTCAATCTCCCACTTAGTCAGAGCGCGTAAAGACAATGAATTCTCTCACACACACTTGCATAAATATGCCGCCAGTAAACAACATGACGTTAGTGCTAACCGTTAGGAAAAGGGACGCATATTAAATGTTGGATTTGACACGTTTCAAAGAATTTGACACTTGAAAATATACAATGCGACAAATTTATATGAAAAAAGAGAATTTGTGAGTACTTACTGTTTTCGTAGCTTCTTTAAATTATTGCAATGCTTCAAGTGAGTCGGTATTCTACTTTTAGACCCATTAATGAAACATTTTGATGGCATTTTCGAAATATATACGCCGTGAAACAGGGAGCGATAGCTTCAGTACCGTTCACGGGGGCTTCTCACCCGTAATAAGTAAAATACTGTGAAATGTCTTGAAAATTTGGTGCAAGATGAAGTATTTATTTAATTGTTAATATCCACAGATATCATAACGATAATAAGAGGCCGTACTTCTACAGATGTGTGTATTATATACATATTTTAAATTAAAAATATTGTGTAAAAGCGTTTTTAATGCGATAATCATGGATCGAAGTTTTAAAAGTGGGTTGTATGGTGTATCAATGTTTTTATTTTTTATAGTCGAATGCCTACAACAACTACAAAAAAAAATAGGCAGACTGAAAAATAATAGTCCATTAATTGGTATAAAAAAATATGAAGTCTGAGAATGACATACGAAAGGTAGTATTAAGCCGTTTTAGGGAGCTGTTTTCCAGCAAATCACCATTATGCCCTATAACCCACTCTTAACGCTTTATGTGCTTGGTGTGTTGCCAACAAAATGGAACTGAATATAGCTAAGTTCAAAGTTATGACAACAAACTAACGTTCAACCAACACATTCAATACATTTAATTAAATCAAATAAATTACTCGGTTTTAATAAGAATTATAATAGCCTAATAATTCTATTAAATTCGTTAATACGCAGTGTTTTTGAGTATGGATCAACAGTCTGGAATCCACACTATATTTCACAGGTATCTAGACGTGAATCTGTCCAAAGAAAATTTACTCGGATTTTGTATTATCAATAAAGTGTCTACAATTCACTAGTACAAGACGATTACGAACAAAGACATATTTCAAATTTGGGAGTCTAGTTAAAAGACGAAACATTAATGACCTCGTAATGCTTTACAAAATTGTGAAAAATCAAGTAGATTGTAACTTAATATATCAAATGAAGTTAAACGCCGGCCGAAATATTTTGGATTGAAATTTTCTGTAATTTTATTTTTTTGTAATATTAAACTTTGTTTAAAAAATACTGATATTGTTGTGTTTGCTTCTGTGAATGTGCAAATGTGATTACTGCAGACGCATTAGTATTTACATGTTCAGTTATTTTATACTTCCCACAAGAATGTACTTATATTAAATATCCTGTTTGTGCTTGTTAATGATTTAATCAATCAGTCTACTCCATTTACTGATGGTTTGGTAAACCAGCCTTCTTCATTTGATAATGAGGTGGTTGGTCAGCCTTCTTTATTTGCTAACGATTTTGTCAGCCAGTCTACTACATTTACGAATAACTTGGTCAACCAGTCTTCTTTATTTGCTTATGATTTGGTCGGCCAGACTACCTCGATAGCTAATGATTTGGAGATCCAGCCAACTTTGTGTGATTTATTCAACCAATCATTTAGTCAATATTTTTGCAATATAGGCTCGAACTTAGCAAATAAAAGCAAACAATCTTCATTTACTGCCGAAAAACAGTGTGGAATGAAAATTTCCTGACTATAGCCTCCCTAAACACAAATACCTCATCGGGAAATGAACTGATATCAAACATGGCAATTAAATATCTACTAAATGATCTAATCTACCCACTGACGTACCTTGTAAATCTTTCAATAAGAAAGGGTATTTTTCCCACACGTCTTTAAATTGCTACGATTTTTCCAATATACAAAAGCGGTCCCAAAAATGATATATCTAACTATCGGTCATTTAGTCTATTACCTACACCATCGAAAATATTGGAAAAAGTAATAAAAAAACAAATGGTTAAATTTTTGGATGAAAATAAAATATTATCAACGAAGCATTATGGTTTTAGGGAAAACCTGGGTACTGGTGATGCTATAGCTAAAGAAACAAATACAATTATAAAAAAACTGGATGAAGGTAAAAAATGCTTGGCATTTTTTATTGACCTTCAAAAAGCTTTTGATACAATTGACCATAAAATACTATTTTTAAAATAAAAAAAAATGGAATAACACAAATAACTCTAAATCTACTTAAAAGTTACTCAACTAGAAGAGAGCATTATGTACAAATTCGTAAAAAAAAGTAGCAAAACTCTATCAATCAAGTACGGTGTCCCTCAAGGAAGCGTATTGGGTCCAATACTATTTCTCATTTATATTAATGACCTAATGAATCTTCCCATTGAAGGAGACAAAATGAGCTTTGCAGATGACACTATCATTATATTCTATGAACAAATTTGGACAAGCACACATAAAAAAGCGGAGCAAGGTCTGACTGTACTCCAAAACTGGTTAAAAGCAAACTCCTTTACATTAAATGTGAGTAAAACTAAATATCTAACATTCTCTAAAAAAAAAAAGAGGTCGACCAACGAATGAGCATACACTCAAATTACATGAATGTCTAAACAAATATTCGCAATGTTCTTGCCCGCATATAGTCCAAACTAAAACAATTAAATATCTTGGGATCGTAGAAGACGAACTTCATTGAGATGCACACATCGAAGGAACCTCAAAAAAGCTAACAAAACTCATCTATTTCCTCAAAAAAATACGAAATATCTTGTCAACTACAGATCAAAAGAGAGAATATTATGCTCTATGCCACTCTCTATTGGAATATGGAATAATATGATGGGGCTCAGCTTCATCAAACCATCTTAAACAACTAAAGAAAACTCAAAATTGGATTATAAAAACCTTATAAAAAATTTTCGCTCGTAGCAAACACTTTGTCGGTAAACATAATTATAATAATTAAAATAAAATAACTTGGTTTGAATACCACTTTATTGTATATATTTATAACCAACCGGTTTCAGTTCAACCCGAACCTTCATCAGAGTTAATAAAAACATATTAAATTAATTACAGAGGTGTATGGATACTTATAGTTAAGCTGGAAGAGGGGGAGAGAACATCAACTTTGGTGGGGGTGGAAGGCGTGAGGAATTTGACTTTATCATATATCAGATCTTGAAAAACTGGGGATTTACAAACTTTTAATGCGTTTTTGATGTGTTGTTGAAACTTATTAGTAGGGATTAGTAGTAGGGATTAGTAGTAACTTATTAGTAGGAACTTATTAATACGGACTACCCATGGGTCTTCCTACGAGTCCTCTATTTGCTGACATCTTCATGGATAACTTGGAAAAAAATATTTTTAGTTATAACTCACCTCTTTTAAATAATGGTTTTATGTGGAAACGTTATGTAGATGACATTTTTTGCATATGGAAAGGTACAGAACGTCAACTTAATTCCTTCTTGTCCCTCCTTAATTCGTTCCTTAAAAATATTCGGTTTACAGTAGAAATAGGTACTAATTACAGTTTAAATTTTGTAGACCTATCCCTTTCCATTATTAATAATAAATTCAATTTTAATATTTATAGAAAACCTACTTTTACCGATACAGTCATTCATAGTACTTCAAACCATCCCATTTCCCATAAACATTCTGCCTTCCTTCTATAGTCCACAGATTTGTCACTATTCCGCTATCTAAAGTTTAACTTCAATATTGAACTCTCTATAATCAAATTTATCGCCATAAATAACGGATATACCCATACCTTAATTGATAAAATCCTTGCAAAAAAACTCAACTACTCAAGAAGTTACAACTATAGAGGATGATTTGTATCCGTTAATAAGCACTAGTTCTTGTATGTTCAATAGACCTTTTTTTGCAAAACTGAGTTATGAATGCCAATATGTTCATTAGCCTATTGCGCATTAATGAAGCTCAAAAAAACCATATTTTTTCGTTTTTAAGTGACATTTTAAGCATTTTTCGAGTGCTAATATCCACTCACGGAATAATGTTCCAGTTCTTATTTGTTCAATCTCCTGGATATTGAACATTCAAACTCTCAAAGTTATGAATATAATATTTTTTTTAAAGTTCATAGATATTTGTTCAACATCCCGCAGAAGGTTGAGGTCTTGAATGTTCAATCTCCACTTTCAACCAATCAGGAGCCGGCTAGTTAAAATGTGCGGCCATGTTGATTTTTAGTTGTTTTCTAACAAGGAAATTGTTCTACTAAAAATACGTTTAATTGCGAATATATACTGTTATTGAACTAAAAAATGACTTCACCGACTCCAGAATCAATAAACCTTAGAACAGTAGCTCTAATAGAAAGGTAAGTCTTAAAATCAGGTCATTTATAGGCTTTTTCACCATATTTTACATGTACTTCTTGAATTTGCTAGGCAAATATACAGAATGCTTCATTTATTATTTATTTATTTACAAACTTAGGGCTTTTACCTAAAATGAGTATTAATTTGTTTTGTTTGTTTTTGAATCTTTATTTAGATGTACGCAATTTTTTTCATACATCTAGGAGGAATATATAAAAAATACAAAAAATAACAATTACGTTTTTAGAGAAAAAAATAAATACACAAAATTATATTATATAACATATCTAGGTGACTAAAATAATATTGGTGAGTATTTTCAACAATCATAAATTATTATTTACATAATAAATTAAAAAGTCGACTGTCCTCATAGTCTGATTGAAAGACATCTACGACCACAGACATAGGAATTAATAGACGAGAAGATAATGGCGAGAGGTAAAATCAACTGTTGAAGAACGAAGGGGGTAAAGCTGACTGTGATTCGTCAATAAATCAATCTGACAGTAAATAGGCATCTCGCATTATAATATCACCATTTACTTCTTAAAGGTAAAATCTGCTTTTGAATGAATAGACATTTTTACATGGGAGCGCAAATTACTCGCCACGTTATGAACAAATTTGCGAAGTCCAAATTCGGCAAAAAAATTCGGTTCTATTTTCAGAGTCGAATATTTCGTTTAAGTATTTAGTTAAGACACTTTTATAAATGTTCATAATTTACTTCCCAGCAACCAACCAGCTTTGTGTTTCGCGTCCAGACGTTTCTCGATGTGATAGTATATGTTTCTAAAACTGATCTATATTATACGATGTGAATATGCTTAAAATAAAGTAAAATAATGCTTATATATGGAATGTAATACGACAATTGGGTTTATTCTCTTTTTCACATCTATTTTTACAAGTTTTCATAGCAAAAGTCAACATTTTGCCGTGTTATTTCGTAAAATGAACCGGTGATGCCTCGACCATAGTTCGCACAAGAATGATGACGTCACGTTTTCAAATTTCACTTGAGGCCATACGCGAGCCCAGTTGGCTCCAATGGAACCGGTATGGGGAGTGGGGATAATACGCTTTTAATCACTTAGGGCAGGTCTACTAATATTCATATGTGTATGTCTACGACACATATTTAGTCCGTTATCACTGCTGAGATCGCTGATGAAAACGAAGTCCAAATATTTCAATTTTGAATTCATTCAATTAAAAGTTTCTGATTTTTTGTTTTTTTTAGTCACATAAAAAACAGTAATCATATTCTTATGTAGGAACTACAATAAAACCAACTAGGCAAACGACTAACAACAATAAATATAATGTTAAATAGCGCACACCCATAACCCAAATCGCGGGATATTATAATTTTAGGATTTTAAGAGCTGAAAGTATTTAAAAAATAATATTTTACTCACGATAATCAACATAAATAATAAGCTCACGGCAAATAAGACCTTCCGAAACAAAAAAAAATCTTTCTAAAGTAAGTAAACTTTAAAAATTACATTTGTCAAATGTAGGTAACGAAACAATAAAAAATAAAAAAAATTCAACTGAAAATTGAACTTCAATAATTTTACGCATCACTCGGGATTTTTTTTTATGAAATCAGCATACAGTCTCCACTGCTCCCAACCATCTCGAGCCAGTGAGACTATGGAATCCCCAATTGGGGTGTATTAGTATATTGTGAGGCTGAAGGTAGTGTGGAGGGGAAGGAGATGGAGAGAAGAAAGAGAGGAAGAAGGATGAAGGAGAAGAGAGATGGTATGTGAGTATCTATTCAGATCTGATCACCAAACACGGCTAAAGCAATTTCAATTCTTAAGGAGGTCTTTACACCATATCTTCCTCTCTGGAACATGCCGCAAATAGACTATATGTTATTTTAAATGAATAATTTGTGAAATAAGATAAATGAATCAAATAAAATTTACTTTCGCACGCCGGGATTTGAATCCGCGACCTCCGGATTCCTAGTCAAGAGTACCCCTAGACCACGGAGGCCGTAATACGTACGATGTAAGAATATTTCACATCACGCATGCACCGACAACCGATAGTAATATATCTATTAGCGGTAGGTACCTTTGTACTTGTGCATTGTTTTCAAACTTCAAAAATATTGGATGATTTATATAGAGCAGTTTTTGTGAAAAATCAACTCAAGGACTCTGTTTGTATATTTTAAAGTAATACTTTAAGTCAACTACTAACTAAGATAAAAGTAAAGTATTTGAAATCTGAAAATCACCCTGTATATGCAATTTACCACTAATTGGCTAATTGAACAAAAAATACCTCAAACCTATGGGAGCCAAATTGTTCAATCTCCAGACGATATGTTCAATATCCAAAATAATCATTCATCATTTCCAGCCATGTTCAACGTCCACCTTTAAAGTCATAATATAGGCATATTATAGCTTCAATCTTCGAAAATCTTCAATCGAAAATCTTCAATCTTCTTGTTGCGTTCATACGAACGTCTTAGGGACGTGCGAACTTGGGAAAATATGTCATTTAGTTCCTGCAAATCTGATGCCCACGTATCCCGAACTGAAAATCTAATGTCTTCAGCGTTGAAGTCAGCACCCTTATACTCGTTCCCTGAAATTACAATTTCCCTCCCGAAATTTAGGAAAAACGGAGTATAACCTGTAACTTCATGCACAGCAGTGTTAATTGCCAATTCAATTTCCGGAAGATGGTTACCCCAGGAGATCAGAACCTACGAATGAGCCCAGGGTTGATACCAGCACCTTGTTTATGCGTTCAACCGGATTGTTCTGCGGATGATATCTGCAATTATAGAAAAGGTGACGGATGTGAAATTTATCGGCTAGTGCTTTCATGTCACGCCATATGTACTGCGGACCGTTGTCCAAGATAATCGTATCAGGTACCCCGAATTTATAAAATATTTCAGTTTCCAAAGTTTCAGCAATGACCTTACCAGTAGCTCTTCTAAGTGGAAAAAGTCTTGTATACTTAGAGAAGAAATCTGAGACTACTAATAAATAAGTATAACCCTTTTTGTAAAAACTGGGGTAAGGACCTAAAAGGTCCGTCGCTATCATTTGCCACGGGCGTTGTACTAGTTTAGGGTCTCCCATGAGACCAGGGGGTAACAAATTTGAGCTCTTGTATCCCAAACAAGTGTGACACTTACTTACAAACGACTTGACATCCGCTGCCATTTTGGGCCAATAGTTTTTTTGTCTAATTCTATTAATGGTTTTCATTATGCCAAAATGTGCACATGAAGGAGGAACGTGATGTTGAATTATGACGTTTTTCCTACACTCTCTAGGGAGAACTTCTTTCCAGTCATAGGACCTATGTAGTGCCTCCATGCTAGGAATGTGTTTAAAAATAACTCCATCGCAGACTTTCCACGCTGAAAATTTCCCCGGATTAGCCAAAATTTTCTTTCTCAAACTTAAATACCAATGGTCGGAAGTGGAAAAGGACTGATCAATCAAGTTAACATGTAAGGGGTCACGAGACAGTGGGTCCGGAACAACGTTGTCTTTACCGCTCCTATGTATAATTTCAAAGTTAAACTGCTGTAGTCTAACTGCCCACCGCGCTAATCTACCCGACGGAGACTTTAAGTTCGTAAGCCATTTCAAACTATAGTGATCTGTTATAACCTTTACCGGAATGGGCGATCCCTCAATATAACCTCTAAACTTTTCAAGTGCAAAAATCATCGCATTTAATTCCTTCTCGGTTGTAGAGTGATTTTTCTCCTGTGCAGTAAGTGTTCTGGAAATAAAAGAAATGGGGTGTTCTATGCCATTAATGTCAGCTTGAGAAAGAACCGCGCCTAGCCCAGTGTTAGATGCGTCGCAACTAATTATGAAAGGTTTGCTGAAGTCGGGACAAGCAAGAACAGGAGCATTGACCAGAATATTTTTTAACTTGGTAAAAGCAGAATTAGCTTGTTCATTCCACACAAACTTTTTACCAGAAAACGCCTTTTTGGTTAGATTATGCAAAGGTGCCGCAATTAATGAAAAATTTAAGACAAATCTTTTGTACCAAGAGAGTATACCGATGAATCTACGCAGGCTCTTTTGCGACGTTGGTATGGGGAAGTCAACTATTGCTTTTACTTTTTCAGGATCAGTTCTCAAACCATCCTTATCAATAACGAAACCTAAGTATTTAAGGGAATCACGAAAAAATACTGACTTATTTACGTTAATTGTCAGACCCGCAGCTTGTAACTTTAGTTTAACCCGTCTTAAAAGTTCAATGTGCTCTTCAAAAGTAGAACTAATTATTATAATGATGTCATCCAGATAACAAAAAACCTTCCCATCAAACTCCGGACCCAAAACCTTGTCCATCAACCTCATCATCCGAGAACTCGCACCATGTAGGCCAAAAGGCATTGTCACAAAGTAAAAGAGGCCTCGTTTTGGGATAATGAACGCGGTTTTCTCTTTTGAATTATTCTCTAACGGAACTTGAAAGAATGCATCATTTAGGTCTAAAGTCGTGAGATAACGAGCTCCTCCGAGACTATTTAAAATGTCAGATATAAGCGGTAAATTATAGGCGTCACGTCTCGAGACTGCGTTGAGTTTTCTACTGTCAAGGCAAAGTCTGAAGGAACCATTTTTCTTGGGCACTAAAACAATGGGATTATTCCACGAGCTATTGCTGGGTTCTACTACGCCTAGATTTAACAGTCTGTCGAGTTCTCTTTGTGCTTCCGGCAATAAATGAGGAGATATCGGATAAACACGTTGTTTAATTGGCGTGCAATCACCTGTGTCAATGACGTGTTTTTCAAGCGACGTTCTACCCAAGCGATTTCCTGAAAAGGATTCAAATTCACGAATCACGTTATTTACAATCAATTGTTGCGAAGAATTTAAATTCTCATAGCTATTCAGGCCTATCACCTCGGCTACGCAATTCTTGACTGCCTCGTTAGACATTAATTTTGTGACCTTTGGACAAATATTAAAGACTTTCCAAAAGTCGCAACCAAGGATGATATTAGATTTGATCTCTGGCATAACTACAAAATTGAATAATTTCTCAACGTTACCGAGAACTACTGGAACCGAAATTTTATGAACGCACATCACTGTATGACCCGTTGCAGAAGTGAGAGAGAACTTCTTCCCAAGATTTGAAAGTTTCAAAAATAACTTTAAAAAATGACGATGAAAATTGTTACCAAAAATGGAGACATGTGACCCAGTATCAAGAAGGCCAGAGAATTCCGAACCCAGAACCCGGAAAATAATGTGTGGATGGCCATCCCTGTCAGCCGCACGCACCACCTTAGAAGTCCAAAGGCTCTCGAAGAAAACTCTGGTTTCAGCCAGCACAGGAACCCGATGCCTAGAGGAGATGTCAGCGAACGATGTCGACTTGCCGCTCGCAGACAGGACCCCCAGGGCATCTAGTTTTTTGAACGCCGGCAGTTGCATGAAGGCGCCTTAACACCAGGGCGACCGCAGCGAAAGCATCTCACCTCCCTAGAATTCACGTTAGACGGGCTACGATTATTGAAATCACAAGATTGCCGAAAACTCCTATTATTGGGATTATTTAAATTATTTTGGTTAGCAACATGATCTGGATTTAAATAATGATTACCGGAATTATTCCTATTATTTCCTCTGGATGAAGCATTATTAAAAGTTGCACGATTTGCATTTTTATTATTACAGTTTGCTTCTGCAGGGGAAGGTCTGGAATCTGAACGACTGTCAGCCAACTCAATCATTTTCCCCAACTTCTTTAGAGAATTCACATCCGTTATTACAGAAAGAGATAGTTTCTGAATGTACCTAGGAAGCATGTTACATTGTAAAATTTCAAGAATTTCATCGTCAGGCAACCTAGAGATCAAGGGATTATTTAAGAGCAAAACTCGAGTAATTAAGCACCCAAGGTTTTCCTTTTGTTGCTGAAACGTAGCTCTGATCTGCGCTAGGAGACGTCTTTCGTGGTCCAACAACTCAAATTCATCTTTTAACGCGACAACAATGTCTGCCCAGGAAGAGAACGACTCGCGATTTACTCTGAACCAATCCAAGGCACTTCCTGAAAAGAGTTATTTAAGTTAAAAATCAAGAAACAACATTTAAATGAGGATGAACTTGCGTATTCTCGTCAACTAGATTCTACCAAAGTCGGGCGCCATTTGTAGCAAATAATATTACCAGTATTAAATACTTCCCTAAAAGGAACTCGAGGATACATGTGGGTAGATTAAATGCTTGCACTAGCAATAAAAACTCTTATAACAAATATAACATTTATTATATAAAATGCGGTTACTAAACACATAGCTCTAGGAAGTTAATAAATGAAGCAAGAGATTCAATATAAAAGGTTATATCTCAAGGCGTGTCGAGAAAGATTTCTCGATAATAAAAATGCAATTCATGTCAGTTGAAAAATTACGAAAGAATAAATGATGCTATAAAGAAATAAATGGGCGCCAGCTCAGAATTAGATAATTCTGAACAAATTTATATATTATCAGAGTAATCCCTAAGAAACTAAAATAAAAATATCAATCTCAATTTTAGAGGGCCTCTAACGTATATTCAGGGTCTGCCAAAGTCGGCAAGTGTTTCACTGCTCGAACCACAACTGACAGAACCAAAATCCAATGCAGCGCAGCGCACTTCAGACTAGTTCGCAAAAACAAGACGGGAACTTGAGAATGCTGACTGTCGGTACGGTAGGTACTTAACAAGCGAGACTGCTACATATTGAAGTTCAATTTTCAGTTGAAATTTTGTTTTATTTTTATTGTTTCGTTACCTACATTTGATAAATGTAAATTTTAAAGTTTACTTACTTTAGAAAGATTTTTTTTTCTTTCGGAAGGTCTTATTTGCCGTGAGCTTATTATTTATGTTGATTATCGTGACTAAAATATTATTTTTTTAAATATTTTCAGCTCTCAAAATCCTAAAATTATAATATCCCGCGATTTGGGTTATGGGTGTGCGCTATTTAACATTACATTTATTGTTGTTAGTCGTTTGCCTAGTTGGTTTTATTGTAGTTCCTACATAAGAATATGATTATTTTTTTAATGTGATTAAAAAAATTAGAAACTTTTAATTAAATGAATTCAAAATTGAAATATTTGGACTTCGTTTTCATCAGCGATCTCAGCAGTGATAACGGACTAAATATGTGTCGTAGATGTCTTTCAACCAGACTATGAGGATAGTCGACTTTTTGCACATTTCCATGTCCTGGCTCTTTTGTTGTATTTCTTGAATAAAAATAAGTTTTAATGCACTGATGTAATTTATTAATACTCATTTTAGGTAAAAGTCCTAAGTTTGTAAATAAATAATTGAATAAATAAATAATAAATTAAGCATCCTGTATATTTGCCTAGCAACTTCAAGAAGTACATGTAAAATATGGTGAAAAAGCCTATAAATGACATAATTTTAAAACTTACCTTTCTATTTGAGCTACTGTTCTAAGGTTTATTGATTCTGGAGTCGGTGAAGTCATTTTTTTAGTTCAATTACAGTATATATTCGCAATTTAACGTATTTTTAGTGAAACAATTTAGTTGTTAGAAAACCACTAAAAATCAACATGGCCGCACATTTTAACTAGCCGGCTCCTGATTGGTTGACAGTGGAGATTGAACATTCAAGACCACAACGTTCGGCGGGATGTTGAACAAATATCTATGAACTTTTTAAAAATATTATATTCATAATTTTGAGTGTTTGAATGTTCAATATCCAGGAGATTGAACAAATAAGAACTGAAACATTATTCCGTGAGTGGATATTGGCACTCGAAAAATGCTTAAAATGTCACTTAAAAACCAAAAAATATGTTTGTTTTGAGCTTCATTAATGCGCAATAGGCTAATGAACATATTGGCATTCATAACTCAGTTTTGCAAAAAAAGGTCTATTGAACATACAAGAACTAGGACAGCGTAATGTTTTCAAGAGCACTGTTGATGGCAGATCGATCCTCTTTGTTAATCATGTTTTTTCCCTCATTCATTATTTGCTTGATGCTGTCATATACTTTGTTATTTGCTTGATGCTGTCTATCATATACTATTTTATTTGCTTGATAGTATAGGATCAAGAACATTAGAATGGTTTGTCTCCATTTCAGTTTCAATCCAAACATTAATAGGGTTTAAAATAACTTCAGTTTGGTTTGTGGGACTTGATGCAGACCTGACACTTGAAAGGTTTTCCACCTCCTGCGCATTGTGGACACTTAATTGGTTTGCTGATTCGTACAGGCGCTCACCATGGAGGCTCCTAAAAGGAGACTCCGATCGTATAGGAATAAAACGAGGCAGCGAGTTCTCCATGTTCGTGCACGCTAGCTCGGCTCGAAGATTCTCTAGTTCCTGTCGCTGTGCTATAATATGTTGAGATTGTAGTATGATTGATATTTTAGCTGAATCATCCTCAGACTCAGAGGAGCACATGATGAATTGTTTTCCCCCCTGACAGTAAATACCGTCACACACTTCAAAGAATATCCATTAACTGAAACTTTGTTGTTTAGAATTTATGTATGGCTTACTCAGATTTACTGATTTTCTATGGTTAAGTTCAGATGACCTTCAGTAGTCACCAATCTAAGCCGTTTTTGGTATCTGTGATTTATATCTGTGATTTTACGTCAAGGACCAGCACTAACCATTTCCGTTTTTCGACAGCTATATAAAAGGTTGGCAAAACTTTTATATAGCTGTCGGAAAACGTTGTGACTCCTCAAATCCTCAATGGCTTAAAAAAAATTAATGAAAAGCACAACAATTACACGACATAATAATAATTTGTGCACGTCCCGCACGATCCTGCCGAGAAGTTAATTATTTTAGACGTTTAATTTGTAAAAGGAAACACATCGAACGGCTAGAGACAATTGAACAACTTTTATGAAACACAAATATTTAATACAATATTCCGACAAAATAGCGCCTAATAAAAAAAGCTTAAGGCGATGCACTGCGTAGCAATGCAAATTCTTGTTTTTTTGGTTTGAAAATTTCTTCACTTAAAAATGTTTTTGATGCTTTAATTAAATACAGTATATTTTAGATAAGTTTTTAATAAGCCTAGAAAAAATATTGTATCAGGCCAATAAAAACTGCTTTAAAGTTCAAAATCTCAAACTTACGAACGCATTTTCGGTTTCGGTTTTACTGTATAATGTAGAAATTTAAGTTCTTTATAAAATTATCGTAAAACAATTAAATGTTTGTGCCTGTCTATTTATCAAAAAAGACGGATGGTGTTGAACGGGAATTTAAACCTTATCGCCATCTGCATAAGGGGTGTTATTATTAGCGGCTTGATTCGAAATGTTACGCGTCGTAGTGCATCGCCTTAAACATTGATTAAAGTATTATTATTATTTTATTTAACCAAACCTAAGATAACCCAACCTCTAATAACCCATCCTAACCTAACCTTACCAAACCCTTAATCTCCTAATCTAACCTTTAATAACCCAACTTTTCCTAACCTAACCTAACATGACCTTTCCTAACCTAACCTTACCTAAACTTACTAAACCTAACCTATAGGTTCTCATTTAGGCTCATTATTATTTAATGTGTATATAAACGACATTCACAAATGTTTTTTACATGCTAATTACTGAAAATGATAAAAAATATACTTAGTTATTAAATCAATCAAAGACTGCATTAAGCTTCAAAAGGACCTCAATCGTTTTTTTGTCTATTGCGAATTAAACAAACTTGTTATTAACATCGCGAAATGCAATAAATTAACATTAACACGTAATAAAAACAAAATATCCTTTGCATATACACTAAGCGGCACACACATCAATGAAGTAAAATATATCAGGGACCTTGGGGTAACACTGGATGTTAAATTAGACTATATCCAACACACTGATGACATCATTAACAAATCCAATAAA
This sequence comes from Hesperophylax magnus, assembly GCA_026573805.1. Classification (NCBI taxonomy): domain Eukaryota; kingdom Metazoa; phylum Arthropoda; class Insecta; order Trichoptera; family Limnephilidae; genus Hesperophylax; species Hesperophylax magnus. The sequence continues at coordinate 2,354,876 of JAIUSX010000202.1, read as the reverse complement.
ATGCTGGGATTTATAATTCGCATAGCAAAACCCTTCCACAACATAAACACTGTATATTCTCTTTACACCTAATATAATATATCCGCCCGCCCTAGAACATTGTACACCGATCTGGACTCCTTTATATCAAGCCCATATCGAAAGAAGAGGAAGAATTAAAAAAAATAATAATTTAAACACATAAATTATAAACTAAACTTACACTTCTCAAATTATACCGAATCCATTATATTTCATAATTTTAACTCCATCCAAACACGACATCTAATTTTTGATCAAATCCTATTGTTTGAAATCCTAAATAATGGTCTGGACTCACCAGAACTTACCATTTTAATAAATCTTCATATTCCGTCTAGATCAACCCGACAATCTGATTTATTTTATCTACCCTCGTGTAGAACAAACATTCGAAAAAATTCCCAATTCCTCGTTTATGTGCACAATATAATACAAAATTTTACAGAATTGACATTTTTTTAAATAACGTAAAGAAATATCGATAAAAAGTAATGCGTACGACCGATTATTAATATGGGAGTATGGAATGTATCGGGAGCATCTCCTATCCTCTTCCTATTTTCATCTTCCTTTCCTCTTCCTTTAACACCAAATTAATTTTAAGATATTAAAACTTCATTTCCAATGAACTTTAGCATAAGAAACTTTTGTGGCTTGACTTTAGTTAACTTGTTTATTTTATCATTGTATATTATGTAAAAGCTGTTTGTTTCTTACAAAATAAATAATAACTCAACCTGACCTTACCTAACTTATACTAATCTAAAACTAACACAACCCAACTAAACCTAACCTAATCTAACCTTACCTCTCAAATCTTACCTTAAAAGCCCGTTTATAATAGGAATAAGCGATAAGAATAAGTCGTAAAGTCCTAGGCCGTAGAAGTTGGACTATAGGAAACCTGTGTATCCGTTTATAATAGATGGCAATAATCTCTTTTTTTTCCATAACCGTCAAGATGGTCCAAATTTATCTTTTACGGTTACGGAATAAAGAAAGCTGAGATATATACCGAAATTTATGTATTTTCAATTGATACTCTATGGTATCTAATATTTGACAAGAAAGGTTTATTTATGTATTTGACAATCGAACAATAATTTTGTGAACAAGTATTTATGCGGAGTTAATAGATTCTTCCTTTTATGATTAATGGGACACACACTCCAACGTCGTTTTTTTTCTTATTTTTTTCGTCAACTGTGTGTCTCCTATTGCAGCGTATGCTAGCCCAAGAATTGACAAAAACATTCCACATGCAACAATATCTGAGGTATCCATCGTTTCAATATTTATTTATATAAAACAATACACCGACCTATTCTTACCGCTTATTCCTATTATAAACGGGCCTTTAATAACCCAACATAACCTATCTTATTCTTTCTTAGTATTTGAATAGAGTTATTGGTAAAAATTCTAGCCACTGGTTTCAGGAATACCAACAAAAGAAAATGTCATCAACAGAAATTATTCCCGCTGTTTTCCCATACAACGAAAGCGAATGATCATTTCACATAATTAAAAAGTTTAATTTGGCTACAACACTCCTATGGGGTGAAAAGCCATTAAATTTAAAAAAAAAAAATATTCCCAAATGCAGTCAATTTCCCTTTAAAGTCATTATGGTTTTATTTAAAAATATTTCGTATTATCCGCGGCCAGAGATTCAGAATAATTACATAAATTTGTATTTGATTTAAATAATCATTTACAAAATGTATGTATTTCCGATATTCTTTTGAAAGCGGATAAGGAAATACCGGTTTATATTTTGAGAAAGATATTATTATGTGTTATTTATTGAGTTTCCCCACGATTTATGGCGATTCTCTCAATTTTCAGTTATTTGTGAAAAATTGAAATAAGTAATCAAATTATTTATAGAAAAAAAGATAATTAATTAGGTACTTATTCAAAACTGAAAATCGTAATATATATTTGCATGTCCTAAACTAAACACTTCAGTTGCCGAACACCAATATAACCACCAAGGAAAATGTTTCTTTGGTAAATCGCGAGCTGAAGTATTAATGATAACATTTGTTATACGTAAGATTTGTAACAAGGTGTGTGCATCACTTTACTTACATCGCATCTATGGTCTTGGATTGTGGGACCTTTAAGTACCTAAACATTGTCATTTTGCTATTGGTCAAATTGACAGCCCTGCAATTTTGACTTGGAGAGTTGCCAAACCTGAGGAAGGTAGAAACTGTGATTGGCATTGGAAGCAGTGGCCATTCTTTGATCACCAGCCCAGATCAGCGGGCATTCCTCTTGGCTGAGGTTCTACGAACACATTCGCCAATTTTTGTGAGCATCAGCTTTGCATATGGAGCATTAACCATTTGATTGGTGGAATCAGATGGCATCTGCCGATCCTGATTGGTTAAGAGTGACCCTTTTGGAGACCAGCAGCGTGAGGCTGTTTTGCATTGGACTACGACATTATTTTTTTTGATAAATTATTAACTGGGACAGTTGCTGTGAAGAGCCGGAATCTACTACTTCGCATCAAGAACGAACTGGTATCACACCTTCATTTTACCTATGCAAGCCTTTTGCCAGACAGATTAAATAGTAGGATGCGAGTTAATTTATTATGTCTTTTTTGAGGTAATACATTATAGTGTTCTTAAATTTTTATTTTTATTTCTAGATAAAAAAATACCCATCCTTACTTTTATTTGTTGCCATTTAATCCAACGGTAACAAATACTAATATTGAACACTGTCAAGAAATATGTTTGAGATATTAGAAACAAAAAAAACTGTTTCCCCTATTTATTTAAAGATTTCCACTATCACTGTTTTCTTTCAGATATATTTGTTTGAGCTTGAAGCTATCGCTACCACAGCAGCGCCATGGATCTACTTAATCCAGAAAATGTTTCCATCAAGACGGAACCAGGGCCCCAGGAAGAAGACGGTGAAATACCGTATACGGATATAGATGTCGACCTCCCAAATGTAAAGAAGGAATGTTTGCAATATGCGGAGAGTATTCCGTCTGCCAGTAAGTCTCATTTCATATGCTAAGAATGTAGGACATAAAATTCGGATGTTCTAAATTAACGACCGTTATGAAATGTTCCGACTGGACTAAGCTTGTTCCTCAAGTTTCACCTCAATTTGTGACATTGTTTAAGTAACATGCTTTATTATACATATATTAAAAAATACACATATATTCATGGAAGAACACATCATTCCATTGACTAAAAACAAACACACTCCGTACTGAAGATGTTTAAGAACAAATGATTTTTCTTTCTTGAAGAATCAGTCCCTGAAGCGGATATCTTCGTATTTCTTATTTTTTAATGAAATTCTTGAGTGTGTTATGCAAATGCCCGCTTCTAAGTAGATATATTTAAGGGTAAATATTTTCAGGAACCTATTTTTATATTCACCTATTTTGGAGGTTATACTTATCAATATAATACCAATAAGAGGTGTTATTTTGATATTCAAAGAAAAATGCAATTTTTTTAATATAAATGATCGAATGTTCAATTCAATATAACGATGAAGGTATGCCGTTAATAGTGAAAAATAACATTAGTCAAATTACCACCACGACTACGCCTACAGGACCATATCCTTTTCATGAAATTTTCCATAACCAAATCGCAAAGTGGCTGCCTTATGTCCTCGATAGCCTCACGAATTCCATCTTTGAGGTCTTGAATCGACGCTGGGCTGTTGGCGTAGACCTTCTCTTTCACGTGGCCCCAAAGGAAGAAGTCGCAAGGTGTGAAATCACAAGATCTCGGTGGCCAATTGTGATCACCTCTTCGAGAGATAACACGGTCCGGAAACTTTTCCCGTAAAAGATCAATGGTTTCGTGGCTTGTGTGGCACGTAGCGCTGTCTTGTTGAAAGTAAACGTTGTCCAGATCAATACCATCCAATTCCGTCCATAAAGAATCATTAATTCCTTTAATTTTCAAAATAACATCTCTTATTGGAAAACCCTATATATCAGTAGGCAGAATAAGATGAATAATTAAAAGGATAAAGGTCACAACTAGGAACCCAGGATCTATTGTCGTCCTGGGGGATACGTCTTTAGTATAATCAAGTCTACAAATCGTGTTCTTAATCCTGAATTCAGTGACATTTATCTTTTTATTTGTCTCGATCATGTTCTGTTTCATGTTTTAATTTTATTTAAATCTTTCTACTAACACAAATACGTTTTGATGGACATCAATTATCGATATAAGTATTGTTGTTTTGTTTATCCAGGTAGCATTAATTTGGAGACAGTTACCATCAAGGCGGATCTTGGACCCCGAGAAGATGAAGGGGGATATCCTAACGTGGAGATCGACATTGACATGCCGGATATAAAAAAGGAATGCTTAGAACGTTTCGAAAGAATTACCCACACAGCAGGTGAAATCGATAAAGAACACGTCAAACAATTCGTGCTCTCCAATTTTTTACGTATTTATGAATTCAAAGTGCTTATCTTATCTGGTATCACTCTGTTTTCTCCGGTATGGTTTAGCAATTTACGTATATTTTATAGGTTGCATAAATGTGCAACCTGTAAAAAAGGCGTTCACCATCAAGGCGGATCTTGTACCCCGAGAATATGAAGGATGATAAATTTGCGTGGCCTTCGCGATGTTAAAAAAAAAACTACTAAGAACGCATTTCCCAGACTGCAGATCAAACCACGTTTCTTTGTAAGCTTTAATAATTCCAGCTGCTTGTTTTGAAAAACATGTTATTTATTTGATTTTCTTAAAATTACTGGTTTTGCTTAGTACAAGCATTTTCGGTTCCATGATAAATCAACACACTGACGATTTATCACACATTTTAAAAGTGATATAAAGTCATTAGAAACGAAAAAAAAACCATCCTAACCTAACCTCCTTAACCTTTCCCTTACTTTGCTAAAAAAATCCACTCGTTCTGTGTAGTCTGTGTTTGTTTGTTTGTAGTCGTTCTGTTCCGGTGCTGTGTAGTCAATACACATCTCAAAATAAGCGATTTAGTATCGGAAAAATATTAATATTCATAGCTAATCGATTATGTTTATTATGTTTTATATCAAAAGTGATAATAATTGTAATTTAATTGCTGAAAACATGAAAAAACCATCGGCAGATGCTAAAGAAACGTGCGAGGGGTCCACATCTAACAACGGTTCGCGGCCGACTGGCTAGCGGCTGGCACAAACACAGCTGTGCGGTCGTAGGTATCGATGGAATAAATCAAAATACAACTGCAGACGTGTGGATGTCTCATGTTCCCGCATAGCGAATTAAAACGGGACATCAACAGCGTGTCATTTGTTCGCACACTCTTCGCGTATTGGTATCACACGGTTGATTGTATTGGTGTATTTGTTCCCGATTTAAAAAAAAATCTCTGATTTTTAATTGAATTTGAAAAGTATGAAAAATATTATTTTTTAATTCAGAGCATAAATGTATAACGGAGGAATACCTAAAATCTGAACCCAGAATTTATTAGGTTTATAGAGTTATTAAAGTTATTAGAAGCAATGTGTAGTAAATACACACCACAGATAAGGAAAGGTTAGCTTATATCACTTTTAAAATGTGTGTTAAATCGTCAGTGTGTTGTTTTATCCCGTCACCATTTTTATTTACATATGTTTAACGAATTTACTAAGCCTATTTACGCTGTACGTAGGTTAAAAGACTTGTTTAGCTTCCTATAGACGTATTTTTTTTCCTAATTTGTCGACAGATCTAAAGACGCATCCTGTGGAAAAACCATTATTTTTCTGTTCTCAAAAGAGCCATCTGACGAGCCACACGCCGACTCACAGAAGAGAAAAACCTTTTTTATGTACCGAGTGCAACTATTCATGTTCTCGTAAGAGCCATTTGAAGGACCATATATTGACTCACAGTAAGGATAAACCATTTTTATGCTCCGAGTTCAACTATTCATGTTCTCTAAAGGGATATCTGACGCTCCATATGCTAACTCACAGTGGAGAAAAACCTTTTTCATGTTCCGAGTGCAACTATTCATGTTCTCAAAAAAGCACTCTAAGGAGCCATATGCTGACCCACAATGGAGAAAAACCTTTTTCATGTTCCATATGCAACTTTTCATGTTCTGATAAGAGCAATCTAAGGCGCCATATGCTGACCCATAGTGGAGAAAAACCTTTTTCATGTTCCATATGCAACTTTTCATGTTTTGCAAAGAGCGATCTAAGGCGCCATATGCTGACCCACAGTGGGGAAAAACCTTTTTCATGTCCCGATTGCAACTATTCATGTTCTCGAAAAAGCACTCTAAGGAGCCATATGCTGACCCACAGTGGAGAAAAACCTTATTCATGTTCCATATGCAACTTTTTATGTTCTGAAAAGAGCAATCTAAGGCGCCATATGCTTACCCACAGTGGAGAAAAACCGTTTTCATGTTCCATATGCAACTATTCATGTTCTCAAAAGTGCAATCTAAAGAACCATATGCTGAACCACAGTGGAGAAAAACCTTTTTCATGTACCGAGTGCAACTATTCATGTTCTCAAAAGAGCCATCTAAGGCGCCATATGCTGACCCACAATGGAGAAAAACCTTTTTCATGTACTGAGTGCAACTATTCATCTTCTCGAAAAAGCACTCTAAGGAGCCATTTGCTGACCCACAGTGGAGAAAAACCTTTTTCTTGTTCCATATGCAACTATTCATGTTCTCAAAAAATATATCTAAGGTACCATATGCTGACCCACAGTGGAGAAAAACCTTTTTCATGTTCCGAGTGCAACTATACATGTTCTTCAAACAAAAATTTAAAGAGACATATGCTGACCCACAGTAGAGAAAAACCTTTCTCGTGTTCCATATGCAACTATTCATGTTCTTATAAGAGCTATCTAAGGAACCATATGCTGACCCACAGTGGTGAAAAACCTTGTTCATGTTCCATATGCAACTTTACATGTTCTACAAAAAGCAATCTAAGTAGCCATATGCTGACCCACACTGGAGAAAAACCTTTCTCGTGTCCCGAGTGCAACTATTCATGTTTACGAACGAGCCATCTAAGGAGCCATATGCTGACCCACAGTGGAGAAAAACCTTTTTCATGTTCCATATGCAACTTTTCATGTTCTGAAAAGAGCAAACTAAGGAGACATATGCTGACCCACAGTGTAGAAAAACCTTTTTCATGTACCGAGTGCAACTATTCATGTTCTCGAAAAAGCACTCGTAGGAACCATATGCTGACCCACAGTGGAGAAAAACCTTTTTCATGTTCAGAGTGCAACTATACATGTTCTTCAAACAAAAATTTAAAGAGATATATGCTGACCCACAGTAGAGAAAAACCTTTCTCGTGTTCCATATGCAACTATTCATGTTCTCATAAGAGCAATCTAAGGAACCATATGCTGACCCACAGTGTTGAAAAACCTTGTTCACGTTCCATATGCAACTTTTCATGTTCTACAAAGCGCAATCTAAGTAGCCATATGCTGACCCACAGTGGAGAAAAACCTTTTTCATGTTCCATATGCAACTTTTCATGTTCTGAAAAGAGCAAACTAAGGAGACATATTCTGACCCACAGTGGAGAAAAACCTTTTTCATGTACCGAGTGCAACTATTCATATTCTCGAAAAAGCACTCTAAGGAGCCATATGCTGACCCACAGTGGAGAAAAACCTTTTTTATGTTCCGAGTGCAACTATACATGTTATTCAAACAAAAATTTAAAGAGACATATGCTGACCCACATTAGAGAAAAACCTTTCTCGTGTTCCATATGCAACTATTCATGTTCTCATAAGAGCAATCTAAGGAACCATATGCTGACCCACAGTGATGAAAAACCTTGTTCATGTTCCATATGCAACTTTTCATGTTCTACAAAGCGCAATCTAAGTAGCCATATGCTGACCCACACTGGAGAAAAACCTTTCTCGTGTCCCGAGTGCTACTATTCATGTTTACGAAAGAGCCATCTAAGGAGCCATATGCTGACCCACAGTGGAGAAAAACCCTTTTTCATGTTCCATATACAACTATTCATATTCTAAAAAGAGCAATCTAAGGAGACATATGCTGACCCACAGTGGAGAAAAACCGTTTTCATGTACCGAGTGCAACTAAACATGTTCTTCATCAAAAATTTGAAGAGCCATATGCTGACCCACAGTGGAGAAAAACCTTTCTCATGTCCCGAGTGCAACTATTCATATTTACGAAAGAGCCTTCTAAGGAGACATATGCTGACCCACAGTTGATAAAAACCTTGTTCATGTTCCATATGCAACTTTTCATATTTTACAAAGCGCAAACTAAGTAGCCATATGCTGACCCACAGTGGAGAAAAACCGTTTTTATGTACCGAGTGCAACTTTTCATGTTCTGAAAAGAGCAATCTAAGGCGCCATATGCTGACCCACAGTGGAGAAAAACCGTTTTCATGTTCCATATTTAACTATTCATTTTCTCAAAAGTGCAATCTAAAGAACCATATGCTGACCCACATTGGAGGAAAAACCTTTTTCATGTACCGAGTGCAACTATTCATGTTCTCGAAAGAGCAATCTTACGCGCCACATGCTAAATCACAGTGTAGAAAAACCTTTTTCATGTTCAATATGCAACTTTTCATGTTCTGAAAAGAGCAATCTAAGGAACCATATGCTGACCCACAGTGGTGAAAACTATTTTTTATGTTCCGATTGCAACTATTCATATTCTCGTAAGAGCCATTTGAAGGACCATATATTGACTCACAGTAAGGATAAACCATTTTTTTGCTCCGAGTGCAACTATTTATCTTCTCTAAAGTGATATCTGACGCTCCACACGCTAACTCACAGAGGAGAAAAACCTTTTTCATGTCCCGAGTGCAACTATTCATGTTCTAGAAAGAGCAATCTAAGGAAACATATTCATTTTTCATGTTTCACATTCAACTTTTCATTTTCTCGAAAGAGATATCTGACGCACAATATGCTGACTCATACTGGAGAAAAAATTTTTTTCACATTCCGAGTCTAGCTATTCATGTTCTCGAAATAGTAGTTTGACACAACATATGCTAACTCACAAAAAGGATTAACTTTTTTCATGTTCCGAGAGCGACTTTTCTCGAAGCGGAAATTTGATGAGACATATGCTGACTCACAGAGTATAGAAAACCTTTTTTCATGTTCCATGTTCAACTATTCATATTCTAAAAAAAAACGTTTGAAGGGTCATATGCTGACTCACCATGAAACAAGCAGTCGCTTAGTATGGTGATTTAATGTATCATATATTAATCAATTTTACAATGTTTTATCATGTATTTTATGAATAAGATGAACAGGAGAAAATAACCTTTTTCATGTTACGAGTGCCACACATTGATTTACTCGGGAAAAACCTTCCTCATGTTCCAACTGCAACAATTAATTTTCAACAAACGGACGACTTAAGATTCACTGCTGTTCTCACGGTGGAACCTGGTTCGTGTGTTTATAGATATATATATACATGTTAGATATTTAGATATTATTTGCTTGATATTTAAATATGTTCAATTTATATATTCGGGCATTTCTGTTGAGTGTGGGAGGGTTGTTGACACTGTCGCGTTTCGTATGTTTTTGTCTGGTTTTTTTGAGTCCGCTGTATTAGATTCGAACACACATGTTTGAAATATGCTTGTGAATTTTTTTCTATATTAATATATATAATTATATTTATTCACACATTTATACGTTTATATAGTTATATATATATATTTGTGTATATAAATATATGTATAAATATATAATGTGTGTGTATGTGTGTGTAATCTATCTTTACGCATGTCTCTTTCTACTTTCCATTTAGGTCCAATTTCCGTTTATTTTTAATTCATATGTTTACACTAGACTTTATACAAAATAACTATGTTCTATTGGTCACCATGAAACGGGCAGCCGCTTAGTGTGGTGATTAAATATGAAAAAAAATATATAAATTTTTCGATTGCAACTATTCATGTTTACCCGTTTTTCTTTTGACCTAAATGTTCATTTCTGAAAACAGCGAATAAAATAAAATACTTAGGAAAAATAATTAATAAAAACCTCTATTGGGAAGATCAGATCTGTCATACAAAAATGAAAATTCGGAAATTATTTCATATGAATTTTAAATATCTCATCAAAGAAAAACTTTTACTCAATATATTGAACATACGTAAAGTCTATTATACAATATGACATTATCAGTTGGGGAGCAGCTTACACACCTACCCCCATAAAATTGAAAACTCATAATCATAACAATAATAATAACAAAAACCTCCGTTTTTTTTCCCATTGAACACTTTTTCGTAGAATTCAATGTGAAGGAAGTTATATAAAGCAATTAAATCTATGATAGATTGTGAACTCTTAAAAAAAGACTTAACGCTTTACGTGCTTGGTGTGTTGCCAACAGAACTGAATATAGCTAAGTACAAAGTTATGACAACAAACTAAAGTTCAACCAACACATTCAATACATTTAATTAAATCAAATAAATTACTCGGTTTTAATAAGAATTATAATAGCCCAATAATTCTATTAAATTCGTTAATACGCAGTGTTTTTGAGTATGGATCAACAGTCTGGAATCCACATTATATTACACAGGTATCTAGACTTGAATCTGTCCAAAGAAAATTTACACGGGTTTTGTCTTATCAATCAGGTGTTTACCATGCACTAGTACTAGACGATTACGAACAAAGACATATTTCAAATTTGGGAGTCTAGTTAAAAGACGAAACATTAATGACCTCGTAATGCTTTACAAAATTGTGAATAATCAAGTAGATTATAACTTAATCTATCAAATGAAGTTAAACGCTGGCCGAAATTCACTAGAAACCTTGACATATTTTGGATTGAAATTTTTGCTGATAACACTGGATATTTTAATCCTTTGTCTAGAATGTCTCGATCATACAACGACCTTGCTAAACCACAAACTAGTAGGTATAGATATTTTCGAGAATAATATAACTTATTTCAAAACATATCTCCACAATCTCTGAACCTACAAAAATATATATATTAATTGTCGATTTTTGATGGTTTGATATTTTCTGTTATATACCTAATTTAAACATATTTTTAAAAATTATGATGTCTTTTAATTTTTGTAATATTAAACTTTGTTTAAAAAATACTAATATTGTTGTGTTTGCTTTTGTGAATGTGCAAATGTGATTACTGCAGACGCATTAGTATTTATATGTTAAGTTATTTTATACTTCCCACAACAATGTACTTTAAATATCCTGTTTGTGCTTCAAGAAAAATTAAAAAAAAAAATTAAATTTAAAAAATTAAAAAAACAATTGGTCCATTTCACAAAGACGAATTCTGAGGAAAATTTATTTTAACATCCTAACATTCTTGAGAAGCAGAATAATTTATCAAATATATATTGTTCAGAAGATAAGCATTACTACAATTCAATTGTACAAAATAACGAAATGCAAATGCTTGGTGATCATGTTAACCAGCCTACTTCTTTTGTTAATGATTTAATCAATCAGTCTACTCCATTTACTGATGGTTTGGTAAACCAGCCTTCTTCATTTGATAATGAGGTGGTTGGTCAGCCTTCTTTATTTGCTAACGATTTTGTCAGCCAGTCTAGTACATTTGCGAATAACTTGGTCAACCAGTCTTCTTTATTTGCTTATGATTTGGTCGGCCAGACTACCTCGATAGCTAATGATTTGGAGATCCAGCCAACTTTGTGTGCTGCTTTGTGTGATTTATTCAACCAATCATTTAGTCAATATTTTTGCAATATAGGCTCGAACTTAGCAAATAAAATCAAACAATCTTAATTAACTGCCGAAAAACAGTGTGGAATGAAAATATCCTGACCATAGCCTCCCTTCACAAATACCTCATCGGGAAATGAACTGATATCAAACAGAGCAATTAAATATCTACTAAATGAGCTAATCGACCCACTGACGTACCTTGTAAATCTTTCAATAAGAAAAGGTATTTTTCCCACACGTCTTAAAATTGCTACGATTATTCCAATACACAAAAGCGGACCCAAAAATGATATATCTAAATATCGGCCATTTAGTCTATTACCTACACTATCAAAAATATTGGAAAAAGTTATAAAAAAAACAAATGGTTAAATTTTTGGATGAAAATAAAATATTATCAACGAAGCAATATGGTTTTAGGGAAAACCTGGGTCCTGGTGATGCTATAGCTAAAGTAACAAATACAATTATAAAAAAAACTGGATGAAGGTAAAAAATGCTTGGCAGTTTTTATTGACCTTCAAAAAGCATTTGATACAATTGACCATGAAATACTATTTTTTAAATTTAAAAAAAAAATGGAATGACACAAATAACTCTAAATCTACTTAAAAGTTACTTAAGTGGAAGAGAGCAGTATGTACAAATTGGTAAAAAACTGTAGCAAAACTCTATCAATCAAGTACGGTGTCCCTCAAGGAAGCGTATTGGGTCCAATACTATTTCTCATTTATATTAATGACCTAATGAATCTTCCCATTGAAGGAGACAAAATGAGCTTTGCAGATGACACTGTCATTATATTCTATGAACAAAATTGGACAAAAGCACATAAAAAAGCGGAGCAAGGTCTGACTGTACTCCAAAACTGGTTAAAAGCATACTCCTTTACATTAAATGTGAGTAAAACTAAATATCTAACATTCTCTAAAAAAAAAAGAGGTCGACCAACAAATGAGCATTCACTCAAATTACATGAATGTCTAAACAAATATTCGCAATGTTCTTGCCCGCATATAGTCCAAACTAAAACAATTAAATATCTTGGGATCGTAATTGTCGACGAACTTCATTAGGATGCACACATCGAAGGAACCTCAAAAAAGCTAACAAAAATCATCTATTTCCTCAAAAAATTACGAAATATCTTGTCAAATACAGATGTAAAGAGAGGATATTATGATCTATGCCACTCTCTATTGGAATATGGAATAATAGGATGGGGCTCAGCATCATCAAACCATCTTAAACAACTGAAGAAAACTCAAAATTGGATCTTAAAAACCTTATAAAAGCTCCCCATAAGGACGCCAACTACTGATATTTTTAATCTGTTTGATGTTCCAAGTTTACAAAAAATCTATGCTAAAAATATTCTAGTTCATCACCTAAAAAATAAACCAGAGGCAAACCCCTCTCACGATCATAAAACCAGAGCCAAGCAAACAGACATACTAAATATTCCTAAATGTAATTCTACCTTTGGACAAAGAAGCTCTGAATTTTTAGCAATAAAATTATATAATAAACTCCCTCTCAACATCAAACAAAGGAAAACGAAAAAAAACTACATTAAGGAGATCAAATCTTGGCTTAAGGAAATAACGGAAGAAGAACTAGCTAATATATTAAAAACAATATCATCTTAGTCGCTGAAAACGTATACTAACATATATAGTCCCCCTCAGCACAGGATCTCCTAGTGAGGAGGACTTCAATGATCTGTTTTAATTTTATGTGTATTTTTTTTTCATGTGCCATACAAAAATGTGCCTAATTATTTAAAGAAGTGACTAAATAAAAAATTTAAAAAAAAACCACTACATTTGCTTATGATTTTGTTAACCTGACTACTTCATGTGCTTATGAGTTTGTCAACGAATCTACTTCATTTGCTAATGATTCGTCTTACCAGTCGACAACATATTATGTCAGTAATTTTACAACCAACGCCAGCGGGATAATAATTTATTTATACTGTGTTTTTACAGATGTTCTCTTTTACGTAAGAGCTATCCAGTTATAAAAACTCAGTTAAGTTACAATCTAAAAATTACATACACACATGCAAAAATGCAATTAAATACAGGTTACGTACAATTAAAAAACCAAACAAATAGTGAACTTTTTTTTAATTTGTATAGATTACCTATCTACACACTCAATCTTATTATACAGTCGACACATTTGGATCAGAGGGCTAAAGTAAGCGATATTATTTTTGAATATATTCACGTGAAAAATGCTATGGTGTCTTAAACAATGGGAATTGGGGACATTTATTTCAATATTGCCAAGACATAATGAGATATCAAGATGGCCGTGGATAATTTTATTCAAACATATTAGGTCAGTCAATTGCCTTCTTATTTTAAGTGTATTAATCTTAAAGTATTCACGACGAGCGTCGTATGATCTAAGATGATCATTTAGTCCACATTTGAAAGATAATAACATTGCCCACTCTCCGATAAAACGACTTCACACCATGGGAAATCATTACTTGGGTGATGTTGACATATTCAATACCAACTTGGCAAGTTTTGTGGATCATTTAATACATTTATTTCAACAATACTCCTAAACACATCATGTAAACCTACAAATAGCTGTAATTTTCTGTTTTTGTTTCTTGTGTTTGTATGACTTGTTGCATAGATTTTATCAAATGTAATTTTATTCTTATTTTTTATGTTTCAAAATATCTGTCAAATTAAAATTATACTACCAACCATGTAAAGGCCCTCTGGGCGTTAAATAAATAAATAAATAAAAATAATAGTCTAAGCATTTTTTTAACTGATTCTAAAATGTTTTCATACTTGCAATAATGTTGAGTCTAAATAGTGCTTCCATATTGAAGTTTACTTCTTATTGAGGCATAGGAAAGGGTTAGAATTGATAGAGGATCTTTAAAAGGTTTTAAATCCCATCATTTTAAGTGATTTGGACTTATTTGGACTTAAGAGTAATTCCTTAATCGCTTATAGAAGACACTTTTTTGAAAATAATCTTATTAATAACATAGGAAAAATTCTTTATAATATCATACTTCGAATAAGATGGTAGTTCTTATTCGAAGTATGATACAGTTAAAAGTGACCGAGGGGGATAGGGTCCCATTAGCTCAGTGGTAGAGCGGTGACCGGCAAGACATGGGTCCTGGGTTCGAGTCCTAGATGTGACCGTATCCTTTTCTGATTTTTCTGTTTCAGATTTTCGTTTAGAAATCGCTAATATTGTCTTCAATAATTCAATATTACAATTTGAGGTTTTACTCAATAAAGTTATTCCTAAAAATAAAGATGAAAAATATTTAGAGAATATATTTGCTATGTGTTCTCCATTATCAAGATGCATTACTTTAGGAATGCAATTGGTTTTTCGTAATGATTTTGAGTATGACCAGAATACCTTTTATCATGCAGACTACTTTCAACAGAATTAATGTATGATTTATAACATTCACTTTTCTTAAATTAGAGAATTCTCTATAATCTGATGCATTATTATATATTTGTTTACCTAAAGTCTAACCTTGTTTTTTTTTCTAAAGAATAGCAAACAATTGCTGATTAAACCAGACAGGATATTGATTTTTTGATTTAATAACATTTTTTATAAAATTTTCGTCAATTATTTCCTACAATTTTTCATAAAACAAGAGAACCATGATATTCACATTTTTATTTTTAAAAAGTGTTATCCAATTTACCGACAATAGATCTTGTTGACATTTATTATAGTTTCTTTCCTGAAGTTATACTTTGAATCATTTTTGTTATTTTCTAAGAAATTATTTTTATTTTGTTTTTCCTTAATTTCAAATGAAGAGTGATAATGATCCGATTTTGTTAAGCCTGATGAGGTATGTATATCTATGTTAACTTTATCAGACAAAATAAGGTCTAATAAATTTTCATTTATATTGAGTACATAGTTGAATTGATACAAATTACAAATTGATAAAAGGTTGACAAGACTCTGTGCTTTCTGGCTTTAATAATTAGAAAGAGAAAGGAC
Organism: Hesperophylax magnus; assembly: GCA_026573805.1. Taxonomy (NCBI): domain Eukaryota; kingdom Metazoa; phylum Arthropoda; class Insecta; order Trichoptera; family Limnephilidae; genus Hesperophylax; species Hesperophylax magnus. The sequence continues at coordinate 2,339,046 of JAIUSX010000202.1, read as the reverse complement.
ATTATTTTTAAACGAAGTTTCAGGTAACCATTTAATTTCTAGCAAATTGAAATCACCTTTAATAATAAACTGTGAATTGGAATTTGAATGCCTTAAATATAGATCCTGTAATTTTACGATCTGACTGCAATAATTATCAACAGTTACATTAGGAGGAATGTAGACGACACAAATAAAAATTAACGAGTTTGAATGAGTATTGGACTTGATCACGAGCCACAAATCTTCATTGTCACTTTCCAACTCAGTTTTTCTAGAAACAAGAATTTTATTAGAAACGGCGGCTAGAACTCCACCATCTTCTTTAGACACAGATTTGGTGGACTCGCGATCTCTTCTAAATACTATGTATCTGTCATCAAACAATTCTTCACTGAATACTGTTGAGTTCAACCATGTTTCGGTAAAACAAATGATGTCATAGTTATTAATTTAAATTTCATTACGTACACTGACAGCCTTTGTTCGAATACCCCTCACGTTTTGATAAAATATATTGAATGCACCAACAGTAAGTAACCCGTCATCTTTTTCTGTGTGATTAGACGCCAAAGTCAGTCATGCTAACTTGCATATCAATCGTGGCTTTTTGTGCAGGGCAGGCTCTATCTCCCGTGGCATGGTTTGCTGGTTTCTTGAAGCGAGTGCAGGTCGCACAGATGGCAGCTTGTGAATTCTTGGGGCAATCCATAAAATCATGTCCGGTCAGAGCGCAGTGGCGACAAGTTTGTAATTCTTGTGTGCAGAATTTTCTGGTATGGCCGTACTGGTGGCACTTGAAACATCGTGTGGCTCCTATGTAATCGCGGGCGCGGCAGACATTTAACCCAAGGAAGCCTAAGCCGCTTTCTATTAATACCTTTCTTGCTTCTGGATGACACGTAATTATCATATTCATAGAGCTGGAATCTTTTTTGGCGAATAGGGATACTCTCCTCATAGTACGTATGTGATCTTCTTTGGAGAGGTTGCATTTCCCATTTAAATTATTGTCGAATATTTTTTCAAATAGTGCAGAATCACTCGTGGGTTCACCTTTCGGTACATCATATACTACTATTTTAGGGAGTTTAACCATTGGGTTTATCATTTTGATCCCTTTGGCGATCAATTTTGTTTTCACCTTTTTGATATTCTCCGCCCCTCCGCAATTGGTTGTTTGTATTGCAATTCCTGCGCCCTTTATTTTTTGGGTCCTTACCAACTGAAATGCATCTGTTTTTGGGTTTAGAATTGAGGTAAGGTTCATCTGGAGTTCCTCAGATGTCTTCCCTTCTGGTATATTCGGGTAAAATAGAATGGTTGGTCTTAAGGAAGGGAGTTCTCTCTCATAACCATACATTGAGATCGATTTTGAGGCAGAAACTACTGACTTAAATGCAAGTGCACCAGCAGTTAATCCTGCATAAGTATTTCTACTAGGATTTTGCTCAAATGTGGGAATGTTTGATAGATTGGCTGTTTTTTTCTATGAGCTTGTCCAATTTTCGTTTAATTCCCTTTTGGACCTGTGAGAAAGTTTGAGCAGTATTATCCATCCAATTAATAATCACCATTTTCTTAATGTTTTCAAGAGCACTGTTGATGGCAGATCGATGCTTTTTGTTAATCATGTTTTTTCCCTCGTTCATTATTTGCTTGATGCTGTCTATCATATACTATATAATTTGCTTGATAGTATAGGGTCCAGAACATTCATAACATTAGAATGGTTTGTCTCCATTTCAGTTTCAATCCAAACATTAATGGGGGTTAAAATAACTTCAGTTTGGTTTGTGGGACTTGATGCAGACCTGACACTTGAAAGGTTTTCCATCTCCTGCGCATTGTGGACACTTAATTGGTTTGCTGATTCGGACAGGCGCTCACCATGGAGGCTCCTAAAAGGAGACTCCGATCGTATGAGAATAAAACGAGGCAGCGAGTTCTTCATGTTCGTGCACGCTAGCTCGGCTCGAAGATTCTCTAGTTCCTGTCGCTGTGCTATAATTTGTTGAGATTGTAGTATGATTGATATTTTAGCTGAATCATCCTCAGACTCAGAGGAGCACATGATGAATTATTTTTTCCCCCCTGACAGTAAATACCGTCACACACTTCAAAGAATATCCATAAACTGAAACTTTGTTGTTTAGAATTTGTGTATGGTTTACTGAGATTTACAGATTTTCTATGGTTAAGTTCACATGACCTTCAGTAGTCACCAATCTAAACCGTTTTTGGTATTTGTGATTTTACGTCAAGGACCAGCACTTACCATTTCCGTTTTTCGACAGCTATATTAAAGGTTGGCAAAACTTTTATACAGCTATCGGAAAACGTTGTGACTCCTCAAATCCTCAATGGTATAAAAAAAATTAATGAAAAGCACAATAATTACACGACATAATAATAATTTGTGCACGTCCCGCACGATCCTGCCGAGAAGTTAATTATTTTAGACGTTTAATAAGTAAAAGGAAACACATCGACCGGCTAGAGACAATTGAATAACTTTTATGAAAAACAAATATTTAATACAATATTCCGACAAAATAGCGCCTACTAAAAAAGCTTAAGGCGATGCACTGCGTAGCAATGCAAATTAATCTTTTTTGGTTTGAAAATTTGTTCACTTAAAAATGTTTTTGATGCTTTAATTAAATACAATATTTTTTAGATGATAAGTTTTTTAGAAGCCTAGAAAAAAAAATGTATCAGGCCAATAAAAACTGCTTTAAAGTTCAAAATCTTGTTAGCTAAATAATACGTCACTTTGTGACTGATTGTGGACCCCGCAAATCAACTTTGACTCCCGTCCAGGGGAGTCTTGGACGCCAAACTCTGACTAAATCAGAGTATGTTAAAATGCGGAGAGCACGAATACCCCGTCTCAGAGCATGGGCAATTAATTAATATGACATTCCTGTAAAGGTTTTGATCAGGGTTTCTCTACAAATAAAAAGCAGAGGTAGGTAGATAATTTTGAACATTCTATTGTGATGATAAGTATTTATACAAATTAATAAAGTAGGACTCACCCCGGGACCATTATTACACTTTCCCTACTCTAAACTAACTATGAATCATCCACGGCGGTAAATCTGCAGTGGAAGAGGCCCATCTCGCCTCCTCGTGGTGATTTTGACGCCTTGTACTCCGCGGCATCAAGATGAAGCGTCCTCCGTGACGACCAGCTGGTGGGAAGGGACCCTTAGACTTTCTGTGTGCGTGATTATCATCCAGACTTCCAGCCGATAAGATTGAGAGCCCCGTATCGTGTTGGCGGTGCATCCGTTTTAAATATATTCCCGACGGGAAATCTCTTGCTGCAGTTATCAAAACTCGCGGGCGTAACGCCTACTCAGTAGAACGATTCTTTTGATTAATCCGGAACATTTAAAATTAAACATACGAGCCGGGCCGGCACTGTCCTCGTGTTTTAAATCCCAGTCCAAAAATCTCGCTTATTACGCGGATGAATGCAGAAATACTTTTTAATTAATCACTTGACATTTTCTTCGCCCGAATGTCGTCAATTCCGAACTTCTTATTACATTAGCACATTTGCAATTTTAAATTATGTGACCGTTGTTTTAACAGTGGGCCGCACAATCCGCTGCCAAAACCAGAGTCCGGAAACGGAAAGACAAAACAGGCCGGCCACGCTCGCTCCCAAAAAAATTAAGCAGTACCGCCAACATATACGACTAATACATTGAAATAGTACCTAACTACTTTAAAATCGCTTCATAACAATACCCCCCTTCCCAGAAAAATGTTTGCCCTCAAACAAAACTATCAAAAACTTTAACATGCCCTGAACTGGCTAGGTTGGTCCCGAGGAGTATCTAGTAACAAAAACACAAATAAAATAAACAGTAGATGTGAAACACATAATGCAATTATCAGAGGTAGAGAAAAAAAATAGTTATCCTTATACAATACTCTTATGACGAATGAGTGCATCGCAACCCCAATCGCGCCTATCCAACGTGTAGGGCCGGACAGTAGGCTCGCAATGCAACCATTCTCAACCTTAAAACTAGAAAACCCATTTATCTTAAAAAACAACTTCTTGTAAGATGATACGTGAATGGACAGCAAGCACCCTTACCACAGAAAAACTGGGTGATTGTAATATTGTCTCTTACCGAACACTGCCATTGACGTGTCATCTGGAACAGAACACATAAACTAACTTAAAAGATAAATCTTAAAATTAAAACATACATTTTATGATTAAATTACTCCTCCAAATACGACAAGTTAAACTCTATGCACTAGGCATCACTGTTCCGAAAAAAAATTCACTGAATTTAAATAGCCTCTCGTAGGCCGAAAATAATTGATGGGTTCACCATCTACACTTCACTGACTCTACATCCTTTAGGATAAAATATTAATCTTCTTTTGGAAGAATATTCCTAACTAACCTCCTATTCTGGTCCTTGGGTGTACAATACTTAACTAAACAACAATGATACCATGTTAGTTTAATTTAAGTAGTTTTAATAGTATACAACCATCGCATCGGATGGTGCCAATTTTAGAGTAAACAACCAACTTTTTAGAAGGTGCGCTTTGTTAATGAGATGTGCAGCTATAATTTAGTGCAGTCATATAGGTATACGTCCAACTCTATAGAAGGCGTAAGCAGTAAGTAAATAACAACTTTATGGTTTTCACTGTAAACCGTTGTTCAACCACGGAGTATATAGTAACAATGTTATAAGTCTCTCAGGACAATAATAACAGTATACATCCAAAATCTTATACAAACAAAAATAAACTTAATTCCAATGTTGGCTTAAAATGTGGAAAGATATGTGATACCACATCGTCCCACATTATAAGATCTCTTAAATCTTATAGATAAGGTGAATATAACAGTAATTCTTCATTTATAATTCACTTAGAAAACAAATAGATACAATCCTTGCATCTCTGTGCTCTCCAAGTAATCCAAAACAAACATTGATACATAATAAAAAACATGAACATAACCTAAAAAAGGTATGCCTGAAACACACAGAGATAGAGTGCGGACATGTCCGTGTATTTCAGGATACAAAACTTATAACTAATAATCCTAGCTTATTCATCTGTTCAGCCGACGTCCAAATTTACGTCTGTTTTAGCGATGATACTATGTATAATTTATACTTATATTTGCACTTATTTTTTTTTAAATATATTCTCAACTCGAGCATTGCCACCAGCGTTGAGGTTGTTATTGTAATTAAACAATCCACCATCCTCAACAATCTTACAAAAAAAAACAAAACACCCCCGCCAAGTAAATAACCCATTTTCTTAAAGATGAATCTAAGACAGGACTAATGACTGTCAGAACGCATGGAATCACCATCTCGGTTGATCAGGCCGGATGAAATTTCATGCATTGAAAAAAAAAAGTAAAAAAATTATGAATAATATAAAATTCATTAAAACCCAACAGTCCCCGAAAAAGATGGCCAGACTTTCCGAGGTACTGAAGCGTAGGGACTACATAGGTATGTTGTCCAGTTTTACGATATCCTTTACGTGGAAGTCGCCGGACACTATGCCATTCAAGTCTGCTAAAGTATAAACGAGGTCTGATTTTTTCTCTACCACGACATTCTGCACGAAGCGTGGGGATAATTTTTTTGAGAAATAATTCAACGCATTTGATTGTACGAAGTTTCGTCTCCACACTATATCACCTACGTGATAAGTGACGTTTTTCCTACGCAAATTGTAATGGTTAGCCCCCTTTTTGTACGCCTTAAGTAGAGCATCTGAGACTTGCTCATAGACGTCTGCCAAACCTTGTAACTTTTGCGCATATGTGGTAGGCGAAGCTTCCCTTTGAGCGTTGCTATCCCCCTCATAGATAGGGTTACGGTACAAATCTCCATCGAGAATCTGCTCACGGCCGTGCATTAGAAAATACGGAGTAAAGTTTGTAGCGCAATTGACGGTGTTATTCATAGCGGACTGAACTTGTGGCAAAAATTTTGACCAGTTACGATGGTCTGATTCGACAAGAATTGATAAGGCAGTACCTAATGTCTGATTGTATCTCTCAACCACATTATTTTGTGGGGTATAAAGAGAGTTGTAAAACGGTAAAGGAATATTGTAATTTTTAAGGAGTTCTTTGAACTCTTTCGAAATAAATTGAGGACCATTATCACAAACAATGGTCCTCGGTACACCGTGTACCAGGAAAATGTTTTCCTCTAAGTTTTTTACAATGCTACCCGCGGTGCCTTTGCGCAGCGGGAATAACCATGTGAACTTTGAGAAAACATCTACACAAGACAAAATAACTGTATGTCCGGAGTAGCTACGAGGCAACGGACCCACTAAGTCTAAGGAAAGCATTTGCATAGGCCTGTTTACCTTCTTAGGGTTTGTAGACATACCGTTCGGTGGTGCCGTGCTGATCTTATGCGCCTTACAAACAGTACATTGACTAATATAATTTTGGACGTCTTTGTACATGCTAGGCCAATAATACCTAAGTTATTTATTGTTTTTGTGTTTAATTCGTAGAACTCCATTTAATTTTTTTATAAATTTAATTTAGATTAAATTTGATAATATTATTATTAAGTTCTGCAAGTGTTTTAGTTTTTTATTATTGTGACAGCTGTTTCGGCTTACAAGGCCATTTTCAAACTGTGGTTAGTCCACATTGAGACGACGTATTTATGCTATTTCAAATGTAAATTTTGAAGGTGATTTATTACTGGTTACACCGATGACAATATGATCTATTGTTGGTTAAACCAATCTATGTTTTCCCCTCAGTAAATGGTAATGAGTTCTTAATTATTTACTAATGACTTTATTGCTATGAATTATTTGGGTGCATTATACTGCTTGGGTTTTGTGAAAATACTGAGAAGTGGTGAGTAAATTATTTTCCGTACTTTTATTAATTAGTGTTAAGTTTGGGTCATTCGTTCGTTTATTGATTTCTAATTGTTCAAGTAAATTTAATCTAATGCCCTTTTTTTCTATATGCAATGGTTTAGGACCCTTGTTGTTAAGTGGGGTATGATTATTCACCAAGAGATGTTCTGCGAATTTTGAGGATGTGTTTTTATTATTATAACATCGTATATGTTCCTTGAATCTAGTTGAGAATGCCCTCCCCGTTTGTCCGATGTAAGTGGCGTTACAATCGGCGTGGTCACATTTTAATTCATATATGCCACTGTTATTGAGTATAGGGATTTTACTTTTAGAGTTTTTAAGGCTTGTTCCTAAATTATTGTTTGTTCGAAAAGCTATATTTAAACCACATTTTTTAATTTCTTTTGCAATTTTTTCAGATATTGGGCCGAGGAATTCGAGACATGCAAATTTTTCTATATTTTTGTTATTTACCGGATATATTAAATTGATTTTATTTTTATATTTCTTATTTTTTATTATTTTTTCAATGTTATTTGCCTCATAGCCGTTGTTAATCGCGATCGTTTTTATCGTTTCCTTTTCTTTTATATAAGCTTTATTGTCTAAGGGAATGTTAATGAGTCTATGTACCATTGAATGGTAAGCTGATAATTTATGGGACCAAGGATGATTTGAATTTGAATTTATTGTTGTATCTGTAAAAGTTGGTTTTCTAAATATTTCAAAGGTATGTTTATTATTACTTTTACCAATTGTCAGATCTAAAAAGTTTATTTTACCTTCAATCTCATGTTCAACTGTGAAGCAGATTTTATTATTAACGGTGTTGGCCCAATTAGTAAAGATATCTAACTGTCGGTTGGTACCATTCCAACATATACGGATGTCGTCTACGTATCGGACATAATATACTATATGTTTAGCTAAGGGAGATTTAAGAATTATATTTTCAATATAATCCATAAATATCTCCGCTAGAAGTGGACTTAATGGTGACCCCATGGGGAGACCATCATGTTGTTGGTAATAGATATCATTGAAAAGGAAATAATTTGTATCTACGCAGATTTTTATGACCTGGAATAACTCTTTTCTTATTACCGGATTGATATTACATTTTTCCAAGATATTTTCAATTATTATTAGGCATTCTTTAATGGGGATGTTGGTAAATAGGGATTTTACGTCTAGAGAAATGAATTTACAGTTATGCGGGAGATTAAATTTTTTTATTTTATTAACTAGTTCTATCGAGTTTTTGACACTGTAACGTGGTGAAAAATTTGTTAATTTTTTGAAGATGAAGTTAAGTCTTTTAGCCAGGTTTGATGTGGGGGCGTGAATAAAAGATACTACGCTCCAACCTAAGCTCCATAAAGCGAATAATCCAATAAGGCCCGTAGTATCTTTTATTCACGCCCCTACATCAAACCTGGCTAAAAGACTTAACTTCATCTTCAAAAAATTAACAAATTTTTCACCACGTTACAGTGTCAAAAACTCGATAGAACTAGTTAATAAAATAAAAAATTTTAATCTCCCGCATAACTGTAAATTCATTTCTCTAGACGTAAAATCCCTATTTACCAACATCCCCATTAAAGAATGCCTAATAATAATTGAAAATATCTTGGAAAAATGTAATATCAATCCGGTAATAAGAAAAGAGTTATTCCAGGTCATAAAAATCTGCGTAGATACAAATTATTTCCTTTTCAATGATATCTATTACCAACAACATGATGGTCTCCCCATGGGGTCACCATTAAGTCCACTTCTAGCGGAGATATTTATGGATTATATTGAAAATATAATTCTTAAATCTCCCTTAGCTAAACATATAGTATATTATGTCCGATACGTAGACGACATCCTTATATGTTGGAATGGTACCAACCGACAGTTAGATATCTTTACTAATTGGGCCAACACCGTTAATAATAAAATCTGCTTCACAGTTGAATATGAGATTGAAGGTAAAATAAACTTTTTAGATCTGACAATTGGTAAAAGTAATAATAAACATACCTTTGAAATATTTAGAAAACCAACTTTTACAGATACAACATTAAATTCAAATTCAAATCATCCTTGGTCCCATAAATTATCAGCTTACCATTCAATGGTACATAGACTCATTAACATTCCCTTAGACAATAAAGCTTATATAAAAGAAAAGGAAACGATAAAAACGATCGCGATTAACAACGGCTATGAGGCAAATAACATTGAAAAAATAATAAAAAATAAGAAATATAAAAATAAAATCAATTTAATATATCCGGTAAATAACAAAAATATAGAAAAATTTGCATGTCTCGAATTCCTCGGCCCAATATCTGAAAAAATTGCAAAAGAAATTAAAAAATGTGGTTTAAATATAGCTTTTCGAACAAACAATAATTTAGGAACAAGCCTTAAAAACTCTAAAAGTAAAATCCCTATACTCAATAACAGTGGCATATATGAATTAAAATGTGACCACGCCGATTGTAACGCCACTTACATCGGACAAACGGGGAGGGCATTCTCAACTAGATTCAAGGAACATATACGATGTTATAATAATAAAAACACATCCTTAAAATTCGCAGAACATCTCTTGGTGAATAATCATACCCCACTTAACAACAAGGGTCCTAAACCATTGCATATAGAAAAAAAGGGCATTAGATTAAATTTACTTGAACAATTAGAAATCAATAAACGAACGAATGACCCAAACTTAACACTAATTAATAAAAGTACGGAAAATAATTTACTCACCACTTCTCAGTATTTTCACAAAACCCAAGCAGTATAATGCACCCAAATAATTCATAGCAATAAAGTCATTAGTAAATAATTAAGAACTCATTACCATTTACTGAGGGGAAAACATAGATTGGTTTAACCAACAATAGATCATATTGTCATCGGTGTAACCAGTAATAAATAACCTTCGAAATTTACATTTGAAATAGCATAAATACGTCGTCTCAATGTGGACTAACCACAGTTTGAAAATGGCCTTGTAAGCCGAAACAGCTGTCACAATAATAAAAAACTAAAACACTTGCAGAACTTAATAATAATATTATCAAATTTAATCTAAATTAAATTTATAAAAAAAAAATATAAATAAATAAAAAAATAAAAAAAAAAAAAATAAAAATTCCTAAGTTGTAGCTTATTATAGGTTTTGAAGACTCCTGGGTGACAGGCTTGAACGGAGTCATGGGAGTCAGAAATAATATTTTTCCTATCCTCTTGAGGAATGACCCTTTTCCATGCGGTGTCCTCACATAAGTCCAAACGGGCTTTCGAATGACGATACAACTCGTTGTCTTTTATTTGGAAATTCAAAAATCTTTGAGGAGAAATTTGGCACCCCTGAAATACATTTAGGAACCATTTGTCTGACGTAGAACTATAGTCTATTCCTGATATTAATGCAAGATCCTTACGAGAAAGGACATCTGGTACAGTATGTTGTGTACCTTTACGATGAACGACGTCGAAAGTAAATTGAGACAGTCGAGTACTCCAACGCGCTAGGCGACCACTTGGGTTGGATAGGGACCCCAGCCATTTTAGACTAGAATGGTCTGTTACTACCGTAAAGTGTGCCCCTTCAATGTAAGGCCTAAAATGAGTTACGGAATCCAATACCGCTAGGAGTTCCCTTTCAGTGACACCATAGTTACGTTCGTGATTGTTGAGGCATCGCGAGTAATATGCAATCGGGTGTTCCGCACCGTCTACGGTTTGGATCAAAACCCCACCGATTCCTGCAGAGCTCGCGTCGCAGTGGATCGAGAAAGGTTTGGTGAAATCCGGGCAGCATAAAACTGGAGCCGTAGTTAACGCGCGTTTTAAATCATTAAAAGCAGTTTCAGCTTCCTGGGACCACTTGAAATTGCTGATACCATTTTTAGAGCCTGTGAGTTTAGTAAGAGGGGCAGCTATTCCCGAAAATCCTTTAATGAATCTCCTAAAGTAACCGCATAGACCAATGAATGCCCGGATTTGTTTTGCATTTTTCGGGACTGGGAAGCTTTTGATGCTTTCTATCTTTATTGGATCCGTGCGGAGACCCTGCGAATCTACTAAATACCCTAAATATTTAAGTTCAGATTTGCAAAACTCGGATTTTTTTAAATTTATTGTAAGACCTGCGTCTCGCAAACGTTCAAATACACGATTTAACAGATTAAGATGTGATTCCAAGATCAAATCATCTAAATAACAAAAAGCATTATCGTCGAATTCTGGACCAAAAAGGAAATCTGCCAATCTTTGCAACTCACTAGGTGCATTTTTCAGTCCGAAAGGCATACGGGTGAACTCAAACAAACCCCGGCCAGGGACGACGAAAGCTGTTTTCTCGCAAGATTCCTTGTCTAAGGCAATCTGCCAAAAGGCCTTTGAGAAGTCTATAGAAGAGACGTATCTGGCTCCACCTAGCTTGTCTAGGATCCGCGCTATATATGGCAGAGGGTACGCGTCGCGAATCGTGACGTTATTAATTTTGCGAGAATCTAAGCAAAGACGACCTGAACCGTCCTTTTTTGTAACTATCAATACCGGACTCGACCATGGAGAACGAGACGGGCGTATTACCCCTAACTTAAGCATCTCGTCTACCTAGGCATCAAGTTGACGTTGTCTTGCCGGAGACAGTGGGTAGTACCGTTGTTTAATAGGCGGGCCTGTAGTATGAATCGTATGTTGGACTAGATGAGTCAACCCTAGCCCTTTGTTTTCATAAGAGATTGATTCAAATTTTTTAATAACGTCTGTAAGAGCTTTATTTTCCGATGCTGTGAGAGATGAGGCAGGCCGAATTGCTCGTACCTCATTGACTTGTCCCTTTTGTTGAGGTCTACGAACCTCTGAGAATAGTTCCGGCGCGATCCGAAACTGTCTCCAGAAGTTAACGCCTAAAATGAAATTAGGAGTCAACGATGGGATGACGTAAAAAATAATCTCTTTCGTGATTGAATTGTACGTCACCGGCAAAGTTAAGAAACCTAAAACAGGTTGACAGGTACCGTCTGCTGTAGTAACCTTAAAATCTACCTTAACTAAATCTACCCCTAAATCTAAAAATATCTTATAACTATCACCCCCTAAACAAGACATGGAAGCACCACTGTCCAGCAGTGCTTTATAATTATTATTTAAGACATAAATATTTGCATAAGGACGCTCATCCTCAAAATTAACCTTCTCCTGCGGCAGTGCGTCCACTGTCGGAGAAGACGGGTTAGAAAGGAATTGTTGAACTAGGCGGAGCCAACGCTTCCACTCCCTTTTTCTTTGTGCACAAGAAGAGGCGCGGTAAGATTGGCTCTGTACTAGTTTTTTGGATTCTTATTATGCTTCTCATTATTAATACTCCCAACATGTGATTTCTTATTATCGCCATTTTTTTCCAGCAATTCGCGATTAAATGACCCCTGTACTTACAAAAGGTACAAAAACTTGTATTAAGTTGTTGTTTTGAAGAACCTGATGCAACAGGAGTATAATTATTATTATTATTTGTAGGTCTAGCATACCTAGTAGGGTTATCATTCTTACTTGGTGACCCGTAACTGTTTTGACTATGAAAAGGTTTATAATGTTGGTTGGCGAACGAAGTAAACTTCTTAAAGTCACTTGTCTTTTTTTGTGGTTCTACAACCTTCGACGTTGCCGAAGACGACGAAGCCTCCGTGAATGATTCGACTTTAGCAGCGCACCTCCTTAGTTCTTCAAAAGAATTAAAATCCCTAGATGATAATAAATTTGCATACATAGGCGTTAGTCCTTTCATGGCAACTCGCAATAACTTATTTTCCGAAATTTTGCAGTCTAATTTATTATTGAGAGCTTTTAATCTCAAGGTGAATTCGAAAACCGACATACCCCTAGGTTGCTTATAGTTGAAAATTTCATTTTCAATATCTAGCTGTTTATCCTGTCCTTCAAATTGCTTTATTAATAGACTGGAGAGGTCCTCCCACTCCAAGTCTGGGCTATAAATTGACCTATACCAGAGTAAAGGCAAACCATCTAAAATTTCGCTAAAAGAATTAACTAAATCTTTGTGCGAGATGTTACGTGTTCTGCAACGCTCGTTGACTAATAACAAAAAATCCCTAACGCAACTTTTTCCATCGAATTTTATATCCCAATTTGTGAGTCCCCGCGACGATATTTCTTTATAAATGATTTTGGTTTTCTTGATTAATGTAACCTTCTCATTTGTTTCATTTTCCGATTCCATATCCGAATCACTATCCTCTGTAACCGCGGATAATGTTTCTTTTATTGTTTTATTGTAGGCGCGCGCTTGCGTACGTAGTGCCTGGACGGTGCTTTCCGGTTCAATAGAACGAGCAGTCAATTCTTTAACCAGCTCCTCCTTGGAAGCAACATTAACGTTCGGAATTGTGGTAGACATAATGGAGGATTTGAAGTATGTTTGACACAAAGATTAATTTTATAAAAAAAAATTTATAAAAAAAAAATAGAAATATTTTATACTTGACAACCCTGTTTTTAAAAGTAAATAATAATTTATTTTAAAAAAAGTATTTTATTTGACAACCCTGAAATAATAAAAAAAATAATAATTTATTTTTATTTTTAAAAAAATTTGACAACCCTGGAATAATAGGAAAATAATTTATTTTTATTTTAAAAAAATTTGTCAACCCTGGAATAATAAAAAAAAAAATATATTTTTATTTTTAAAAAATTTTGACAACCCTGGAATAATAAATAAATTTAATTGCAATAATTCCAAAATTTTTCCATAAAATTGCAAGATTTTATCGTTATTCTAGAGTCCAGCCTTCTTACGTCATCTATATGTTAATGAAACGGTACTTCAAAACCATACAAATAAAGATGAAAACAATTCTTGCGAGTACATGTATTTATAGTGCTAATAAAATTCAAGATCGTAAGATCCCGACGTACGTAATTAGTTTAAATAAATAATCACAACTTGAGGCTGTCACAATCCATAATAAAAATGCATGCATTTATTAATGTGCGAGATAAACAGCATGCATACACGTCAGTCTTATTTAGCGTACGATGTACCCGAAATAGGTACTAGAAATGTCAGATTGACGTATGAAAAACATCAACACGAATTGACAGGTAGCAGATATTAATAATAACCCACAATATTATAGCGCATAATACCTAACTAACGTCACGCCGGCTACAAGACCGGTGACTTGGAGTAAAGTGATTTGTTGACATTTCAAATCACCGTGACTGCACTTATAGGTTATGACAGCGACCGTTTATTATCAACAAACGAAATTAACACCCCCACTGAACAGATGAATAATATTTTTTTTTACACACACTACATATCAGGGCGAAGAAAACGTCTACAGGAATGCCATAACTCGAAACCATACCGCGTTTGGAGCGCCAAATTGTTAGCTAAATAATACGTCACTTTGTGACTGATTGTGGACCCCGCAAATCAACTTTGACTCCCGTCCAGGGGAGTCTTGGACGCCAAACTCTGACTAAATCAGAGTATGTTAAAATGCGGAGAGCACGAATACCCCGTCTCAGAGCATGGGCAATTAATTAATATGACATTCCTGTAAAGGTTTTGATCAGGGTTTCTCTACAAATAAAAAGCAGAGGTAGGTAGATAATTTTGAACATTCTATTGTGATGATAAGTATTTATACAAATTAATAAAGTAGGACTCACCCCGGGACCATTATTACACTTTCCCTACTCTAAACTAACTATGAATCATCCACGGCGGTAAATCTGCAGTGGAAGAGGCCCATCTCGCCTCCTCGTGGTGATTTTGACGCCTTGTACTCCGCGGCATCAAGATGAAGCGTCCTCCGTGACGACCAGCTGGTGGGAAGGGACCCTTAGACCTTCTGTGTGCGTGATTATCATCCAGACTTCCAGCCGATAAGATTGAGAGCCCCGTATCGTGTTGGCGGTGCATCCGTTTTAAATATATTCCCGACGGGAAATCTCTTGCTGCAGTTATCAAAACTCGCGGGCGTAACGCCTACTCAGTAGAACGATTCTTTTGATTAATCCGGAACATTTAAAATTAAACATACGAGCCGGGCCGGCACTGTCCTCGTGTTTTAAATCCCAGTCCAAAAATCTCGCTTATTACGCGGATGAATGCAGAAATACTTTTTAATTAATCACTTGACATTTTCTTCGCCCGAATGTCGTCAATTCCGAACTTCTTATTACATTAGCACATTTGCAATTTTAAATTATGTGACCGTTGTTTTAACAGCGGGCCGCACAATCCGCTGTCAAAACCAGAGTCCGGAAACGGAAAGACAAAACAGGCCGGCCACGCTCGCGCCCAAAAAAATTAAGCAGTACCGCCAACATATACGACTAATACATTGAAATAGTACCTAACTACTTTAAAATCGCTTCATAACAATCTCCTACTTACGAACGCTTTTTCGGTTACGGTTTTACTGTATAATGTAGCAATTTAAGTTCTTTATAAAATTATCTTAAAACAATTAAATATTTCTGCCTGTCTATTTATCAAAAAAGACGGTTGGTGCTGAACGGAAATTTAAACCTTATCGCCATCTGCATAAGGAGTGTTATTTTTAGCGGCTTGATTCGAAATGTTACGCGTCGTAGTGCATCGCCTTAAACTATTGATTAAAGTATTATTATTATTATTTTATTTAACCAAACCTAAGATAACCCAACCTCTAATAACCCATCGTAACCTAACCTTTCCAAACCTATAATCTCCTCACCTAACCTTTAATAACCCAACTTTTTCTAACGTAACCTAACATGACCGTTCCTTACCTAACCTTACCTAAACTTACTTAACCTAACCTATAGGTTCTCATTTAGGCCCATTATTATTTAATGTGTATATATACGACATTCAAAAATGTTATTTACATGCTAATTACCTAGCATATGCAGATGATAAAAAATAGACTTAGTTATTAAATCAATCAATGACTGCATTAAACTTCAAAAGGACCTCAATCGTTTTTTTGTCTATTGCGAATTAAACAAACTTGTTATTAAGCTGCTGCCACACGCAAAGCTCACATCAAAAGTTAATGTACAGCGCATCATCTTTTCTACCGACACACGACGCTATCAAATATTTCTTCCTATGGTAGGAGAGGGGGTCAGTTGAATTCGAGAGCGGCCGAGGAACATAATTTCATCTGTCAAAGTGACAACTTTACTAAGGGAACACGGAACTTAGTTGGTAGCTCCGTAATTAAAATGACCCCCTCTCCTTTTTACGGCGGAGAGGGGGACGCATAACTTTTCAAATATCGCTTCGGGAGCGGATACGTAAAATAAATTCGGTTAGCGAAGTTCAGAACCACACTTATAGCGCGTTATCTTTTTACGTGTGTCGGGTCTGTATGGGATTGTATGGCGAGCGCTATTGTGCTTTATATTATCTGTTGATGTGAGCTTTGCGTGTGGCAGCACCATTAACATCGCGAAATAAATAAGTTAACATTTAAACGTAATAAAAATAAAATATCCTTTGTACACACACTAAACGGCACACACTTCAATGAAGTAAAATATATCTGGGACCTTGGAGTAACACTGGATGTTAAATTAAACTATTTCCAACACACTGATGACATCATTAACAAAGCCAATAAAATGCTGAGATTTATAATTCGCATAGCAAAACCCTTTCACAACATAAACACTGTATATTCCCTTTACACCTCATAAATTCGCCCGCCCTGGAACATTTTACACCGATCTGGACCATAGACATATGAATATTAGTAGACCTGCCCTAAGTGATTAAAAGCGTATTATCCCCACTCCCCATACCGGTTCCATTGGAGCCGGCTGTGCTCGCGTATGGCCTCAAGTGAAATTTGAAAACGTGACGTCATCATTCTTGTGCGAACTATGGTCGAGGCATCATCGGTTCATTTTACGAAATAACACGGCTAAATGTTGACTTGTACTATGAAAACTTGTAAAAATAGATGTGAAAAAGAGAATAAACCCAATTGTCGTATTACATTCCATATATAAGCATTATTTTACTTTATTTTAAGCATATTCACATCGTATAATATAGATCAGTTTTAGAAACATATTATCCACTGGAACGATTTCGGTCGAAAAATCGACCACTTTTATTTTTCTGCGATTGATATCGGTCCAAAAATGGACCGATTTTTCTACCATTCGTAAAATATTTATTGTAATTATTTAAAACGCTTCCTTGGCCAGCTACTTGTTTTATCGAATAGCTGATAATATATTCTCTTTGTCTATTAACTTATCCGTTGTCTTTGAAGTGATATTTAACGAGTTTTCGCGGTTTTATAAGGCGTCCTGTCAAAAAACAAAACCATAAATTTTTAACATTCACGAAATTTTGGACTCTTCCTAAAATGCCGTAAGTAATTAATTTATTGGGTTTTTAACGCATAATTATATATTTGTGTTATTGTGATTGACTTATCTATCTTTGAAATGCGTTTTTAATTAGTTTGTTTCTAATATATTGTTTTGGTTGAAGTTTTTGTGTAAGAATACGTCAACTGAAGACGTCATCTGTTTTTGATTTACAATAATGTCTTATATACTGCACTCGCGCATTTGAAATATAGATATTCCATCACAGTGATTCAAAACAAAGAGATATATATAAGTTTTATTTGAATTGGTTCATTATTAATACAGATATTTGTTAACCAATTATTTTAAGTCATATGTCAAAAAGTTGACTCTTTTTTACATGTAAAATGGTGTAAAGCCTTCGTCACACAATAAAAATTTAGTAATTTAGTTGTATAATTAATTAATTTCTTCACTTTTACCAAATTTGTGCAGAAACAAATGTCGTCCAGGGAAAGGGAGCACTCCACGACCCAATAATTATTTTCAAATTTTATATTAGTGCAATATTTAACAAAATTTAAACATTTAAGTACTTACATTAAGTGTTTTCAATTTAAAATATATAGAGTGGTGCTGACTGCAAGAGGAGGCAGAGGAAGAGGGAGAGGTGGGGTACGAGCTGGTGCCAGACTACCTGCACGTGGACGTCAACGCAGAGCTGCAATTGCAGCCTCGTCTGGAGTGTTAGTATTTTTTAATGTTTTTTTATGAAAGTACTTTGCTGTGGCCGTTGAACTCATCATATATTTGTATTTATTTAAACAGCGACCCTGCTTTGCTACTGGTGCGAGAGGATCGCGTCAAGGCCCTAAAGGCTGTTAGGGCCCTGCCTGCTTCCTTCCGGCTAGAGCTGGAAAGCCGAAAATTCAAGAAGCAGGCGGCGCGCATTTTGCTCCCTACCGCACCTCCAAGAAAAACTAAACAAAAGTAAGCAATCGTATTTAGATGCTTGATACAATATTATTGTTTTTTCCTGACAGCGTTCCACTCTTACAGTGATAGTTGGTAAGATCAGCGCTCTGTGCATTTGGCACATTCAGTGCATATTTTACAGAGTTCTAATTTTATTGTTTATTTACATACTGTACTTACTGTTTCACACGTGAATGAGAACAATTTATATGATTTATGTAAATGTTTTCAGAATTCCATCTCCGGAGAGAACAACGTGTCCCTTTTCACAAGGGACGCCTTCACCGTTGCCACGACCCGTACCACCACCGTGGATGTCCACTCCCGCACAGATCCAATCAACGGCTCCCAATGCACCAATTATGCCTATCCGTGCAGCATCTCCCGAGCCGTTACCTGGGACATCGCGGAGTGGGGAACTCTTCTCTCCGGAGGCCCGCTATCACAGCGAGCTGTGGGTGGACGTGCCATTCTACCAAGAATTATCGGCGTTTGGGAACGGTGAGTTTATTTTTTAAAATGTCATACCAGGGGCTCAATATAAAATCAATTATCTATATTTTATATTGATATCTTTAGCACAGTTTCACTGTTGGTATATTGGCAGGAAATAAGCATAGTACTTAAAAATTCCACATAACAAACATACAAAATGTATTGTTGTTATGACGTGGATGCATCATTACACATCTTTTTTTTTCTGTAACGGGTATTGCAGAGTGAGAAATAAGACATGCCGAACTTCTTTGCGAGGATTACATTTGATTCACCGGCTTCTAAACGGTGTAATACAGCATTTTTTTCTTAAATTGAAAAAACACTTTCGCTTCACGGGACTCATTGTGTCGAGCTTCCTAGTCAAAAGCGAGGCTGTATTGGTAGGTGGGTTTTGTAACCGGACAAATTATCATTAAAATAGGTCGCTTTACGTAGTTGGTCACTTTAAACGGATACGTTTTCCTACTAAAAGTTATGAAACCTTACTAGAGTTTACATTATCGTCACTTAAAACAGTAGACCGTTAAATGCAAAGTCATTATATCCAAATTCTACTGTAAATTTGTGTTTTCTTTTATTTCAGAGTCAGACATGGGCAG
Source organism: Hesperophylax magnus (assembly GCA_026573805.1). Lineage (NCBI taxonomy): Eukaryota > Metazoa > Arthropoda > Insecta > Trichoptera > Limnephilidae > Hesperophylax > Hesperophylax magnus. The sequence continues at coordinate 2,319,724 of JAIUSX010000202.1, read as the reverse complement.
TAACGTGGACGAGGCAGCTGTACTAGAAGAGTCTGTACTTGGAAACCGTGAGTTATAAAACTAACTAACTTACCTTCACGCCATTTCGGTAGGCAGAGAGGATGAACCACCATGCAACTCGATCTTGGCACACACACTCTTTTCTTCATTCCATACCTACCTGACTGTGCTATTCTGACTCCTGACATAGCCCGCCTCAAGTATTTGATTAACTTTTTATTTATTTTTTTATATGAATACCTCACAAGAGCCTCATCTGGAGCCAGTGAGACTATGGCATCCTCAATCGGGGTATGTTGTGAGGCTGAAGGTAGCGGGGAGGGGAAGGAGGTGTGGAAGAGGGAGGTGGAAAAGTACCTGGCTATTCAGAACTGGTCACCAAACACGGCTAAAACCATTTCAAGCAACGTTTCAATTCTGAATGGGGTCTTACACCAGGGCGATACTATGGGTATCTTCCACTCTGGAACGTGCCGCAAATATAATATATATTATTTTAAATGAATTTTGTGTGAAAATAACACTAATTATTCAAATATAATTTATTTGATTTGATCCCGCGACCATCGTATTGCGAGTCATAAGCCGTACCAGAGGCAGTGGGTTATCGTAATATAGACACATTAAATTAATTTGGGTTTTCTGTTGTTTCAGAAATGGACAGATCGAGCGACGAGGATGACGAAGCGAGTGACGTCGACCACGAAGAGAGCGATGAGGATACCTTCTGCATGCCACCAATACCTTATCATAATATTATCAACGTTTCACCTAACTCCGCTATGGCCATAGACTTTAGTAGACAAGACCAGGTAGATAGTGAGGCAATGCGTTCGATTCTGCCGCCTGAAGGTTACTCTTTCGATTGGTCTAAAGATATCTTACGTTTTACTGGGATAAGGGAGACTTTCACAGGCACGCCGGGACCAACTTTCAATACCGACGAAATGGGCAAACCTGTGGATGCCTTTCTTAAAATCTTTGATGCAGATTTCGTTGAACTGATCGCGAGAGAGACCAACAGGTATGCAGATCAATGGATTGCGAAAAAACAATTTAAGCGTCATGCGCGTACCAATAAATGGGCTCCCACGAATAAAGAGGAAATGTATGTATTCTTGGCAATTTTAATGTATCAAGGTATTAGTCCCCTTCCTGTTGAAAAAGACTACTTCTATTCAAAAAAACTCACCGCCATGCCTTATTTCAGCCGAGCCATGGATTATAATCGTTTTCTTCTAATTAAAAAGTTCCTTCACTTCACCAACAATGAAAGTCTTTCTTCTGATGCACCATTATCTGTGCGAAGGTTACAAAAGATTCAACCCGTCTTGGACCACCTCTCAAATAAGTTTGAGACTTTATACCTGCCCGAGCAAGACATCTCTCTGGATGAATCCTTACTCTGCTATAAAGGCCGTTTGGGATTCGTCCAGATGATCAAAACCAAAGCGGCCAGTGCGGGTATAAAGTCTTACGAGCTTTGTGAGTCCAAGTCTGGCTATCTTTGGAAATTCCAAATTTATACGGGGAAGACCATTTCCAGACAGGCTGAATCGACAAATCCAGACCAGGAAGATATGACGGAAGACATAACGGAAGATATGACGGACGACATGACACAGGCCAACTTTTTGGGTGCTCACAATATCTGCCCAGTTGGGGCCACTGCAAAGATAGTATACGACCTGGCCAGCCCTCTGTTTAACAAGGGGTATACATTAATAATGGACAATTTTTATAATAGTCCATTATTGGCACGATGCCTCAAAAGAAATGGGATGGACTGCATGGGCACATTGCGGTTAAACCGAGAATTTGTGCCCTCTGCATTTAAGTCCCATCTCCGGTCCAAACTGAGGGAAGGTGAGGTTGTATACTCGAACTGCGGGGACCTCAATGTAATGGTTTGGTTGGACAAAAACCTGGTAAGTATGTTGTCCACCTACCATAAGGCAGAAATCGGGGCAGTTGAAAAGTTTGGTACCTGGACTTACAAACCTCAACTCGTACTAGACTATAACAAGGTAATGGGGGGGGTTGACCGAAAAGATCAGCTTTTGTCAGGCTTCCCCATTGAACGACAGCGAAACCTGGTCTGGTACAAGAAGCTTTTCAGGAGACTACTAAGCGTTTCGGTGCAGAATGCGTATATATTGTACGGCTCAAAGCTCCGCAAGGAAAATAAACGCATTTTGTACCGAAACTTCAGGAGTGAGGTTGCGGATGAACTCCTTCTGCTGTTCTGTCGTAGTCAAATTGACACGACTGTGCGGACCATTGGCCTAATAGCTGAAGGAAAGACTCTGCGACCTATCCTGAAAGGCAACCACTTCGTGGTCCGTAGCGGGAAAAAGGTGAAATGTGCCTGGTGCAACATAAATAACATTTTCAAAAGGACCCTTACAAAGTGTGATGTGTGTGATGTGGCATTATGCTATGATTGCATGAAGCCATATCACACTACAATATAGATTTGCTGAGGGTTTTTTTTTATTTCATTTTTTTCTTTTTTGGTTTTTTAGTTATGAAATTCTAATTTATAAATTTAATTAAATTTGTTTGAACATCAATTATGATGGCCTGGATGGCTGGACTTATAATCATTTCTTTCCGCATACTCACGTCTCATGTTATGTTGTCCTCAAAGGTTCTATATGATAAGGTTCGGTGGACATTTAATATGTATATTTCAATTCTGATCATTGAAATATGCATGTTAACAAATGCACAGGTTTTCTCATTTTTCCCTGTTTATTGTACACATTAAATAACTCGTTTTATTTTTATGTCTTAATTATATTTTGTCAATTTTTCTGTAAAGATGCTTTTCCAGATCTAGTCACTGAACATAACTAAGCCAATTCAAGCAATGTTCAATTCTGAATGGTGGTCCCTCACCAGAGCGATACTCAGAATCTCACTCTATAGCGAGGCACAATGATATTATTATGTATTGATTTTCTTAAATTATGAATAAACCAATAAACTGAATACATTTTTATTATGACAAAAGGTGTAAACAATGTTTAAATCAATATACTGCTCTTTCATTGTAACCATACAACTGTAATATTGATTTTAAAGGATATTAGGGCTTAATAAATAAATCAATTATTGGTTCCATCAATTATTTTCCCTCCCCCATTTTTTTTCGATACCTTTGCGTTTAGATATAAAATTATCACTATGATTTTATTTGAAATTCTACGGTCATACAAAGGTTTGATATATATATACAAATTTATCATCATTTTACATATTCCGATTTACCCTATGTAGATTGACCTTAAGGTAGCTGTCAGAAGTGATTTTTGGTCAAATATTGGTGAATTTCATCAACTTTCAAAGTATCCCCCTGAAATATTGGCAATGTTTATATCTATGATATATATCTCACTTTAAGCCTTATTTCCTCGTTTTGCACGTAATATAAAAACATGGTTACAAATCTCCAGTTCTAATTTACAATTATTTAAAAAGTAGCACCATGATTTTGACATCGTGAAATAGGCTCTCTGTATAATTCATCAAATGAATAAAATAAAGCCAACACGGCGACTATGCTTATTAATAATTGTAGACAGTTAATGTATCTTCCTAACGTTATACCAGTTTTTGTGGTAAATTTATTATATAATATAATACAGTGATTTCAATTTTGACGCGTCACGCACTCAAATTTTACAAAATTATTTTCTGACCAAACTTTTGAAGAGATCTTAACATGCAAAAAAATATTTTTCTATTACATTCTTGCATCTGTGATTATCAAACAGGCCATAGAGAACATAAAAACGTAGAAAATATTCAATAAAGATTTTTAAAACTGCCACTGGCGGCAATTTCAAATCACAAAAACGCAAATTTCGCGCATTTATAAAGTTTAAGATTTTTTAATAATTTATCTATCAATTCTAAAAATATAGAATAATTATTAAAATATAGGTGAATTCATTGGCTGTATAGCACTATAATCAGTTTTATGTTTCCGTATTAAAATTCGGAGGTTTGATTTTTTTAATGTTGGCGGAAAATATTCAAAATCGTCGCCAAAAAACCGCGAGCAATCGGAGAAAAAAGTTTTTTGACGCGCGATCGTTCGAGTGGTTATACTATCACATCGAGAAACGTCTGGACGCGAAACACAAAGCTGGTTGGTTGCTGGGAAGTAAATTATGAACATTTATAAAAGTGTCTTAACTAAATACTTAAACGAAATATTCGACTCTGAAAATACAACCGATTTTTTTTGCCGAATTTGGACTTCGCAAATTTGTTCATAACGTGGCGAGTAATTTGCGCTCCCTTGTAAAAATGTCTATTCATTAAAAGGCAGATTTTACTTTTAAGAAGTAAATGGTGATATTGTAATGCGAGATGACTATTTACTGTCAGATTGATTTATTGACGAATCACAGTCAGCCTTACGCCCTTCGTTCTTCAACAGTTGATTTTACCCCTCGCCATTATCTTCTCGTCTATTAATTCCTATGTCTGTGATCTGGACTCATTTATATCAAGCCCATATCGAAAGAAGTGAAAGAATTAACAAAAAAAATAATTTAAACAAATAAATTATAAACTAAACTTACACTTCTCAAATTATACCGAATCCATTATATTTCATAATTTTAACTCACGACATCTAATTTTTGATCAAATCTTATTGTTTGAAATCCTAAATAATGGTCTGGACTCACCAGAACTTACCATTTTAATAAATCTTCATATTCCGTCTAGATCAACCCGACAATCTGATTTATTTTATCTACCCTCGTGTAGAACAAACATTCGAAAAAATTTCCCAATTCCTCGTATATGTGCACAATATAATACAAAATTTTACAGCATTGACATTTTTTTAAATAACGTAAAGAAATATCGATATAAAGTAATGCGTACGACCGATTATTAATATAGGAGTATGGAATGTATCGGGAGCATCTCCTATCCTCTTCCTTTTTTCATCTTTCTCTCCCCTTCCTTTAACACCAAATTAATTTTAAGATATTAAAACTTCATTTCCAATGAACTTTAGCATAATAAACTTTTGTGGCTTGACTTTAGTTAAATTGTATATTTATATCTATCATTGTATATTATGTAAAAGCTGTTTGTTTCTTACAAAATAAAAAATAACTCAACCTGACCTAAACTAACTCATACTAATCTAAACTAACCGAACCCAACTAAACCTAACCTAACCAAACCTATCAAATCTAACCTTAAAAGCCCGTTTATAATAGGAATAAGCGGTAAGAATAAGCCGTAAAGTCCTAGGCCGTAGAAGTTGGAATATAGGAAACCTGTGTATCCGTTTATAATAGATGGCAATAATCTCTTATTTTTTTTCCATAACCGAAAATATGGTCCAACTTTATCTTTTACGGTTACGGATTACAGAAAGCTGAGATATATACCGAGATTTATGTATTTTCAATTGATACTCTATGGTATCTACTATTTGACAAGAGTGGTTTATTTATGTATTTGACAATCGAACAATAATTTTGTGATCAAGTATTTACGCGGAGTTAATAGATTCTTCCTTTTATGATTAATGGGACGCACACTCCAACGTCGTTTTTTCCTTATTTATTTCGTCAACTGTATGTCTCCGATTGCAGCGTATGCTAGCCCCAGAATTGTCCAAAACATTCCACATGCAACAATATCTGATGTATCCATCGTTTCAATATTTATTTATATAAAACAATATTACTTTTATAAGATTGAGGAAGAATATACTCTCGGTTGACAGTTGACATAGACAAGTGACAGCGGCATAGTCATTTCTATGGACGTATTCTATTCTATTCCTATTTAAATTATAAACGATGATCTAAAATATTACGGATAACGGATTACGGCACCGGCCTAATCTTACCGCTTATTCCCATTATAAACGGGCCTTTAATAACCCAACATAACCTATTTTATCCTTTCTTAGTATTTGCTTACAGTTACTGGTAAAAATTCTAGCCACTGGTTTCAGGAATACCAACAAAAGAAAATATCATCAACAGAAATTATTCCGGCTGTTTTCCCATACAACGAAAGCGAATGATCATTTCACGTAACTAAAAAATTTAATTTTGGCTAAAACACTCCTTTGGGGTGAAAAGCTATTAAATTAAAAAAATATATTATATATTTTCCCAAATGCAGTCAATTTCCCTTTAAAGTAATTAAGGTAAATCAAAAGGTTTTATTTAAAAATATTTCGTATTATCTGCGCCCAGAGATTCAGAATAATTACATAAATTTGCATTTGATTTAAATAATCATTTACAAAATGTATGTTTTTCCGATATTCTTTTGAAAGCGGATAAGGTAATACCGGTTTAAATTTAGAGAAAGATATTATTATGTGTTATTTATTGAGTTATCCCACGATTTATGGCGATTCTCTCAATTTTCAGTTATTTGTGAAAAATTCAAATAAGTATTCAAATTATTTATAGAAAAAAAATTAAATAATTATAAATATTCTACTGGAAGTTATCATGTTATTGCTTTGAATCCTTTCCAGTTACTTACCTTCCAATTTATACTCATGTGTTCAATTTAGTTGTAGGTATACATTTATTATATTGTTATTATTGCTATTGTGTAGTGCTTTTATTTATTGCTGCTGTGTTGAAATTTTACAATACATTATGTTTTGAATTTTAGCTGGTTATTAGTATTTCGGTAAAATGTAATTTTTTGAAATTTAGCTGATTATTAGTATATCAGTTTTAAATTTTAATTTATTTGTGTTCCTAGATCTGTTATTATTTTTTAATTATTATTTACAATTTTGTATTTTTTGTAAATTTCTCAGGCCACGGGTACAGAACCCTTAGTTTTTTGTTTTAATATTCTTTATTATTATTATAATTTTAAGTGAAAAACTGTTATTGGATTTTATCTTTATTATTTAGTTTATTCTTATATATGTAAATAATCTGTTGATTTTCCCAAAAAAATAAAATAAAATAAAACATAGAAAGTTGCATATGGAACATGAAAAAGGTTTTTCTTAACTATGCGTCAGCATATGTGTCTTCAATTTTTTGTTTGAAGAACATGTATAGTTGCACTCGGAGCATGAAAAAGGTTTTTCTCCACTGTGATTTAGCATGTGGCGCGTCAGATTGCTTTTTTGAGAACATGAATAGTTGCATATGGAACATAAAAAAGGTTTTTCTCCACTGTGGGTCAGCATATGGCTCCTTAGATGGCTCTTTCGTAAACATGAATAGTTGCATTCGGGACACGAGAAAGATGTTTCTCCACTGTGGGTCGGCATATGGCTCCTTAGATCGCTCTTTCGTAAACATGAATAGTTGCACTCGGGACATGAGAAAGGTTTTTCTCCACTGTGGATCAGCATATGTCTCCGTAGATTACTCTTTTGAGAACATGAAAAGTTGCATATGGAACATGAAAAAGGTTTTTCTCCACTGTGGGTCAGCATATGACTCCTTAGATTGCTCTTTCGTAAACATGAATAGTTGCACTCGGGACATGAGAAAGGTTTTTCACCACTGTGGGTCAACATATGGTTCCTTAGATTAATCTTTTGAGAAAATGAAAAGTTGCATATGGAACATGAAAAAGGTTTTTCTCCACTGTGGGTCAGCATATGTCTCCTTAGTTTGCTCTTTTCAGAACATGAAAAGTTGCAAATGGAACATGAAAAAGGTTTTTCTCCACTGTGGGTCAGCATATGGCGCCTTAGAGTGCTGTTTCGAGAACATGAATAGTTGCACTCGGGACATGAGAAAGGTTTTTCTCCACTGTGGGTCCTCATATGGCTCCTTAGATGGCTCATTCGTAAACATGAATAGTTGCACTCGGGACACGAGAAAGGTTTTTCTCCACTGTGGGTGAGCATATGGCTCTTCAAATTTTTGTTTGAAGAACATGTAAAGTTGCACTCAGAACATGAAAAAGGTTTTTCTCCACTGTGATTTAGCATGTGGTGCGTCAGATTGCTCTTTCGAGAACATGAATAGTTGCACTCGGTACATGAAAACGGTTTTTCTCCACTGTGGGTCAGCATATGGCGCCTTAGATGGCTCTTTTGTAAACATGAAAAGTTGCACTCGTTGCATGAAAATGGTTTATCCTTACTGTGAGTCAATATATGGTCCATGAAATGGCTCTTACGAGAACATGAATAGTTGCACTCGGAACATAAAAAAGGCTTTTCTCCACTGTGAGTCGGCGTGTGGCTCGTCAGATGGCTCTTTTGAGAACAGAAAAATAATGGTTTTTCCACAGGATGCGTCTTTAGATCTGTCGATAAATTGGGAAAAAAAACGTATATAGGAAGCTAAACAAGTCTTATAACCTACGTACAGCGTAAATAGGCTTAGTAATTTCGTTAAACATATGTAAATAAAAATGGTGACGGGATAAATCAACACACTGACGATTTTACACACATTTAAAAAGTGATATAAGCTAACCTTTCCTTATCTGTGGTATGTTTTTACTACACATTGCTTCTAATAACTCTATAAACATAATAAATTCTGGGTTCAGATTTTAGGTATTCCTCCGTTATACATTTATGCACTGAATTAAAAAATAATATTTTACATACTTTTCAAATTCAATTAAAAATCAGAGATTTTTGTTAAAAATCGGGAACAAATACACCAATACAATCAACTGTGTGATACCAATACGCGAAGAGTGTGCGAATAAATAACACGCTATTAATGTCCCACTTTAATTCGCTATGCGGGAACATGAGACATCCACACGTCTGCAGTTGTATTTTGATTTCTTCCATCGATACCTACGACCGCACAGCTGTGTTTTTACCAGCTGCTAGCCAGTCAGCCGCGAACCGTTGTTAGATGTGGACCCCTCGCACGTTTCTTTAGCATCTGCCGATGGTTTTTTCATGTTTTCAGCAATTAAATTACAATTATTATCACTTTTGATATAAAACATAATAAACATAATCGATTAGGTATGAATATTAATATTTTTCCGATACTAAATCGCTTATTTTGAGATGTGTATTCACTACACAGCACCGGAAAGCGTGGATTTTTTTAGCACAGTAAGGGAAAGGTTAAGTAGGTTAGGTTAGGTTGGGTTTTTTTTTCATCGTTTCTAATGACTTTATTTCACTTTTAAAATGTGTGATAAATCGTCAGTGTGTTGATTTATCATGGAACCGAAAATGCTTGTACTAAGCGAAACCGGTAATTTTAAGAAAATCAAATAAATAACTTGTTTTTCAAAACAAGCAGCTGGAATTATTAAAACTTACAAAGAAACGTGGTTTGATCTGCAGTCTGGGAAATGCTTTCAATGCGTTCTTAGTAGTTTTTTTTAACATCGCGAAGGCCACGGAACTTTATTATCCTTCATCTTCTCGGGGTACAAGATCCGCCTTGATGGTAAACGCCTTTTTTACAGGTTGCACATTTATGCAACCTATAAAATACACGTAAATTGCTAAACCATACCGGAGAGAACAGAGTGATACCAGATAACATAAGCACTTTGAATTCATAAAAACGTAAAAAAATTGGAGAGCACGAATTGTTTGACGTGTTCTGAATAATTGGTTTTACCTGCTGTGTGGGTAATTCTTTCGAAACGTTCTAAGCATTCCTTTTTTATATCCGGCAGGTCAATGTCGATCTCCACGTAAGGATATCCCCCTTCATCTTCTCGGGGTCCAAGATCCGCCTTGATGGTAACTGTCTCCAAATTAATGCTACCTGGATAAACAAAACAACAATACTTATATCGATAATTGATGTACATCAAAACGTATTTGTGTCAGTAGAAAGATTTAAATAAAATAAAAACATGAAACAGAACAAGATCGAGACAAATAAAAAGATAAATGTCACTGAATTCGGGATTAAGAACACGATTTGAAGACTTGTTTATACTAAAGACGTATCCCCCAGGACGACAATAGATCCTGGGTTCCTAGTTGTGACCTTTATCCTTTTAATTATTCATCTTATTCTGCCTACTGATATTTAGGGTTTTCCAATAAGAGGTGTTATTTTGAATTTTAATTAAGGAATTAATGATTTTTTATGGCCGGAATTGGATGGTATTGATCTGGACAACGTTTACTTTCAATATGAAAGCGCTACGTGCCACACAAGCCACGAAACCATTGATCTTTTACGTGAAAAGTTTCCTGGACCGTGTTACCTCTCGAAGAGGTGATCACAATTGGCCACCGAGATCTTGTGATTTCACACCTTGCGATTTCTTCCTTTGGGGCCACTTGAAAGAGAAGGTCTATGCCAACAGCCCAGCGTCGATTCAAGACCTCAAAGATGGAATTCGTGAGGCTATCCAGGACATAAGGCAGCCACTTTGCGATTTGGTTATGGAAAATTTCATGAAAAGGATATGGTCCTGTAGGTCGTGGTGGTCATTTGACTAATGTTATTTTTCACTATTAACGGCATACCTTCCTTTTTATAATGAAATAAACATTCGATCATTTATATTTAAAAAAAATTGCACATTTCTTTGAATATCAAAATAACACCTCTTATTGGTATTATATTGATAAGTATAACCTCCAAAATAAGTAAATATAAAAATAGGGTCCTGAAAATATTTACCATTAAATATATCTACTTACAAGCGGGCATTTGAATAACACATTTAAGAACTTAACTAAAAAATAAGAAATACGAAGATGTCCGCTTCAGGGACTGATTCTTCAAGAAAGAAAAATCATTTGTTCTTAAACATCTTCAGTACGGAGTGTGTTTGTTTTTAGTCAATGGAATGATGTGTTCTTCCATGAATATATGTGAATTTTTGATATATGTATAATAAAGCATGTTACTTAAGCCATGTCACAAATTGAGGTGAAACTTGAGGAACAAGCTTAGTCCAGTCGGCACGACATTTCATAACGATTGTGAATTTAGAATATCCGTATTTTATGTCCTACATTCTTAGCATATGAAATGAGACTTACTGGCAGACGGAATACTCTCCGCATATTGCAAACATTCCTTCTTTACATTTGGGAGGTCGACATCTATATCCGTATACGGTATTTCACCGTCTTCTTCCTGGGGCCCTGGTTCCGTCTTGATGGAAACATTTTCTGGATTTAGTCGATCCATGGCGCTGCTGTGGTAGCGATAGCTTCAAGCTCAAACAAATATATCTGAAAGGAAACAGTGATAATGGAAATCTTTAAATAAATTGGGGAAACAGTTTTTTTTTTTTTCTGATACCTCAAACATATTTCTTGACAGTGTTCAATATGAGAATTTGTTACCGTTGGATTAAGTGGCAACAAATAAAAGTAAGGATGGGTACTTTTTTATCTACAAATAAAAATAAAAATTAAAGAACACTAAAATGTATTACCTCAAAAAAGACATAATAAAATATAAATTAACTAGCATTCTACTAATAAATCTGCCTGGCAAAGGGCTTGCATAGGTAAAATGAAGGTGTGATACCAGTTCGTTCTTGATGCGAAGTAGTAGATTCCGGCTCTTCACAGCAACTGTCCCAGTTAATATTTATCAAAAAAAATAATGTCGTAGTCCAATGCAAAACAGCCTCACGCAGCTGGTCTCCAAAAGGGTCACTCTTAACCAATCAGGATCGGCAGATGCCATCCGATTCCACCAATCAAATGGTTAATGCTCCATATGCAAAGCTGATGCTTACAAAAATTGGCGAATGTGTACGTAGAACCTCAGCCAAGAGGAATGCCCGCTGATCTGGGCTGGTGATTAAAGAATGGCCACTGCTTCCAATGCAAATCACAGATTCTACTCTCTCAGGTTTGTCAACTCTCCAAGTCAAAATTGCAGGGCTGTCAATTTGACCAATAGCAAAATGACAATGTGTAGGTACTTAAAGGTCCCACAATCCAAGACCATATATGCGATGTAAGTAAAGTGATGCACACACCTTGTTACAAATCTTACGTATAACAAATTTTATCATTAATCCTTCAGCTTGTGATTTACAAATGAAACATTTTCCTTGGTGGTTATATTGGTGTTCGGCTACTGAAGTGTTTAATTAAGGACATGCAAATATATATTTAAGTATAGTACGATTTTCAGTTTTGAATAAGTAATTAAATATTATTTTTTTTTAATAATTTGAATACTTATTTGAATTTTTCACAAATAACTGAAAATTGAGAGAATCACCAAAAATCGTGGGATAACTCAATAAATAAGACATAATAATATCTTTCTCAAAATATAAACTGGTATTACCTTATCCGCTTTCAAAAGAATATCGGAAATACATACATTTTGTAAATGATTATTTAACCCTTGAGACGTTGTTGATTTGCACGGATCGAACCTTCTACAAGCTTCCATTTTTTCAAAGACAATAACAAGCACTATTTCGTTCTCTCTCTGACATAAAAGAAATAATTATTTTTTAGATGAGAGGAAGAGAGATATATGCATTTTAATAATGTGCGGTCGTTCTGGGACATAGTCTTAGGAGAGTTTAATGCGCGCACGGCATTTGGGACTATTTGAGTCTTTGAAGGTACCAAATGCAAATTACGTAATTATTCTGAATCTCTGGCCGCGGATAATACGAAATATTTTTAAATAAAACCTTTTGATTTACCTTAATTACTTCAATGGAAATTGACTGCATTTGGGAAAATTGTTGTAATCTTCTGTGTTTATTAAATTAAAATATAACACTTTTTAATAACTGGTTTTATTGACGATGTACGTATTACAAGAAATATGACAGCAGTGTACAGAGCATAGATAAAAGAGAACTAAATGAGTTGCCACACACAACATGTTGCCAACTTTTAAACTAACATTATTATTATAGAAAATAATGTATTACATTGTATATTTTAACAAAAATAATATATGTATTTTTTAAATTTAATGGCTTTTCACCCCAAAGGAGTGTTCTAGCCAAATTAAATTTTTTAATTACGTGAAATGATCATTCGCTTTCGTTGTATGGGAAAACAGCCGGAATAATTTCTGTTGATGAAATTTTCTTTTGTTGGGATTCGTGAAACCAGTGGCTAGAATTTTTACCATTAACTCTATGCAAATACTAAGAAAGGATAAGATAGGTTATGTTGGGTTATTAAAGGCCCGTTTATAATAGGAATAAGCGGTAAGAATAGGCCGGTGGCGTAATCCTTTATCCGTAATATTTTAGATCGTCGTTTATAATTGAAATAGGAATAGAATAGAATACGTCCATAGAAGTGACTATGCCGCTGTCACTTGTCTATGTCAACTGTCAACCGAGAGTATATTCTTCCTCCATCTTGTAAAAGTTATATTGTTTTATATAAATAAATATTGAAACGATGGATACATCAGATATTGTTGCATGTGGAATGTTTTTGTCAATTCTGGGGCTAGCATACGCTGCAATAGGAGACACACAGTTGACGAAAAAAATAAGGAAAAAACGACGTTGGAGTGTGCGTCCCATTAATCATAAAAGGAAGAAAACATGACATTTCCATAATTTGTTTAAAGACATGGCGACAGTAGACAACGATCAACTTAAGAAATATACAAGAATGTCGCAGACCAATTTCTATAAATTGTTAGGACTTCTACAACACAAATATTATTGTTCGATTGTCAAATGCATAAATAAACCACTCTTGTCAAATAGTAGATACCATAGAGTATCGATCGAAAATACATAAATTTCGGTATTAATCTCAGCTTTCTCTAATCCGTAACCGTAAAAGATAAAGTTGGACCATGCAGTCATTGATTTTTTTTTTTTATATAAACTCCACACAGGAGACCCTGAAGAAAATAATTTCCCTCAGGGCCTATGTCATCTTTGGGGATGCTGTGTGGAGGGTCTTTTTGTGGAGAGGAAGGAGTGAACATGGGTCTTGAAGAGTCCCATGTTGTAGGAGGGAGGGAACACAGAGGCCGGCAGTTCGTTCCACAGCCGAGCTGTTGAACATAAGAACGAATCGTAGAAGCGACCCGTTCTCATGTGACAAATGTCGACCGGGTACAAATGTTGGGCGCGCGTTTGGCGTGTATCCCGACTACACACCGGTGCCGAAGGGATCAATGACGCTAGTTCCTCAGAGCATCTTCCATTGTAATACCGATAGAACATGGACAGCATACCTACCTGACGCCTGTGCTTTAAAGATTGCAGTCCGTTTGTTAAGATTGGGGAATCTATCAAACGGACCGAGCATTTCTGCACAGAGTCAAGGGTTTTTATCAGGTATTTAGGGGCTCCGGACCAGAGATGGCTGCCAAATTCGACAGTAGGGCGCACTTGCGATTTGTACAGGGTCAGCAGTTGTGTACTATTAAAGTATCTGCAGGCCCTGTACAGTACGCCCAGCTTCTGAGAGGCCAGCTTTACTCTGGCTTCGATGGAGCCCCCATACCTGGGGCCCTAGCATGAACGATCGATAAAGCCCGATATTGACAAAATTCGATAAAATTCGTCATAAAAGATCAGTTACCGATAGTTGCGAGCATGGTCAATGGTAGATTGGGTATATTCCGACCGACAATTGACAAAATTCATTGTCTATGGTCAGTTGGCGTTATTTGCGAGCATGGTTGTCAAATATTCCAACCGACGATTGACAAAAACCCGCCAAATCTATCGCGGACTCTTGGCTGTCAGTAAAACTTTCGATATAAAAACAACTTTTTCATAATGCCGTTTTTTTTACAAAATTACTGGTATATCAATGAACGGAGGCAGGCTAACGATTCCAAAGAAGCTCGTATGATTGAAAGACGCCGTTTTCGCGATCAATTGAATCCGTTTGAACTTGGAGAGACTGAATTCAGACACTTGTTCCGGATATCTCGTATAATGGCTAAAGATCTTATAGATCAACTAACTCCCTTTTTAGTGTCAAAAAGTACAAGCGGACTTCCAATGTACATTAACCACTCGAACGATCGCGCGTCAAAAAACTTTTTTCTCCGATTGCTCGCGGTTTTTTGGCGACGATTTTGAATATTTTCCGCCAACATTAAAAAAATCAAACCTCCGAATTTTAATACGGAAACATAAAACTGATTATAGTGCTATACAGCCAATGAATTCACCTATATTTTAATAATTATTCTATATTTTTAGAATTGATAGATAAATTATTAAAAAATCTTAAACTTTATAAATGCGCGAAATTTGCGTTTTTGTGATTTGAAATTGCCGCCAGTGGCAGTTTTAAAAATCTTTATTGAATATTTTCTACGTTTTTATGTTCTCTATGGCCTGTTTGATAATCACAGATGCAAGAATGTAATAGAAAAATATTTTTTTGCATGTTAAGATCTCTTCAAAAGTTTGGTCAGAAAATAATTTTGTAAAATTTGAGTGCGTGACGCGTCAAAATTGAAATCACTGTATTATATTATATAATAAATTTACCACAAAAACTGGTATAACGTTAGGAAGATACATTAACTGTCTACAATTATTAATAAGCATAGTCGCCGTGTTGGCTTTATTTTATTCATTTGATGAATTATACAGAGAGCCTATTTCACGATGTCAAAATCATGGTGCTACTTTTTAAATAATTGTAAATTAGAACTGGAGATTTGTAACCATGTTTTTATATTACGTGCAAAACGAGGAAATAAGGCTTAAAGTGAGATATATATCATAGATATAAACATTGCCAATATTTCAGGGGGATACTTTGAAAGTTGATGAAATTCACCAATATTTGACCAAAAATCACTTCTGACAGCTACCTTAAGGTCAATCTACATAGGGTAAATCGGAATATGTAAAATGATGATAAATTTGTATATATATATCAAACCTTTGTATGACCGTAGAATTTCAAATAAAATCATAGTGATAATTTTATATCTAAACGCAAAGGTATCGAAAAAAAATGGGGGAGGGAAAATAATTGATGGAACCAATAATTGATTTATTTATTAAGCCCTAATATCCTTTAAAATCAATATTACAGTTGTATGGTTACAATGAAAGAGCAGTATATTGATTTAAACATTGTTTACACCTTTTGTCATAATAAAAATGTATTCAGTTTATTGGTTTATTCATAATTTAAGAAAATCAATACATAATAATATCATTGTGCCTCGCTATAGAGTGAGATTCTGAGTATCGCTCTGGTGAGGGACCACCATTCAGAATTGAACATTGCTTGAATTGGCTTAGTTATGTTCAGTGACTAGATCTGGAAAAGCATCTTTACAGAAAAATTGACAAAATATAATTAAGACATAAAAATAAAACGAGTTATTTAATGTGTACAATAAACAGGGAAAAATGAGAAAACCTGTGCATTTGTTAACATGCATATTTCAATGATCAGAATTGAAATATACATATTAAATGTCCACCGAACCTTATCATATAGAACCTTTGAGGACAACATAACATGAGACGTGAGTATGCGGAAAGAAATGATTATAAGTCCAGCCATCCAGGCCATCATAATTGATGTTCAAACAAATTTAATTAAATTTATAAATTAGAATTTCATAACTAAAAAACCAAAAAAGAAAAAAATGAAATAAAAAAAAACCCTCAGCAAATCTATATTGTAGTGTGATATGGCTTCATGCAATCATAGCATAATGCCACATCACACACATCACACTTTGTAAGGGTCCTTTTGAAAATGTTATTTATGTTGCACCAGGCACATTTCACCTTTTTCCCGCTACGGACCACGAAGTGGTTGCCTTTCAGGATAGGTCGCAGAGTCTTTCCTTCAGCTATTAGGCCAATGGTCCGCACAGTCGTGTCAATTTGACTACGACAGAACAGCAGAAGGAGTTCATCCGCAACCTCACTCCTGAAGTTTCGGTACAAAATGCGTTTATTTTCCTTGCGGAGCTTTGAGCCGTACAATATATACGCATTCTGCACCGAAACGCTTAGTAGTCTCCTGAAAAGCTTCTTGTACCAGACCAGGTTTCGCTGTCGTTCAATGGGGAAGCCTGACAAAAGCTGATCTTTTCGGTCAACCCCCCCCATTACCTTGTTATAGTCTAGTACGAGTTGAGGTTTGTAAGTCCAGGTACCAAACTTTTCAACTGCCCCGATTTCTGCCTTATGGTAGGTGGACAACATACTTACCAGGTTTTTGTCCAACCAAACCATTACATTGAGGTCCCCGCAGTTCGAGTATACAACCTCACCTTCCCTCAGTTTGGACCGGAGATGGGACTTAAATGCAGAGGGCACAAATTCTCGGTTTAACCGCAATGTGCCCATGCAGTCCATCCCATTTCTTTTGAGGCATCGTGCCAATAATGGACTATTATAAAAATTGTCCATTATTAATGTATACCCCTTGTTAAACAGAGGGCTGGCCAGGTCGTATACTATCTTTGCAGTGGCCCCAACTGGGCAGATATTGTGAGCACCCAAAAAGTTGGCCTGTGTCATGTCGTCCGTCATATCTTCCGTTATGTCTTCCGTCATATCTTCCTGGTCTGGATTTGTCGATTCAGCCTGTCTGGAAATGGTCTTCCCCGTATAAATTTGGAATTTCCAAAGATAGCCAGACTTGGACTCACAAAGCTCGTAAGACTTTATACCCGCACTGGCCGCTTTGGTTTTGATCATCTGGACGAATCCCAAACGGCCTTTATAGCAGAGTAAGGATTCATCCAGAGAGATGTCTTGCTCGGGCAGGTATAAAGTCTCAAACTTATTTGAGAGGTGGTCCAAGACGGGTTGAATCTTTTGTAACCTTCGCACAGATAATGGTGCATCAGAAGAAAGACTTTCATTGTTGGTGAAGTGAAGGAACTTTTTAATTAGAAGAAAACGATTATAATCCATGGCTCGGCTGAAATAAGGCATGGCGGTGAGTTTTTTTGAATAGAAGTAGTCTTTTTCAACAGGAAGGGGACTAATACCTTGATACATTAAAATTGCCAAGAATACATACATTTCCTCTTTATTCGTGGGAGCCCATTTATTGGTACGCGCATGACGCTTAAATTGTTTTTTCGCAATCCATTGATCTGCATACCTGTTGGTCTCTCTCGCGATCAGTTCAACGAAATCTGCATCAAAGATTTTAAGAAAGGCATCCACAGGTTTGCCCATTTCGTCGGTATTGAAAGTTGGTCCCGGCGTGCCTGTGAAAGTCTCCCTTATCCCAGTAAAACGTAAGATATCTTTAGACCAATCGAAAGAGTAACCTTCAGGCGGCAGAATCGAACGCATTGCCTCACTATCTACCTGGTCTTGTCTACTAAAGTCTATGGCCATAGCGGAGTTAGGTGAAACGTTGATAATATTATGATAAGGTATTGGTGGCATGCAGAAGGTATCCTCATCGCTCTCTTCGTGGTCGACGTCACTCGCTTCGTCATCCTCGTCGCTCGATCTGTCCATTTCTGAAACAACAGAAAACCCAAATTAATTTAATGTGTCTATATTACGATAACCCACTGCCTCTGGTACGGCTTATGACTCGCAATACGATGGTCGCGGGATCAAATCAAATAAATTATATTTGAATAATTAGTGTTATTTTCACACAAAATTCATTTAAAATAATATATATTATATTTGCGGCACGTTCCAGAGTGGAAGATACCCATAGTATCGCCCTGGTGTAAGACCCCATTCAGAATTGAAACGTTGCTTGAAATGGTTTTAGCCGTGTTTGGTGACCAGTTCTGAATAGCCAGGTACTTTTCCACCTCCCTCTTCCACACCTCCTTCCCCTCCCCGCTACCTTCAGCCTCACAACATACCCCGATTGAGGATGCCATAGTCTCACTGGCTCCAGATGAGGCTCTTGTGAGGTATTCATATAAAAAAATAAATAAAAAGTTAATCAAATACTTGAGGCGGGCTATGTCAGGAGTCAGAATAGCACAGTCAGGTAGGTATGGAATGAAGAAAAGAGTGTGTGTGCCAAGATCGAGTTGCATGGTGGTTCATCCTCTCTGCCTACCGAAATGGCGTGAAGGTAAGTTAGTTAGTTTTATAACTCACGGTTTCCAAGTACAGACTCTTCTAGTACAGCTGCCTCGTCCACGTTACTGCCCATGTCTGACTCTGAAATAAAAGAAAACACAAATTTACAGTAGAATTTGGATATAATGACTTTGCATTTAACGGTCTACTGTTTTAAGTGACGATAATGTAAACTCTAGTAAGGTTTCATAACTTTTAGTAGGAAAACGTATCCGTTTAAAGTGACCAACTACGTAAAGCGACCTATTTTAATGATAATTTGTCCGGTTACAAAACCCACCTACCAATACAGCCTCGCTTTTGACTAGGAAGCTCGACACAATGAGTCCCGTGAAGCGAAAGTGTTTTTTCAATTTAAGAAAAAAATGCTGTATTACACCGTTTAGAAGCCGGTGAATCAAATGTAATCCTCGCAAAGAAGTTCGGCATGTCTTATTTCTCACTCTGCAATACCCGTTACAGAAAAAAAAAGATGTGTAATGATGCATCCACGTCATAACAACAATACATTTTGTATGTTTGTTATGTGGAATTTTTAAGTACTATGCTTATTTCCTGCCAATATACCAACAGTGAAACTGTGCTAAAGATATCAATATAAAATATAGATAATTGATTTTATATTGAGCCCCTGGTATGACATTTTAAAAAATAAACTCACCGTTCCCAAACGCCGATAATTCTTGGTAGAATGGCACGTCCACCCACAGCTCGCTGTGATAGCGGGCCTCCGGAGAGAAGAGTTCCCCACTCCGCGATGTCCCAGGTAACGGCTCGGGAGATGCTGCACGGATAGGCATAATTGGTGCATTGGGAGCCGTTGATTGGATCTGTGCGGGAGTGGACATCCACGGTGGTGGTACGGGTCGTGGCAACGGTGAAGGCGTCCCTTGTGAAAAGGGACACGTTGTTCTCTCCGGAGATGGAATTCTGAAAACATTTACATAAATCATATAAATTGTTCTCATTCACGTGTGAAACAGTAAGTACAGTATGTAAATAAACAATAAAATTAGAACTCTGTAAAATATGCACTGAATGTGCCAAATGCACAGAGCGCTGATCTTACCAACTATCACTGTAAGAGTGGAACGCTGTCAGGAAAAAACAATAATATTGTATCAAGCATCTAAATACGATTGCTTACTTTTGTTTAGTTTTTCTTGGAGGTGCGGTAGGGAGCAAAATGCGCGCCGCCTGCTTCTTGAATTTTCGGCTTTCCAGCTCTAGCCGGAAGGAAGCAGGCAGGGCCCTAACAGCCTTTAGGGCCTTGACGCGATCCTCTCGCACCAGTAGCAAAGCAGGGTCGCTGTTTAAATAAATACAAATATATGATGAGTTCAACGGCCACAGCAAAGTACTTTCATAAAAAAACATTAAAAAATACTAACACTCCAGACGAGGCTGCAATTGCAGCTCTGCGTTGACGTCCACGTGCAGGTAGTCTGGCACCAGCTCGTACCCCACCTCTCCCTCTTCCTCTGCCTCCTCTTGCAGTCAGCACCACTCTATATATTTTAAATTGAAAACACTTAATGTAAGTACTTAAATGTTTAAATTTTGTTAAATATTGCACTAATATAAAATTTGAAAATAATTATTGGGTCGTGGAGTGCTCCCTTTCCCTGGACGACATTTGTTTCTGCACAAATTTGGTAAAAGTGAAGAAATTAATTAATTATACAACTAAATTACTAAATTTTTATTGTGTGACGAAGGCTTTACACCATTTTACATGTAAAAAAGAGTCAACTTTTTGACATATGACTTAAAATAATTGGTTAACAAATATCTGTATTAATAATGAACCAATTCAAATAAAACTTATATATATCTCTTTGTTTTGAATCACTGTGATGGAATATCTATATTTCAAATGCGCGAGTGCAGTATATAAGACATTATTGTAAATCAAAAACAGATGACGTCTTCAGTTGACGTATTCTTACACAAAAACTTCAACCAAAACAATATATTAGAAACAAACTAATTAAAAACGCATTTCAAAGATAGATAAGTCAATCACAATAACACAAATATATAATTATGCGTTAAAAACCCAATAAATTAATTACTTACGGCATTTTAGGAAGAGTCCAAAATTTCGTGAATGTTAAAAATTTATGGTTTTGTTTTTTGACAGGACGCCTTATAAAACCGCGAAAACTCGTTAAATATCACTTCAAAGACAACGGATAAGTTCATAGACAAAGAGAATATATTATCAGCTATTCGATAAAACAAGTAGCTGGCCAAGGAAGCGTTTTAAATAATTACAATAAATATTTTACGAATGGTAGAAAAATCGGTCCATTTTTGGACCGATATCAATCGCAGAAAAATAAAAGTGGTCGATTTTTCGACCGAAATCGTTCCAGTGGTTAAAGTAAGTGCATTTAATATTATTATGATATCTTTGTAAAAACACAATGTCAATCATTAATAAAAGGATTATAATGTTGACAGGTGGCACCAATAAGTTTCTTCGCCACAGGAAGTTACCAACGTGGGGTGGGGCAAGACCATATGCTGGCTATAGGTCAGACAACCGTCAGTAAATGCATCAACGTGTTTATGAAGGCAGTGTTGGAGCACCTTTATAGAAGGTGGATACATTTTCCAGCAACAAACGAAGCCAGGAAGCAAGTGGAGAGTGCTTTCAGGGACAAATTAAACTTTCCTCGTGTTCTGGGCTGCATTGATTGCACCCACATTGCCATTGTGACCCCTTCCAGACATGTAGAGCAGTATAAAAATCATAAAGGATTCTATTCGCTCAATGTTCAAGTGGTAAAATGTTTGTTTTTACAAATAAAACAGTTGGTGTACGGTGTTTTCACATTTTATTGAAGGTTTTACATGTTTGTTATACAGGTATGTGATGCTGAGTTGACAATATTAAGTATTAACACACGCTTCCCGGGTACTGTCCACGATCAATTTGTTTGGAATAGTAGTACAGTAAAAACTGAAATGACCAGACTATATAATCAGAGAATCTGGACGTATTTCTTGCTAGGTATTATACTATATTATATTTCAACAATCCATAACTTAGTAGTTATATATACCTATTGTAATGGGTGTTTATGTTTCAATCAGGTGACTCCGGGTACACATTGAAACCTTATCTCATGACCCCAATATTTGATGCAGCTGAGGGAAGTGCAGAGTACAAATATACAAAGGCGCACTGTAAGGCGAGATGTTGCATAGAACGTCTATTTGGAGCATGGAAGGCTATATTCCGTTGCCTAAGGAAAGATAGAGTTCTCCATTACGACCCAGAAGTTGCTGGTCAAATAATCACTACATGTGCTATTTTATACAACATGATGAAGCACTATAAGTCAGTTTCCTTATTTAACTAAATGAAATGCATTTAAAGAAAGTAAGGCAACAATTCAAAATAATAATCGTTTTATTTCAGATTAACAGATGAATTTATTGATAATATCGTGATAGAAGAGATTGAGCTATTAAACCAGGCTGAAGATGTCAGCAGAGTAGTAGCAGCCCGCGGAGTGAGAGATCAAGTCGTTCGGAAGTACTTCTCTAATGAATAAACTCATCTTACCCATCTAATAAAACAAAGTTTAAACATTTCAATCATTTACTATTAACCTTCCAGCGGGCGCGTTGAGAAATTTCCCTTGAGCGGGCGCTTGTCGTAAATTTTACGTCATCAAGTTTTCTCCATGTAAGTGGTGTTTTCTTTATACAAACGTTAGGGAATTTCTTTAAGGATATGAAAAATCATAATAGGCAGTAGGTACTTAAAAAAAATATATATTTGACTTTCTTAAAAAAAACGAAGCAACACTCTAAAAATGTTAATATTTCAAAACAAAATATTTTATCGGCCTATTTAGTCAGAATCAATATTCTCATCCTTACAATTGTTACAAACCACCTCAACTGAAGAATGGATCTTGCATGTAAAGGACTGGCAACGGCAACACTTCATTGATGCTGAGGATCTTTTCTTATCCAGTGCACATAGCCGACAAACACCGCATTTTGGAAAGCTTCTGTTTTCTTCTTCTGTTATCGGTTCAACTGCCCTACCGTAATTCACTTTGAGAAAAGCATTTATATCTTGCGGTAAATGTTTGACATTTGATTTGACTCTAGCATAGCTCGAAGCTCGATGCTTACAACTAAGTCGCAAGAGTGGGGGAAGCGATAAGGCGCGTTTGTCGTAAATTTTACGACAGCGCGCCCGCTGGAAGGTTAAATATAAAAAAAACTTGAAAGAAAGTAAAGCAACAATAAACAAATACAATTTTTGTGTCATTTCTATTTTTAATGTTTGGATGAAGAACTGCCTGTGCCCGCATTGCTGAAGAAGATTCTCACTGACCACTGAACCCGCCACTAATTGTTAATTACCTTACATAATGATATTTTTGTCTAATCTCAAATCTAGCTGCTACATTTAACCCATTACCTCCATGACGATGTCTATAGGCATCAAAAAAATAGATGAAAAGTATGATTTTTTTTCACTGTGAATAAAGCTAAATCCCACCAAGTTGTTATGTAGCATTTACAGATTGGTATGTTAGCTTTCAATAATTAACATAATTTAATAAATTTTATTAATTATTCTATTTTTAATATTTTTTTTACTAAAGCCCTGAAAATAGACCCATTTAAAAAAAAAAATAAAAAATTAAAACGAAAAAAAAAAAAACATGTGTGAATCACATATTGTTATCAAAAGATGAAATAGTCGACAACACTGTTTCAACATAGTATTATATGCATAAGATGACCGCTGGATGTCACTAAAATCAGGTGATGCCTGCGCGCAACGTTTGGAGGTTAGCTGCGACAGTGTTTTCATATGTTTTTGGTTAGCTTGCCTTCAAATAATACGCTTTTGTTGTGTTTTATGGGTGATTTTTACTAAAAATAATAGTTAGTCTGCAGTTTTCGGATATTTTTAAACAGAGAATGTTGATGAACAGACGGAAGAAGAGCTGATTGACGATGATTTGATGGCATATCACGACTTGACTGGAATCAGCCTTCGACATCCTCTGGTGCGAGTCGTAATACCTTGCGAATATCTATTTCAAATGCACCACCAGCCAAAAAATTAAAACTATAGTAAAATGTTGCGTTCCTGAACCGCTGAATGTGGTGCATAAAGATATGTACGAAAAGCTGAAGTCTTATAATGCTTTCAAGTGTTTTCATTATTCTTTGATGACGAAGTGATTCAGTTTATTCTTGAGAGGATGATCAAATACGCTCGATTTAAAACCAATACCGAATTCCAGTAAGATATATACGAATTAAAGCGTTTTCTTGGTTTCTGTGTTGACCGGCTACAATACATTACCATCTACCACAGATTATTATTCGTCTGACCCGACCTTGGGTGTAAGCGTCATCAAAAAAGGAACCAACGTCCACATTTCGAGCTTATAAAGCACTATATACATTTTTGCGATAACAACAATCTAGATATAACCGACAGAATGGCTAAGGTATGATAATGACTAACGTTCCATCTTTATTTGTATTTGATGTTTTTGCAAACAAATTTTCCATCGACGAGCAAATGGTGCCATATTTCGGTCGACATTATTGCAAGATGTACATTAAGAATAAGCCAATCAAAGTTGGCTACGAGATTTGGTGTCTTGCTTCCTCCGAAGGCTACCTGTTTCCAAGCAATGCCATATTCCTGAGCATCTGATACATATGACCCCGTATTAGGTCAAAGATTATCCTTCGTACTGTCTATGATGGAATATATATAGTTCCCCGCACGCCATGAGTTATTTATGGACAATTTCTTCACATCTCACCATTTGATATGTATCCTCAAGGATAAGAGAATGTGCGCTACTGGCATATGTAAGCCAGTTCGCTACCCTAACCTTGAAGCTTCGGGCAAGTTGAAGACAGGAAAGTAATTGCCTAAAGGTAACATATTCTTCTATATTTCCCTTGCGCATAGCGATCATTTACCTAGCAGGTGAATTTGATGCGGTGGTAGACGTAGAAAGCCAAATCCTCGTATGCCGTTGGTTAGGACAACCGTAAAGTAACAGTGGCCACGAACTATGATCAAATGGAGCCAGTAAGTCAAGTGCAGAGTTGGCAGAAATTGAAGAAAGACAAAAAAGGCAAAGTTTTGAATGAAGCATGCAAAAAATCGGTTGCCCAGCGTGCCAACACGAAATTATAATTTGGGAATGGGTGGGGTAGACCTTCATGATAATGGTATACAAAATTATCGGGTCAACATTCGGTCAAAGAAGTAGTACTGGCCTTTATTTGCATGTTGCCTAAGCAGCACTCTTTTAAATGGATGGAAGTTCCTATGCTTCTTTAGGAAGTACGAGCATGATATGGGAAACCAGATGACTAGGCGACAGAGAAAACCTTCCCAGAAGGCATTCCGTGTGGAGGTTACCCGTACTATTTTATTGTCTTTTCCAAATCAGGTCAATGCCGAATTCGGAGATTCTCGTGTGAAGGAAGATGGCCATGACGCAGAAGATGGGAATCGTGTGCTCCGAATGCAAGAATTTCATTTGACATATCGTGGCGAATCTCGAATCCGTTGTGCTCTATGTAAAAAAAATCCAGCAGTCTATCGATGCCGGGCCTGCAACCGCGCCTTCATTTTGACTGCTTCGAACGGTATCACTTAGAGAATAATTTGGTTAGATTTAGTTAGTTTTCCTCATTCTAGAAGGTTTTTTCTAATATTGAATTTTTTGTTATTTTGTGTATTTTCCATTAATAAATTGTATTTTCATTGAATTATAAACAATGGCAATTATTTATTTTAAATTATCAATATAAATCATACAGTTTACAGCATTTTACCATTACTTGACGTAAATTTTGCTTAGGGGGGTTACCTACAAGCGTTGCGTTTAGGCATCAATTTTCTAGACGCTCCGGTGAGAGGGTGGGCGGGCGGAAAATTCTAAAACTGATTTTGGGCTCTCTTTTAAGTCTATACTATCGGGTTATAATGATGATTCAAGTTTATAAAAATAAAAATAAAATCATGGAGGTAATGGGTTAAGACAGATTCTAACATCTTGTTACTATGATAAGATAATATTTCATATTTATGTGATTACATAATTACTATTTTTGCTAAACTGTGTATTTTTTTACTTCCCCATTTTCCTCTTCCCTATCTCCTTCCTTTCCCCACTACCTTCAGCCTCGCAACATACCCCGATTGGGGATGCCATAGTCTCACTGGCTCCAGACGGGAGCACATAAAAAAAGTATTTTACTAAAACTGTATGAATATAACATATGTCTATAAATCTACGAAAACCAAAATGGCTTCATACACACAAATACAACATTTATGTAAACATTACAAGTCATTGAACACTATACAAGTACATAACAAATTACATATACTCAAATTCACCAAAGACTGAAAGTGGCAAAAGAAATACAGGCTATGAGGGTGTACACGTATACAATCTCCTTCCCGATAGCTTGAAAACAGTAATAGAATTAATATATTTAAGAAAACCGTTTGATTTTAAAAGTAGTGAACAAAATTGAAATGTACTTATATAAAATGTGTACTTAAGTTAATAAAGCGAAATATGTATATTTCTTTTAACTTAATAAATAAAATAAAAATAAAATAAAACATATTCTAATGAACAAGTAAAACAGAGATATTGGAACAAATGGCACACATAAAAATTAAATTGAATTTTCCTCGTCTTCAGATTCCAACTGCAATGAATAGTTATGGGAAGTCGATGGTACTGGATCTGTTGGTCTAGAAATAGAAAGAAAAGTGTATTATTAGAGATTTCATTCATTATACTTTCATCGTTCCTCTGCCAGTTCCATGCCTCACTGCTATATATATATATATATATAGCAGTGAGGCATATATATATATATATATATATATATATATATATATACATATTAGAGTAGGTACCAGCTTTCCATTGTAGGCTGCTAGCCTCGCTTCATGAACTTTTAATTATCGTGTTTCTCGTGCCTCTCTTGAGACATACTCAATCATTCAAGTGACATCATAATAATATGAAATATGTACTGTAATACCTCAATATCTGTTGTCGGAGTATGTCAACCCTTTCTTCTTGTGCTGCAGTGTACCTCTGAAAAGATAGATAATAATTCATTAATTTACCGATGAGACCATATATTTTACATCGACGTATTTTCGTTTTACATTGTATATGATGACATTAATTTATGAGACGAAGTATGAATGTGAAAGAGGCAAGAAGTGTGTGCCAAGACCGAGTTGATTGGCGGTACATCCTTTGTACTGGTACTGCCTACCCCTGCGGGAAACGGCGTGATGGTTAATTAGTAAGTTAATGAGAATAAGAAGGCCGCCGCTGAACTTTGAAAGCTTGCCACTGAACTCTGAAATTATAAATAACAATTCATAAATTTTACTTAATTTGAAATTACTTGGGAGTGATTCAAAAAGAAATATGTAGGAAATACCTCAAAAACATCTGTAAATCTGTTGGCGACTGCCACAAGCTCTTTAAAGATGTCGTTGCTGGCTTCTTGAGCTTTTGCCATACGACAGCCGACATCTGGCGTAGCAGCTAGCTTCCTCTTCTTGGCTGGGTTGGGTTGACTTCTCAGCCCAGTTTCCATCCCTACACTGGGCTGAGGCGTGAAGAGCTGCTGATCGGAGTACTATAAAACACAAATAATTGGCATTGATGATGAACGATAACTTCCATTTTGACAGCAAATATATATTATATTAACATTCTAAGACATTAGTGACCTCAATATCCAGCACAAGTTGTTCTGGTCCCTCTCCTATGCAGCTTTCGGGAACTCCACTGCCCTCAGAACTGGCTCTGCCAATGATACTAATCACTTTTTGAGTGATGTCACTTAATACCGGCATGGTAACAGTGTTTCCAGTTCTGAGAGCAGCTCGCTTGGCATCGGCGTTTTTTGCCCGCGACTTACACTTTAAATCACGCCATGTCTGAAAAGAACAAAAATAATATCAGCTTAAAAGTGTTTTACGGACTTATATTAAGTGTCTTCATGATAGATTAGATTAGAAGTCCGGCATTTTCGTAAAAAAAAGCCAGTTTGTTTAGGTAAGTTAAAATACTCACTGTTTTCCACTGCTCGGCTGACTTAGCAGGACCTAGTTCAGCCAATTGCTCTGCCAACTTCTGCCACATGTCGCGGTTTTTTTGGGCACCCTGAGGACCAACAAATCTGCCAGCAGCGAATTCTGAATGACTTGCCATATAGTTGGTGAGAAAATCAATCTGACTGGCCGTCGACCGTACTTTCTTGCTGAAATCGTAATAAAGCATTCTGAATGTCTACAAGCACATCTTTATTGATAATCCCATATAAACAAGATAAATAAATAACTTACATTGATTCATTTGACTTCGACATCATAATAAGTTGATTTTTGTAGATAATACGTAAAGCCGTTGGTAACCGTTGAAGTTTGACGTTTGACCATAAATATACCACTCTCTAGATCGATATCTTCGGGCTTTTTGTATGTAACGGAATTATACAGTACTTAACCACAGATATACAATCAGTACCTACCGTGCGGAGCAGAGCAGTAGACAAGGTAGAGGAAACTCGAGGCCATTTAAAAAAAGATGCGACTATAGACAACATAATTGCTCTCAGTCTACTCTATTCATTCACCAGCCCAAAAAAACTATTATAAAAATAAAAATGTCCTTGAAGCAGAAAATGTCGAAATGTTTTCCAAGGGCAAGGTTCATCTGACTAAGAAAATAAACTTTTACAGTGCATTTCCTTAAGATGAAACTTGTTAGTCTGAGAAGAAGAAACCCAAAATGACAAAAAATTTGCAAAAACACTGAAGAAAATTTCCAAAACATGATTGTCCGACAGTACGACGAAGAATTCCGACATTTTTCGGCCTCATGAACTCATGGTTACATATGTTTAAAAATCTTTAATTTCACCAAAACCATAAGATAATACAGGATAACACTAATCAATAACATAAAAGTTTATCGATATAAAAAATAACCTTTATACGTTGTGGAGGAAGACATATGTCAAGTATGAAGCATTGTTCAAAAAACCGAACGAATTACCTAAAAACTGTCAATTCACTTTAAACTTGAACTTACGTAGGTAGGTTGAATATTATGTTTGTAACTCGCTAACACTATACTGGCTTATATTGTATTTTTATCACGAACAACTTTAACACGCAATATTTTCAAAATGACAACCCGCGTGTATAAATAAACCACTCATTTTGTTTGAATGATTTGAAACTGTCTAACGGCAAAATTCTGTCATCTCTTTCTGTTACACGAGTCATTAGGGTGCGCCTGTTCTCACATTGCCGGAGGATTGGGGGCGGAGCTACGAAGTTTGCCGAGTGAACACGAAGGCTCAAAGCGGCTCGGAACTACGAAGTTTGCCGAGTGTACACGAAGGCTGGCAACAATCAACTTGATTTTGAATAATTTGTTTGAAGTCTTGAAGTTTGACTGTGGTTTGACGTTCGAAAATCTCTCAAGTATGAGGGAGATTTTGAGTTGAAAGAAACGAAACATGGAGGTCGTTATTAGTAAACATTTACAAGACATAATCAACCCTACGGACGAAAATAAGTATTATTCTGGATACTTCGACAGCCAGGAGAAACACGCTGCATTCAATACTGACTTGAAGGCTTCAGGGTTTTCATTCTCAACCAGAACCAGTTATGGTAGAAAAGGTATGTAGCCCTACCCTACTACAATCACAGAGCGTGCAGCGTCTAGCCCTGCCCTTTTGGCCAACATAAACTAATTTGTATTCCATTTTTTTTTAACCTAACCTAACCTAACCTAACCTAACCTAACCTAACCTTCTACTTCCTGGTTACGAAACCATTACTAGGATAGGTTATTGTACTTTTTATTACTAACCTCCAACTTACCTAGCTCTGGTAGTTTGTATTGATATTTGAAGGTTATGTTTGTATTATTTAAGCTTTCTGCCAGAAGCCTGACCTCACAATTGTTATTTAATCTTATAATATATTCTAGGTTTTCCGAATAAAATCACAAAGTAGAAGAAATTTGTGTTTAATCCGTGACCTATCCTGATATTCCTTTACGATAGGCCTAATAATAATAATAATAATATTTGTCTAATTTATATAGCGCCGTTTTCGTGAGAAATCACCTCAAGGGCGCTGTACAAATATATTTCTTAAATATTTAATACTAGAACTACTGACTTATCTCTAAGACTTATATCTAGTGACTTACGACTAAGGCCTATAACTACTATCTTAACGACATATACACGAGAATTTAAATATTTGGCAACTTACAACAAAAATTAAAATTAACAATTTAATCTTACTAACGCCAGAAGAAGAAGAAAGTTCTATTATATTAGGGTGGATTTATTGTTACTTCACTAGTAACTCTTAAGATCATTTAAACTTGAATGCACTACTTGTATTTTTATGACAAAGTGCCTTCTTCGATTTAATTGTTATGCAGTCTTATGGAGAAATAACAACCAACCAAGAAAGCCAAGTTCTCATTATCACAGGTTTAAATTTGCCGGGCAGATATGAAGTGAAGTTCGGATTTCGTAGCTCCGCCCCCAATCCTCCAGCAATGTGAGAACAGGCGCACCCGAGTCATTATGGTAGAAAGCGAGAGATCAAACCAATCCTTCTGCTCTAACCAATGAGATCTGAGCTTTTAGCCATATTATTCGTTTTCTATAAGAATTTAGAGGTGGGCGTGGCGGTTTCAAATGAGTTTCAAGGCCAAAGCTGAGAGAATTGCCCCTGCGTTTGACGTTTGAGAAGCGATCCATAGACAACTGCTTCAGTATTGCCAGCGTATATCGATTTCTTATTTATTGCGTTATCAATATTGGTATAGTTACCTTTAGCTTTTACATGCGTACGGGGGCATTGATATAAACTCGTCGGAAGTTACGTCTGTCGATCCGATATTGTAAAGTTATCGAATTTTCTGTGCTTGCCCCCCTGAGCTGGTCACTTATAGTTACACCAAGCATATCAATGGAAGGCCCGTTCGGAAGATTGCTTCCGTTGAAGGAGACTAGGTTATCATTTAGATCCCTTTTAGACGTAATCAGACAGGATTAGGTCTTTGAAACATTAAATTCGACGAGATTATTTTTACCCCAGGAGGAAATACTCTCGAGATAACCGTCCATTCTCTGCTTCAAAGCCCTCCGAGCCGTTGGAGTTTGTGTGCCCTTTGGGGGCTTGTCAAACAAA
Organism: Hesperophylax magnus; assembly: GCA_026573805.1. Taxonomy (NCBI): domain Eukaryota; kingdom Metazoa; phylum Arthropoda; class Insecta; order Trichoptera; family Limnephilidae; genus Hesperophylax; species Hesperophylax magnus. The sequence continues at coordinate 2,288,466 of JAIUSX010000202.1, read as the reverse complement.
AAGCTATCATGAACTGTACTGTCATCCGCGTAACAATGAATCGGTGCACATGTCAAAAGGTCATTGATGTGCAACAAAAACAAAGTCGTAGACAGAACCGATCCCTGTGGGACGCCAGCATTTATAAAGTGTGAGGATGAGGTGAAACCGTCAGCAACTGCCTGAATCGACCTATCCCTTAAAAAGTCAGCAATCCACGTACACAGGGATGCAGGAAGTCCGTAAGAAGGCAATTTGTTGACAAGTCCTCGGTGCCAGACCCGGTCAAAGGCCTTGGATATGTCTAGTGCGACCGTTTGGGTCTCACCGTGACGTTCCAGGCACCGCCCCCAAACATGCGTCACATACGCGAAAAGATTACCGCACGAGCGGTTCCGCCGGAATCCGTATTGACGGTCGTTGATAATTTTGTTCTTCTCGAGGTAGGTATGTGAGCAGTTTGTTGTTGATCACACGTTCCATCACTTTGGACAGAACTGATGTGATCGCTATGGGGCGGTAGTTGGCCGGGTTGGAGCGGTCACCTTTCTTGGGAATAGGGTGAATGACCGCTTTTTTCCAACCAGAGGGCACAGTGCCACACTTCAGGGACATTTTGAAGAGCTTTGTGAAAACTGGAACTATTTCCGCAGCACACCTCTGCAATACCAGGGCAGGTATTCCATCAGGTCCACTAGCTTTGTTAACATCGAGCCCCCGTATAACGTGGAGTAAATCCCGATGCCGGATCCTCAGCTTTTTCATATAGAAGGCGCAGTGAGGAACCGACGGCGGAACAGCACCTCCGTCATCGAGGGTCGAGTTTTCCGCAAACATTTTCCCTAATAAGTTAGCCTTTTCGGAGGCGGTGTTGGCTAGTGAGCCGTCAGGTCTGGTAAGAGGTGGCAAACTGGGCTTGCATAAATTCCGACCTATTGAGCCCGCAAGGGACCAGAATGCTCTGCTGCCATGCGGGCAGGCAGCCAGCTTTTTGCTGATCTGCAGGTCGTGTTCGAATTTTGACCTATTAAGGATTCTCTTGCATTCCTTTGCCGATTTGTTGTATGCTGATCTGCTTTCGGACGTTCGAGATGTGTTGTAGGCTCGGTAAGCCGCGTTTTTTTGTCGAAATGCTTCGGAGCATTGTCGACTGAACCACGGCTTTGAGCCCACACCAGTTTCTTTAGTAGTCGATTGTATGAAGCCATCCATCGCCGATTTGATGACTTCACCAATCTCCTGGGCACATCTTGAAGGGTCCGAAGTCCGAAAACAAACAGCTGACCACGGAAAAGCGTTGAAATGGGCCCGCATACCGAACCAATCTGCTGACCTATAGTGCCACACTTTTCTCCAAAGCCTCTCATTGGTTGGTCTGAGGCTAACGGGGATCGATGTCGTAACTAGGCAGTGGTCAGATGATCCCAGAGGCGCTGTGACGTCAATCTTATAACCGTATGGCACAGTAGTTAAGAATAGGTCTAACAGATTGTAAAGGTGAGTCTGGACATCGGGAACCCTTGTAGGCTCCTGAACCAGTTGCTCTTATCCGTAGCAAATGGCAAAGGATTCCGCCTGTCGGCCAGCCGAGTCCGTTGGGCCTGAGAACTTCAACCATGGTTCATTATGAAGTGCCCCAGAACAATAAACTCGGCCGAAGGGTAGCGGGGCAAGAGATCATCAATAGTATCTCTCAAATGTTTGAAGAGCTCGTCAGTGTCTGAGCGGTATAGACATGCGTAGAATCTTGCCGTACTGGCAAGATTGACGCGCACCCACATTACGTCGAATCTGGAGTTTTCCAGACTCAATAGTCGTACACAGTTGACGTCAGCTCGACTATAGAGGCAGACTCCTCCTTTGAGTCGGAACTTGCTTGCAAGGGTAAAGCCCAGGCAGTCCAGATAGGAGGAGTCTGGCGGCTCGGCTATCTGAGTTTCGGATAGGAAAAGAAGGTTGGGACGTTGGGACAAAAGATGGTGATGAACAGAAATTAAATTAGTGTGCAGACCGCGAATGTTGGCAAAATTTACCAACAGTTTTGGCCCGCACCGGGGACGCCTGCTACTCGCCGCTGTAATGATGTTTAGTTTGTTTTTATGTATATTCATGATTTTAATTATTATTTTTTTGTTTTTAAGGGTATGAAGTGAAAGGAAGGTCTGGAATGGAAAGGTATGAGGGGTGGGTAGGAATATGGGGTTCAGGCTGTCCAGGAGTGATGAGCGTTTGGTTCCAGCCCACCCACTGCGGTGCTAGGCGATAGGCTGGGAGAGTCCGGCTGGAGAGGGCATCCAATGCGCCCCAAACGCTGCTGCTGGGTCCCCTCCGGTCACGAACCGGCACAACAGCAGTGGCAGGGTTTTTTCACTCGCTGATGGGGCAGCCCACCCTTAGTCGTGAGCCTGAGGGTCGGGCCCCTGTACTATCGAGCGGCCCGGACAGCGGTAACCGGTTGTAAAGGGTCTCCCTCAACCAGCATCTCCCAACCGGCCCGCCACGCAGAAGGTGGGCCGACGCACCCGCCACCAAGACCTAGGCAAACCTTAACCCATGAACCCGGGCACCCCTGCTAAGTCACCAAACGTAGCGAACCACTTGGGGTGACCTGTGGCAGAGGTGTTGGTCATCCAATAAATGGTTCCCAGGGCGGCGGTACCCATTCCCGCCTACCAAATTGTAAACTTGATTTAATAACTAATCGTGATTGATTTAATAACTTAGTATATTTTTTATCACCTGCATATGCTAGGTAATTAGCATGTAAAAAAAATTTGTGAATGTCGTATATATACACATTAAATAATAATGGGCCTAAATGAGAACCTATAGGTTAGGTTAAGTAAGTTTAGGTAAGGTTAGGTTAAGAAAGGTCATGTTAGTTAACGTTAGAAAAAAGTTGGGTTATTAAAGGTTAGGTTAGGAGATTATAGGTTTGGTAAGGTTTGGTTAGGATGGGTTATTAGAGGTTGGGTTATCTTATGTTTGGTTAAATAAAATAATAATCATACTTTAATCAATAGTTTAAGGCGATGCACTACGACGCGTAACATTTCGAATCAAGCCGCTAACAATAACACCCCTTATGCAGATGGCGATAAGGATTAAATTTCCGTTCAACACCATCCGTCTTTTTTGATAAATAGACAGGCACAAATATTTAATTGTTTTACGATAATTTTATAAAGAACTTAAATCGCTACATTATACAGTAAAACCGATACTCAAAATGCGTTCGTAAGTTGGAGATTTTGAACTTCAAAGCAGTTTTTACTGGCCTGATACATTATTTATTCTAGGCTTCTAAAAAACTTATCATCTAAAAAATACTGTATTTAATTAAAGCATCAAAAACATTTTTAAGTGAACAAATTTTCAAACCAAAAAACAAAAATTTGCATTGCTACGCAGTGCATCCCCTTAAGCTTTTTTAGTAGGCTCTATTTTGTCGGAATATTGTATTAAATATTTGTTTTTCATAAAAGTTATTCAATTGTCTCTAGCCGTTCGATGTGTTTCTTTTTACAAATTAAACGTCTAAAACAGGGGCATTTAACTAAGCTTTGGCCTTGAAACCCATTTGAAACCGCCACGCTCACCTCATTATTCTTATAGAAAACGAATAATATGGCTAAAAGCTCAGATCTCAATGGTTAGAACAGAAGGATTGGTTTGATCTCTCGCTCTCTACCATTATGACTCTAACAGAAAAAGATGACGGAATTTTATCTAATCATTCTTATTTATACACGCGGGTTGTCATTTGCTGCCGAAATACTGTAATTTCGCGTCGAAAATATTGCGTGGTAAAGTTGTTCGTGATAAAAATACAATATTAGCCAGTATAGTGTTAGCGAGTTACAAGCATATATTCATTCTACCTACGTAAGTTCAAGTTTAAAGTGAATTGACAGTTTTTAGGTTAGTCTTCCTCCACAATGTATAAATGTTATTTATTATATCGACCAACTTATTCATGTTATTGTTTAGTGTTATCCTGTATTATCTTATTGTTTTGATGAAATTAAAGATTTTTAAACATATGCAACCATGAGTTCAAAATAGGCAGAAAAATGTCGGAATTCATCGTCGTAGTCTCGGACAATCATGTTTTGGAAATTTTCTTTAGTGTTTTTTGCAAATTTCTCGTCATTTTGGGTTTCTTCTTCTCAGATTAACAAGTTTCATCTTAAGGAAATAAACTGTAAAAGTTTATTTTCTTAGTCAGATGAACTTTTGCCCGTGGAAAACATTTCGACATCTTTCTGCTTCAAAGAAATTTTTATTTTTAAAATAGTTTTTTGGGCTAGTGAATGAATGGAGTAGGCCGAGAGCTATTATATTATGTATGGTTGCATCTTACTTTTAAATGGCCTTGAGTTTTTTCTACCTTGTCTACTGCTTTGCTCCGCCCAGTAAGTACTGCTTGTATATCTGTGGTTAAGTACTGTATAATTCTGTTGTATACAAAAAGCCCGAAGATATCGATCTAGAGAGTGGTATATTTATGGTCTAAAATAATTAACTTCTCGGCAGGATCGTGCGGGACGTGCACAAATTATTATTATGTCCTGTAATTGTTTTACTTTTCATTGATTGTTTTTTAAGCCATTGAGGATTTGAGGAGTCACAACGTTTTCCGACAGCTGTATAAAAGTTTTGCCAACCTTTTATATATAGCTGTCGAAAAACGGAAATGGTGAGTGCTGTTCCTTGACGTAAAATCACAGATACCAAAAACGGTTTAGATTGGTGACTACTGAAGGTCATGTGAACTTAACCATAGAAAATCTGTAAATCTCAGTAAACCATCACAAATTAGCGATGGGCGGAATCGATGAATCATCGATGGTTTACTCGATCTTTTTTACCATTCGAAATATCTCGATTCATTGTCAGAATTAATTCGAATGCAACTCCGAGACAATCGTTTTGAAACGTCATCGAAAGTCGTCGCTGTGATTGGTCAGAAATAATCGATGCCAGCCAAGCGTTGTGATTGGTCAGAATTAATTCGAATGCACGGTCCGAAATAATCGTTTTCAAATGTCATCGAAAGTGGAATCGAGACAATCGCTCTGAAATGTCAGAAATCAATCGAATGTTCAGTCCGAGACAATCGTTTTCAAACTGTCAGAATTCGTTCGAAAACGCAAATCGATTCTCACATTCGAAACGTTATATTTCGAGATGTCAAAATATCTCAGATTGCTTGACAAACGAAATATTTTATAAGTACATTGTTGGCTGCCTACTGAAGCATGTTGATATTATAATCAACCTCGTGTGTGAATTGTAAATTATGAATTAATACTTTTGGGTGACGATTTACGTTTCCAGTAGGTATAGTTTATGCGTAAAAGATTTTCATGGTGATAGTTTTTCACAATTGAAGGTTTAATACCTACCTTTGTTATTTTTTAGGTTATGTATCATCTATTCGGGACATTCGAGTAGTGTATATTTAAAATAAAATAAACCAATAACTTAGCAAACACCATTTTTATATTTAATGCTGATCGGGTTTCACTACAACCGTAGCTTCTTCGGGCAGTATACAATATTCAGTATATATTAAACTCATCAAGTGACATGTGTTCGTTCATGTAGATATTCGAATCTTATTAATTATTTATAAAAATGTTAATTGCATATGCATAAATATTTGAAATTCGTGGCTAACAGGAATAATACTAATGTTGCTAGCAGACAACAAGGGAATCATTGCCAGGAATAAAAATTAGTGATTGAAATTTCGCTAGTACCTGCTTACCAAAAATATTGCCATACTAATGAAAATAAATTACAACCGGAATATGCAAACAATTTTTTTTACGATAGGAATAGTCTTGATATTCGAGTTTCTATTTTCGAATCCTACCCCCCCCCCCCCACCCGACGAAAAAAAATTTGCCCCTGTCCGTAGCTATTGCTCCCGCACTCCGAGCGATTCATTCGATTCTTTTGATGTTTCGGTTAAAAAAATCGATTATATAAATATTTTGATCATTCCCATCACTATCACAAATTCTAATCAACAAAGTTTCAGTTTATGGATATTCTTTGAAGTGTGTGACGGTATTTACTGTCACGGGAAAAAATAATTCATCATGTGCTCCTCTGAGTCTGAGGATGATTCAGCTAAAATATCAATCATACTACAATCTCAACAAATTATAGCACAGCGACAGGAACAAGAGAACCTTCGAGCCAAGCTAGCGTGCACGAACATGAAGAACTCGCTGCCTCGTTTTATTCACATACGATCGTCTCCTTTTAGGAGCCTCCATGGTGAGCGCCTGTCCGAATCAGCAAACCAATTAAGTGTCCACAATGCGCAGGAGATGGAAAACCTTTCAAGTGTCAGGTCTGCATCAAGTCCCAGAAACCAAACTTAAGTTATTTTAAACCCCATTAATGTTTGGATTGAAACTGAAATGGAGACAAACCATTCTAATGTTATGAATGTTCTGGATCCTATTTTATCAAGCAAATAATATAGTATATGATAGATAGCATCAAGCAAATAATGAAGGACGGAAAAAACATGATTAACAAAGAGGATCGATCTGCCGTCAACAGTGCTCTAGAAAAAATTAGGAAAATGGTGATTATAAATTCGATGGATAATACTGCTCAAACTTTCTCAGAAGTCCAAAAAGGAATTACAGGAAAATTAGACAAGCTCATAGAAAAAACAGCCAATCTATCAAACATTCCCACATTTGAGCAAAATCCTAGTAGAAATACTTATGCAGGATTAACTTCTGTTGCACTTGCATTTAAGTCAGTAGTTTCTGCCTCAAAATCGATCTCAATGAATGGTTATGAGAGAGAACTCCATTCCTTAAGACCAACCATTCTATTTTACCTGAATATACCAGAAGGGAAGACATCTCAGGAACTCCAAATGAACCTTACCTCAATTCTAAACCCAAAAACAGATGGATTTCAGTTGGTAAGTACCCAAAAAATAAAGGGCGCAGGAATCGCAATACAAACATCCAATTCCGGAGGGGTGGAGAATATCAAAAAGGTGAAAGAAATTTGATCACCAAAGGGATCAAAATGATAAACCCAATGGGAAAACTCCCTAAAATAGTAGTATATGATGTACCGAAAGGCGAACCCAGGAGTGATTCTGCACTATTTGAAAAAATATTCGACAATAATATAAATGGGAAATGCAATCTCTCCAAAGAAGATCACATACGTATAATGAGGGGAGTATCCTTATTCGGCAAAAAAGCTTCCGGCTCTATGAATATGATAATAACGTGTCATCCAGAAGCAAGAATGATATTAATAGATAGCGGCTTATGCTTCCTTGGGTTGAATGCCTGCCACGACCGCGATTACATAGGAGCCACACAATGTTTCAAGTGCCATCAGAACGGCCATACCAGAAAATTCTGCACACAAGAATTACAAACTTGTCGCCACTGCGCTCGGACCGGACATGATTTAATGGATTGCCCCAAGAATTCACAAACTGCCATCTGTGCGACCTGCACTCGCTTCAAGAAACCAGCAAACCATGCCACGGGAGATAGAGTCTGCCCTGCACAAAAAGCCACGATTGATATGCAAGTTAGCATGACCGACTATGGAGTCTAATCACACAGAAGAAGATGACGGGTTACTTACTGTTGGTGCATTCAATATATTCAATATATTTTATCAAAACGTGAGGAGTATTCGAACAAAGGCTGTCAGTGTACGTAATGAAATTTAAATTAATAACTATGACATCATTTGTTTAACCGAAACATGGTTGAACTCAACAGTATTCAGTGAAGAATTGTTTGATGACACATACATAGTATTTAGAAGAGATCGCGAGTCCACCAAATCTGTGTCTAAAAAAGATGGTGGAGTTCTAGCCGCCGTTTCTAATAAAATTCTTGTTTCTAGAAAATGAGTTGGAAAGTGACAATGAAGATTTGTGGCTCGTGATGAAGTCCAATACTCATTCAAACTCGTTAATTTTTATTTGTGTCGTCTACATTCCTCCTAATGTAACTGTTGATAATTATTGCAGTCAGATCGTAAAATTACAGGATCTATATTTAAGGCATTCAAATTCCAATTCACAGTTTATTATTAAAGGTGATTTCAATTTGCCAGAAATTAAATGGTTACCTGACACTTCGTTTAAAAATAATGTCTTTTCTCCTTCTAATTATTAAAGCCAGAAAGCACACAGTCTTGTCAACCTTTTATCAATTTGTAATTTGTATCAATTCAACTATGTACTCAATAGAAATTAAAATTTATTAGACCTTATTTTGTCTGATAAAGTTAACATAAATATACATACCTCATCAGGCTAAACCAAATTAGATCATTATCACCCTTTATTTGAAATTAAGGTAAAACAAAATAAAAATAATTTCTTAGAAAATAACAAAAATGATTCAAAGTATAACTTCAGGAAAGGAAACTATAATAAATGTCAACAAGATCTATTGTCAGTTAATTGGATAACACTTTTAAAAATAAAAATGTGAATATCATGGTTCTCTTGTTTTATGAAAAATTGTGGGAAATAATTGACGAAAATTTTATAAAAAATGTTATTAAATCAAAAAATCAATATCCTGTCTGGTTTAATCAGCAATTGTTTGCTCTTCTTTAGAAAAAAAAACAAGGTTAGACTTTAGGTAAACAAATATATAATAATGCATCAGATTATAGAGATTTCTCTAATTTAAGAAAAGTGAATGTTATAAATCATACATTAACTCTGTTGAAAGTGGTCTGCATGATAAAAGGTATTCTGGTCATACTCAAAATCATTACGAAAAACCAATTGCATTCCTAAAGTAATGCATCTTGATGATGGAGAACACATAGCAAATATATTCTCTAAATATTTTATTTTTAGGAATAACTTTATTGAATAAAACATCAAATTGTAATATTTAATTATTGAAGACAATATTAGCGATTTCTGAACGAAAATCTGAAACAGAAAAATCAGAAAAGGATACGGTCACATCTAGGACTCGAACCCAGGACCCATGTCTTGCCGGTCACCGCTCTACCACTGAGCTAATGGGACCCTATCCCCCTCGGTCACTTTTAACTGTATCATACTTCGAATAAGAACTACCATCTTATTCGAAGTATGATATTATAAAGAATTTTTCCTATGTTATTAATAAGATTATTTTCAAAAAAGTGTCTTCTATAAGCGATTTAGGAATTACTCTTAAGTCCAAATCACTTAAAATGATGGGATTTAAAACCTTTCAAAAATCCTCTATCAATTATAACCCTTTCCTATGCCTCAATTAGAAGTAAACTTCAATATGGAAGCACTATTTAGACTCAACATTATTGCATGTATGAAAACCTTTTAGAATCAGTTAAAAAAAGCTTAGACTATTATATTTGAAATGTGGACTAAATGATCATCTTAGATCATACGACGCACTTCGTGAATACTTTAAAATACACTTAAAATAAGAAGGCAATTGACTGACCTAATATGTTTGAATAAAATTATCCATAGCCATCTTGATATCTGACTATGTCTTGGCAATATTGAAATAAATGTCCCCAATTCCCATTGTTTGACACCATAGCATTTTTCACGTGAATATATTCAAAAATAATATCGCTTATTTTAGCCCTCTGATCCAAATGTATCGACTGTACAATAAGATTGAGTGTGCTCAAGTAGATATTTTCGTCGAAAATCTATACAAATTAACCCTAGAATGCTAAACATCGCCTGTGAGGCGAAGCAATTTTTTTTGGAGTGATATCTCCTGATCGCTCACTCGTATCAAAGCATGCGCTCGCGCCAACTCAGTTGAGTGTTGTACGAGCTAGCGCACAGACGTTTTTTTGATTTGCTCGGCTGCGTTGTTGAGATACAGACACGTGTGGCGCCTGTGAGGCGAAGTTTAGCATTAAAGGTAATTTTTTTGTACATATATGTTTGTGGTTTTTTTTTTGATTTTTTGCTAAAAATTAAAGTTTGAGTATAATTTTTATAGTTTTATGAAATGGCAACGTCTGAAGCGCAGCTACTTAAATGGCTGGAGGAAATATCGGTAGATGGAAGTGAAGAGGACGACGATTTAGGAGCGGATTTTGATTCAGATGACAGTGTGGATGACCCCAATTACGTCACTGAGTTAGACGATGACTTGCAGAATATTCATGTATCAAATCAAATTCATGTCGATGTACAATCCACACCGACTCATGTTCAGGAAGCTTTAGCCACGGCGCAAAATAGGGAGCAGCCGGCTTGTGAGAATCGGATAATTACGCCATCGGCATCGATTATGAGGGGAAAGAACAAATATATTTGGTCCTCAGAACCTTCTTCGTCACAACAAAAATCGAACAGAACTCCTTCGAGAAACATAGTCCATATTGTGCCAGGCCCAAAAGAAGGCGCCAAGGGCATTGTTGATCCCATGAAATGTTTTGAACTGTTTTTTACTTCGGAGTTGATGGACGAAGTACTTTTGCGGACTAATGAATATATTATACAAACAGCTACCAAGTATAAAATTCAGAATACTACTACATCACAGGTCAGAATAGAAGAGCTTCGTGCGCTTCTTGGCATATTTATCTTGAGCGGAGCGTTGAAAAATAATCACTTGACAACAAATGAGCTGTTTGATCCTACGATTTGTGGATCCCAAAATTTAGCTGCAATGAGCTGTAAACGGTTTGAGTTCCTTGTAAAGTGTCTGCGTTTCGATGATCGTAACACTCGAGACGACAGAAAAAAAACTGATAAGTTTGCGCCTATCCGAAATATTTGGGAAATTTTTATCAAGCAATGTAGAGATCTGTATAAACCAAGCTCATACGTGACAATAGATGAACAACTTTTGGCATTCAGGGGACGATGTCCATTCCGTATGTATATTCCTAATAAGCCGGCCAAATACGGAATAAAGATTGTTTTAGTGTGCGATGTTAGATCAAAATATATGTTTGATGCCTCACCGTATTTGGGAAAAAACCTCGGTACAGCTATAAACGAACCATTAGGCTCTTACTATTGTAAGCTGCTTACAAAGACTATACATGGCACAAATCGTAATTTAACTGCCGATAACTGGTTTACTTCTATACCGCTAGCTGAGCAATTGCTTCGACCACCATACAACCTTACTCTTATTGGAACAATTCGAAATAATAAGCAAGAAATTCCACCAGAGTTCAAACATAATTCATCACGCCCTGTTGGGACAGTTCTTTTTGGATTCCACGAAAAGCTCACTCTTGTTAGCTACAAGCCAAAACCTCAAAAGACCGTTCTTTTGCTCTCTACGATGCACGACAAGCCTTCTGTTGACTCCGTTTCCGGTAAGCCGACAATAATTCATTCTTATAACGAAACAAAAGGTGCTGTGGATACTTTTGACCAGATGTGTGGTCACTCAAGCTGTAGCCGTAAAACTAGGCGTTGGCCACTTTGCATGTTCTATGGAATGTTGAATATGGCTCTACTCAATAGCTTTGTAATTTATGTATCCAATTGCGAAGCTTTGAAAATAAAGCCAATGTCAAGAAGAGAATTTCTCAAGATATTAAGCAAGAACCTATGCAGCGACTGGTGCGCCATCCGTTTGGAAGAAAGGCCACGTATGCAGAAAAGAGTCCGTTCTGCAATTCATGACGTGGTTGGTCATAATACTGACACTGATTCAGATGAACCATGCATAAAAAAGGGGAAAAGATCAATGTGTGACTTCTGCCCCCCGATATTGAGGCGTATGAGTATTTATTTCTGCGCAAAATGCAAGTTAACATACTGCTTAGAACACCGGTCTCCAAACTGTTGCAAATGCGACAAAAAAAAGTAGGTGGAAAAAACCGAAACTTTATTTTGGTCTCAATGAATATTTTTAAGTTGTAAGCTGTGAAATATATTTTTATAGACTTAGTACATCTCAGGTCTATAAGACCCAGAAGTTTTTTTTTTATTTCCAATTGTGAATTTTTTTGATTTTTTTTTTTTTGTAAAAGATCTCTGTATACCACGAAACAAAATATATGATCTTAAAATAAGCTTTTAATATATTTAATGTATTTAAAAAATGAATTGTGTTATTTTTTTTTTGTTACCCAATATGTAATAAAAGTGTTTTTGTTTTTGTTTTAATATGTTGTATTTTTTTTAAGTAAAATATGGTTTTTTTTTATAAAAGTCGCCTCACAGGCGAAGTTTAGCATTAATGGGCTAAAAAATATGTTTAGTATTCTAGGGTTAAAAAAAGTTCACTATTTGTTTGGTTTTTTAATTGTACGTAACCTGTATTTAATTGCATTTTTGCCTGTGTGTATGTAATTTTTAGATTGTAACTTAACTGAATTTTTATGACTGGAAAGCTCTTACGTAAGTGAGAACATCTGTAAAAACCCAGTATAAATAAATTGTTATCTCGCTGGCGTTGGCTGTAAAATTACTGACCAAAGCGTCACAATATGTTGTCGACTGGTAAGACGAATCATTAGCAAATGAAGTAGATTCGTTGACAAACTCATAAGCTCATGAAGTAGTCAGGTTAGAAAATCATAAGCAAATGCAGTAATTTTTTTTTTTAATTTTTTTGATTTAGTTACGTTTTTTAAATAATTAGGCACATTTTTGTGTGGCACATGAAAAAAAATATATATATAAAATTAAAATAGATCATTGAAGTCCTTCTCACAAGGAGATCCTGTGCTGAGGGGGACTATATATGTTAGTATACGTTTTCAGCGACTAATATGATGTTTTTAATATATTAGCTAGTTCTTCTTCCGTTATTTCCTTAAGCCAAGATTTGATGTCCTTAATGTAGTTATTTTTCGTTTTCCTTTGTGTAGTGTTCTGGATAAAGCACTGTGATATTCTGTTGTGGGTAATTATTATTTGTTTCCAGGACTTTATAATATTGAAAACTCTCTAGGTTCGTTACAGATTTATTTACGATAAATGATTACTACAACCGGGCTTGTACAATAGAGAATGATAACGTCAGATCTCTAGTCGGGTAATTTCTCGTCTGCCGCGGGCCGAGCTCTACTGCTGTCCGCGTAAGCCGATCGGAAATGCTCGGCGTTCCCGAGCAGTTCCGAGCGCTTCGTCAGTCTTACCAACACTACATCTTCCCCCCTTTAATCGAACGTTACCATTACAATGATAAATATATTTACAATTCTAGACTCTATACATTTACATGTTTACAATTATTTTCAAATATAAATATTACATTATTCCATTATTTCTTAAATATCAATATTCCATTATTACACTGTTTTATTTACACTATTCACATAAGACCATTTGTATCTTTCTTGGGAAGGATTCATCTCGGTCGAAGTCTTCTCGACCATGGTTCCGGATGTACAACATCTGTACTGGGTCCTGGTTCCGAAAGTACCCCCGAAGTACTGGGCATCGGTTCGGTGTCATCCAGCATCGCTTCCTCTCCCTCTGTCAACCTGGAATCAGGAGGAAAATCGTTAACTCACTCCACAGGTTGGACAATTCCTTCTCAGACAGCTCAGTCCTCATGTCATCAGACGCGGAATCTGGCAAATCTAAGATTTCTTTGCTCCAGCTGACAGACAAGCTCCTCATCTGATCAACATGTCGCTTCCATACTAAATGTGAATCACAAGTTTCAATCAAATACAATTTTTTCCCAATTCTACGTGTAATAATTCCCTTTACCCATGTAAATTTATTATTCTGTCTGAAGTCTTTCACTAGACATTTCTGTCCTACACTGAAATTTCTGGTTTTCACACAACCATAATTTCTAGTCTGTCTACGTTGACTAGCTAGAATGTTTTCATTTACCCACTCCAGCTGTTTAGATCCCCTTTGCTCGGTCTTTGTTGGAATCAAGCTGTCAAATGTAGATCTTAGTTTCCTACCAAACAATAATACTGCTGGTTCGACTCCAGGGGTACAATGTGGAGTATTCCTATAATCGGACAGAAAATGTAACAATTTATCCCTATAATTCCCCTGAAATTTATTTCCTACCATAAGTTTTTTTAGGAATCCCTTGGTAGTTTTGACTGAGTTCTCAGCGAGACCATTACTCTTGGGGTGCATCACAGGTGATGTCATGAATTTAATATTGTTTTCCTGTAGGAAATGTTTAAAACTTTCACTCGTAAAAGTTGTTCCGTTATCTGAAACTATTAGTTCAGGGTTACCAAAATTAGCAAATAACTTTCTCAATTCACATATTGTATTAGCTGAATCTGCCCTGTGAACCTCTATACTGTTAGCAATAATGAAACGCTAATAGATGTTTTATGATGAAATACTTTAATCTTGTCTCCACGGTATTACAATCAATAACTTTAAAATGGTGTGTATTCGCTCAGCGTGGCTGTGCTCAAGTGTTGCTCGCTTGCAATCCTTCTTCCTGGCGGGGGGGGAGTCGCTCCCGCCTAAAACCAGCAGCGCCTCTGGCGGCCGTACCGCAAACCACCCGCGAAGTGTAGATCCCTGATTGGCCGACAGCGATGAGAGTGGCGCCTCTGGCGGCCAATTAGTAAACTAAACTCTGTGGCGGCAGTATTTGAATGCGCTGCTAACACGGCCATACTGATCACTGCTTTGACCTCAAAGCAGTTGCTGAAATAAAAATAAAATAATAATTAGACTGGTTGAAACTTGTTCAGCTCCACAACGGTACTGGCGAATAGACTTTACTGTTCGCCCTTCCTGACCGTTACTCCGAAATTTGTTCAGCCGGCCAATTCCTCATATTCTCATATGTGACCGTCACTCTGTGAGTGCTGCCGTTGGGTCTGGTACCCAACACGTCGAAACGATCGTTCGGCAGGACTTCAACCACTTTATAAGGCAAGCTCCGAAACCGACCTTTCAACTTTTTGTGCCCAGGATTTCCCTTGGAAATCCGGATTAAAACCGTATCGCCAACGCGATATGAAGGTTTAATGAATCGTTTCGAGTTGAAACGTTTCATCTGCCGCCTTTGATCTTCATCAAAAAGCTTCCGTGCTTCCGCACGTATGACCTTAAGGTCCTGCCTCTCACCAGCCTGCGTGAGATTGTTTACCAACACAGCTTCGCACAATGCAGAGGGCTTATAACCCATCAATAGCTCATTTGGAGTTTTCAGAGTGGTTCTGTTGACTGCATTATTCAGTGCTTGCTGTGTTGCTGCCAGAGCTTCAACCCACTGATCTTCGGGTTTATCTCTGATGATGGAGTTCAGCGTATTCAATATGGTTCTATTGAGTCGCTCTACCTGACCATTAGCCCTCGGTAATAAAACTGAGTTTATGGTCAGCTTGATGCCATGCTCTTCACAGAAAGCACGCATCGCTTTTGAAGTAAAAGCTGTACCTCGATCGCAAACAAGTCTCCGTGGCACCCCGAAAAGGTACGCCATCGCCGAAAGTGCTTTTATGACACCTTTCGTACTTGTCTCTGCCACCGCCTCTAAGAAGCAGTACTTCGTGAAGCCATCCTGGAGGGCAATGACGTACTGCATTCCCTCCACACTCCTCACGAACGGCCCCAAATGGTCCACATGCACAACTGCAAAAGGAATCTCTATTTTGGGAATGGGATGCAATACCCCGGGCTTTCGACCGGTATCACTTTTCCCAACTAGGCATTTGAAACAGTTTTTCACGTATTTCGTGACAACATTCCTCATCCGCGGAAACCAGTATTTGTCCCGGATGGCAGCCAGTGTTCTATCAACACCTTGATGCCCACTATCGTCATGGAGGATCCTAAGAACGCCCCATATGGCATTTCTAGGCACGAACCACTTCGAACCAATTGAAGTCTTACGGAAAACTCTGTCTTCCTTTATCTCGTAGTCAATAAAATATTGCTTGCGGTCTTTTGACTCGTTGCCACTTTTTAGGATATTCTTTATGTTTGCAATTTCCGGATCGGCTGTTTGCATATCCAACAGCTGCTCCTGGGTAGTCCATTCGTATGTCAAGCATACAGGGTTTCGGCTTAAGTAGTCGACATGTGCTACTCTTTTGCCCGCACGATATTCAATATCAAATTGGTAATCTTGTAAAAATATCCACCACCGTGTCACACGTGGATTAATATCCTTCTTAGTCATCGTAGCCCGGACTGCATTACAATCTGTTACCACTTTGAATCGGGTTCCAATCAGGTATACGCGGAAGTGTTTCAAGGCCTGTGTTACAGCTAACGTTTCGAGGTCGTAGGAATGATACATAGATTCATCCGGGGATGTACGACGGCTATAGTAAGCCACAGGATGCATTTTCATATCTTGACCTTGCTGTAATAAGATTGCTCCCAGTCCTTTAGCTGAAGCGTCAGTGTGGACTTCTGTGGCAGCTTCCGGGTTATATATTTGTAACACAGGTCTATCGGTCAGAGCAGTTTTTATATCCTCGAATGCCTCGCTGCATTTGGAAGTCCAACTCCAATCAGTATCTTTCTTCAACAGATCGTATAAAGCTCCAATCCTAGTTGCGAAGTTGGGAATAAACTGCCTGAAGTAGCTGGCAAGGCCGATGAATTGCCTCAGCTGTTTCACAGTTTTAGGAACTAATGCTTTGATGAGACATTCTGTTTTACCACTGCTTGGTTTTATAGAGCCAGCGCATATTTCTTTGCCCAAATAGTTGATAGTGGTTTGAAAGAACTCACACTTTGCCAAATTTAAGGTAAGACCAGCTTGCTTAAGACGCAATAGCACTTTTTCCAGCTTTTCAAAACCTTCTTCTTCTGTTTCCGACGGAATTATGATGTCATCAATGAACACCAGTACCTCGTCATTTAAATCGGCTAATACTTTATTAAGTGTTCGTTGAAATACTGAAGGGGCATTAGCAAGACCGAAAGGTGTTCTCAAAAATTCATAATGTCCGTCAGGAGTCACAAACCCAGTTTTCTCAATCGAGTCTTCTTCAATGGGAATTTGGTAGAAGCCGGACATTAAATCCAACTTAGTGAAGTATACGCCTTTCCCCAAAGTGTCAATGTGGTCTTGGATCCTCGGAAGAGGATAACGGTCCTTTACCGTAATTCCATTCAAAGCTCGAAAATCGATGCATAGGCGATCACTGCCATCCTTCTTTTTGACGAGCAGAATAGGGCTTGCGTAGGGTGATGAACTCGGTCGGACAATGTTGGCCTCAATCATCTCCGAGATCATGGCCTTCACTGTGTTCCTCTCAACTAATGACAATCGACGAGGTCTCACAAAAATGGGCACATTAGAATTCAATAAGATCTTCAGGCTGCCGACTTTAGAGCATCCGATATCTTTAAGGGAGGAGGATGTGAGATCCCAATAGTTTTTCATGAGCTTATGAAGGGATGTAATTCCTACCTCTGACAGAGCTCCAGTGGGAAGATCAGTCACCTCGACCACAGCAACCACATGATCGGGCTGCACCTCCTTGTATCGGAGTCTTACTCCGTCCTTGTCAGCCAACACTTCGATACCGGGGTGGCGCAGGATGTCTCTTCCAACGAGAAGATCAACTGGCAGGTCCTTATCTTCCATCACCAAGGGCTCCATTTGAATTCCAATCCCCTCAGATGTTATGCTGCACTTGGTCTGCCCCATTGCCGGTACGATGGCACCATTGATGCCACTCATGAGCGCAGTGGATGGTACCAGATGCAGGCCAAGGGACCTTGCTCTTTTCTCCCGCATCAAGGAACAGGAACTGCCGGTGTCTATGATGGCATCTATGACGGTGCCGTTAATGTTGCATTTTGTTGTCATATGCAACAACTTATCGGCACACAAATTCACCGGCTTCAACTTCCTGAAGCATGTTTCCTCAGTGTGGCCTTCCCTCTTGCAATGTGTGGATTTAGGCCTTTGCGAAGGCCCACTGCTAGCAGCACTTTTGCACTCATTGCGCTTGTGGCCAGTGCGCCCACACTTGTAGCAGGTGACCAAACCGGTCGCTTTTTTAGTGGCCGCATCCGTTTGTCGACTAGTAGGGGCCGTAGGGCCGGGCTTTACCGCCGGCGCATCGATCCTCGCCGCCATCGAGCGACGTGACATCTGGGTGACCAGGGACTGCATCGTCTCGCAGCTCTCCAGAACGACGCTCAGGCTCTTATCGCTGATGCCACCTAGCATCACGTCCATCTGTTGCCTCTCTGTCAGCTTCACACCGAGCCGCTTAATTTTGCCGGTCATGCGCCCAGCATATAATACGAGCGATTTCGCTTGGCAGCTTTTAAACTTCACGATATCTTCGATCATCGCATAGAAGTTTGGTTCCCGAGGATACGACAAAGTGAGGTCTTCTTGGAAGGTCTTCCAGGTACGCTTGGGCGGTGTCCACAGGTTGAACCATGCTCTGCCTTCTCCCTCCAAGGCTTGAGTAGCGCGGTATAATTTACGCCGCTCGCTCCATGAACACGCGGCGGCCACCTCATCCACTTGACGAATCCATTCCGCCACATACGCGTTTTCACGCGCGGGATTGAAATGCGGAACCAATCCCAATTCCGGGGTTTCGGATCTGCCCCGGTAACGCTTGCTCGTCCTTCTTGGTTGTGATTCCGATCGGGAACGAGATCGCGTACGAAATCTACGATGATGACGGCTTCTCGGCGAGTTTCGGCGGGAACGCGAACGGCGTGGCGGAGTATAGCGTTCCTCCGAATCTTCACTGCAATAACGCGGCATTATCGTGATTCGCAATAATAAGAAATGTCAAATGTTCAATGTTTCACACTTGCTCACGATAAATGAAACAGTTAACACAAAACAAGCGTGGTGACGCGCAATGGCGGATCGCAAAGCGTCGCTTGTTGTCAAAACACGAGGTTGGAAAGTCAGTAGGGCGAACTGATACGTTGAAGTATTTATTTATACGAATCCCACTTCTGATGTTAGCAATAATGAAACGCTAATAGATGTTTTATGATGAAATACTTTAATCTTGTCTCAACGGTATTACAATCAATAACTTTAAAATGGTGTGTATTCGCTCAGCGTGGCTGTGCTCAAGTGTTGCTCGCTTGCAATCCTTCTTCCTGGCGGGGGGGGAGTCGCTCCCGCCTAAAACCAGCAGCGCCTCTGGCGGCCGTACCGCAAACCACCCGCGAAGTGTAGATCCCTGATTGGCCGACAGCGATGAGAGTGGCGCCTCTGGCGGCCAATTAGTAAACTAAACTCTGTGGTGGCAGTATTTGAATGCGCTGCTAACAATACAATCAATCCATTTCGAAAATGAATCGCAGACGACCAAAAACATTTTCCCTGCCAATGGCCCACAATAATCTAAGTGTAACCTACTCCAGGCCTTCCCTGAATTAGGCCACATAGATAAATGACTTTTATCTCTAATTGCATATGGTACTGGCTTTGCATTACAGAAAGAAGGATTCGCATCTTCTTTCACTTTAAATTTATTAAAACTTCTTAATTTCCGGGCGAAAACATCTGGAAATTTCCCTTTAATTTTATCTAAACCTTCCTTTCCTGATGAAACCGAATTAATAAAACCTTGTCCTGGAATAATATTTAAGTTGTAAGCTTCCATGAAATCTCTACAAACAATTAGTTCTGACCCATTCGATACGACAATAAACGTTACAATTTTAACAATATTATTGTATTCGACCTCGAATTTTAAATTACCCACAACACGCAAATTATTTCCGTCATACCCCGAAATGTTCCGTTACTCGGGAGACAATTTTACATTCCCAAAATGTTTATAAAACAAAGCTTCTGGAAAAACACAAACCGAAGAACCTGAATCAATCATAGCTTCGAAACATTTACCATTCAATTTCAATTGTGCCTTGATTGCTTTTACAAATGAAACATTATCAACATTATTATTATTACAATTCCAAAGTGATTTCACTGATCCGTTCTTGCAATTTCTTTGTAAATGCCCTAATTTGCCACAATTAAAGCACTTTGTTTCTTTAAACCTACAATCACGCGTGTCATGATTAAATTTTTTGCAAATGCCACTTTTTCTCTTCGGTGAAGACGTTCTATTACGCTTATCTGGTCCTAGCGGATTTTTATTATATGCCCGATTCTCAAACGATCGCGCCTGGGGAGAAGGCCTCGGGTTCCTTCCCACGAAATTTACTTCCGATTTCACTTCCCTATGATCGGTTTCCGGACCTCTGGCTGCCGTTGCAAGCTCAACTAGTTGATTAAAATTTTGCTAAGGCCCATCAATGAACAATTTTACGCGTACCGGACCCGGGAGTAGACCGATTGCGAAAATATCTATCAAATTGTCCTCTAACCTTGTACCGAATTGACAATAAGTACTCAAACCTCTGAGTCTAGCTGCGAATTCCCTTATAGATTCGTTCTGTTCCTGTCTGGCTTGAAAAAACGATTCGCGCTCTTTAAAAAGTGATCTGCATTTAATACAATGTTTCTCGAGAAATTCAATTAATTTCTCATAACTAACATCTGTTATTTTAGCCGGATAACATAAATTAGTCAGAAGGGTTAAAGTCTCTGCTTCGAGCAAGTTAATCAGATATGCCCTTTTTTAATCTCCGTGATATCATCATGTAAAACGAGAAACTTGAGATTGAATAAATCCCAATTCCCGCTTATGTGAGAAAAAGATTTAATCCTCTCGAACTCCATTCTGACGAGACGGAAAGAAATATTACACTGAATACCCCCAATACCACAATACCACGGGTGAAATTTCGATTCCCCGTTACAACAATAACAAATTATCTGACGCTTCCTCCACAAGAAAAATACAAATGACTTATCTTTGCCTTCTGATAGTCCTTTCCTCGACTATCCGGATCCTGATTTCCTTGGATAGCTGCAGTTCAGCCTTGCTGCAGCCCAAACACGACCAATGTCTCCTGACCTTGGCTCCAGGGATAATCTCCGTTGTGCACGCCGCTGCAAAGATTTTTGTTTCCGATAACCCTTTCCTCGGCTATCTGGAAGATTCTTGTGGTTTATGATAACCCTTTCCTCGGTTATCTTGAATTTCGGTATTTTGCTACACCGTCCTTTCACGGTGACAAAAAAATTGTTCCTCTTTTTCTCGGCTGTAGGTAGTCAACAAAATCGGTGTGACTTAGTCCCCTCTGTTCTTGTAGAAATAAAAATCTGTTTCCGATGGCTGCGCCACTGTAGTGTTCTGGATAAAGCACTGTGATATTCTGTTTTGGGTAATTATTATTTGTTTCCAGGACTTTGTAATATTGAAAACTCTCTAGGTTCGTTACAGATTTATTTACGATAAATGATTACTACAACCGGGCTTGTACAATAGAAAATGATAACGTCAGATCTCTAGTCGGGTAATTTCTCGTCTGCCGCGGGCCGAGCTCTACTGCTGTCCGCGTAAGCCGATCGGAAATGCTCGGCGTTCCCGAGCAGTTCCGAGCGCTTCGTCAGTCTTACCAAAACTACACTTTGTTTGATGGTGAGAGGGAGTTTATTATATAATTTTATTGCAAAAAATTCAGAGCTTCTTTGTCCAAAGGTAGAATTACATTTAGGAATATTTAGTATGTCTGTTTGCTTGGCTCTGGTTTTATGATCGTGAGAGGGGTTTGCCTCTGGTTTATTTTTTAGGTGATGAACTAGAATATTTTTAGCATAGATTTTTTGTAAACTTGGAACATCAAACAGATTAAAAATATCAGTAGTTGGCGTCCTTATGGGGAGCTTTTATAAGGTTTTTATGATCCAATTTTGAGTTTTCTTTAGTTGTTTAAGATGGTTTGATGATGCTGAGCCCCATCCTATTATTCCATATTCCAATAGAGAGTGGCATAGAGCATAATATCCTCTATTTAGATCTGTAGTTGAAAAGATATTTCGTAATTTTTTGGAGAAATAGATGAGTTTTGTTAGCTTTTTTGAGGTTCCTTCGATGTGTGCATCCCAATGAAGTTTGTCGTCAATTACGATCCCAAGTTTTTAAATTGTTTTAGTTTGGACTATATGCGGGCAAGAACATTGCGGATATTTGTTTAGACATTCATGTAATTTGAGTGTATGCTCATTGATTGACATTGGTTGACCGCTTTTGTTTTTAGAAAATGTTAGATATTTAGTTTTACTCACATTTAATGTAAGGGAGTTTGCTTTTAACTTGTTTTGGAGTACAGTCAGACTTTGCTCCGCTTTTTTATGTGTGCTTGTCCAATTTTTTTCATAGAATATAATGACAGTGTCATCTGCAAAGCTCATTATGTCTCATTCAATGGGAAGACTCATAAGGTCATTAATATAAATGAGAAATAGTATTAGACCCAATACGCTTCCTTGAGGGTCACCGTACTTGATTGATAGAGTTTTGCTACTTTTTTTACCAATTTGTACATACTGCTCTCTTCCAGTTAAGTAAATTTTAAGTAGATTTTATGTTATTCCATCTTTTTTTAAATTTTAAAAATTGTATTTCATGGTCAATTGTATCAAAAGCTTTTTGAAGGTCAGTAAAAACTGCCAAGCATTTTTTACCTTCATCCAGTTTTTTTAATAATTGTATTTGTTACTTTAGCTATAGCATCACCAGTACCCAGGGGTTCCCTAAAACCATAATGTTTCGTTGATAATATTTTATTTTCATCCAAAAATTTAACCATTTGTTTTGTATTACTTTTTCCAATATTTTCGATAGTGTAGGTAATAGACTAAATGGCCGATAGTTAGATATATCATTTTTGGGACCGCTTTTGTATATTGGAATAATCGTAGCAATTTTAAGACGTGTGGGAAAAATACCCTTTCTTATTGAAAGATTTACAAGGTACGTCAGTGGGTAGATTAGATCATTTAGTAGATATTTAATTGCCATGTTTGATATCAGTTCATTTCCCGATGAGGTATTTGTGTTTAGGGAGGCTATAGTCAGGAAATTTTCATTCCACACTGTTTTTCGGCAGTAAATGAAGATTGTTTGATTTTATTTGCTAAGTTCGAGCCTATATGGCAAAAATATTGACTGAATGATCGGTTGAATAAATCACACAAAGCAGCACACAAAGTTGGCTGGATCTCCAAATCATTAGCTATCGAGGTAGTCTGGCCGACCAAATCATAAGCAAATAAAGAAGACTGGTTGACCAAGTTATTCGCAAATGTAGTAGTAGTAGACTGGTTAACAAAATCGTTAGCAAATAAAGAAGGCTGACCAACCACCTCATTATCAAATGAAGAAGGCTGGTTTACCAAACCATCAGTAAATGGAGTAGACTGATTGATTAAATCATTAACAAAAGAAGTAGGCTGGTTGACATGATCACCAAGCATTTGCATTTCGTTATCTTGTACAATTGATTTCTAGTAATCCTTATCTTCTCAACAATATATATTTGATAAATGATTCTGCTTCTCAGGAATGTTAGGGTGTTAGAATTTTAATTTCCTCAGAATTCGTCATTATTGACTGGAAAATTTGTTTTTTTTTTTAATTTTTCTTGCGGGAAGTAAAAAATAACTTAACATGCAAATATAAATGTCCCTTTACTAATGCGTCTGCAGCAATCACATTTGCACATTCAGAGAAGCAAACAAAACAATATTAGTATTTTTTATACAAAGTTTAATAAAACAAAAATTAAAAGACATAATAATTTTAAAAATATGTTTAAATTAGGTATATAACAGAAAATATCAAACCATCAAAAATCGACAAATAATATATATATTTTTGTAGGTTCAGAGATTGTGGAGATATCTTTTGAAATAAGATATATTATTTTCGAAAATATCTATACTAGTTTGTGGTTTAGCAAAATCGTTGTACGATCGAGACATAGGATTAAAATATCCAGTGTT
Source organism: Hesperophylax magnus (assembly GCA_026573805.1). Lineage (NCBI taxonomy): Eukaryota > Metazoa > Arthropoda > Insecta > Trichoptera > Limnephilidae > Hesperophylax > Hesperophylax magnus. Next base: position 2,264,701 of record JAIUSX010000202.1, on the reverse strand, counting down.
ATTAGCGAAAATTTCAATCCAAAAATTTCAAGGTGTCTAGTGAATTTCGGCCAGCGTTTAACTTCATTTGATAGATTAAGTTACAATCTACTTGATTATTCACAATTTTGTAAAGCATTACGAGGTCATTAATGTTTCGTCTTTTAACTAGACTCCCAAATTTGAAATATGTCTTTGTTCCTAATCGTCTAGTACTAGTGCATGGTAAACACCTGATTGATAAGACAAAATCCGTGTAAATTTTCTTTGGATAGATTCACGTCTAGATACCTGTGTAATATAGTGTGGATTCCAGACTGTTGATCCATACTCAAAAACACTGCGTATTACCGAATTTAATATAATTATTAGGCTATTATAATTCTTATTAAAACCGAGTAATTTATTTGATTTACTTAAATGTATTGAATGTGTTGGTTGAACTTTTGTTTGTTGTCATAACTTTGTACTTAGCTATATTCAGTTCCATTCTGTTGGCAACACCCCAAGCACGTAAAGCGTTAAGTCTTTTTTTAAGAGTTCACAATCTTCCATAGATTTAATTGCTTTATAACATCGAATTCTACGAAAAAGTGTTCAATGGGAAAAAACGGAGGTTTTTGTTAGTATTATTGTTATGATTATGAGTTTTTAATTTTATATGGGTGCTCCCCAACTGATAATGTCATATTGTAGAATAGACTTTACGTATGTTCAATATATGAAGTAAAAGTTTTTCTTTGATGAGAAATTTAAAATTCACATGAAATAATTTCCTAATTTTCATTTTTGTATGACAGATCTGATCTTGCCAATAGAGGTTTTTATTAATTATTGTTCCTAAGTATTTTATTTTATTCGCTGTTTTCAGAAATGAACATTTAGGTCAAAAGAAAAATGGGTAAACATGAATAGTTGCAATCAAAAAAAAAAAAATTTTTTTTTTCATATTTAATCACCACACTTGGCGGCTGCCCGTTTCATGGTGACCAATGGAACATAGTTATTTTGTCTAAAATAAATAAAATTTTGTCTTAAGTCTAGTGTAAAGATATGAATTAAATATAAACGTAAGTTGGACCTAAATGGAAAGTAGAAAAAGATATGCGTAAAGATATATTACACACAAATGCACATATTTATATACACATATATATATAAATATATATATATATATATAAATGTGTGTATAAATATATTTATATATATAAATATAGAAATACATTCACAAGAATATTTCAAACATGTGTGTTCGAATCTAATACAGCGGACTCATAAAAACTAGACAAAAACATACGAAACGCGACAGTGTCAACAACCCTCCCACACTTTAACAGAAATGCCCGAATATATATATTGAACATATATAAAAATCTAAACATACAACATCTAAATATCTAACATGTATATATATCTATAAACACACGAACCAAAAGGTTCCACCGTGAGAACAGAAGTGAATTTTAAGTCGTCCGTTTGTAGAAAATGAATAGTTGCAGTTGTAACATGAGGAAGGTTTATCCCGAGTAAATCAATGTGTGGCACTCGTAACATGAAAAAAATTATTTTTTCCCGTTCATTTTATTCATAAAATACATGATAAAACATTTTAAAATTGATGTACATACGATACATTAAATCACCATAGTAAGCGACTGCCTTTTTCATGGTGAGTCAACATATGACCCTTAAAACGTTTTTTTTTACAATATGAATTGTTGAACATGGAACATGAAAATGGTTTTTCTACACTGTGAGTCAGCATATGTCTCATCAAATGTCCGTTTCGAGAAAAGTCGCACTCGGAACATGAAAAAAGTTAATCCTTTTTGTGATTTAGCATATCTTGTGTCAAACTACTATTTCGAGAACATGAATAGCTAGACTCGGAATAGAGCATATAAGAGATTTCGAGAAAATGAAAAGTTGCATATGAAACATGAAAAATGAAAATGTTTCCTCAGTTTACTCTTTCAACAACATGAATGGTCACACTCGGTACATGAAAAAGTTTTTTCACCACTGTGGGTCAGCATATGGTTCCTTAGATTGCTCTTTCGAGAACCTGAATAGTTGCAGTCGGTACATGAAAAAGGTTTTTCTCCACTGTGGGTCAGCATATGTCTCCTTGGATTGCTCTTTTCTGAACATGATAAGTTGCACTCGGTACATGAAGAAGGTTTTTCTCCACTGTGGGTCAGCATATGTCTCTTCCAATGGCTCGTGTGAGAACTTGAATAGTTGCACTTGGAACATCAAACAAGTTTTTCTACACTGTGAGTTAGCATGTGGCGCGTCAGATAGCTCTTTTATGTAATTGAATAGTTGCATTCGGAAGATAAAAAAGTTTTTTCTATCTACTGTGAGTTAGCATGTGGCGCGTCAGAGAGCTCTTTCGTGAACATGAATAGTTGCACTCGGAACATGAAAAAGGTTTTTCTCCGCTGTGAGTTAGCATGTGGCTTGTCAGAGAGCTCTTTTGAGAACATGAATAGTTGCACTCTGTACATGAAGAAAGTTTTTCTCAACTGTGGGTCAACATATGTCTCTTCAAATGGCACGTATGAGAACTTGAATAGTTGCACTTGGAACATGAAAAAGGTTTTTCTCCACTGTGAGTTAGCATGTGGCTTGTCAGAGAGCTCTTTTGAGAACATGAATAGTTGCACTCTGTACATGAAGAAGGTTTTTCTCAACTGTGGGTCAACATATGTCTCTTCAAATGGCACGTATGAGAACTTGAATAGTTGCACTTGGAACATGAAAAAGGTTTTTCTCCACTGTGAGTTAGCATGTGGCGCGTCAGAGAGCTCTTTCGTGAACATGAATAGTTGCACTCGGAACATGAAAAAGGTTTTTCTCCACTGTGAGTTAGCATGTGGCTTGTCAGAGAGCTCTTTTGAGAACATGAATAGTTGCACTCTGTACATGAAAAAGGTTTTTCTCCACTGTGGGTAAGCATATGTCTCCTTAGTTTGCTCTTTTCAGAACATGATAAGTTGCACTCGGTACATGAAAAAGGTTTTTCTCCACTGTGGGTCAGCATATGTCTCCTTAGATTGCACTTTTCAGAACATGAATAATTGCATATGGAACATGAAAAAGGTTTTTCTCCACTGTGGGTCAACATATGTCTCTTCAAATAATTGTTTGAAGAACATGTATACTTGCACTCAGAACATGAAATAGGTTTTTCCCCACTGTGATTTAGCATGTGGTGCGTCAGATATCTCTTTTGTGAACATGAATAGATGCACTCAGAGCATAAAAATGGCTTACTGTGAGTCAATATATGGTCCTTCAAATGTCTCTTACCGGAACATGAATAGTTGCACTCGGAACAAGAAAAAGTTTTTTCACCATTATGGGTCTGCATATGGTTCCTTAGATTGCTCTTTTGAGAACATGAATAGTTGCACTCGGTACATGAAAACGGTTTTTCTCCACTGTGGGTCAGCATATGTCTCCTTAGATTGCTCTTTTCAGAACATGAATAGTTGCATATGGAACATGAAAAAGGTTTTTCTCCACTGTGGGTCAACATATGTCTCTTCAAAAGATTGTTTGAAGAACATGTATACTTGCACTCAGAACATGAAAAAGGTTTATCCCCACTGTGATTTAGCATGTGGTGGGTCAGATATCTCTTTTGTGAACATGAATAGTTGCACTCGGAGCATAAAAATGGTTTATCCTTACTGTGAGTCAATATATGGTCCTTCAAATGGCTCTTACGAGAACATGAATAGTTGCACTCGGAACATAAAAAAGGTTTTTCTCCACTGTGAGTCGGCATGTGGCTCGTCAGATGGCTCTTTTGAGAACATGAATAGTTGCACTCGGTACATGAAATCGGTTTTTCTCCACTGTGGGTCAGCATATGTCTCCTTAGATTGCTCTTTTCAGAACATGAATAGTTGCATATGAAACATGAAAAAGGTTTTTCTCCACTGTGGGTCAACATATGTCTCTTCAAAAGATTGTTTGAAGAACATGTATACTTGCACTCAGAACATGAAAAAGGTTTTTCCCCACTGTGATTAAGCATGTGGTGCGTCAGATATCTCTTTTGTGAACATGAATAGTTGCACTCGGAGCATAAAAATGGTTTATCCTTACTGTGAGTCAATATATGGTCCTTCAAATGGCTCTTACGAGAACATGAATAGTTGCACTCGGAACATAAAAAAGGTTTTTCTCCACTGTGAGTCGGCATGTGGCTCGTCAGATGGCAATTTTGAGAACAGACAAATAATGGTTTTTCCACAGGATGCGTCTTTAGATCTGTCGACAAATAAGAAAAAAAATACGTATATAGGAAGCTAAACAAGACTTATAACCTACGTTCAGCGTAAATAAGCTTAGAAAATTCGTTAAACATTTGAAAATAAAAATGGTGACAGGATAAATCAACACACTGACGATTTAACACACATTTTAAAAGTGATATAAGCTAACCTTTCCTTATCTGTGAGGTGTATTTACTACACATTGCTTCTAATAACTGTAATAACTCTATAAACCTAATAAATTCTGGGTTCAGATTTTACGTATTCCTCCGTTATACATTTATGCACTGAATTAAAAAATAATATTTTACATAGTTTTAAAATTCAATTAAAAATCAGAGATTTTTATTAAAAAGCGGGAACAAATACACCAATACAATCAACCGTGTGATACCAATACGCGAAGAGTGTGAGAATAAATGACACGCTATTGATGTCCCGCTTTAATTCGCTATGCGGGAACATGAGACATCCACACGTCTGCAGTTGTATTTTGATTTATTCCATCGATACCTAAGAACGCACAGCTGTGTTTGTGCCAGCCGCTAGCCAGTCGGCCGCGAACCGTTGTTAGATGTGGACCCCTTGCACGTTTCTTTAGCATCTGCCGATGGTTTTTTTCATGTTTTCAGCAATTAAATTACAATTATTATCACTTTTGAAATAAAACATAATCGATTAGCAATGAATATTAATATTTTTCCGATACTAAATACTTGATTTATCATGGAACCGAAAATGCTTGTACTAAGTGAAACCGGTAATTTTAAGAAAATCAAATAAATAACTTGTTTTTCAAAACAAGCAGCTGGAATTATCAAAACATACAAAGAAACTTGGTTTGATCTGCAGTCTGGGAAATGATTTCAATGCGTTCTAAGTAGTTTTTTTTAACATCGCGAAGGCCACGGAAATTTATCATCCTTCATATTCTCGGGGTAGAAGATCCGCCTTGATGGTTAACGCCTTTTTTACAGGTTGCTCATTTATGCAACCTATAAAATATACGTAAATTGGTAAACCATACCGGAGAGAACAGAGTGATACCAGATAACATAAGCACTTTGAAATCATAAAAACGTAAAAAATTGGAGAGCACGAATTGTTTGACGTGTTCTCAATAATCGGTTTTACCTGCTGTGTGGGTAATTCTTTCAAAACGTTCTAAGCATTCCTTTTTTATATTCGGCAGGTCAATGTCGATCTCCACGTAAGGATATCCCCCTTCATCTTCTCGGGGTCCAAGATCCGCCTTGATGGTAACTGTCTCCAAATGAATGCTACCTGGATAAACAAAACAACAATACTTATATCGATAATTGATGTACATCAAAACGTATTTGTGTTAGTAGAAAGATTTAAATTAAATAAAAACATGAAACAGAACAAGATCGAGACAAATAAAAAGATAAATGTCACTGAATTCAGGATTAAGAACACGATTTGAAGACTTGATTATACTAAAGACGTATCCCCCAGGACGACAATAGATCCTGGGTTCCTAGTTGTGACCTTTATCCTTTTAATTATTCATCTTATTCTGCCTACTGATATATGGGGTTTTCCAATAAGAGGTGTTATTTTGAATATTAATAAAGGATATAATGATTTCTTTATGGCCGGAATTGGATGGTATTGATCTGGAAAACGTTTAATTTCAATAAGACAGCGCTACGTGCCACACAAGCCACGAAACCATTGATCTTTTACAGGAAAAGTTTCCGGACCGTGTTATCTCTCGAAGAGGTGATCACAATTGGCCACCGAGATCTTGTGATTTCACACCTTGCGACTTCTTCCTTTGGGGCCACGTGAAAGAGGAGGTCTACGCCAAAAGCCCAGCGTCGATTCAAGACCTCAAAGATGGAATTCGTGAGGCTATCGAGGACATAAGGCAGCCACTTTGCGATTTGGTTATGTAAAATTTCATGAAAAGGATATGGTCCTGTAGGTCGTGGTGGTCATTTGACTAATGTTATTTTTCACTATTAACGGCATACCTTTCTCTTTATAATGAAATAAACATTCGATCATTTATATAAAAAAATGGCATTTTTCTTTGAATATCAAAATAACACCTCTTATTGGTATTATATTGATAAGTATAACCTCCAAAATAGGTGAATATAAAAATAGGTTCCTTAAAATATTTACCATTAAATATATCTACTTATAAGCGGGCATTTGCATAACACACTTAGAATTTAATTCAAAAATAAGAAATACGAAGATGTCCGCTTCAGGGACTGATTCTTCAAGAAAGAAAAATCATTTGTTCTTAAACATCTTCAGTACGGAGTGTGTTTGTTTTTAGTCAATGGAATGATGTGTTCTTCCATGAATATATGTGTATTTTTAATATATGTATAATAAAGCATGTTACTTAAACCATGTCATAAATTGAGGTGAAACTTGAGGAACAAGCTTAGTACAGTCGGCACGACATTTCGATTGTGAATTTAGAACATCCGAATTTAATGTCCTACATTCTAAGCATATGAAATGAGACTTACTGGCAGACGGAATACTCTTCGCATATTGCAAACATTCCTTCTTTACATTTGGGAGGTCGACATCTATATCCGTAACAGGTATTTCACCGTCTTTTTCCTGGGGCCCTGGTTCCGTCTTGATGGAAACATTTTCTGGATTTAGTAGATCCATGGCGCTGCTGTGGTAGCGATAGCTTCAAGCTCAAACAAATATATCTGAAAAGAAACAGTGATAATGGAAATCTTTAAATAAATAGGGGAAACAGTTTTTTTGTTACTGATATCTCAAACATATTTCTTGACAGTTTTCAATATTTGAATTTGTTACCGTTAGATTAAGTGGCAACAAATAAAAGTAAGGATGGGTATTTTTTTTTTATCTAGAAATAAAAATAAAAATTTAAGAACACTAAAATGTATTAGCTCAAAAAAGACATAATAAATTAACTAGCATCCTACTATTAAATCTGTCTGGCAAAGGGCTTGCATAGGTAAAATGAAGGTGTGATAGGTACCAGTTCGTTATTGATGCGAAGTAGTAGATTCCGGCTCTTCACAGCAACTGTCCCAGTTCATAATTTATCAAAAAAAATAATGTCGTAGTCCAATGCAAACAGCCTCACGCTGCTGGTCTCCAAAAGGGTCACTCTTAACCAATCAGGATTGGCAGATGCCATCTGATTCCACCAATCAAATGGTGAATGCTCCATATGCAAAGCTGATGCTCACAAAAATTGGCGAATGTGTTCGTAGAACCTTAGCCAAGAGGAATGCCCGCTGATCTGGGCTGGTGATCAAAGAATGGCCACTGCTTCCAATGCAAATCACAGATTCTATCTCCCTCAGGTTTGGCAACTCTCCATGTCAAAATTGCAGGGCTGTCAATTTGACCAATAGCGAAATGACAATGTGTAGGTACTTAAAGGTCCCACAATCCAAGACCATAGATGCGATGTAAGTAAAGTGATGCACACACTTTATTACAAATCTTACGTATAACAAATTTTATCATTAATCCTTCAGCTGGTGATTTACCAGAGAAACATTTTCCTTGGTGGTTATATTGGTGTTCGGCAACTGAAGTGTTTAATTAAAGGCATGCAAGTATATATTTAAGTAGAGTACGATTTTCAGTTTTGAATAAGTAATTAATTTTTTTTTTCTATAAATAATTTGAATACTTATTTGAATTTGACACAAATAACTGAAAATTGAGAGAATCGCCATAAATCGTGAGATAACTCAATAAATAACACATACTAATATCTTTCTCAAAATATAAACCGGTATTACCTTATCCGCTTTCAAAAGAATATCGGAAATACATACATTTTGTAAATGATTATTTAAATCAAATTCAAATTTATGTAATTATTCTGAATCTCTGGCCGCGGATAATACGAAATATTTTTAAATAAAACCTTTTGATTTACCTTAATTACTTCAAAGGGAAATTGACTGCATTTGGGAAAATATATATTTATATTTTTGAATTTAATGGCTTTTCACCCCAAAGGAGTGTTCTAGCCAAATTAAATTTTTTAATTACGTGAAATGATCATTCGCTTTCGTTGTATGGGAAAACAGCCGGAATAATTTCTGTTGATGATATTTTCTTTTGTTGGTATTCCTGAAACCAGTGGCTAGAATTTTTACCATTAACTCTATGCAAATGCTAAGAAAGGATAAGATAGGTTATGTTTGGTTAAAGGCCCGTTTATAATAGGAATAAGCGGTAAGAATAGGCCGGTGCCGTAATCCGTTATCCGTAATATTTTAGATCGTCGTTTATAATTGAAATAGGAATAGAATAGAATACGTCCATAGAAGTGACTATGCCGCTGTCATTTGTCTATGTTAGCTGTCAACCGAGAGTATATTCTTCCTCCATCTTATAAAAGTTTAATGTTTTATATAAATAAATATTGAAACGATGGATACATCAGACATTGTTGCATGTGGAATGTTTTTGTCAAGTCTGGGGCTAGCATACGCTGCAATAGGAGACACACAGTTGACGAAAAAAATGAGGAAAAAACGACGTTGGAGTGTGCGTCCCATTAATCATAAAAGGAAGTATCTATTAACTCCGCGTAAATACTTGATCACAAAATTATTGTTCGATTGTCAAATACATAAATAAACCACTCTTGTCAAATAGTAGATACCATAGAGTATCAATTGAAAATACATAAATCTCGGTATATATCTCAGCTTTCTGTAATCCGTAACCGCAAAAGATAAAGTTGGATCATCTTTTCGGTTATGGAAAAAAAATAAGAGATTATTGCCATCTATTATAAACGAATACACAGGTTTCCAATATTCCAACTTCTACGGCCTAGAACTTTACGGCTTATTCTTACCGCTTATTCCTATTATAAACGGGCTTTTAAGGTTAGATTTGATAGGTTAGGTTAGATTAGGTTAGGTTTAGTTGGGTTGGGTTAGTTTAGATTAGTATAAGTTAGGTAAGGTCAGGTTGAGTTATTATTTATTTTGTAAGAAACAAACCGCTTTTACATAATATACAATGATAGATATAAATATACAATTTAACTAAAGTCAAGCCACAAAAGTTTCTTATGCTAAAGTTCATTGGAAATGAAGTTTTAATATCTTAAAATTAATTTGGTGTTAAAGGAAGGGGAGAGAAAGATGAAAAAAGGAACAGGATAGGATATGCTCCCGATACATTCCATACTCCCATATTAATAATCGGTCGTACGCATTACTTTATATCGATATTTCTTTACGTTATTTAAAAAAATGTCAATGCTGTAAAATTTTGTATTATATTGTGCACATATACGAGGAAATGGGGAATTTTTTCGAATGTTTGTTCTACACGAGGGTAGATAAAATAAATCAGATTGTCGGGTTGATCTAAACGGAATATGAAGATTTATTAAAATGGTAAGTTCTGGTGAGTCCAGCCCATTATTTAGGATTTCAAACAATAAGATTTGATCAAAAATTAGATGTCGTGTTTGGATGGAGTTAAAATTATGAAATATTATGGATTCGGTATAATTTGAGAAGTGTAAGTTTAGTTTATAATTTATGTGTTTAAAACATTTTTTTTTAATTCTTTCACTTCTTTCGATGGGCTTGGTATAAAGGAGTCCAGATCGGCGTACAATGTTCCAGTGCGGGCGAATATATGAGGTGTAAAGGGAGTATACAGTGTTTATGTTGTGGAAGGATTTTTGTATGCGAATTATAAATCCCAGGATTTTATTGGCTTTGTTAATGAAGTCATCAGTGTGTTGGATATAGTTTAATTTAACATCCAGTGTTACCCCAAGGTCCTTGAAATATTTTACTTCATTGATGTGTGTGCCGTTTAGTGTGTATACAAAGGATATTTTATTTTTATTACGTGTAAATGTTAATTTATTGCATTTCGCGATGTTATTAACAAGTTTGTTTGATTCGCAATAGACAAAAAGACGATTGAGGTCCTCTTGAAGTTTAATGCAGTCGTTGATTGATTTAATAACTAAGTATATTTTTTATCATCTGCATATGCTAGGTAATTAGCATGTAAAAACATTTGTGAATATCGTATATATACACATTAAATAATAATGGGCCTAAATGAGAACCTATAGGTTAGGTTAAGTAAGTTAGGTAAGGTTAGGTTAGTAAAGGTCAGTTTTGGTTAGGTTAGGTAAAGTTGGGTTATTAAAGGTTAGGTTATAAAGGTTTGGTAAGGTTAGGTTAGGAAAGGTTATTTTTATTGTACATAAAACAGGCATGGTGCCCAAAAATTAACATTCATGGATGTTTAAATACATAATAATAACAAAAATAGTAACAAAATGAATAAGCTAAATATGCAGAAGTAAATAACAAATAAGAATGGGTAAAAGGTATAGGTATACAAATATGTTCATAAACGATTTGTTATTGTCACACCTGTACTGGTAAGATATTGATTAGGTGGGTACAATGTTGCTTCTCTTAAAGGGCTTCATCACATTATCAGTTTAATATGATTAAGGTAATACATTTTTTAAAGTATTTAAATCTATCATTAAAAATTTCTATTTCATTATTAGAGCCATGTATTATGTTATAATTTCTTAATGTTCGCGATACAGGGGAAAAATATCCTGTATTTTTTGTGTGGTAAGCTTTAATATAGAAAATGTCTTTCATCCTCCTTGTTGATTTTCTAGATAGTATATTGACGTTAATTTGAGATAAAATGTTTGGTGTATCAACTGATACATGTATAATTTTGTGTAGAAGCAGTACGTCAGATAGTTTACGTCTGACAGTTAGTGAGTGTAGTTTATAGTGCAAAATTCGGTAATTATATGTTCCAAATTGACCAGATAAACTTTCACGATTAGCAATTACACGGGTTAGTTTCTTTTGTATAGATTCAATCAATTATGAATCTCATAATTGGGAGACCAAATTGTTGATGCGTTTTCGAGAATACATCGCACAATTGATTTATATAATGTTAAAGTTAATTCTGTACTCTTAAAACAATTTGTAGATCTTAGCGTTAATCCTAATACTTGTGATGGATTTTTGAAATTGTATCTACATGTTTATTGAAGCTAAGTGACGACTCAAATGTCACGCCTAAGTTTTTGATTGAAGTTGTGTTTAGTAAAGGGATATTGTTAATGTGATATGTGTTTGAGAATTTATTAATGTTCTTTGTGAATGAAATTACGGCACATTTGTTTTCATTAAAATATAAATCATTTGGTGTGTCATGTTAGATTTGGTTAAGTAAAGTTGGTTTATTAAAGGTTGGGTTAGGAGATTATAGGTTTGGTAAGGTAAGGTTAGGATGGGTTATAAGAGGTTGGGTTATCATAGGTTTGATTAAGTAAAATAATAATAATACTTAGTAATAAATAGTTTAAGGCGATGCACTACGACGCGTAAAATTTCGAATCAAGCCGTTAACAATAACACCCCTTATGCAGATGGCGATAAGGTTTAAATTACCATTCAACACCATCCGTCTTTTTTGATAAATAGACAGGCACAAATATTTAATTGTTTTACGATAATTTTATAAAGAACTTAAATTGCTACATTATACAGTAAAACCGAAACCGAAAATGCGTTCGTAAGTTGGAGATTTTGAACTTTAAAGCAGTTTTTATTGGCCTGATACATTATTTTTTCTAGGCTTCTAAAAAACTTATCTTACACTAGGGCGTGTAATAAATAAATAAATTAATATTTTTGCTGACATATCTAATCGAGTTCACTAAATTGCTACTTGACGGTATAACTTACTACTTGCCCATTAAATTACCAAACGCTTTAGTAGTCGCTCATCATTGACCTTGCGACTGGCTGCGGAACCAATAGAGAAATTGTTTAAATTCGTATGACAACTTATTAAATATGAATGTATTCAACGGTTCGTTGACCATATTTATTTTTAAACTAGATGTACTCGCCAAGCGTTGCTGCGGCTCAGTCTGTCTGTGCACATAGAAAAAATAGCGCGTGTTGCTTTTACGTACAACATATCAAACTTTAAAAAAACATGTTTTTACCTATTAAGGGTAACATGTACATAATAAAGATATATAAAACACGTGTTTTCGAATGCAACGTTGAATCAAAATTTCAAAGCAATCGGTGAAGAACTTTCGGAGATTTAAGATTTTGAACAAACCAAAATTTACATTTTTTGTTATATAGATTATGTCATTTCATTATTTTTTGTTATGTATTGTGTCCAACAATATTAAACACGGGTTGTCAGATGATATAATATGGAAGAAAAGTTATTCTCGCTTAAAAGCAGTTATTTGTTATACTTGGAGTACCTTTCGCTCTCGTAACATAGATGACACATGATAATACCAAAATAAAATCTATTTATCCTACAACCATTATTTAAAATCATGATGAAAGAGAAATGGGCCTTTTTGGCCCGGAGGTCTGTAGTCCAATATTTCAAAAGACAAAAGTAACACACGATATTTCAGGATTTCCACAGTTTAAGGTACTTACTTGGTACTTACTGCCGATTTCAACTGCGTTGGTGCCACCGAGAATATACGTTGAAGTCAAATTTAACTTATCTCTGTCGCTAAGAATGTTCGTGTTACGTGGCTTAAGGTAATAACCTACAACTTACACTTTTACTTTTACCAAAATTGATTGTTATCTTCTAACATGAGGCTTGAACATAAATAAACCACTCACCACTTGAATTTTCTAGGTTATAAAAATCATAGTGCAGTGACAGTTGGGTTGGATCATAGATGTCGGTATTTATTCTGTTCTATTATGCCCCGTCAGACAGAATGATTTTAATTGAACGACTTTTATTGAATGATAAAAATTGAACAAAACTTTGTTTAGACGTTTCAATTTAACTCGAATCGATATTGTTAATCAAGATGGCGTCAAGTGAAGTTATCGCTGCCTGTGTCCTTATAATTTCGGACCTTTTACTGAACGAACTTTAGAATATGAAAAAGCGCCAATAATGTCGTATGTGGGCCAGAAAATGGATTGTAAGAAGAAACAAATTATATGCTTCTAACCCTATATTGAGAGAGATGGCGTTAGAAGATAACGAAGTCTATCGAAATTATTTCCGAATTTTGGAAGAACAATTTGATGTACTGTTGTCTAAAATTCAAGAAAAAATCCTAAAACGGGACACTTTATGCGCGCGTCTGTCCCGGCAAAAAACTAAGTTACAACTTATGCCAAAATACCTGGAACGAAGGATTCCTTTTAAAGTCTGGCTTATATGCATAGAGTTCTAAAAAGTACAAAATTATTGTTTATTAAAAAGTGTTTGTTGCAATATAATTTGTTATGAAGGTAAATTCATACGTGTTAATTAAGATGTACAATTCCGTAGTACATTATTTTGATGTATCTCTTAAGGTTTAGCCAGCGTTAGCAATGTAAGCCCAGAAAATATTTTTTTTATGACTTAATTACAAAACATTGACTTTTATCTACTTTTGTATAAATATAATATGCATGTATTATAATATAGTACAGGGTTTTCCAATATGAGGTGTTATTTTGAATAGCCTGCTATTTCGGTAGATGTTACTTTTGAAGCTGTCATTTTTTGACATTTGACAAGTAGAAACTACGTTATCAATAAAAATGGAACGATACACGCTTCAACAACCCATTGAAATTATTCAAATTCACTTGAGTGAATCAAATGCAAATCATCTTGAGTGATGAGGCCATTTCCACCTCGGTGGCTTCGTCAACAAGCAAAATTGTCGCATCTGGGGCTCGGAAAACCCAAGAGTTATTGTTGAAAAGCCTCTCTATCCTCAACGTGTGACTGTTTGGTGCGGTTTATGGTCCGGCGGAATCATTGGACCTTACTTTTTCGAAAATGAGGCTGGAGCAACAGTTACGGTGAATGGATTATTAATGATGCTATCGAGAGATGATTAATGATTTTTTATGGCATGAAATTATATAATAATATATATTTTGTGGAATAACTTAATCAGTAAAAAGAAAAAGCTACGGTCACATCTAGGACTTGAACCTAAGACCCTTGCCTTGCAGGGGTGGAAATGGGCCTCATCACTCAAGATGATTTGCATTTGATTCACTCAAGTGAAATTTAATAATTTCAATGCGTTGTTGAAGCGTGTATCGTTCCATTTATATTAATGGCGTAGTTTCTACTTGTCAAATGTCAAAAAATAACAGCTGCAAAAGTAACATCTACCGAAATAGCGGGCTATTCAAAATAACACCTCTTATTGGAAAACCCTGTACATGGCCCAAAACTGACTTTAACTTTGTGGAGTTCTACAACGAAGTAGGCTTTAATTTGAGATAGTACTTTTATAGTTGGGGTGTGGTGACCACCATTCAAATATGTGTATTATTTTCAAAGATATAGCAGTTTAAAGCAAAATCCTTTTTCTCGAACGGGACCCTATTTTTGCCCGTTTTAAGTGTGTTAAGAGAAATACACTGAAAATATCACAGGCTCGAGGGGTGTAGTGTATGGAGAATTATCGTGAGTTTATTGTAGCGTGTCGGGTAGTATGCAATAATACTCTTAGGTGATCTATGTACTTGTATTTATTGGGGAGCTGAGACTGAGTATCGAACCTTCTACCCAGGAACTGGATTCGACAACTCTTCGAACCGAGCCAAATCCCGATTGGATTAAACTGTTATTTTTAACGGAATCAAATTTCAGAGAAATGCTTATATTATTGCTTGTGTTTGCGTGATTGCCACCAAAAGTTGATAGCATGCATTGTCATCGACAACGAGTCTATCTGGCGAGTTTCAGCACGATCGGATGTTGTAGAGTGGGTTGATTTCCACTTTCAAGATTTGCTTTCATTTACGAAAGCAAAAGTGAAATTGAAATAGATATATTAAAAAAAATACAGAATAACATTAAGATGGGTTCAGAATTGAACCATCACATTTTTGGTCAATTTGATTGCACCCTGGACACCATGTATTTTATTATATACTGACTTGCTGATCTTCCCGCAGTGCGCGCACACGAAGGTGGGTCGCTCGCCGACGTGCGCGGCGGCGTGTCCGAGAATACTTCACAAAAATCCCAATTGTCTGGCATATGGTGGTGAGGAGGGGAAGGAGATGGGGAAGATAAAGGTGGAGATGCCAGTCTAAATGGCACCAGACGGTTGGGACCAGTATATATTTTTTTAAGATATGAAAATTTAATTTTCACCTCTTTGTGTCTCTGATTATGCTGTTGCAAACTGGTTTCAGATACAAAATACTTGGCGCAGGCGTTGCAACGGTATGGGGCGGCGAGGTACTTGGCAGCCAGTCGCATTCGCGCCAGCTCCTGAAGCTGTTGCTCCTCGGTCTGACGCACCACGAGGACCTTCGACGGCTCAAAGCGTGTCCGCGGTCTTTTCGCTGGAGCTAGAACATGTAAAAGAACAGATAATGCGTAGGCAGAGATGGCTGATGTATTCAACATCGTTCATGGCACATCTCCATTATTTCTATTATCTATGACAATGCCATTACAAAGTCATTAAATTCTTTTATCTGTGAATTTTAACACTACACCTATATAGGAGATACAGGGTTTTCCAATAAAAGGTTGTATTTTGATATTCAATCGTAAAAGATCAATGGTTTCGTTGCTTGTGTGGCATGTAGCACTGTCTTGTTGAAAGTAAACATTGTCCAAATCAATACCATTCAATTCCGGCCATAAAAAATCATTAATCATCTCTCGATAGCGCATTCCATTCACCGTAACTGTTGCTCCAGCCTCATTTTCGAAAAAGTAAGGTCCAATGACTCCGCCGGACCATAAACCGCACCAAACAGTCACACGTTGAGGATAGAGAGGCTTTTCAACAATAACTCTTGGGTTTTCCGAGCCCCAGATGCGACAATTTTGCTTGTTGACGAAGCCACCGAGATGGAAATGGGCCTCATCGCTCAAGATGATTTGCATTTGATTCACTCAAGTGAACTTTAATAATTTTAATGCGTTGTTGAAGCGTGTATCGTTCCATTTTTATAAATGGCGTAGTTTCTACTAGTCAAATGTCAAAAAATGAAAGCTTCAAAAGTAACATCTACCGAAATAGCGGGCTATTCAAAATAACACCTATTATTGGAAAACCCTGTATATCTATGTTTTACTTTTTTGGTAAGTTACTTCTAATAGGAGTTAGGCCCTCCAAAAATCCTTAAATATGCTTAGTTTGAACGCCGTCAACGGACATTCATTATGCAATGTATTTTTACAGATAATAGTTTATTTTAGTACAAATCATCTAATCCTTCATTTTTGGAGCAGAAAACAGCGGAAAACAAAACTTCAATTATGATGATTTTATTAAGGTTTAATCAGCCTGAGATGCTGTTGTCCCTTTCGCTCAGGCTTTCGGGGGGTAACAGCGACAGTGACAGCAACAGTTTTGTAAAATACAGTTTATTCAAATTTCTCGGTGCCCGTGTTTTGTGTTTCAAAAATAAAAATAAAACTTACCGTGCTTTGCAACTTGTGACTTTTCACGTTTCAAGTTTTTTCTTTGAACCTTGGCGTTGAGTGGTTCTACATCACTCTCGTCAGTCTCTTCGTCATTAATTTCCACTCCATCTTTACCGCCTATCTCTCTTTCTCCAAGCAATTCCTTTTTTGATAATCTTTTCTTAAACCGCACCACTCTCACTTTTTCTTCTTTCTCGTCATAACCAGATTCGTTGTGTTGAGAAAAATCACTTAAGTCATCATTTTCCACTTTAACGTTGCTGATGTTTATAAATTCATGCGCATTTACGTCCTGTGTTTGGTCTGATTTAAAAAAGTCTTCATTATTTGAATTAACATTTCTCCATCTGCTGTCATCTGTTTTATGCGCGTCGTCATCATTTGAACTGTTCCGTTTGCGTTCATTTGTTTTATGTGCATCGTCATCATCATTTGAGTTGTTCCATCTGCATTCATTTGTTTTAAGCAAGCCGTCATCTTTCAAACTAAAACTATTACGTCTGCGTTTATTTGATTTATGTGAGTCGTCATCATTCAAATTAAAACTATTATGTCTGTGTTTATTCTTTTTATGTGATTCATCATCAAATGACTTCAAATTGTTTACGTTCCTTGTTTTATGCGAGTCGTCATCATCGTTCGATATAGAAGTGTTTAGTGACTTTCGATCATTCGAATTCAAAACTACTTTTCGTTGGCATTTATTTATTTTAAACGAATCTTCGCTATCTTGTGGTGCATGTTCAATGTTAAAGACTTCTGCTTTAATGGTCGGAACTTCCAAAGGTGAATTAGGTGCTTCATTGTTTATCGAATCTTCGTTAGTTAGTAAAGTTTTGGACGGGCGATGAGTGTATACTTTGAATTTTCGTTTGCCATTGCTTACACTTTTACGTTGTAAACATTGTACGGAGAGAAGTGAAGATCTCGATAGCTCCGAGAAAGGAGAGGGCTGATTCGAAAAAGCTTCTACATCAACCTGCAAATATGTAAATATAAATAATAATACATATAGCATAGTAAATAAAAAAAAAAATGTTTTAAACCAATTTATTGAGTTATATAGGTTGACCGGTTTCGGTTGAACTCAATCTCCTTCAGGACAATGGAGATATAAACTGAATTAAAATAAGGAGGACAATTATAAGGTTAACAAAGTTATATATAATATAATGTCAATCCACAAAGTGTTTGCTTCCTTTCATAAGATAATATAATAATTTTTTTGTATTTAGTAAAAGATTATACATTATTTAAGAAATGTTTTGACTGCCCAACTAGGAGGATTCTCGTTTTAGGACATTCAAATTAGGATGAGTATTAACATTTTGATAAGTTGTTTGATAAGTATAGTATTAAAATAATAATGAAATAATAGGAACATGTACTTTTAACTGGTGCCTAAGCCTACTAACATATTTTGTATAAATATGAATAACAAAGAGAAGAAATAGAATAAAATAAAATATCCAATTAAACATAAGATTAACTGCTGCTTGGGTAGCATTCTAATTTAAAAGTACGAGGAAGGTACATATATACACATAATGATAAAGATTAGAACATAAAGGTATCTTTTACATGGTTTATTTTTTGTTGGAGTTTTTGTTGTTGTTTTTGGTTTGTGTTTGATTTCATTTTTTGTGTAGTAAAAGTTCACTTTCCTTTCTACCTAATTGATGAAACCAATTAGTGGTCAATTTATGAAGAATAGCTGTGTTTTCCTTTTTCCAAGCATCAGGCATGAAGTTGTATAGTTTTGGACCTAAGAATGAGAAGTGTCTTTGAGCGAGAGATGTTTTAGTTGTGAGTGGTACAATTGGATTTCTTCGTGAGTGGCGGGTGTCGTGAAAGTGGTTAATAGATGGGTAGAGGTGGCGTTGTTGATGGGTGTTTAAAATTAATTTTCTCATGTATAGTTGTCTAACATCCAGAACTCTTCAAATAGTGCATCGCTATGACATCTAAATGGTTTTTTGAAGATTACCCTTAGTAGTAATTTATTTTATTAATTTGTGTTATTTCACAATTTATTAATTTAATATTAAATTTTTAAAAGTTTATTTGCAACACGTTCCAGAGTGTTAGATACTTTCAGTAACGCCCTGGTGAAAGACCAACATTCAGAATCGAGACGTTACTCGAAATGGCTTTAATTGTGTTTGGTGAACAGATTTGAATACTAATAATATTTGGATGATTTGTATAGCACCATTTTTGTGAAAAATCACCTCAATCACCTATATTCAAACATACAATGCTATCTTATTACTAACTATAGCTTAGACAAACTATTGTCAATTTATCAGATTGCATCTACTGGTTCGTCCATCACTAAGGTCGGTTGCAGTGTTTGACCGACGGTCAGTGCGTACGTCAGTCGCGCTTGTCATTTGTATGAAATTTCATAAATCGTTCGTTGCAGGACCGACCGTACGCATGCTTTTATCGCTACGCAGTGCGCACGAGAATCGTCAATCGAGCGCGTGCGCATGCGGACCGTCGGTCGACCGACGAGCTAGACAGTGTTCATTCTTCACTTCGCTTTTACCAATAACAAAATCATTTTCTATTATTCAAAAATTGACTGTTCGTTCCGAAGTACTTAAAATAGCCATGTTCATTCATAATGGTGATACAGCAACTAGTCGTCCCCATTGTTCCAGTACGACATACACAGTAACATCGCCAGAAATCATCGCAAATTTATCAAGAAACATATTTATCTGACCTCGTTATAGTGTGCAATATAGCTGTGAATGAGGAATACTTGGAGCAGGTGGATGAGTTTGTGTATTAAGAAGTATGTTCTAGAGAGATGGGAAGGCTGATAGAGATATTGAAAGAAGGGTAAATGCAGGTAACTCCATTCATGGAGAACTGAACGCAGTTGGCGTTAACAAAAAATTGTCCAAATAAGCGAAGTTAGCAGTCCACAATGGAGTGCTGGTACCTACCCTGATGTATGGAAGTGAGGCATGGAAATGGCAAAGAAAGGATGAAAGTAGATCGAATGCTGTTGAAATGAGATCCCTGAGGCGTATGTGTGGTAAAACCATGTATGATCGTGTGAGGAATGTGGATATCCGCAAAGAGTGCAAGGTTGATGTAAGCGTAATGAGTAAGATCAAGAAAGGGACGCTTAGATGGTTTGGGCATGTAGAGCGAATGAGCGAAGAAAGGAGTGTAAGGAGAATATACGATGCAAATGTGAATGGTAGCAGAAGTCGGGGACGCCCGAGGAAGACATGGCACAACTAAGTGAATCAGATACTTGAGTCGGGCCATGTCAAGAGTCAGAACAATAGAAGAGTATGTATGAGACGATGTATGAATGTGAATGAGGCAAGGAGTGTGTGCAAGACTGAGTTGTTTGGCGGTCCGTCCTCTCTGCCTACCCTTGCGGAGAAACGGCGTGATGGTTAGTTAGTTAGTTATGTTTAAAGAAAACTTATCAGTTTGATACAAATATATAATTTAGTATACTTAACTTATCGAAATTATCTGAAAGGCGAAAAATATTTGATCTCCTTTTATTATATAAAATTGTTCATTCAAGGTTGGACTGTATCTATATCTTTACATATACCTCCAAAATATACCAGACGGAATATTTTATTCTACAACAATAACTTCGCTACGAATTCTGTGTTAGAAAGAACACATAGGTTAGGCAATGAACTAAGTGATGTCGCTGACATATTTGATTTAAACTTCAAAACATTTAAAGCCAAATTAGTCCACCACTTTTTAAATGTAAATAATGTATGAGAAATCATTATATTTTATTTCGATTTTCTATTGTTTGTTTTATACTCTTGTTAAAAATGAAATTTGTTATTGTTATGTACTTAAAAGCCAAATAGGGCGTCAATAAATACATAAATAATTCAATAGCGTGAACTAACGGTACGGCACTGACGGTCGGTCGGTGGTATGCGATCGTCATGACCGACCGAACGCATGCGTTTCGTCAGGACCGACCGTACACACCGACCGTCGGTCGTGCACTGCAACCGGCCTAATGCAAAACTATAGCCAGGTATGTCCCCACCCTCTTCCCTATCTCTTTCCCCTAATCACAACATGCCCCAATTGGGGATGCTTTAGCCTCACTTGCTCCAGGCTGTTGGGAGCAGTTGGGACTCTTGTACAACGTTTACATAAAAATATAGTTTTACATTAATGTGCGGAGAGCCTTTTCGAGGAAAGGAAGGAGTAAACCTGGATCTTGAAGAGACCCTTGTTGTAGGACGGAGTGACCCGACACTTAATAAAAAAAGTGCACAACAGTTACGACAGCCTGGAGTTAGAAGGACTGTTGCATTCCCAATTTCGGATCTGCCGTTATTTTTAATACAGGGTTTTCCAATAAGAAGTGTTATTTTGATATTCAATCGTAAAAGATCAATGGTTTCATTGCTTGTGTGGCACGTAGCACCGTCTTGTTGAAAGTAAACGTTGTCCAGATCAATATCATTCGATTCCGGCCATAAAAAGTCATTAATCATCTCTCGATAGCGCAATCCATTTACCGTAACTGTTGCTCCAGCCTCACTTTCGAAAAAAGTAAGGTCCAATGACTCCGCCGGACCATAAACCGCACCAAACAGTCACACGTTGAGGATAGAGAGGCTTTTCAACAATAACTCTTGGGTTTTCCGAGCCCCAGATGTGACAATTTTGCTTGTTGACGAAGCCACCGAGGTGGAAATGGGTCTCATCACTCAAGATGATTTGCATTTGATTCACTCAAGTGAATTTTAATAATTTCAATGCGTTGTTGAAGCGTGTATCGTTCCATTTTTATTAATGGCGTAGTTTCTACTTGTCAAATGTCAAAAAATGACAGCTTCAAAAGTAACATCTACTGAAACAGCGGGCTATTCAAAATAACACCTCTTATTGGAAAACCCTGTAGTTTTCCAAAATCAAGGTCTATAATTGGCCAGTAGGTATAATAAATTCAGTAGTCATTGGCGCGCCTAGACTAGAGGGCGCAGCCAAGTACACTCGCTCTAGTTGTCTAACTCGTACACGCGCAGTCAATATACCCCCGCGTCTAGCTTGCTAGAGCTTACCATTTTACTCACCAGGGAACATTATTGTAGTTTTAAGACATTTCCTCTGTGTATTCTAGCAACTGTCGCATGTGTTTCTGTTAGTTTCATTCTGCCACGTATTTTGTTAGAATAAGTTTATAAAATGGAGTCTTCGTGCTGTTTTTAAGAAATACCTGTTTTAATTTTGAGCATATTTTGTTTTAATTGGACACAACATCAAACATTAGTTTTTTGGAGTGACAGATTATTGAGAAAGTTTACTGTAAGTAGATACACTTGTAAAACAGTGGCTCGAGGGAACTCTCCATCTACGATGTAGGACTTGATGACAGCTTGAATGAGAGTATTTTCGGATTAAAATAAATTGCTAAATTAACCTGTTTGGAGTTGTACTGCATCTGCGCCCATTTCAGCAAGGTTCGGCTGGTCGTGAGGCATCCTTTTCTGAACTGGGCCGCTCGGAACAGCTGGTGGTAGCAAGGAATGCACATTTTGAGGACTTTATCTTCCGAGGATAGCTGGAATCGACAAAATGAATTAAAGGACAACCCGGAGCGGTATTATAATGAAAAATTGTTCCTTGAAAACACAGTGATGAAATTCAACTTTGAAGATAAAATATGGAGAAAAATTTAACTTATCTAAATTAACCTATTATTTTATAATTGTCTGTTTTATCTGGTTACTATAAAAGACAGTTAACCTTTACTTATCTGTGGTGTGTATTTACTACATATTGCTTCTAATAACTTTAATAACTCTATAAATATAATAAATTCTGGGTTCAGATTTTAGGTATTCCTCCGTTATTCATTTATGCACTGAATTAAAAAATAAAATTTTACACAGTTTTCAAATTCAATTAAAAATCAGAGATTTTTGTTAAAAATCAGAAACAAATACACCAATACAATCAACCGTGTGACACTGCTACGCTAAGAGTGTGCGAGGAAATTACACGCTATTGATGTCCCGCTTTAGTTCGTTATGCGGGAACATGTGAAATCCACACGTCCACAGTTGTATTTTGATTTAGACCATCGATACGTACGACCACATAGCTGTGTGTGTGCCAGCCGCTAGCCAGTCGGTTGCGGACCGTCGTTAAATTTGGACCCCTCGCACGTTTTTTTAGCATCTGCCGATGGATTTTTCATGTTTTCAGCAATTAAATTACAATTATTATCACTTTTGATATAAAATATAATAAACACAAGCGATTAACTATGAATATTCATATTTTTCCGATATTAAATCGCTTATTTTGAGATGTGTATTGACTACACAGCACCGGAACGCGTGGATTTTTTTAGCACAGTAAGGGAAAGGTTAAACCTATTATTTTAGTTATATCAAAATACTACTAACGACATCTGTGTGTACGGTACTTATTAAATAAACACCAGTTCATTCGGTCTCTTTGTATAAAAGACCGTGTTTTATTTAATAAAACCCTCTTAACAGCTCAGGTACGGGTCTCAATCGAAGTCAGAGAAAGTTAGCCTCTCAAAAGCTAGGCGCACTGTACAGGGCTTGCAGATACTGGAATACTTGGATTTGTACACAATTGCTGTACAAATCGCAAGTGCACTCAAAATATAAAAAATAAAAAAAACACTGGTAAAATTTCGATCGCGCTGGCCTCGCTTATTATGAATATTTTTTAAATAAAACCTTTAGATTCACCTTAATTACTGTACGACACAACTTTTAACCTTCGGGGCGGTGGAAAATATTGCAATAAAAATTTCAATTACATAAAATTAAAATTAGCTTTCGTTTTGTGAAACGAGGCCGTCCATTTTCAAACTTTATTGACAAATGTCATTTTGTTTTGTTGGTATTTATGTTACTATAGGACGAAACGAACGGCTTGAAGTGGCTAGAAACATAATCGCCCGGGCGTTTTTTTAATGTTAAAAAATTCCGTTAAATTGGTATTTACCTAATATGCATGCATTGTGTGCGTTGTGATTGAATTTTATTAGCTGGATTTTATTTTTTTACGTTCAAATTTTATTTAAGTTAACTATTTCTGCGATGTTGAGCGGCTACGCTAAGTTTTTGTAACATGGTTTATGATGAAAAAGAAAATGCCCCCTTTATACCGCCTGCTTGCGTCAAGGCAAGAAAAACATCCCAGTTTTCAATTAGTTTAGCGGCTACGCTAGGTTTGTGTAACATGGTTTGTGATTCAAAAGAAAGTATCCCTTTCATACCGCCTGCTCGCGTCAAGGCAAGAAAAACATCCCAGTTTTCAATTAGTTTAGCGGCTACGCTAGGTTTGTGTAACATGGTTTGTGATTCAAAAGAAAGTGTCCCTTTTATACCGCCTGCTCGCGTCAAGGCAAGAAAAACATCCCAGTTTTCAAATAGTTTAGCGGCTACGCTAGGTTTGTGTAACATGGTTTTTGAGATATATATATATATATATATATATATATATATATATATATATATATATACCATGTTACACAAACCTAGCGTAGCCGCTAAACTAATTGAAAACTGGGATGTTTTTCTTGCCCTGACGCGAGCAGGCGGTATTAAGGGGACACTTTCTTTTGAATCACAAACCATGTTACACAAACCTAGCGTAGCCGCTAAACTACTTGAAATCTGGGATGTTTTTCTTGACTTGACGCGAGCAGGCGCTATAAAGGGGGCACTTTCTTTTGTATTACAAACTTAGCGTAGCCGCTCAACATCGCAGAAATAGTTAACTTAAATAAAATTTGAACGTAAAAAAATAAAATCCAGCTAATAAATTTCAATCACAACGCACACAATGCATGCATATTAGGTAAATACTAATTTGACGGAATTTTTTAACATTAAAAAAAACGCCCGCGCGATTGTCTCTAGCTACTTCTAGCCGTTCGTTTCGTCCTATAGTAACAGAAATACCAACAAAACAAAATGACATTTGACAATAAACAAATAAAGTTTGAAAATGGACGGTCTCGTTTCACAAAACGAAAGCTAATTTTAATTTTACGTAATTGACATTTTTATTGCAATATTTTCCACCTCCCCGAAGGTTAAAAGTTGTGTCGTACAGTAATTAAGGTGAATCTAAAGGTTTTATCTAAAAATTATTCATAATAAGCGAGGCCAGCGCGATCGAAATTTTACCCTTTGTTCTATAGGTACTTAAATCTCATACGGTTTAGCCAGATTTTTAATGTATATTCCAAAATATATTTTTAAGACTTGATTATAAAACATCGACTTTTCTCTACTTTCTATAAATATAATATGCACGTATTATATATGTAAACCTTCCGGAAGAAATTCTCTACATGATAGTGAAAACTCTATCAAAAGCGGGTGGGTAAATTAGAAGAACTAAGCGCACAAATAGACAGACACGGATTACGACTTTATTTTATACTATTTAGAGAAGTTGAAATCAAGTGTGGCTGTATTTAAAAAGCCTTTATATGCAGCGTAATTCGACGAATTACCAAATATCTCACTTACCTCAATAAAGCAAATTTCACGCAAATTTAGTATAGAACTGTCATCTAGAAGTCTCATGTTAGAAGATTTCCTCAGGCAAGTTCTGCATACATTTTTACCAGCCACTTGCTCGAACATTTTACTTACAAACTGTTCAGGTGGAGTCATTTTAAAGACAGAGAAGAAAAAAACAAAGAATTGTTTACTTTGTTATCGAAATTTGAAATAAAAATATTGACATTTCGTTAAGCAATTTTTGACAGCAAATGTTTGAGTGTTGCCAACTTCAATAAATATTGAATAAATTTCTTATTTTCATTCTATTATATTGTTTATAATGTTGAAGTCGAGTTATTCAGCGTTAGTTTGGTGTAAAAATAAAGGTAGTTGATAATCTTAGGCTTCTTTAATATTTATGTACAGCAGATAAGGCCCCTCCATTTCATCTCTTACACTTATTCTAAATAACTCTAAATTTGTCGCGTACAACAATATTTTTATAAAAATATTATAAAAGTGTTACAGAGGTCTGAAATTCTACGTTTTTCAAAATTGTGTCGGGTTCTTCTGCTAAACCGGGTGAGTTATTTTCTGCGTATTTCAAATTCGCTATTTTACATGTTTATTTATTTATTTATTTATTGTTTAGGAACATTTACAGACTATTAACATGAAAAAAAATCATTAGATAAGCGCTGCAAAAAAAAAACGTATATGTCAACAGTCCACTTAAAAATGTTCACATCATGCACAGATTAAGTGTCATTATACACTATGTATTAACAAAAAAATATATAAACAGCAAAACGTGAGCAAAGGCAAAAAAAAAGAGATATCAGAAACAAAACATACAGATAAATATATGATCCAAAAAAACAAGAGAAACAAAAATAAAACAGAAAACAAATAGAGTAAATAAAAAAAAACAACAAACATTCACAATCTATTGCTAATTTGCTTTTTAAAATAAGTGAGACTATTTGCATATATATCTATGTAGTTACACTCAATAGAATTGTACAGACGACACATTCTAGATAATGGATTGAAGTAGGCAATATTGTTCTTAAATAATTCTAGATGGAATATATTATGATTCCTTAGATTACGTCTATTAGGAACTTTAATAAGAATATTGCTCACACATTGAGTTGCTTCAAGCTTGTCATGAATAATTTTGTGTAGACATATTAAGTCAGCAAATTGTCTTCTTTTATCCAGGGTCGTAAAGTTAAAGTATTGGAGTCGTTCCTCATAAGACTGCAGTACGGAACTTAGTCCAAGTTTAAACGATAACAATCTTAGAAATTTTTTTTGTACAGATTCAATAGTTTTTGAATATTTCAAGTAGTGAGGGTTCCAGATAACACTACCATATTCCAATTTGCTTCTGACCAACGAGTGGTACAAGGTTATAATGGATTGGGTATTTTTAAATGGTTTCGATATTCTATGTATAAAACCAATCATTTTCAAGGATTTACTCGTGATATCACTGATATGTACATCAAACTTAAATTTTGAATCAAGTGTGATTCCTAGATCTCTAATAGTGGTGACTGCATTTAATTGAACATTATTAATGAAATATGCACGATTCTTTCGTCTTCTGTTACGAGTGAAGGTTATAATGTAACATTTATCAATATTTAGAAACATATCGTTTTGAGTACACCAGCTATATAGTGTGTAAAGATCTTCTTGTAGCATAACTTGATCAGAATCAGTGGAAATTTTACGGTAAATCTTAAGATCATCAGCAAATAAAACAAAATGGCAGCGTAACATGGGGCCAAGGTCATTAATAAAGATTAAAAAAAGCAGAGGGCCAAGATTGGACCCCTGAGGTACACCTGAGGTTACAATTATGGGAGGTGACTCATACCCATTTATAAGTACTAACTGTGTTCTATTTTCCAAGTAAGATTTAAGCCATCTTAATAGATCACCGTGGATACCTATACGATCAAGCTTCTGTAGTAGAATAGAATGGTTTACTTTATCAAATGCCTTTTTAAAATCTGTGTAAATGGTATCTACTTGAGTTCTTTCGTTAAAAGCATTGCAAACGTAATCACAAAAGTCAAGAAGATTAGAATTAATAGATCTGTTGGGAACAAATCCATGTTGATTAATGCATAATTGTGGTTTAAAGTGTGTGAATATGAAATTATACATTATAGATTCGAAGACTTTTGCAAAACATGATAAAATACTGATTGGTCGGTAATTTTTCACAAAAGACTGATCACCAGATTTATGTATTGGAACAATATGTGCATTTTTCCATAAATCTGGGAAAGTTCCTGTAGATAATGATTCGTTAAATATAATGAAAAGTGGCTTAATCAACGAGCTAGAGCAACATCTTACAAACAGAGGAGGTATTTTGTCTGGTCCTGGGCCTTTATGTATATCAATTCTTTCTAAACAGGATTTGATTGATTCCATGCTTACATTAAGTTTACTAAGACTAAATTGGTTGAATAGAGCAGCATTTAGTCCGAAAGTATTTGATGTGGGATTCGACTGAGTATAAACTGATCCAAAGTAATTAGAGAACATGTTGGCAATCTGCTGTCCATTATTTGCAGACATTGAATCCATATACATTATTTTTGGAATAGAATTTGTATTACGCAATGATTTAGAATACGCCCAGAAAGTCTTTACATTATCTTTTATCCCTTGCTCAACTAGGTTAATATAGGTTGTGTAGCATTCTTTAAGTATTTTTTTTTATCTTTTTCTAAGAGTAGCAAACTCGGCATAGTCTCTTGGGTTATTGTGTTTTTTAGCCCGTAGTCTAACCTTATTTTTCTCTTTGAGGAGCATTTTTAGAGATTCGCTAAACCAATTAGGATAGTGATTTTTTATGTGAGTTTTTTTTTTGGAATGTGTTTATCTATAATTTCCCATAGAATATTGTAGAATAACTGTACCTTATTGTTGAGATGACAGTTGCTGAAAAGTGAGGTCCAATTTACATTTGTTAGATCCTGACAACATCCTTCATAATTACCTTTCTTGAAGTTATGTTTGACAGGAGAGTGATTTTCTTGTAAGTATTGCATTTTTTCTAAATTTACATTTATTTCAAAACAGGGATGATGATGATCGATTTTTGATAAGTTAGCTGTGGCTGAAATATTAATATTGGTTTTATCGGATAGAACAAGGTCGAGAATATTAAAATTTTTGTTAAGTAAATAATTAAATTGGTGAAGGTTACACACTGAGATCAAATTGACAAGGCAGTGAGCTTTGTGACTAGAGTAATTGGATGGAGCTAGTATTTTTTTATAATATGCTATGTCAGGTGTCCATTTAATTTCAGGTTGATTAAAATCAAATGTTATTTTTTTTTATTTCCCGTAAAAAAATACTGTTTTAAAAACAAGATAAATATATATTTCCCGTGTACAAAAACGCTAACGAAATTTTAACTTAATTTTGTACTCCGATCGTAGATGGTGCTATTTGAGAGGATACTAATTTTAAATTGTATTTTTTTTTTGCTGGAGTCAATGCACTTATTCATGAAATTATTACAAACAAACCTCTGAAAACTTTACTTTGACGTTGAAAAATCCCTCTTAACTAACTAACTAACCATCACGCCGTTTCCTCGCAGGGGTAGGCAGAGTGGACGGACCGCTAAACAACTCGGTCTTGGCAAACACTTCTTGCCTCATTCACATTCATACATACTCTTCCATTATTCTGACTCTTGACATGGCCCGACTCGATAATTCACTTGATCGTGCCATGTCTTTCTCTGGTGTTCCCGACTTCTGCTACCATTCGCATAATATATTCTCCTAACACTCATTTCTTCGCGCATTCGCTCTACTTGCCCAAACCATCTAACCACTGGATTGCTTTTGGTAATATAAAAGCGCCAATTTAAATGCCTCCGATTGCTTTATTGAAAAAAATTGCAAATTATCTCGTGATTCGGAAAAATATTTATTTTAAAATTTGAGCCCTTCCCGCGTCTAGTATTTTGCACTAAATACGAAGTTATTGAAATGCTTTATCCGTTAAAAAATAGATGTCGCAAATCCTAGGATTAATTCGTCTTCTATGGAAATTTCAAGTTGCCCATTTTATTCAGAAATTCTCTGTGTTTGTTTCGCGTGTATTTCACAACTGTCAGATATATAAATCATTGAAATGTCGTAAGTATATCATTTTAATTTAATATTACTGTACCAGTGTATCTGCTAATCATTTGTATAACTATTTAACGTGTTTTCAACTCTATTATATAAAAAAATACTGTTTTTAATACATTTCTAAAACCAAATGTGAAATTTTGCGACGCCATTACAGAGTGTGTTTTGTTTTTACAAAAATCGATTTAATTAATTCATGTGTGCATTGGAAATAAAGTTATTCCATTATAATGATTCGTAACAAAGAGAAAAATATAAATTTTATATAAATTGGGTGTTTTTTAAACAAGTAACTTGCATTTGAAATCTGTAGCAATTTATGAACATAAATTCGCCAGTTTAGGCCATTTCTGGAATTAAGGTCCCACTACACAATACGTTTTCGATGATTTCGTTTTATGATTAATTAATTTATTTTAAATTTTAAGGTTTGAATGTATTTTACAAAATATAAGTATTTACATTAATTATTTTGAATATAAAATATATAGTGGACTGATGAGAGGCAGAGGGAGACGAGGGATTGGGCCAGCCGCTGGTGCCGCTCCAGTATCAGCACTAGCTGCAGAACGAGGGCGAGGTCGTGGACGTAGGCTAGGAGCTGTAGCTACAGCTCGGTATGGAGTGTTAGTGATAGCATCCCCAATTGGGGGTATGTTGTGAGACTGAAGTTATGGAAGGAGATGGGGAAGAGGAAGGTGGTGAAGTACTTGGCTATTCACTTGTGTTTGGTGACCAGATCTTTCCGCATTCTTTCCAGGTTCTTTCCGCGTATTTACATCTCATTTAAATGTTGTTACGACAAAGCTCCCAAAGGTTCGATTTTGGGGTCCTTTTGGAGAAGGTTTGGTGGACGTTTAATATGTATATTTCAATTCTGATCATTGAAATATACATATTGAAAAATGCATATGTATTTTCGTTTTTCCCTGTACACATTACTTGTTTTGTTTTTGTTTTTTTATATATGTTTTTTCAATTTGTCTATATCTAGTAAAGTGGCTATTTTAGATCTAGTCACTATACATACAGACACCAATAAAAAATTTAATTATTTTTATTGCAAGTAATAAATTGTTCTATAATTTATTTCCCTCCCAACTATTTTTTTTCAAAACCCAACTTTTAGGTATAAAAATCATAAAGATTTTAATAAAATAAAATACTTTTTTTAAAACCACGAGTTTTAAATAATTTTTACAACCGACCGGTTTCGCTTTACTCAAGCATCTTCAGGGTACAAATTATTACTACTTGTGGTTTTAAAACTAAAAGTATTTTATTAAATATGTCAAACCACAAAGTGATTGCTTTCTACAATAATACAAAGATTTTAAGTACCGTTCTAAGCTCCTACAAGTTTGACATGAAAGGTTTCATCACCATCATCAACTTTGCTAGGTTAATTCACCTGGTGTGTATTGAGCTTAAACGCTGTAAAATCACGTATTCTGGGGGAAAAATGTCGAAATAACACGGAATTTAAGCAATTTACAAAGTATTTTCTGAAAGATTAGTAATATGTATTGCTTTGATATATATCTTATTAAAAACCTTGTTTCTTGTTTTACTATCCAATATAAAAACATGGTCATAAATATCCAGTATTAGATCTCAATTATATAAAAAACGGCGCTTCGATTTTGACATTGTAAAATAGACTGTCTGTATTATACTATTCAATTAGTTAAAAAAGGCATCTCATTACGCTTACATCAGCCTTGCACTTCTTGCGAATCTCCACATTTCTCACAGGATAATACATGATTTTACCACACATACGCCTCAGGGTTCTCATTTCAACAGCATTCAGTCTACTTTCATCCTTTCTCTGCCAGTTCCATGCCACACTTCCATACATCAGGGTAGGTACCAGAACTTCATTGTGGACTGCTAACTTCGCATCTTTGGACAATTTTTTTGTGAGCGCCAACTGCGTTCAGTCCTCCGTTAATGGAGTTACCTGCATTTACCCTTCTTTCAATATCTCTGTCAGCCTTCCCATCTCTCTAGACCATACTTCCTAAATATACAAACTCATCCAACTGCTCATTCCTATATATTCCTATGTGTTCCTCATTCACAACTATATTGCATACTGTTTTCGTACTCTCTCTTTCAAACACCCTTACTTAAAACTTACTTACATTCATCATTAACTCATTCTTCATACATACTTCGTTAATCGAGAGACTGTAGATCTTCCATACTATTAGCCTTTTATAATATAAAATCATAATATTATAATACCTTTCCGGACTATTCGTCTATTTTAGATAAATTATCAAAATAACATCATCGCTCGATGAATTTAATAGTCCAGTTGCCTTTGAGTTTGTGTATACTTATGAGTATGTTGACTGCCTTATCTATATGTCTCTATATTGTAGTCCCTTTAAAATGTTATTATTCTCTATCTATTTTATTGTGTCTTTTTGTTACATGTGTGCTTTTGTTGTAAAATTAATATTGTGAACATGACCTTTTGAAAAACCGCTTTGGCAGTTTATATTGAAGAATAAAAAAACACACACTGAGAAAACTAGGCAATTCACATAATTTTCTGTGAGATGGAAGTACGTAATTACTTACGTAAATGTCATATCTGACATTTGTTACTGGTAGCGTCTCGGCATCTAAAAAATGAACTATTCTGCGGCTTACCAAGACTTTTTTTTTAAACTTTTTTTTTATATTGGCTTTCACCCATTAAGAGTGATCTTGGCCATACATTACAACATTTTTCTTATTAATAAATACAACAAATTACAGGATAAAATTCATTACACAACATAACATAACGTAACATAAATAAACCAAACATACCATAAACATAACATAAACAAACACAACATATGGGAGTAAACAAATGTGATTATAAAACATAAAGATAAACATAACACAAACATACCATGAACATAACATGAACATAAGATAACAAATCTTAAACATAAACATAACATGGGTGTAACATAAACACAATTTAACAAAAACAATACAGAGCTGGTAATAATAGGTAATTACAAAATTATAAAAATAGGAACCTGTGCACAATAGTATTGGGCATTTTTTGTTATTTAAAAGAACAGATTTTTCCAAAATTAGAAGCATTATTTTTTTTTAAACAGTACTATGAAATTAAAATAAACAAATACAATAAAAGTATCAAGAAAAATATACAAATGCATAAAGAATAGTGTTTTAACTCAGTCAAAATATGCACAGTTGGGATTAGTAAAAATAGATAAAAATAAAGATGAAAATAGGAACTTGAACAAATGAAAGTGAAAGAAATTTGGTTTATATTTATTGTTATGGTCAGATATTAAGGCCATTTTTATAAATAAATTTTGCCAACAAATGGTAAATTTCAGTAGTGTTTAGACTAAGAAGGCAGGGTATACTGGTAGGCAATTTAATATCAAGTTTTACCAATTCATGCATGAAGTTTGGAAATTGGTCATTGATAGGACACTCAAAAAAATTATGGTCCAGAGTATCCTCTGACCCACAATCACAGTACGGCGAACTGACTATAAACCTGGCAAGATGGCTAAGACAACAAGTGTGACCCAGCCGCATTCGGGTTAAGGAAGAAATATATTTTTTAGGCATGGTAGTGTATTTGTGAAACCAGGGCTTAACAGGAATATAAGGTTGAATTAATGAGTACTGGTGACCTTTTATCAGAGAAGATTTTTTCCATTCAGAAGACCATTGGAGTTGGTACTTAGTTTTTAGAATAGGGAAATGGTCTCTAACCGGAATAGGGATATCACTTAACGGACCATGGGCAGTGGCTTCCTTAGCAATATGATCAGCCATGTCATTTCCAGTAATACCGATGTGTCCCGGTATCCAGGCTAGGACCACTGATGCATGAACCAGTGACATGGAATGCAGTAGGTCCCTGATCGAGCAGATTAGAGAGTCGCTACTGGAATTGAGTGGGGATGCGCTTATTTTTTTGTAGTGAGCTAAGCGAGTCTGAAAGGATGAGTGCGTTTTTAATATTTAATGATTTGACGAGTTGAAGAGCTTCTATGAAAGCTATGCATTCAGCAGAAAAAATGGAGCATTCTTTGGGAAGTTTGTGTGGGAAACACAATTTTCTGTGAGGAACATAGACACTGGCCCTGCAATGAGAGTCCTGACTGAGTTTGGAGCCATCTGTAAAAAAAATTATGTAGTTTGGCCAGTTGTTTTCAATAATTGTGTTAAATTCTGAATTATTTAATTGAGTTGAGTTTTTAATGTTTTTTTTTTACTTATTCCGATAAATTGATGGTCCTTCGGATAGAAATTAAAGCTTTCATAGGGGTATGAGTATAAGGGAAGAGATTCATTGAGATAGGTGTTTGTAGATAAATCCAGGAAAGAGTTGTAGCAATCATAAAAAAGGGGAGGGGTATGATTTTTCCAAAAGTGATTTGAATTAACCTCATACTTTAACGATTGAAGTATAGGAATCAAGGGATGGGATGTTATTGAACATATTTTGTAAACATATTTTTCTGCCAGGCATCGCCTTCTTATATGTAAAGGAGGTTCGCAACATTCCACTTGCATTGCGTTGATTGGAGAAGATTTCATGGCTCCTAAGACAAGGCGAAGTGATTTTGACTGGATTTTATCTAATTTATGAGAATTTGACGTGGACATTGGATCAAACAGACAAGATCCGTAATCGAGATGGCTTCGGATGAGGGCATTGTATAGAAGTTTTAAAGAAGCTGGGTGGGATCCCCGCCACACTCCGGCTAGAAATCTAAGCGGATTGATGTTGCTTTCACATTTTGTAACAACGTGATTTATATGAGAGTTCCAAGTAAACTTGGAGTCCAAAAACATTCCAAGGATCTTAACTTCCTTCGAGATAGGGATCACTTCATCGCCAAATATTACCTGAATATCCGGAAGCTTTCGTCGACGAGTGAAGATGACAACTTTGCTTTTGGCAGGGGAAAGTTCAAGACCATTACTATTTAACCAAGCCAAGAGTTTTCTAAGAGCGTTATTAATTGCTGATGCTGCGATGAAAAGATTGGCGGATATTTTGTAAAACGTTAAGTCGTCAGCATATTGGATTATGTTGCACATGAAATTAATAGATTTTTCCAGATTGTATGTGTAAATATTATACAATATCGGGCTTAAGACAGACCCTTGAGGGAGCCCTTTGAAAATTTGTCTTATGTGGGGAGAGGATTCGGATCCATCTACAAAAACAGTTCTTTCGGAGAGCAAATTGATAATGAATTGAACCAATTTAGGAGGAATACCAATCGCCAGTAACTTTTCTTGAATGGGTATATTTACTTTGTCGTATGCTCCACAGATTTCTAAAAATACTGCAATACAATATTCGTTTTTAGATAACGCTAATTTGACATCTGTAACAAGAGAGGAAAGGTTGTCAAGGGTACTTTTACCCTTTCTAAATCCAAACTGGGAAGGGGGAAGAATCTGATTTTTCTCTACAAACCAGTCTAATCTATTCTTAATCATTCTTTCAGCTACTTTGCAAAGTGTTGAAGAGGGAGCAATCGGTCTGTAACTTGAGCCTAGACTTGGATCTTTGGTACTTTTGCAAATGGGTATGATTTTTTGAATTTTCCAGTCCGGGGGAATAATACCAGAGTCCAGGAAGATATTTATGAGCGAGAGAAAGTAGGAAAGGGAATCGTCATCAGTGTGGTGGATGAATATGTTCAAGATTTCGTCATTGCCTGGAGCTGAGTCTTTTAGGTCTTCCGTGGCTCTTTTTAACTCGTCTATGGAAAATGGAGCATCTAACCAAGAAGAAGAATTTGGGGAGTAACATAAAACAGGCACTTCGTCAAGATTAGGTACATAAGAGGGAGCAATTTTGTTAAGAAAGTCAGAAATCCAAATACCAGAATTGTGAGATGACTTAGGCAGGGTAAAGGAAGACCTAAACCTGCGAATCATGGACCAAACCTCCCCCGCCGGAGTAGCAGGGGATATATTAGTGCAGAAATTACGCCAGCTGTTTTTTTTTTTAAACGGAATGTAGGTTTAGCAACAGCTTGGGCATTCTTGGCTTTCAAGAAATTTTCCACTGTCATCTGTTGGCAGTATGTCTTATTGGCCGCTTTCCTCTCCTTCAGCACTCGAAGGCATTCTTCATCCCACCAGGGGGGAGGGTGAGCCTTCGTGCCTACAGGGGATGATTTGGGAATAGACTTGTCTGCAGATTTTAGAATGGAATCCGACCAAAATTTGTAAGAGGAGGTGCAGTTATCTGAAGAAGGGGTAGGCAGGGAAAGGGTGTGACCCTGGACAGATTCTCTAAAATGGCACCAGTCGGCTTTTTTTGTGATAAATTTTGGCTTGCTTTTAAAGAGGTTAGTATTTAACCCTTGAGACAGATTTAGAATAATATGATAGTGGTCACTGCCGCAGGGGTCTGATGAAGTTCTTCAGGAAATTAGTGGATATATACTTGGGGAACAAAGAGTTATATCCACCGCACTAGGGCTCTGCCCAGGTAGACTTAACCTTGTTGGGGATCCGTCATTTAGAAGGCACATGTTCAAGGAGTCCATAAGGTCAATTATTTTGATTCCTGAGAGATCCGTTGATGAAGAACCCCAGAGAGGGGAGTGGGCATTGAAGTCACCCAGAATGACCAGGGGAGAAGATATTTTTCTAAACATGTGGGTCCATAATGAAATGTCAAATGGGGTAGAAGGGGGAATGTAGAGGGATACAAATGTAATATTAGAGACAGTAGCTGCCACTAATTGGAAGGATGAATCTGGGGGTTTTATGGAAATAGGGGTGAAGGACATTGGAGGGGACCCACCCTTTCCCGACGGCTGTGTGAGGAAACTGATTGTTTAACCTCCTTAGCCGCACACGTCAGGACTCTAATTTTTTTTTGTAAAAAGAAGCTACATTTATTTTATAACGATTCTAGACCCTCCAATGTCCCTGCATGCATGATTGTTAGTACGAAATAATGTATGCATACTTACATTAATAGTAACACAAAATAAGAACACATATGAAATGTGTTCGCCTGGTGGTTTGGCATCTAAAATTAAATAATAAATAAGGAGCACAAATTTTATAAGTGGAAGTATGATTGAAACATAAAAATATACAAGCCGCGTATCGAGGGCAGTTTACCCCACTATCACGGGGCGGTCCCAGCAAGAATGAGCGTGGCAAGCGGCCTGGCCACAACGATCCCAAGCACCCGCGTCCCTTAGCCAGTTTTCCGAGAGTACCCTCGAAGAAATGTAAATGGGGGGAGGGGGGGGGGGAGATACTCCCAAAGACCCTAGGGAATGAAGTGAGCCTCAGGTCACCGGAGGCAGGACGGAAGGGGACCGGGCTCGCGCAAACATTCCCCAGGCCCGCTCATGATGCCGGGGGAGGCACCCGTGGTTCATGGGACAGCCGCCCCGGATTAATGTCACCTTACTGGATGCAGGAACAGGGTCTATCCGCCCCCGTGGTGGGGAAATGAACAATACAGTACGATGGAGTTCAGTTCGACAACCTATTCATAAACCAATTTGTTAGTAACAAATAAAAAGGCAAATAACAAACGTAGAAAATAAGTTGTGATCAACAACAAATTGACCGTTCATAATAGAAAAAAAAGAAGGGAAAAAAAGGTTAACATAGTATTAAAGAGCTAAAACACAAAAAGAAACAGTATTATCATTATCAACGCGTTCCTAATAAATAAGGCCCAAATTCAAAAGTAAAAGGAAGAATGTGCATAAAAAAAAACAGTGTAAAGAATTGGCAAAAACGGTGTAAAAAGCCAGTATACACAATAAATGAATAAGAAATAATAAAACAAACAAATAAAATAATAAATGCATTGCGATCATGGCATAAGACAAAGAAAGTAAAACCAATGAGTATATAAAAATAAAAATAAAACATAAAGCAATCGCGCATAAACAATATTAAATTTGTTATAAGAGGAGTAACCGTGGAGTGACAGGAACAATACGCTTGGCACCTGAAACAAATATGATTTTAATCTAAATCAGCAACTCTAAGCACAGGCCATCTCTCTACCCAGGACTTTACAAACTTTTTGAAGCATTCAAAATTTTCTCTGTTCAACACGAGATCGGCATTCCATGCCGGTCTTGTAATCCCTCTCAAGCCATCCAACATTTCCTCTCGGGCATCCTTCATCAACTCGCAGTGCCACAGAATGTGCTCGGCTGTCTGGTTAGTGTCACCACATGAACAGTTCGGATGAGGAGACAAGGCGAGACTATGTAGCCGCCCCCTGAGCTCCCCATGACCGGACACCAATTGCGTCATATAGTGATCCAGTTTTATGTGCGCCCCTTCCATTCTGCTTTTAACTGAAGGGAAGAAAGAGAAAGTCAATCTACCCTTCGTCGACCTATCCCATCGCTCTTGCCATACACTCAGCGTTCTATCTCGCATGGCTTTCAATAAGCCAGGAAGGGACACCGCTCCACCGGGTGTCAGTTCAACTCCCAGGTGGACAGCGGCCTTACCTCTTGTCAATGCCTTTTTTGTCAAAACTTCCCTTATTTCCAAGTCAATCGGCAGTGTACCAGCCAGAACCGGTAATGCATCATTAGCCACAGTCCTATATGCGCCCGAAAGAGCCAACAGGGGAGTCCGTTGGCCCCACTTGAGGGCCAAGTGGATCAATGCATTATCCAGCCGGTGCTCCCACACAGAAGCTGCATACGAGACATGCGTCACGTAAACACCCCTATATATGAGGCGAAGTGCCGGAGTCCGCAATCCCCACTCAGCCGTTGAGAGCCTTCTCAATTTCAAGAATAGGGCCTGGGCCCTGTTAGAAACGCTCTTGACGTGCGCTAGGAACGAAGAAGATCTATCTAAAGTGACGCCTAAATACCTGGTGCTTTCAACGAAACGTATAGTGGAGCCTCCCATTCTGATGGTAGGGTTTCTAGCACGACTGAGCATACCCTTCATCAAGAGTCCCACGGTCTTATGGGGAGCGAAGTTCAGCCTGTTTCTCTTACCCCATTCAAGAATTTCACGCAGACCCTCTTCTGCTTTACTCTCCACTTCCTTTCTGCTGTCCCCTGAGACCAAAAGAAACTTATCATCTGCGTAGTCGACCGATATGCATCCTTCAGGCAAGGGTAACCTAGAGGAGTCGTCAAAAAGGATGTTCCACAGGTCAGGCCCGAGGACTGACCCTTGTGGACAGCCCATGTTAACGTCACGTATGATGAAAAAATCACCATACATCACAATAACCTTTCTGTTACGTAAATAATCACTAATAATATTGAACAGTAAAGGCGGGCAATTACGACTTTTCAACTTAGTTAAAATCATCGGCCACCACGCATGATCGAAGGCACCCGAGATGTCCAAAAATATTCCAATTACATACTTCTTGGTACAAACCCTCACCCATTCAAGCGCATACTTAATGGCGTGCTCAGTGGACTTACCGGGGACGAACCCAAATTGGCGGTCGCAGGGTGGAGACAGGGTGAGACGGAGCCTATGTTTGATGATTTTTTCCAGTATTTTACCTAAGATTGGAAGTAAAGTGATGGGTCTGTAGGCTCCGATATCTGTTCTCGGCTTGTTGTTCCCCTTTGGTATAATCCGGAGCACGCCTTTCTTCCATTCTGTAGGGAATACTCCTCTACGCAAGCACGTTTCCAACACTTGATAAAGCTCCTCTTTAGCGTGGATCCAAACATTCTTCGCTATTATGCCGTTCAATCTGTCAAATCCCGGTGCCTTCTTCGGACCCAAACCCTTATTTATGATTTCAACCTCTGCTCGACTTAATAGTGGTACGCCGTCCCCCTGGGCGAGGTCTCTAGGTGGAAGCCGTGACAGGTTTCTTACCTGTTGATGGTGAACACTTTCCCCATTAACTGAGTCTAGAGGAACTAACTTGCCCAGAAGTGTCTCAAGAGTGGAGACTATGTCAACACTCTCTGCGTTCCCTTCGCTATTACCGAGCACAACGCTCGATAAGTATCGTTCTGATCCTTTTCCCGAGTTTTCAAGAGCGCTGTGGATTTCCCACGGGTTGGCGTTACCCACTTCATCTACCCAACTATGCCATGCAGCTCGTTTTGCTGAGAGGACGGCCGAACGATAGGCGCCACGGGAAGCCCTAAAACGGGCCTGAAGTGCAGCCGCTTCTTCAGGCGAGCATATACTCCGCCTAACCACTACCAGGCCCCTATAGGCTCTTTTGTAGGCCCCTTTCAGCAAAGTCAGCTCTTGTGTCCACCACGGCGTCCTAATTAACTTCTTTGGGTTTGATCTGCCCAAAGAAGTTTCAGCGGCTGATACCACCGCCGCGTTGAAGAAATTCCCCAAGTTGTCCGGTTCCCTAGCGGCTACGTCATGAAAACCCCTTAAAGATTGACGCAGCGCATCCCCAAAGCTATCCCAATTCGCCCTAGTGGTTCTGAAGTTCCAAGATGATTGTGGAGCTTCTGTCTTTGTAATTCCCACTGAAAAAGTTATCAATCTATGATCAGAAACTATCGCACACTCATGAACCGTCCACTTTGATATTTTTGACGCAACAGATCCAGAGCAAAGAGTGAGATCAATGTTGCTTTCGCCACCGGTTCCTGAAAATGTTGAAAACGTACCTGGTTCATTGAGGATGAACAGCCCTTGCGCTGAGATAAGATCTTCGACGGCATAGGATCTTTCCGTTCGATTTCCGTTAAAGTCAAACCAGAGAGGCGAGCGCGCATTGAAGTCACCTCCAATAATTATGTTTCGGCCTTTTAATTTATGCAAGGCACGCGTGAGGCTCAAAATATGCGGTTCAACTAAATTACCATATTTAAAATATACTGATATCACGATGATCTCAGTATCGCCAAATTTAAAGGAAACACAGGTTTGGTATTCGTTCGACAGTCCCTCGAGAAGGAGGGGGCTAATCAACGAAGTATTGACCAGAACACCCGCCCCGGGAGAGCTGCCTACTTCAAGTACCACCCCTGGACTAATGATACCAGGTGTTTTCCCTTGCCAAACGTATTGTTCCTGAATGAGCAGAATGTCGATCCCAAGGTCGGTCATGACCCGCTGGGCCTCAAGGGTGGCTATCCGAGACCGCTGCAGGTTGATCTGGCCTATGGAGAGGGGATTAGCGGCGGCCATAATCGGTCATGCGAACTTGAGCCTCGATCGCAGCTCTGTTTGCGGGGCAGGCTCGGTCACCAGTACAATGATCGGCTGGTTTCTGAAACTTGGTACAAGTTGCGCAGATAGCGGCCTGTGCCTTCTTGGGGCACTCCTCGAAATCATGACCGGCTGCGGCGCAGTGGCGGCAAGAAATAAACTCCTGAGTACAAGATTTGCTTACATGGCCGTACATGTGGCATTTGAAGCAACGGGTAGCTCCCAGGTAGTCACGAACCCGACAGGCATTCCACCCAAGGTAGCAAAGACCGCTATCTATTAGTACCTTCCGGCAATCCGGATGACACGTGACAATCATATTCATAGTCCCGCCTTCACGTTTCCCAAAGAGGGATACCCTCCGCATTGTCCTTAAATGGTCTTCCCTGGAGAGAGTTGATTTTTCTGCGACGTTATTATCAAAAATTTCCTTGAAAAGAGCCGTGTCAGCAGCTGCGTCTCCTCTGGGGACGTCATAAATGACTATCTTGGGTAGTCGTCCCTGTGGGTTAACCATTTTCAAACCTTTGAGGGTTAATTTTTCCGCCGCCT
This sequence comes from Hesperophylax magnus, assembly GCA_026573805.1. Taxonomy (NCBI): domain Eukaryota; kingdom Metazoa; phylum Arthropoda; class Insecta; order Trichoptera; family Limnephilidae; genus Hesperophylax; species Hesperophylax magnus. Next base: position 2,223,505 of record JAIUSX010000202.1, on the reverse strand, counting down.
TCTGAATGTTTTTGACACCCCCCGGGCTATCAGTTTGCAGAAGAACGCCTCCACCCTTGATCTTACGTGTCCTAACCACTTTAAAACCGTCGGTTTTGGGATCCAGAACCGATGTAAGTACATTCTGGGTCTCCTCAGATGTTTTGCCTTCAGGGGCAGTGGGGTAGAATAGAATGGTGGGCCTCAGAGAAGGCAGCTCACGCTCCTGTCCCTCGAATAAGATGGAACCACTGGGAGGCGCTCCGGAAGCTGCACCCGCATATGTTTTTTTACCTACCACTTTTTCAATAACTGGTGGCACATGGGACGGACGTTTAATGAGTAAATCTATTTTTTCCGATAATCCCTTCTGTGATTTAATAACCTCGGCAAAGGCGCCAGCTCTCGCGTTGGCGGCGGCACAGGTATTTGCCAGGTTCGCGAGCTCATTACGAATTAGATCTATACTTACCTCTATAACAGAGCGGTCCTCCTTTTTCATTTTATTTTTCATCTCATTCACCTTTGCAGAGATCGTCGAAAGAGGGCTCCAAAATGGGGCGAGATAATCCTTCTCGACTGGCATATCGTAGTTGTCACCTGAAATTAACTGTTCCTCAATTCTGCCACGCTTCTTTTTTGCTGGGTTAGGCGACGGGTTTTTGGTCACGTCACCAGTACCAGTGGAAATATTTCCAGAAGGAGCGTTCGCTACATCCTTCGGGGCGGCCAAAATTGATGCTGCTCCCTCTTCACGGAGTAAGCTGCCATGGATACTGGTAAACGGTGAAGTGGGCCGTCTAGGACTACCAGGCTCCTTGTGGGCTTGAATACTCTCCATGAGCACATAGGATCTGGGAGAAGGTCGTCTCCTTTGTGAGGATATCTCCTTCCCTCTTGCCTGCGCTATTTTAATAACTTCCTCCTTTGAAAGCTCATGGAGGGCAACTTCCTCCTCGTCGGAGGAGTCCACGGAGGACATATTACATATAATAAAAATAAATTAAAAAGAAACCAACCTAAAAATTAACAAAAATAAAAAATCCAGACAAAATGCTGGAACTTACCGCTGTGGGTAGAATGCAAATACAGATGTTATTTACAAAATCTGCAAACTCACCAGAATTTCACAAAATCCGAATTTAATTATGTAATTGAAGATTAACACAGTACTGACAATAGTATCTGCCGTGTTTATACAATTCAGATTAACTCAAAACACATTTAAACGTCACTACAATTTTCGGTAATCCGACCCGAAAATTAACTAAAAAAAACTATTTTTAACACTTATTATGTACTATTTTATTGCTGAAGAATAGAAATACAGTAAATAACCGCCAGAAATGCGATTAAATGTGATTATAATTAAGATTAACACCGTTTCGTTTCAAAAGTAAACAAACCGGTGGACGAAGGTAGGTATATCAACTGACCGGTTCGGCCGGGCGAACTGGAAGGGGTGAAGGACAGGGAGTTTTTGATTAGAAGGGCTGCACCACCCTTCCCATCAATGCGGTCGCCCCGCAGACATTGGTAGCCACTCACCGTGAAGAGCTGAGACGGTTTAAACCAAGTCTCAGAGATGGCAGCAATAGAAATTGTGTGTAATTGTAGAAGGCGGATGAGGTCAGCCTTATTGGAGAAGGCGCTTCTACTATTCCACTGAAGAGTCCCTGCTGTCAGGGCAGCCATTGGAAACAAGAGAATTTAAGGAGGAGAGTAAAGAGGCAGCGTTGGCCGGTAGGGAATTATTGTTATTAATTATAGAGATCAGTAATATGATGAGAGTTTGAATAATATTAGAATTGTCATTAGAAATTATGTTATTTAGAGAATTCCCATTTGAATCAGGAATAAAGGAATTGCAGTTCGAAGTATTGTTGTTAGGAAAGACGGCATTTAGTGGAAATGGGGAGCTGATGTTACCATTTAGGAACAAGAGCTGGGAGTTATGGCCAAGATGATCATATCCGGGGGTTTTAAGAGGACGAGAAGCAGATTTTGTCATTACAGTCTTCCTGTATGACAAGTTTGGAGGAATAATGTTTTGAGTTAACTGGGGTTGAGAGGCGACTTCAGCAAAAGATTTTTTAGAGGTAGCTATTATTTTAGAAGGCTATTATTATTTTAGCTATTATTGGAAGCCACATAACTTTTAATGTTTTTTTGGCGTGAAAGTTCGGGGCATGATGGATTTATGGCTGTGTGAGAGCCTGAGCAGTTGATGCAAGTAGGGGGATTGGAAGGGGAGGGGCATTGCTCTGCTAAATGACTTTCTGCACATTTAAAGCTGCGAGGAGAAGAACGACACGATTGCTTGGAATGGCCAAACCGAAAACAGTTAAAGCACTGAATTGTCGGGTATGAATAAATTTCCACTGGGAGAGAGTTGTGGAAAAGGTACACATGAGAGGGAAGAGATTGGCCTTCAAATGTAAGAACTACAGTTTGGGAGGGTTTCCAAACTATAGAATCGGAAGTCTTATCTTTATAATTCAGCCGCCTAGTCTTTAAAACTTTCCCCGAAGATGCTGGGATAATAAGTTCCGTGATGAGTTCTTCCTCGGATAGGTCTGTGGGGATACCTCTCACTAGACCCATGCGGGAGACATTAAATGAAGGGATGTAAGCCTTGTATTTTTTGGCAGAGAGGTAGTCAATGGAATTTATAAATTTATTGGCATTGAGTGCAGTTGTGAACTCTATACAAATGCGGAATCTTCCTTCCGATCTGATACCACCTGGGGAAATGCCAAGTGGTTTTTTTCCTACAAATTTTCCGAAATCAAGGGGATGCAGTGAGTGGCAATAAATAGTAGATGTATTTATATGGTATTAATTGTTGTTATTGCTCTCAACTTTAACTCTCAGTTCGAACAAGCAAATTTACTTTGACCGCAAACTAAAATAAATCGGGTGTTTATGTCTTGTTCAGATGTTTCAATTTTAGTTGATCATCTGTTGAATGACAAGAGTAGAATATACTTTTAGTATCGCCCTGGTGTGAGACCACCATTCAGAAATGAAACGTTGCTTGAAATGGCTTTAGCCGTGTTTGGTGACCAGATCTGAATGGCCAGGTACTTCCCCGTCTTCCTCTTCCCCTCCCCTCCCCCTGCCTTCAGCCTCACAATATACCACAATTGGGGATGCCATAGTCACAATGGCTAAAGACGGTTGGGAGCATCTGGGACTCTTGTGCGGTTTGACATTAAATAAATCAAATAGGCTTATAATGCCGCGTTCAGACGTTTTAAATTTAGTTGATCAACTCTATGTTGAATGACACTTGAAAGTTATCGACACCCTCTCAACAGAGTTGATTTTTAGTTGAGCAACTAAATTTGAAAGCCCGTCTACAATCGGAGTCGAGAGTTTTAAATTTTATTAAAACCCTTTTATAAATATTTTTTATTTTTATTCATTGGAGAAACAAACAGTTCTACAATTTTATATAAATAATAACATTTTACATGTTTGCATTAACCAGTGAAGTTTCCACATAAAATTCATGTTACACACAAAATAACATAAATATCTTACACACCTTAATTAAAATAACTGAGATATCTCAGATATCTTAATGAAAATAACTGAGATATCTCAGATATCTTAATGAAAATAACTGAGATATCTTAGATATCTTACACATCTTAATGAGAATAACTGAGATATCTTAGATATCTTACACATCTTAATGAGAATAACTGAGATATCTTAGATATCTTTCACACCTTAATGAAAATAGCTGAGATATCTTAGATATCTTACACACCGTAATGAAAATATCTGAGATATCTTAGATATCTTACACACCGTAGTGAAAATAACTGAGATATCTTAGATATCTTACACACCGTAATGAAAATAACTGAGATATCTTAGATATCTTACACACCGTAGTGAAAATAACTGAGATATCTTAGATATCTTACACACCGTAATGAAAATAACTGAGATATCTTAGATATTTTTTACACAGCAGGATGAGAGGGTATGTAATTTAAAAAAATTGATTTAATTTTCTCCAATATTGTTTTTCAAGTATGAGTCATCATTCGAGTTGAAATCGAATCGACACGTGCGAACACGTGCCCGGCCGGCCACACAGCAGTTGGGCAAACGCATGCGTTGCCAAGACCTAAACAATCCTCACCCCCATGAACCCGGGCACCGCTGCTAAATCACCAAACGTAGCGAAAAACTTGGGGTGACCTATTACGGCAGGGGTATTGGTTATCCTATAAACGGTTCCCACGGCGGCGGTATGCATTCCCGCCTCCCAAATTAAATTTAGCGAAGAGCTTTCGATAATATTTCACATCAAAATTAATTAACAAATTGAATGATATTGGCACTATCAGTAAAGTTAGATGTTCATCAACATCCACATGTTTATCAACATGTTAAATACGATAACTCATTGAACAAAATTATGAAATAACACAACAGCATGGAAAACATGAATGGAATGATGACACCGCAATGAATTTTTTTACAATAGTACACGGGATTAGCTTTAAAATGTAAGAAATCGGTAACCGGACATCTCAACACACATTTTAAAAGTGATTTAACTAAAAGAAAGTTAAATGGGTTAGGATTACAGGTTACTTTTTAAAAATGTGTTGTATTGCAATTGTGTTGAGTTATCGTGAAATCCAGCCAATCATGACGTTCATCCACGAATACATTTCGCAGCGTCGCACTATGGGGCCGATGACCCCGAAAGTTGGCATCAAATCAGTGGTTGCAATGACATCAAATCTTTTTCGATTTTTAGTTCCGTATAGACATGTTGATAAAAATAAGTGAAAAAAAATGTTCGAAAAGTCACGCATACTTAGTACAAAAATATAAAATTGAATAATATAAGATAAAATAAATCAGTCAAAATGCTCACTTTATTTCTCGTGCTATTTATTGACAGTTACACACATAATAAATCGTCTTCATCATCTTGTGACAATATACTATCGTCATCACTACTTGATTCAACTATCGAATCATTCCTGGTAGTCGTATTAGGGTCTGGTGTCTTTAGCATTTTCAGTACTTCTTTTGAAATTGTCTTCATTGTCCGGTTGCTGAAATTGTATTAAACGCTCAGCAGTATGATCCAGCAATTGTTGCAATTTCACTTCCGCTGAAGATTCCGTGACCGTTATGAATTCACTTAATGGGTAACATTTTTTCTTAGCTCCTTGTTCAATTTTGTATGAAGGAAATACCTCTTTATCCTTTTCTCTTATTGAATTGTATTGGTAGCGACTAAGTTTGGCATCTACAATCAAAGCGAGTGCTTCATCACCACCTTTTTGTTTTGGGTTTTATCGGTAAAAGCTTTTCTGTACTTATTTGCTCTGGTCGGCGTACTTAACGTGACGTCTTTGACTACAGTCGATGCTGCTGCTTTACCTGCCAACCGAAAACTCATGTGGGTAGCAAAGGCTAACTTAGTACTAGATGTTTTAGATCGCAATAGTATAGTTTTATGACGTTTCGTACGCTCAGACGACATATCAAATGACAGTGTGGGTCGACCTCTTTTCGTTTTTACTATTTCTGGTAAAGGTTTATAATTCTTAAACATAACGAGGCTTTCGAGCCATTTTTTATTATTTAATAAAAAATAAGTCATGGATTCTGTGACACTTCAACCATTTGGTTTTCAATTTAGAACAGAATGCAGCTATTTCATTAAAAAGTTCTTTTTGAAAAGAGTTGACAATGAGTAAGTTCTAAGAGGTGTTTTTTCAGAAAATTTTACTTTTTCGTCAAATTTCTTAACGCCAGAATTCTTCATAATCATGTATAATTCGAATCTCGTAAGAACCACGTTAGAAATTGTATTTAAAACAAAACACATTGATTATTAGACTACAACTGTCTTTTATGAAAACTGATAGTCCTCACTTTCAAGTACTATAATTTAAAAAATTGTGCATACTTGCAACTTATTATAATTAAATCTTGTAGCTAAGATACTAAACTATATAAAAACAATTAAAATATGACGGGATCTCATGGAACTCTAAACTATATACCTCTATGTTTAATATATTTACAAGAAAATATTTCATTCAAATAGGTGTTTGTTTTAATTTAAATTTATGACATATAGTATGAGGATATCAATAACTACTATAATATAATTAAAGTACATACCATAAGACATCGTATCTATATTGAATTGGATCTGTACACTTGATGGATTTTGCTTTTTACAAACTTGAAAAGTATTGAAATTTACGCGCTTTCGAAAACTGAAACAGTCACCCGCACAAAGGTCAAGTTCAAACTGATCTCTTCCCGTCAGTATCGCGATTAGGGCGACACGCTTCGGGGTAATTATGCAACACTTAATAAACTTCAAAACTAGCATACTTGCTTCATTGTAAAGAACATTTGATTTTCTGAATTTCAGCCAACGCGTTACATGAAGTCACCCCAATGTGCGTCGATACCGCGCAGGGTACCGTTCAGGGCCACTAGAAAGCTTACTTGCGCACTTTACGTTTGCGAAGTGGACGTGTAATAACAGCCTTATTTATTTATTTTGTAAGAAACAAACAGCTTTTATATAATATACAATGATAAATATAAATATAAACGTTAACTGAAGTCAAGCCACAGAAGTTTCTTATGCTAAAGTTCATTGGAAATGAAGTTTTAATATCTTAAAATTAATTTGGTGTTAAAGGAAGAGGAGAGGAAGAGGAAAATAGGAAGAGGATAGGAGATACTCCCGATACATTCCACACTCTCATATTAAAAATCGATCGTACGCATTACTTCATATCGATATTTCTTTAGGTTATTACCAAAAATGTCAATGCTTTAAAATTTTGTATTATATTGTGCACATATACGAGGAATTGTGGAATTTTTTCGAATGTTTGTTCTACAAGAGGGTAGATAAAGTAAATCGGATTGTCGGGTTGATCTAGACGGAATATGAAGATTTATTAAATTGGTAAGTTCTGGTGAGTCCAGATCATTATTTAGGACTTTAAAGAATAAGATTTGATCAAAAATTAAACGTCGTGTTTGGAGGGAGTTAAAATTATGAAATTTAATGGATTCGGTATAATTTGAGAAGTGTAAGTTTAGTTTAGAATTTTTTGAAAAATTCTTTCTATTCTTTCGATATGGGCTTGGTATAAAGGAGTCCAGATCGGTATACAGTGTTCCAGGTGCGGGCGAATATATGAGGTGTAAAGGGAATGTACAGTGTTTATGTTGTGGAAGGGTTTTGCCTATAAATCCCAGCATTTTATTCTTTGTTAATGATGTCATCAGTGTGTTGAATATAGTTTAATTTAGTATTCAGTATTACCCCAAGGTCCCTAATATATTTTACTTCATTGATGTGTGTCCGTTTGGTGTGTATACAAAGGATTTTTTATTTGTATTACGTGTAAATGTTAAATTATTGCGTTTGTTTAAGTCGCAATTGACAAAAAAGTGATTGAGGTCCTTTTGAAGTTTAATGCAGTCATTGATTGATTTAATAACTAAGTATATTTTTTATCATCTGCATATTCTAGGTAATTAGCATGTAAAAAACATTTGTGAATATCGGATATATTCACATTACTTATAGGTTATTAACAATGTCTCCATAACATCTACAGTCGTTTAAACACAGATCAAAATCTTTGTGGCTCGACATAATCTTGAATATCTAAATAATATAAAATAAAGCCATTATCGGCATCTGTCTGTTTGTGCGATTAGTTTTTCTAAACTACGCACAGGGTTTTCACTATCATATAGAGAATTTCTTCCGGAAAGTTTACATATATAATACGTGCATATTATATTTATAGAAAGTAGAGAAAAGTCGATGTTTTCTTATCAAGTCGTAAAAAAATATTTTCGGGTGCTTGTTACATGTTTATAACAAACATTCTGAATTTTGACAGGACCCGACTCGAGTATTTACCTATTAGTTTCAATAATTGGTTGTTCTGTGTCTTCCTTGGGCGTGCCTGACTTCTTGTGCTATTCACTGTCACTTCATAAATTTTCCTGGCGCTCCGTTAAATGTTCTCTGTGTCCACACTTAAACCACGGGAACTTTTCCCGACTTTTGAAAAAACGCACATATGGTAACAGTACTCTAATCATGTGACCAATCTTTAAAAAAAAACACAATCGGTATAATTTATTTATTTTAAAACGAATTTATTATACAAACAATTACATTTATCGAATAGTCCAATTTGAAACATGCTCCTCTTCCCTACATCCAATTGTAACCCCAATTTCGATCCTACATCCCCCTCCCCACCATAGTTGATGTTCTTTCTCCCTCTTCTATGTATCTAATTATTTTAACAAACCCTGAGGAAGATTCTGACGGAACTGGCAGAAGCAGTGGCTATGTCTGTAACATATATATATGTATGTATTTTTATTATATATAAATATTTTAACATATAATATCTAAATATCTAACATGTATATATATCTATAAACACACGAACCAGGTTCCACCGTAAGAACAGCAGTGAATTTTAAGTGGTCCGTTTGTAGAAAACGAATTGTTGCAGTTGGAACATGAGGAAGGTTTTTCCCGAGTAAATCAATGTGTGGCACTCGTAACATGAAAAAAGTTATTTTCTCCTGTTCATCTAATTCATAAAATACATGATAAAACATTATAAAATTGATTTATATATGATACATTAAATCACCATTCTAAGCGAGTGCCTGTTTCATGGTGAGTCAGCATATGACACTTCAAACTTTTTTTAAGAATATGAATAGTTGAACATGGAACATTAAAAAGGTTTTTCACCACTGTGGGTCAGCATATGGCTCCTTAGAGTGCTTTTTCGAGAACATGAATAGTAGCACTCGGTACATGAAAAAGGTTTTTCTCCACTGTGGGTCAGCATATGTCTCCTTAGTTTGCACTTTTCAGAACATGAAAAGATGCATATGGAACATGAAAAAGGTTTTTCTCCACTGTGGGTCAGCATATGGCTCCTTAGATGGCTCTTTCGTAAACATGAATAGTTGCACTCGGGACACGAGAAAGGTTTTTCTCCACTGTGGGTCAGCATATGGCTCCTTAGAGTGCTTTTTTGAGAACATGAATAGTTGCACTCGGTACATGAAAAAGGTTTTTCTCCACTGTGGGTCAGCATATGGTTCCTGAGATATATTTTTTGAGAACATGAATAGTTGCATATGGAACATGAAAAAGGTTTTTCTCCACTGTGGGTCAGCATATGGCTCCTTAGAGTGCTTTTTCGAGAACATGAATAGTTGCACTCGGTACATGAAAAAGGTTTTTCTCCACTGTGGGTCAGCATATGTCTCCTTAGTTTGCTCTTTTCAGAAAATGAAAAGTTGCATATGGAACATGAAAAAGGTTTTTCTCCACTGTGGGTCAGCATATGGCGCCTGAGATGGCTCTTTTGAGAACATGAATAGTTGCACTCGGTACATGAAAACGGTTTTTCTCCACTGTGGGTCAGCATATGGCTCTTCAAATTTTTGTTTGAAAAACATGAATAGTTGCACTCGGAACATGAAAAAGGTTTTTCTCCACTGTGGGTCAGCATATGGTTCCTTAGATATATTTTTTGAGAACATGAATAGTTGCATATGGAACATGAAAAAGGTTTTTCTCCACTGTGGGTCAGCATATGGCTCCTTAGAGTGCTTTTTTGAGAACATGAATAGTTGCACTCGGTACATGAAAAAGGTTTTTCTCCACTGTGGGTCAGCATATGGCGCCTGAGATGGCTCTTTTGAGAACATGAATAGTTGCACTCGGTACATGAAAACGGTTTTTCTCCACTGTGGTTCAGCATATGGCTCTTCAAATTTTTGTTTGAAGAACATGTATAGTTGCACTCGGAACATGAAAAAGGTTTTTCTCCACTGTGGGTCAGCATATGGTTCCTTAGATATATTTTTTGAGAACATGAATAGTTGCATATGGAACATGAAAAAGGTTTTTCTCCACTGTGAGTCAGCATATGGCTCTTCAAATTTTTGTTTGAAGAACAGGTATAGTTGCACTCGGAACATGAAAAAGGTTTTTCTCCACTGTGGGTCAGCATATGTCGCTTCAAATTTTTGTTTGAAGAACTTGTATAGTTGCACTCGAAACATGAAAAAGGTTTTTCTCCACTGTGATTTAGCATGTGGTGCGTTAGATTGCTCTTTTGTGAACATGAATAGTTGCACTCGGTACATGAAAAAGGTTTTTCTCCACTGTGGGTCAGCATATGTCTCCTTAGTTTGCTCTTTTCGGAAAATGAAAAGTTGCATATGGAACATGAAAAAGGTTTTTCTCCACTGTGGGTCAGCATATGTCGCTTCAAATTTTTGTTTGAAGAACTTGTATAGTTGCACTCGAAACATGAAAAAGGTTTTTCTCCACTGTGAGTTAGCATGTGGAGCGTCAGATATCCCTTTAGAGAACATGAATAGTTGCACTCAGAGCATAAAAATGGTTTATCCTTACTGTGAGTCAATATATGGTTCTACAAATGGCTCTTACGAGAACATGAATAGTTGCACTCGGAACATAAAAAAGGTTTTTCTCCGCTGTGAGTCGGCGTGTGGCTCGTCACATGGCTCTTTTGAGAACATAAAAATAATGGTTTTTCCACAGGATGCGTCTTTAGATCTGTCGACAAATAAGGAAAAAAATACGTATATAGGAAGCTAAACAAGTCTTATAACCTACGTACAGCGTAAATAGGCTTAGTAAATTCGTTAAACATTTGTAAATAAAAATGGTGACCGGATAAATCAACACACTGACGATTTAATACACATTTTAAAAGTGATATAAGCTAACCTTTCCTTATCTGTGGTGTGTATTTACTACACATTGCTTCTAATAACTTTATTAACTTTATAAACCTAATAAATTCTGGGTTAAGATTTTAGGTATTCCTCCGTTATACATTTATGCACTGAATTAAAAAATAATATTTTACCTAGTTTTCAAATTCAATTAAAAATTAGAGATTTTTTTTAAAATCGGGAACAAATACACCAATACAATCAACCGTGTGATACCAATACGCGAAGAGTGTGCGAATAAATGACACGCTATTGATGTCCCGCTTTAATTCTCTATGCGGGAACAAGAGACAACCACACTTCTGCAGTTGTATTTTGATTTATTCCATCGATACCTACGACCGCACAGCTGTGTTTGTGCCAGCCGCTAGCCAGTCGGCCGCGAACTGTTGTTAGATGTGAACCCCTCGCACGTTTCTTTAGCATCTGCCGATGGTTTTTTCATGTTTTCAGCAATTAAATTACAATTATTATCAGTTTTAATATAAAACATAATAAACATAATCGATTAGCTATGAATATTAATATTTTTCCGATACTAAATCGCTTATTTTGAGATGTGTATTGACTACACAGCACCGGAACGCGTGGATTTTTTTAGCACAGTAAGGTAAAGGTTAAGTAGGTTAGGTTAGGTTGAGTTTTTTTTTCATCGTTTCTAATGACTTTATATCACTTTTAAAATGTGTGATAAATCGTCAGTGTGTTGATTTATCATGGAACCGAAAATGCTTGTACTAAGCGAAACCGGTAATTTTAAGAAAATCAAATAAATAACTTGTTTTTCAAAACAAGCAGCTGGAATTATTTAAGCTTATAAAGAAACGCGGTTTGATCTGCAGTCTGGGAAATGCCTTCAATGCGTTCTAAGTAGTTTTTTTTTAACATCGCGAAGGCCACGCAAATTTATCATCCTTCATATTCTCGGGGTACAAGATCCGCCTTGATGGTGAACGCCTTTTTTACAGGTTGCACATTTATGCAACCTATAAAATATACGTAAATTGCTAAACCATACCGGAGAGAACAGAGTGATACCAGATAACATAAGCACTTTGAATTCATAAAAACGTAAAACATTGGAGAGCACGAATTGTTTGACGTGTTCTCAATAATCGGTTTTACCTGCTGTGTGGGTAATTCTTTCGAAACGTTCTAAGCATTCCTTTTTTATATCCGGCAGGTCAATTTCGATCTCCACGTAAGGATAACCCCCTTCATCTTCTCGGGGTCCATGATCCGCCTTCATGGTAACTGTCTCAAAATTTATGCTACCTGGATAAACAAAACAACAATACTTATATCGATAATTGATGTACATCAAAACGTATTTGTGTTAGTAGAAAGATTTAAATAAAATAAAACATGAAACAGAACAAGATCTAGACAAATAAAAAGATAAATGTCACTGAATTCAGGATTAAGAACACGATTTGAAGACTTGATTATACTAAAGACGTATCCCCCAGGACGACAATAGATCCTGGGTTCCTAGTTGTGACCTTTATCCTTTTAATTATTCATCTTATTCTGCCTACTGATATATTGGGTTTTCCAATAAGAGATGTTATTTTGAAAATTGAAGGAATTAATGATTCATTATGGCCGGAATTGGATGGTATTGATCAGGACAACGTTTACTTTCAACAAGACAGCGCTACGTGCCACACAAGCCACGAAACCATTGATCTTTTACGTGAAAAGTTTCCGGACCGTGTTTTCTCTCGAAGAGGTGATCACAATTGGCCACCGAGATTTTGTGATTTCACACCTTGCGACTTCTTCCTTTTCGGCCACTTGATAGAGAAGGTCTACGCCAACAGCCCAGCGTCGATTCAAGACCTCAAAGATGGAATTCGTGAGGCTATCGAGGACATAAGGCAGCCAATTTGCGATTTGGTTATGGAAAATTTCATCAAAAGGATATGGTCCTGTAGGTCGTGGTGGTCATTTGACTAATGTTATTTTTCACTATTAACGGCTTACCTTTCTCTTTATAATGAAATAAACATTCGATCATTTATATTAAAAAAATGGCATTTTTCTTTGAATATCAAAATAACACCTCTTATTGGTATTATATTGATAAGTATAACCTCCAAAATAGGTGGATTTAAAAATAGGTTCCTGAAAATATTTACCATTAAATATATCTACTTATAAGGGGGCATTGCATAACACACTTAAGAATTTAATTCAAAAATAAGAAATACGAAGATGTCCGCTTCAGGGACTGATTCTTCAAGAAAGAAAAATCATTTGTTCTTAAACATCTTCAGTACGGAGTGTGTTTGTTTTTAGTCAATGGAATGATGTGTTCTTCCATGAACATATGTGTATTTTTTAATATTTGTATAATAAAGCATGTTACTTAAACAATGTCACAAATTAAGGTGAAACTTGAGGAACAAGCTTAGTCCAGTCGGAACATTTCATAACGGTCGTGAATTTAGAACATCCGAATTTTATGTCCAACATTCTTAGCATATGAAATGAGACTTACTGGCAGACGGAATACTCTCCGCATATTGCAAACATTCCTTCTTTACATTTGGGAGGTCGACATCTATATCCGAATACGGTATTTCACCGTCTTCTTCCTGGGGCCCTGGTTCCGTCTTGATGGAAACATTTTCTGGATTTAGTAGATCCATGGCGCTGCTGTGGTAGCGGCAGCTTCAAGCTCAAACAAATATATCTGAAAAGAAACAGTGATAATGGAAATCTTTAAATAAATAGGGGAAACAGTTTTTTTGTTTCTAATATCTGAAACATATTTCTTGACAGTGTTCAATATTAGAATTTGTTACCGTTGGATTAAGTGGCAACAAATAAAAGTAAGGATGGGTATTTTTTTTTTCTAGAAATAAAATTAAAAATTTAAGAACACTAAAATGTATTACCTCAAAAAAGACATTATAAAAAAAAAATTAACTCGCATCCTACTATTAAATCTGTCTGGCAAAGGGCTTGCATAGGTAAAATGAAGGTGTGATACCAGTTCGTTCTTGATGCGAAGTAGTAGATTTCGGCTCTTCACAGCAACTGTCCCAGTTAATAATTTATCAAAAAAAATAATGTCGTAGTCCAATGCAAAACAGCCTCACGCTGCTGGACTCCAAAAGGGTCACTCTTAACCAATCAGAATCGGCAGATGCCATCCGATTCCACCAATCAGATGGTTAATGCGCCATATGCAAAGCTGATGCTCACAAAAGCTGGCTAATGTGTTCGTAGAACCTCAGCCAAGAGGAATGCCCGCTGATCTGGGCTGGTGATCAAAGAATGGCCACTGCTTCCAATGCAAATCACAGATTCTACCTCCCTCAGGTTTGGCAACTCTCCAAGTCAAAATTGCGGGGCTGTCAATTTGACCAATAGCAAAATGACAATGTGTAGGTACTTAAAGGTCCCACAATCCAAGACCATAGATGCGATGTAAGTAAAGTGATGCACACACCTTGTTACAAATCTTACGTATAACAAATTTTATCATTTAATCCTTCAGCTGGTGATTTACCAATGAAACATTTTCCTTGGTGGTTATATTGGTGTTCGGCAACTGAAGTGTTTAATTAAGGACATGCAAATATATATTTAAGTATAGTACGATTTTCAGTTTTGAATAAGTAATTAATTATTAATTTTTTTTTTATAATTTGAATACTTATTTGAATTTTTCACATCTAACTGAAAATTGAGAGAATCGCCATAAATCGTGGGATAACTCAATAAATAACACATAATAATATCTTTCTCAAAATATAAACTGGTATTACCTTATACGCTTTCAAAAGAATATCGGAAATACATACATTTTTTAAATGATTATTTAAATCAAATGCAAATTTATGTAATTATTCTGAATCTCTGGCCGCGGATAATACGAAATATTTTTAAATAAAACCTTTTGATTTACCTTAATTACTTCAAAGGGAAATTGACTGCATTTGGGAAAATAATATATATATTTTTTTAATTTAATGGCTTTTCACCCCAAAGGAGTGTTCTAGCCAAATTATTTTTTTTTTATTAACGTGAAATGATCATTTGCTTTCGTTGTATGGGAACACAGCCGGAATAATTTCTGTTGATGACATTTTCTTTTGTTGGTATTCGTGAAACCAGTGGCTAGAATTTTTACCATTAAGTCAATGCAAATACTAAGAAAGGATAAGATAGGTTATGTTGGGTTATTAAAGGCCCGTTTATAATAGGAATAAGCGGTAAGAATAGGCCGGTGGCGTAATCCTTTATCCGTAATATTTTAGATCGTCGTTTATAATTGAAATAGGAATAGAATAGAATACGTCCATAGAAGTGACTATGCCGCTGTCACTTGTTTATCTCAACTGTCAACCGAGAGTATATTCTTCCTCCATCTTATAAAAGCTATATTGTTTTATATAAATACATTTTGAAACGATGGATACATCAGATATTATTGCATGTGGAATGTTTTTGTCAATTCTGGGGCTAGCATACGCTGCAATAGGAGACACACAGTTGACGAAAAAAATAACGAAAAAACGACGTTGGAGTGTGCGTCCCATTAATCATAAAAGGAAGAATCTATTAACTCCGCGTAAATACTTGTTCACAAAATTATTGTTCGATTGTCAAATACATAAATAAACCACTCTTGTCAAATAGTAGATACCATAGAGTATCAATTGAACATACATAAATCTCGGTATATATCTCAGCTTTCTGTAATCCGTAACCGTAAAAAATAAAGTTGGACCATCTTTTCGGTTATGGAAAAAAATAAGAGATTATTGCCATCTATTATAAACGGATACACAGGTTTCCTATATTCCAACTTCTACGGCATAGGACTTTACGGCTTATTCTTACCGCTTATTCCTATTATAAACGGGCTTTTAAGGTTAGGTTTGATAGGTAAGGTTAGATTAGATTAGGTTTAGTTGGGTTGGGTTAGTTTAGATTAGTATAAGTTAGGTAAGGTCAGGTTGAGTTATTATTTATTTTGTAAGAAACAAACAGCTTTTATATAATATACAATGATAGATATAAATATACAAGTTAACTAAAGTCAAGCCACAAAAGTTTCTTATGCTAAAGTTCATTGGAAATGAAGTTTTAATATCATAAAATTAATTTGGTGTTAAAGGAAGGGGAGAGGAAGATGAAAATAGGAAGAGGATAGGAGATGCTCTCGATACATTCCATACTCCCATATTAATATTCGGTCGTACGCATTACTTTATATCGATATTATTTCTTTACGTTATTTAAAAAAATGTCAATGCTGTAAAATTTTGTATTATATTGTGCACATATACGAGGAATTGGGGAATTTTTTAGAATGTTTGTTCTACACGAGGGTAGATAAAATGAATCAGAATGTCGGGTTGATCTAGACGGAATATGAAGATTTATTAAAATGGTAAGTTCTGGTGAGTCCAGACCATTATTTAGGATTCCAAACAATAAGATTTGATCAAAAATTAGATGTCGTGTTTGGATGGAGTTAAAATTATGAAATATAATGGATTCGGTATAATTTGAGAAGTGTAAGTTTAGTTTATAATTTATGTGTTTAAAACATTTTTTTTTAATTCTTTCTCTTCTTTCGATATGGGCTTGGTATAAAGGAGTCCAGATCGGTGTACAATGTTCCAGTGCGGGCGAATATATGAGGTGTAAAGGAAATAAACAGTGTTTATGTTGTGGAAGGGTTTTGCTTTGCAAATTATAAATCCCAGCATTTTATTGGCTTTGTTAATGATGTCATCAGTGTGTTGGATATAGTTTAATTTAACATCCAGTGTTACCCCAAGGTCCCTGATATTTTTTACTTCATTGATGTGTGTGCCGTTTAGTGTGTGTACAAAGGATATTTTATTTTTATTACGTGTAAATGTTAACTTATTGCATTTCGCGATGTTAATTTAATTCGCAATAGACAAAAAAACGATTGAGGTCCTTTTGAAGTTTAATGCAGTCATTGATTGATTTAATAACTAAGTATATTTTTTATCATCTGCATATGCTAGGTAATTAAATGTAAAAAACATTTGTGAATGTCGTATATATACACATTAAATAATATTGGACCTAAATGAGAACCTATAGGTTAGGTTAAGTAAGTTTAGGTAAGGTTAGGTTACGAAAGGTCATGTTAGGTTAGGTTAATCAAAGAATCAAAAACATTTTTAAGTGAAGAAATTTTCAAACCAAAAAACAAGAATTTGCATTGCTACGCAGTGCATCGCCTTAAGCTTTTTTAGTAGGCGCTATTTTGTCGGAATATTGTATTAAATATTTGATTTTCATAAAAGTTATTCAATTGTCTTTAGCCGTTCGATGTTTTTCCTTTTACAAATTAAACGTCTAAAATTATTAATTTCTCGGCAGGATCGTGCGGGCCGTGCAAACATTATTATTATGTCGTGTAGTTGTTGTGCTTTTCATTAATTTTTTTTAAGCCATTGAGAATTTGAGGAGTCACAACGTTTTCCGACAGCTGTATAAAAGTTTTGCCAACCTTTTATATAGCTGTCGAAAAACGGAAATGGTGAGTGCTGGTCCTAGACGTAAAATCACAGATACCAAAAACGGTTTAGATTGGTGACTACTGAAGGTCATTTGAACTTAACTGTAAATCAGTAAATCTGAGTAAACCATACACAAATTCTAAACAACAAAGTTTCAGTTTATGAATATTCTTTGAAGTGTGTGACGGTATTTACTGTCACGGGAAAAAAACAATTCATCATGTGCTCCTCTGAGTCTGAGGATGATTCAGCTAAACTATCAATCATACTACAATCTCAACAAATTATAGCACAGCGACAGGAACTAGAGAATCTTCGAGCCGAGCTAGCGTGCACGAACATGGAGAACTCGCTGCCTCGTTTTATTCACATACGATCGGAGTCTCCTTTTAGGAGCCTCCATGGTGAGCGCCTGTCTGAATCAACAAACCAATTAAGTGTCCACAATGCGCAGGAGATGGAAAACCTCTCAAGTGTCAGATCTGCATCAAGTCCCACAAACCAAACTGATGTTATTTTAAACCCCATTAATGTTTGGATTGAAATTGAAATGGAGACAAACCATTCTTATGTTATGAATGTTCTGGATCCTATACTATCAAGCAAATAATATAGTATATGATAGACAGCATCAAGCAAATAATGAATGAGGGAAAAAACATGATTAACAAAGAGGATCGATCTGCCATCAACAGTGCTCTAGAAAAAAATAGGAAAATGGTGATTATAAATTCGATGGATAATACTGCTAAACTTTCTCAGAGGTCCAAAAGGGAATTAAAGGAAAATTGGACAAGCTCATAGAAAAAAACAGCCAATCTATCGAACATTCCCACATTTGAGCAAAATACTAATAGAAATACTTATGCATTTAAGTCAGTAGTTTCTGCCTCAAAATCGATCTCAATGAATGGTTATGAGAGAGAACTCCTTTCCTTAAGACCAACCATTCTATTTTACCCGAATATACCAGAAGGGAAGACATCTGAGGAACTCCAGATGAACCTTACCTCAATTCTAAACCCAAAAATAAATGCATTTCAGTTGGTAAGGACCCAAAAAATAAAGGGCGCAGGAATTGCAATACAAACAACCAATTGCGGAGGGGTGGAGAATATCAAAAAGGTGAAAAAAAATTGAACGCCAAAGGGATCAAAATGATAAACCCAATGGGAAAACTCCCTAAAATAGTAGTATATGATGTACCGAAAGGCGAACCCACGAGTGATTCTGCACTATTTGAAAAAATATTCGACAATAATTTAAATGGGAAATGCAACCTCTCCAAAGAAGATCACATACGTACTATGAGGAGAGTATCCCTATTTTGCAAAAAAGATTTCCAGCTCTATGAATATGATAATTACTTGTTATCCAGAAGCAAGAAAGGTATTAATAGAAAGCGGCTTATGCTTCCTTGGGTTGAATGCCTGCCGCGCCCGCGATTACATAGGAGCCACACGATGTTTCAAGTGCCACCAGTACGGCCATACCAGAAAATTCGGCACACAAGAATAACAAACTTGTCGCCACTGCGCTCTGACCGGACATGATTTTATGGATTGCCCCAAGAATTCACAAACTGCCATCTGTGCGACCTGCAGTCGCTTCAAGAAACCAGCAAACCATGCCACGGGAGATAGAGCCTGCCCTGCACAAAAAGCCACGATTGATATGCAAGTTAGCATGACTGACTATGGAGTCTAATCACACAGAAAAAGATGACGGGTTACTTACTGTTGGTGCATTCAATATATTCAATATATTTTATCAAAACGTGAGGGGTATTCGAACAAAGGCTGTCAGTGTTCGTAATGAAATTTATATTAATAACTATGACATCATTTGTTTTACCGAAACATGGTTGAACTCAACAGTATTCAGTGAAGAATTGTTTGATGACAGATACATAGTATTTAGAAGAGATCGCGAGTCCACCAAATCTGTGTCTAAAGAAGATGGTGGAATTCTAGCCGCCGTTTCTAACAAAATTCTTGTTTCTAGAAAAACTGAGTTGGAATGTGACAATGAAGATTTGTGGCTCGTGATGAAGTCCAATACTCATTCAAACTCCTTAATTTTTATTTGTGTCGTCTACATTCCTCCTAATGTAACTGTTGATAATTATTGCAGTCAGATCGTAAAATTACAGGATCTATATTTAAGGCATTCAAATTCCAATTCACAGTTTATTATTATAGGTGATTTCAATTTGCCAGAAATTAAATGGTTACCAGACACTTCGTTTAAAAATAATGTCCTTTCTCCTTCTAATTATTAAAGCCAGAAAGCACACAGTCTTGTCAACCTTTTATCAATTTGTAATTTGTATCAATTCAACTATGTACTCAATAGAAATGAAAATTCATTAGACCTTATTTTGTCTGATAAAGTTAACATAGATATACACACCTCATCAGGCTTAACCAAATTAGATCATTATCACCCTTCATTTGAAATTAAGGTAAAACAAAATAAAAATAATTTCTTAGAAAATAACAAAAATGATTCAAACTATAACTTCAGGAAAGGAAACTATAATAAATGTCAACAAGATCTATTGTCGGTTAATTGGATAACACTTTTAAAAATAAAAATGTGAATATCATGGTTCTCTTGTTTTATGAAAAATTGTGGGAAATAATTGACGAAAATTTTATAAAAAATGTTATTAAATCAAAAAATCAATATCCTGTCTGGTTTGATCAGCAATTGATTGCTCTTCTTAAGAAAAAAAACAAGGTTAGACTTAAGGTAAAAAAATATGATAATGCATCAGATTATAGAGAATTCTCTAATTTAAGAAAAGTGAATGTTATAAATCATACATTAACTCTGTTGAAAGTGGTCTGCATGATAAAAGGTATTCTGGTCATACTCAAAATCATTACGAAAAACCAATTGCATTCCTAAAGTAATGCATCTTGATGATGGAGAACACATAGCAAATATATTCTTTAAATATTTTTCATCTTTATTTTTCGGAATAACTTTATTGAGTAAAACCTCAAATTGTAATATTTAATTATTGAAGACAATATAAGCGATTTATAAACGAAAACCTTAAACAGAAAAATCAGAAAAGGATACGGTCACATCTAGGACTCGAACCCAGGACCCATGTCTTGCCGGTCAACGCTCTAACACTGAGCTAATGGGACCCTATCCCCCTCGGTCACTTTTAACTGTATCATACTTCGAATAAGAACTACCATCTTATTCGAAGTATGATATTATAAAGAATTGTTCCAATGTTATTAATAAGATTATTTTCAAAAAAGTGTCTTCTATAAGAGATCTAGGAATTACTCTTAAGTCCAAATAAGTCAAAATCACTTAAAATGTTGGGATTTAAAACCTTTCAAAGATCCTCTATTAATTCTAACCCTTTCCTATGCCTCAATTAGAAGTAAACTTCAATATGGAAGCACTATTTAGACTCAACATTATTGCAAGTATGAAAACATTTTAGAATCAGTTAAAAAAAATGCTTAGACTATTATCTTTCAAATGTGGACTAAATGATCATCTTAGATCATACGACGCACGTCGTGAATACTTTAAGATTAATACACTTAAAATAAGAAGGCAATTGACTGACCTAATATGTTTGAATAAAATTATCCACGGCCATCTTGATATCTCATTATGTCTTGGCAATATTGAAATAAATGTCCCCAATTCCCATTGTTTGACACCATAGCATTTTTCACGTGAATATATTCAAAAATAATATCGCTAACTTTAGCTCTCTGATCCAAATGTGTCGACTGTACAATAAGATTGAGTGTGCTGAAGTAGATATTTTCGTCTATAATCTATACAAATTAAAAAAAAGTTCACTATTTGTTTGGTTTTTTAATTGTACGTAACCTGTATTTAATTGCATTTTTGCCTGTGTGTATGTAATTTTTAGATTGTAACTTAACTGAGTTTTTATAACTGGATAGCTCTCACGTAAAAGAGAACATCTGTAAAAACACAGTATAAATAAATAAATAAATTGTTATCCCGCTGGCGTTGGTTGTAAAATTACTGACCAAAGCGTCATAATATGTTGTCGACTGGTAAGACGAATCATTAGCAAATGAAGTAGATTCGTTGACAAACTCATAAGCACATGAAGTAGTCAGGTTAACAAAATCATAAGCAAATGTAGTAGTTTTTTTTTTAAAATTTTTTATTTAGTCACTTCTTTAAATAATTAGGCACATTTTTGTATGGCACAAGAAAAAAAATACATATAAAATTAAAACAGATCATTGAAGTCCTCCTCACTAGGAGATCCTGTGCTGAGGGGGACTATATATGTTAGTATACGTTTTCAGCGACTAAGATGATGTTTTTAATATATTAGCTTGCTCTTCTTCCGTTATTTCCTTAAGCCAAGATTTGATGTCCTTAATGTAGTTTTTTTTCGTTTTCCTTTGTTTGATGTTGAGAGGGAGTTTATTATATAATTTTATTGCTAAAAATTCAGAGCTTCTTTGTCCAAAGGTAGAATTACATTTAGGAATATTTAGTATGTCTGTTTGCTTGGCTCTGGTTTTATGATCGTGAGAGGGGCTTGCCTCTGGTTTATTTTTTAGGTGATTTTATTTTATTTATTAATCTTAAGTTAGCTCACATCTTCGTGTGTGCTAATAGTTTTATAAACATATAAACATGTACATTGTTTGGCAAACATACTCTTTCTTTAAATATTTCAATAAAGTCACAAAAAAAGAAACATTAATAATTGAGATAGACATATTTTCTTAATTCATTTTTGAACTTATTAATATTTTCTATCACAGCAATTTCCTTCGGGATTTTGTTATAGAGTTGAACGGCCTGGTACATCAGAGATTTTTGGGTGCTTGTTTTTTTTCTTGTTGGCAATCTAATTTGCTTAGAATTTCTCGTCCCGTTTCCGTGTATCTCGTTATTGTAATTTATTTTTCTTTTCAGTTCCTTAGACATCATCCCTAAGTTAATTTTATGTATAAAAATAAGTACATTCAAATTCACAGTTTGCTTCACCGTCAAAATATTCAGCTCCTTTAACATGTCTCTTATCCGTGTGTATATGTTGCGCTTAAGTATTATTCGCATTGCTTTATTTTGCAGTATTTGCATTTTTTCATTTTCTCTTTATTGCAGAGAAAAAGAATACTTGAACAGTAATTAAAGTGTGGTGATATAATTGTATTGTATATTATCTGGCATGTTTCTTTATTTACTTTGTTTCTGATTCTACCAAGAAATGATATTTTTTTGCAATTTTTTTAATTGTATAGTCTGCATTTTTTGAGAAGTTCAATTTTGAGTCTATAATAACACCTAGATATTTAATTTCATCGACTTTTTTTATGATTTCTCCATTTATAGAAACCTTTGGTTCCTCATGCGTATTTGTTCTGCCTATATGCATGTATTTTGTCTTATTTAGATTTAGTTTTAATTTATTTAGTTTGAGCCATTTTGACAATGTTTCTAAGTCACTATTTATCTTTTTGATTGCTTTCTCATAATTATCTTCTGCAATATAAATTAGTGCGTCGTCTGCAAACAGTCTTATTTTTCAATGTTTTAATATTTTTACCATATCATTTATGTAGAGTATAAACAATATCGGACCCAATACAGATCCTTGCGGTACACCCAGCTTATTTTCAATCGGATTTGATATATTGTTTCTTATCTTTGTTGTTTGTTGTCTGTTGCTTAAGTAGTTTTTAAACCATTCCAGTTCTTTCCCTTTTATTCCACATTTTTTAAATTTTTTAATAACTCTTTTTTTATCTATTGTTTCAAAAGCTCTCTGAAAATCTAAAAACACCGCAACAATATGCAAGTTTTTATCTATATCGTCCTTCCAATCATCAATTACTAAATTTAACGCTGTTTCACATGAATTATTGTTCCTAAATCCAGATTGTTCGTCACAAAGGATGCTATTATTTTCCAAGTATTCTTCAAGTTGAGATTTAATTATGTATTCCATCACTTGCTCGTATTTTGGTAACATATTTACAGGTCGAAAGTCTTCACATTTTTTTGTGTTCGAAATCTTTGGAATCGGTATCACCATAGACGTTTTCCATGATTCAGGAAACTTCCCTGTTTCTAACGATTCGTTTATTAAACTAAGAAACTCTTCTCCTATTACAGGTAATGCATGTTGTAATATTTGAATAGTGATCCTATCTTGGCTGGGCTTTGATTTGATTTTGGCAGTATTCTTTGGAGTTTCTGGCCGTCTATTTTCTTAAACTTTAATTCGCAAGTTTTTTCTTCAAAATTGAAAATTTCTTCTTCTTCTATGATTGGGATATTTTTGTTAATTTCTTCTATACTTGTCACAAAATATTTATTAAACTTATCAGCCATGCTGTTTTCGCCAGCCAATTCGGTTGGGAATATGATATCTTTTTCCACATCTTCACATTTATTTTTCATCATTGACTAAAGTGTTTTCCACATTTTCGTTGGATCTCCCCTTTCCCGTTGAATTTTGTTAATGAAATGTTCATTTTTTGTATCCTTTATAAGTTTTGAGTACTTGTTTCGAATTGTTTTAAATCTATTCCAATGTTCGTTATCCTTTGTAATTTTTGCTATTTTATAAGAAGTATCTCGTTCATATTGCATTTGTCTTAGTTTTTTGGAATACCATTGATCATTGGTTTTAATTACTATACGTTGTTCAGGCATTATTTTATTTGTTGCATCAGTCATATTGGTTATTATAGTTTCACCTTTTTTGTGAAAATCTAAGTTATTTACATCTTTCCAATCTTGAATCAATAATTCTTGAATCATTTTACTCTTATCGTATCTTTTCAGGTTTCTTCTTTTAATAACTTTTTCGATATTTTTGATATTTTTATTTTTTGCCATCACTATATTAATGATGCTATGATCTGTTATTTTAGGTGTATCTAATATTTTTACATTTAGTTCATAATCATTTGATAAAACAAGATCTATGAGTGTACAGGTTGATTGTGTTATCCTAGTGTATTCTTTGACCAACTGTTTCATTCCTGTAATGTTGATGATGCTTTTCATTTTCTTTGTATAAAAATCTGTTTCGCATTTCATGTTTATATTAAAGTCTCCAATAATTATATTGAGATCAGTTTCTTTTAAAAAATTTGAACACCAGTTTTCAAAATAATTTATAAAGTCACTTTTACTGGCATTTGGGGAGTGATAAATTACGCAGTATACTCCTGGTCTAAATCCTTTCTTAATTTTTATTGCTAAGATCCAGGTACAGTTTTTGTGATTTTCGTTAGAAATTGTTTCAAAATTTATATTATCTTTCAGTAACCGTATGCCTCCGCCTGTATGCCGACTATTCGAATAACATCTTATTACCTTATAGTTCGTAAATTTTATTTCAACTTCTTCTATTTCTTCTGTGACATGCGTTTCACTGAGCATGATCATTTGAGGTTTTCGTTCTTCGAGTAAAATTTGTAACTCTTCATGGTGTGCAGGCAAGCTTTGTATATTAAGGTACAAGATCTCTTCGGTTTCTAATTTGTTGTTCGAAAATATTTTTATGTTACTGTTTACCTTAGAGCAGGTCTTTAGTGACATATAGTGTGATGAACTAGAATATTTTTAACATAGATTTTTTGTAAACTTGGAACATCAAATAGATTAAAAATATCAGTAGTTGGCGTCCTTATGGGGAGCTTTTATAAGGTTTTTATGATCCAATTTTGAGTTTTCTTCAGTTGTTTAAGATGGTTTGATGAGGCTGAGCCCCATCCTATTATTCCATATTCCAATAGAGAGTGGCATAGAGCATAATATCCTATCTTTACATCTGTAGTTGACAAGATATTTCGTAATTTTTTGAGGAAATAGATGAGTTTTGTTAGCTTTTTGAGGTTCCTTCGATGTGTGCATCCCAAAGAAGTTCGTCGTCAATTACGATCCCAAGATATTTAATTGTTTTAGTTTGGACTATATGCGGGCAAGAACATTGCGGATATTTGTTTAGACATTCATGTAATTTGAGTGTATGCTCATTCGTTGGTTGACCTCTTTTGTTTTAAGAGAATGTTATATATTTAGTTTTACTCACATTTAATGTAAGGGAGTTTGCTTTTAACCTGTTTTGGAGTACAATCAGACCTTGCTCCGCTTTTTTATGTGTGCTTGTCCAATTTTGTTCATAGAATATAATGACAGTGTCATCTGCAAAGCTCATTATGTCTCATTCAATGGGAAGACTCATAAGGTCATTAATATAAATAAGAAATAGTATTAGACCCAATACGCTTCCTTGAGGGACACCGTACTTGATTGATAGAGTCTTGCTACTTTTTTACCAATTCGTACATACTGCTCTCTTCCAGTTAAATAAATTTTAAGTAGATTTAGAGTTTTTTGTGTTATTCCATTTTTTTAATTTTAAAAATAGTATTTCATGGTCAATTGTATTAAAAGCTTTTTGAAGGTCAATAAAAACTGCCAGCATTTTAAACTTCAACCAGTTTTTTTATAATTGTATTTATTAATTTAGCGATAGCATCACCAGTACCTAGGTTTTCCCTAAAACCATATTGCTTCGTTGATAATATTTTATTTTCATCCAAAAATTTAACCATTTGTTTTTTTTTTTACTCTTTCCAATATTTTCGATAGTGTAGGTAATAGAGTAAATGGCCGATAGTTAGATAAATCATTTTTGGGACCGCTTTTGTATATTGGAATAATCGTTGCAATTTTAAGACGTGTGGGAAAAATACCTTTTCTTATTGAAAGATTTACAAGGTACGTCAGTGGGTAGATTAGCTCATTTAGTAGATATTTAATTGCTCTGTTTGATATCAGTTCATTTCCCGATGAGGTATTTGTGTTAAGGGAGGCTATGGTCAGGACATTCTCATTCCACACTGTTTTTCGGCAGTAAATGAAGATTGTTTGATTTTATTTGCTAAGTTCGAGCCTATATTGCAAAAATATTGACTAAATGATTGGTAATAAATCACACAACGCAGCACACAATGTTGGCAGGATCTCCAAATCATTAGCTATCGAGGTAGTCTGGCCGACCAAATCATAAGCAAATAAAGAAGACTGGTTGACCAAGTTATTCGCAAATGTAGTAGTAGTAGACTGGTTGACAAAATCGTTAGCAAATAAAGAAGGCTGGCCAACCACCTCATTATCAAATGAAGAAGGCTGGTTTACCAAACTATCAGTAAATGGAGTTTTTTGCTATATTGCACGCTAAAGAATACATGAAATTACCGGAAGTTTAGCGCTGCATCATCAACCGTGACCGTCGCTACCGTAATCACTGCGAACGCAAGTGGAAATGCTTAGTTTACATTCGAACCCTAGCAGTTTTATTCTTATCGTTGCGAATCCTCGCTCCGCAATTCAAAATCTTTCCGAGAATCAATAAAATAAATACAGACGACAAAGAATACGTATATTTAGATGCGTTGCTAGGCGTTTTTATATTTAGTCTTTCTTTTAAGCACGTGAAGTCCAGGTATAATTTCACCGAAACTTTGGAAAATAACTTCGCACAATACGGTTTGTTTTTATTTTTCGGTTTGCTGAAATCTTTTTTGAATGTGACTTTCGGAGACTATCCGAAGATTGCCGAATTTGCATCGCACAAAAACATATTTTTTGTTGTCGGCATAACGATGATGTTAGCCTGCACGATAATATCGCCTGTTAGAAAATGCATATGTTAATTCTACACATTACCTTTGTGGATAATTTGGTATTTCAGCGACTGATTCGGTGACACGTGCCACAGGTCGTATCTCTTTTTGAGCATAATCTCATCAGAGGTATGCATCGTCATACGGAAAAAGTTCGTTCTCAAGCAAGAGAAATACGTGATAACGAATTTATTTTTAATTATGTTATTTTCGTGGATTTTTGTTATTTTAATTCCGTATTTGAGCGTGACGCCGTTTACGCAAAATTTCTGTTTCATTTCATTTGTCGTGGCCGTGGGTTCGACCACGCTGATGCTTTTGTACATGTACGAGATAAATGACATATCCCAGCAAACGGAAAAACCGTATCTTCACATGTTTAAGTGGGTGGAGAGCAATTCTTTGGGTTTGATCATGATTAGATATGTTGCGAGTATTGCAAGCACAAACACTTCAATGATTTTTATCACTGTCGAAAGATTTGCAAAGGGTTTTACCAGCGGTAAAACTCTACTTTGATCGTGTGTCAAAGGATGAGAAAAATTTCATGTTTTCTTCAGGGTTTTTCACTTGTATTTTGACATCGTTAATTATATATCAGGAACGAAAATATAAAGAAAGGAGCGGTTATGAAATAGGTAATCCCGTATTAGTTCGAAATCGCAACGAAGTTCCGGCTAATCAAGCAAATCGTGATCCAATACATCGTTAAGACAATCCAGATATTATCGGGCGTTACCTGCGACGAGTTAACAACTCCCCCAACAATAGTCGGCCGAGGATTATTGCGGAACCGAGAGATTGTCCGGTACCAAGAATGCTGACGAAAAAGTGCGATCGTAGACGTGGTTAGATCACATATTTCTGTATTCTTTACAGCTCCAGCAAACACTCAAATCATCAGAATGTATATTGTCAAGCTTATATGACATCTGACGAATGTATATGAAAATAATACTTACCATATTTCAGACGGTGGTTTATTAAGTCAAAGTGAAGAGATTGGCTCATTCAAGTCAAGAATTGCAAAATGCATTGTTTGCGATAGATGCATCTGGAAAGATCCACTAGTGATGCTGGCATATTGTAAGTACAGTACTCACAGTAATTTGCCACTCGTTTATCGGACAAATACTGTAAATCCGTCGTTATTTTGACTAGTTGAAAGCGTAAATATCAATCAATAATCTCTATGATTGGCCGGTATTCATATTTGTGGTTTTCTGCTGATCCAAAATCTCTCAAAAGCTGAGACAGATAGAATCGACGATTAACGGAGACTTTTCAAATGTCAAAAAAACAAAATGGAACCCATTGACCATTTGATGCATTTGTATCATGCCATTGGAAACAAATTCCGAAACATATTTTCTTTATCACAAATGTATATGTATAAACGAATAAAATAAAAATAAGTATTTTTATACCATTTTATTGTTCAGAATGCAACATAATAAAATAAATCCTACCCTTTTTATTCCTTTTTTTTATGTGATTACTGTTCAAGAGTCCCAATTGCTCGGAGCCAGTGGATCTATGGCATCCTCGATTTGAAATGTTGTGGTGAGGCTGAATCAGGAAGTGAACAAGGTTGAGAAGTACTCGGCTATTCACATCCGGTCACTTAACACGGCGTTTTAAGCGACTTTTCAATTCTGAATCCTAGTTTTACACCAGGGCAATACTGTGAATAGACACTCACAGACACATTGTAGAAATTTCAAAGTGGCAAGCATAAGGTATGCTAATTCTTGCCGTTCTTTCTTTTCACCAGGACGATAAATTCTTTGAAAGTCAATTCCAATTCTTCAAAATCAATTGTTCGAAGGACATATTCGAAGGCAAATGTTAATAAGTAAAATTCTAAGAATTGGGATGTTTCGAAGAATTTATTTTCAAAAACTTATTTAATTGGGATGTTTCGAAGAATTTATTTTCAAAAACTTATTTCGAAGAAAAAAATTGATACCATGCACAGTGGTGCGAGGATACTAATTGAAAATAGTATTTGTTTTACTGGAGTCAGTGTCTAAATATCTCTAAAATTATACTTAAATTATAAAATGGAGCTGGATAAATAACAAAATTGGTGAATTCATTGAAACTTTGGTCAAATATTCATCTTGGCAGTAGAAAAATGAAGATCTGCAAAGTCCGCCCAAAATAAAAAGGCGGAACACCCGTCTAAGGGAGGGGAGGGTCCACATAACGCCGCTCACAGTGCATACACATGTACCTGTAACATGATAACATCGGTTCCAAGATGAAAAACTAACTAACTAACCGAGGACGAGGGCTGAAACTGGCGAGGACGGGTCGCATATACTTCGTGCTTCATTCACATTAATCCAACGTCCCATAGAAGTATGTTCTTCTGTTATCCGGACTCTTGTCATGGCCCAACTCAAGTGTTAGGTTCACATGATCATGCCATGCCTTCCTCGGGCATCCCTGACTTCTTCTACCTCCACATTCGCATCATATATTCTCCTTTCACTTTTCTCTTCGTGCTTTCGCTCTACATGCACAAACCATCTAATTGTACCTTTCCTAAACTTACTAATTACGCTTATATTAGCCGTCCATTCTTTGCGAATCTCCACATTTCTGACACGATGATGAAACAGGGAGGAATGGATTATAAGGGACTATATTGTATATCAATCGGCCGAACTGCCCGGTCTCGAGAGCTCTTCGAACTTGCAGGAGTCGTGTCGGGGTGGCTTGGCGGGAAGCGGCACGTTGCGCTTGATCTCGAGGTACACGATCTTGATGTGCGTGTCGAGCGTGGTGCGCTGAGCGAAGTTTAGGTGACACAGGGCGCACTCAAAGGGTCGCTCGCCAGTGTGCGTTCGTATATAATCCTCTAGAGCTGTCTTTCTCTGTAACAAAGAGATCGATTTGTTATTAGTATCGGAAGTGATTACTCGAAAAAGATTGAATTGCAGACCCATCATGATAGAAAAACACAGCGTATGCTAAAGCTAATCAAACCTAACATTTTATCTGGTAAAAATACCATCTACCCAGAATCACGAAAGATGACCTAAAAGTGTCGGTAAGCATTTAGAGTAAATAAAAAATAAAATTTCCTTGAACGCCTTATGGCAGTAACTGCACTTGTGATTGCGTGGCGCCTCTCGGCCCTGATGCGCGCTGTGATCGTGTCTGTTGAGCGCCTGCCGCGAGTAGAAAGCCATACCGCACGCCAGACACGTGTCCGTGGGCACGCGCTCGTGGATTGTGTTCACGTGCGAGGCCAGTGAGTGGCGGTCTACGAAGCGACGCTCACAGTGCGGACACACGTACCTGTAACATGATTACATTGGTTACATGAAAAAAAAACAACCCATATCACGCTGTTTCCTCGCAAAGTATGCATCTTCTCATAAAAGGGTATGTTGCTTCTGTTATTCTGACTCTTGCCATGGACCGACTCAAGTATTTGACTTAAACGATCGTGCCCATGTCTTCCTCGGGTACCCCGACTTCTTCTGTCATATATTCTCCTTTCTTTGTTCATTCGCTTTACATGCCTAAACCATCTAAGCATCCCTTTCTTAAACTTACGCATTACGCTTACATCAGCCATGCATTCTATGATTAAAGAAATCTCAGAAATGATAATGATGTAGTACTTACTTCTGTGTGGCTTGGTCAGCATGCTTCTTGGAGTATTTGAGGTGTTTGAGCAGTATGGCCTGGCTCTTATAATGTTTGTTGCACTCGACGCAGTAATGCTGCGCCTCAGTGTCGAGAAGGGCAAGATGACGGGCAACGTGAGAACGCAGGGCGACCGGAGTGTAGAACGCCTTTGGGCAGTGCGGACAAGGGTGCGGACGGACCGTTCCGTGCCTCCTGAAAACATTACGATAAATATATTATTTTTGATGTGATTACCGCACAAGAGTTTCAACTGCTCCCAATTGTCTGGAGCCAGTGAGACTTATATTTTTTTAAGGAAAGGAAGGAGAGGAATTAAGAATCATTGCTATATATCGAGCTGAATTCAGTTTCATCGTGGAAAGATATTTTGTTTTGCATATAATTGCATTATATCGCAATTGTCCAAAAATATGGGAAGTAAAACGAAAAGATTATCTCTGTATTTGTACACTTTAGGTACTGTTCCTGCAGACGTCCACAAAGCAACTGGGACCAAAATATTAACAGGTTGATTGAAATTCTGTCAATCGCATTTCTATGCTTATTATCAATGATATAAGCACATTGAGAATTGACATTGATGATCGTCTCCGGACCCTTTTAAACTGTAAAAACTACCTATATAACAAATTACACTTACAGAATGTGGTCCTTCAGGACTTTCTTCCAGTAGAATCCTTTGCCGCAAAGGTCACACTTAAACCTGTCCTTCTCCTTGTGTAAGATAGTGATGTGTATTTTCAAAGCAGAACTTGTCCTGGGGAAAAAGAAGGACACCAAATTACGAAAGGTTTATTCTATTCTAGACAGGTTAGGATGTTTCGCCATTTTTTTTTACTTATTTAACACATTCTTTGCGGGAAACGAGAAAACTAGTCATACGCCTTTTTAGAGTAAGACGCGGGAGACGAGTGTACTCGTTTAGTTGCGCAATGCGGTAAGGAGCGGGAAACTGTAAACAAGGGGTTCTAAATGGGTGCGGGGTCATGTGTTTTCTATTGTCGGCAGTACCCGATCTATCTACCTGTCAATACAATGAGTTTGAAACACAACAAAAAAATAAAATCGTTGTCGCATATGTTCCGCTCACAAACTACGCAGTGAAACGCGGTACATGTGCAAGTTTTGCAATGTCCCCCTGCATAAAGGAAAGTGTTTCGAACTCTATCACACATTGTAGCGCTAGTAGGTTATAGTTTTTTTTATATGTATTGAAAATTTCTAAATAATCTTGTTATTTTGTATGAATAAATTTTGATATGTTATTTCGATTGTGAAATACTGTTTTTTTATGATTCCCAAGAAAGTAGAAAGTTTTTGTTCATAAAAAAAGGAATTACACATACATTGCTAAGTAAATAAATAGAAACATCTTTTTAAAGTAAAACACTGAAAGTTTCATCGAAAAATATCAAATAGATCATAAAATATGAATATTTTGCGGAAAGTCTAATTTTGTCGCTAAACAAACCCCCGCGCTTCGCCCGCAATTTGGCGGTAAAATGCCCGACCATATAGTGCTAAGTAAGTAAGAATATCAGTAAGTGTACAGGGGGTTAATATTAAGAAAATTGCAAAGAATATATACCAACCGTCCATCAGTATGTACAACGGTATGTTATTTCAAATGATCTACAAAGGGATAAGTATGAGAATCACTCGTGTTTAGGGAGGGAGTGTCCTTAAGTTTTCAACATTAAGGAGATGCACTACGTCGTGTAATATTTTAAATCGAGCCGCTATCAATAACACGCCTTACGTAGATGGCGATAAGGTTTAAATTCCCGCTTAACACCATCCGCCTGTTTTGATTTATGCAAGAAAAAAACATGGCCAAAATGTGCTTTTATTTTATTTTGTGGATGTTTAGGCATAAATATTTAATTTTTTTGATCATTTTATAAATAACTTAATTTGCCACATTATACAATAAATTATAACCGAAAATGGGTTCGTAAGTAGGAGATTTTGAACTTTAAAGCAGTTTTCATAGGCCTTATACATTATTTTTTTCTGGGCTTATAAAAAGACTAAAAAATACTCAATTATTCCAAAGGCCAAGTTGTATTCTACTAGCAGTATTTAATTAAAGCATCTGAAACATTTCTAAGCAACCAATATTTCAAACCAAAAACACATGATTTTGCATTACTACGTATGGCATCGCCTTAAATCATTTTAGGAATACTACCATACATATAAACTTTAAAATTATGAACATTTCGTCCCTCTAGTTCGTTTTTGTCCAACAGACCATCTTTGGTGAAATCTTAAGACCACCAAAATTAAACAACATTCCGGCGTGTTTATCCAACACTTTGTCCTACATCCAAATGAAAAACGTGTTTTCTGCGTAATTTTAATCATTTGGAACGAATTTTACTTAAAAATAATAATTTATTAATAAATAATCACTTTCAATCATTTAAGTAAGTTAAGAATTGAGCTGATTTCAATGTATATGCGTTTTACGTAAAAAAACTTTGACACGCTATTTCTCCCGATTAACGTTTTGGTCTGTTGGATAAAAACGAACTAGAGCGACGATATGTGTTCAGAATAGAAGATTTCTAAACGCAATTTTTTTTGTATAATAATATACCACACAACTAAATTAGTTTGAGGTAAATTGTTTTTTAAGTTTATTCTTAAATTTTCATAATTTCTTTCAGCTTGTATTTCTTTAGGGAGTTGGTAAGATTTTTATTTATTTTTTTTTTATTTTATTTAACCGCAATATAGAGTAAAGTAAAAAAGATACAATATTAAGTAACATAAAGATATAAAGTGATGTAGTTTGTTCTCAGTCCTCCTCACTAGGTATTCCTGTTCCGAGGCGGACTGTAGGTTGTTTTATGTGTGTTGAACATGATTTCCTCATCTTCTAATTTGTTGGTTCCCACAAAATATAAAATAAGCTAAGCAAAAAGTATTTATGTTTGTTGTCTGTAGGTTGCGTTAGGGTTACTTCATAAATTTAATGATTTCCTCATCTTCATGTTTAGTTAGCCATAATTTGATGTCTTTTTTAAACTTTTCTATATCCATGGTGTATTTAATTTCAATAGGAAGGGCATTATATAATTTTATAGCATGAAAATAGTGGTTTTTCTGACCAACAGATGTATTTAATTTTGGAATGTTTAGTAGATTTGAGGATCTTGTCCTTGTAGTGTAGGTGTTTTGTTCAGCAAGGTTGTTAAATCATTTAATTAAATAGCTAAGTATGTGTAGGGGTGTTGTGCCGTTGTTGTATTGAGTTTAGGGATTATCATTTGTTCCGTGGTTCACGGTCTAGTGCTCAATGATTCTATTATTAGTTTCTCTTTGTTGATTTGAAGTTATGCTTTTTTTATAGATTCTGGTTAATTTTAAAAATTTAAATTCTTGGAATAATTTACGAATCGAATCGTTTTCTGCTGATCTCAATTTACTTACTCCTTAATAATAATTTGTTCAGTTTTTTCACAAACGAATCTGTAGTCAATTTATTTGCTTTTCGGAACGGCTCATATGGTATTAGAGAAATCGTTGTGTCTTCCTTATGATCATAATTAAAAATATGAGCTAAACGGAGTTATAAAGAAAAAACATCAAACTGTACATTCAAATCCAGAAGTAAACCACAGAATTATTCCAATGTACACCTCTATGAAACCAAAGGTTCCGACCGCAATTTGAGAAAAATTTTTGAAACTTTGTGAATTTTTTTATTAATATTTTTTTTATGAAACGACAAAAAAATTGGATTGCAAAAATGTTTATAATACATTTGTCTAATAAAATATATATATATATTTTTTTTATAAATAATTTTAGTTGAGTGTTAAGATGAAAAAACTTAGGTGAGAAATTAGTTTGATTTCAAATTTTTAATAATTAATAAACTATATGTTTGTTTCTACTTTTATGTCCGACAGATGGCCCTTTTTTTGTACATGTTTTTACCTTTTCGCAGGTGACATCTATATAATATAGGTATTTAAAAACACACACGTATTACAATGCAACGTTGTGTCAAAATTTGAAAGCAATCGGTGAAGAACTTTCGGAGATTTAAGATTATAAACAAAAGAACGTTTACGTTTTTATTTTATCTTTAAGAAATGTAACGGTCAATATGCTAGAGGCCAGAAAGATTAACATATTAATTGACTGAGCATAGCAAAGTCCTGTTTTAACTCAACAGTTTTGCATTCCGTAAATATCAATAAATTTATTTGTAAGTTCCGTTTCCAATTCAAGATGGTGGCCGTTTTTTTTTTATTTATTTATTTTTATTTTTTTTATTTTTTTTTTATTTATTGATTTATTGTGAAAAACAGTATAAGCCATTTACATTTCACAAATAACAGTTTATAAATTACAGTTTATAAGAAGTAAGTACATACATTTATTTGCATGGGTAAGTACATCAATACTATCTGATTAACCAGATTTGTTAAATAGTATGCTTATTGCCGTCTTAAATTCTCTATGGTTCAAATTGAAAATGTCAATCACAGAAGAAATGTGATTTAACAAAGTAGTTATTCTCCCCAAAGGCATGATCATTGGTAGGTTGGTCCTGCCCCTTGGAAAAATAAATAATCTGTGCTGTCTAGCTCTGATGAAATTATCAGGGACATAAAAAGAAATTCGTTCCAGAATATCTGGATTGCAAATGTGCCCATTTAGCAGCTTGTGCGCCACTAACACCATTGCAATATTTCTCCTAACGTCTAGACGTTCTATCCCCAGCATTCCGGCAAGAAAATCAGAGGGATACAATAAAGGGTAATATCCGAACTCTCGCATGTAGAGGTATCGCATAAACTTTTTTTGCACCTTTTCTACATCATTTGAGTAAAGGGCATCTTCGGGTCCCCATATTATCGATCCACTCTCAAGAATGCTGCGAACCAGAGTAAAATAAAGCATTTTTATGACTGCCGTATTCGTAAAAGATTTCGAATTACATATAACAAAACCCAGCATTCGCATTGCAGAGTTGCACACCGAATCGATATGAGTTCGAAAAGTCAAACGCGTGTCAAAAGTGATTCCTAAATCCTTCGTTATCGAAATATGTTTTAGAGAGGTACCAGACATTTTATAGTTAAAATATAAAGTACGCTTTGCCCTTGTAATGCACATAATTGAACACTTACTACTGTTAAAATGAAGTTTATTTTGATGACTCCACTCTACTATACCGTCGATATCGATTTGTAGACGAATGGAGTCTTCATTTGTCGTTATACAGGTGTATAGTTTAATGTCATCCGCAAATAATAAAAATTTTACAAATCTTATAAACATCCCTATGTCATTAATAAACAATAAAAATAATAGTGGTCCTAAATTAGACCCTTGAGGGACCCCAGAATTTGTGGCGTAGAGTTTCGATGTGAACTGCCCGTAAACAACGTATTGTTTTCTATTAGACAAATAATTATGAAAGAACAAAAGCAGCATGTATGAGAAGCCGAAGCTTTCAAGTTTATTAAGTAATATGAGGTGATCCACTTTGTCAAAAGCTTTCGCAAAATCATTATATGAGACATCTACTTGTTCGTTATTGTCCAATATATTTGAGACGTAATCCGTAAATACCATTAAGTTGGTCGTTGTAGACCTGCCCTCTCTAAACCCATGCTGCTGGTTTATGAGAAATGGTTCTACTTTATAGTATATACGTTTTTGTATTACGAGTTCAAATAATTTGGCCGGTGCCGAAAGAATTGCCACAGGTCTGTAATTAGATACACATGATTTATCGCCGTTTTTGTGTAAGGGCGTGACTTTTGAGATTTTCCAGCGGTCGGGGAACTTACCGGAGTTAAGTGAAATATTAAAGATATGTAAAAGCGGTACCATTAACGGATCTGCATATCCCTTCAGGACAATTGTGTTAATAAAATCTGGTCCAACAGATTTTTTTGGTTTTAGTTTTTTAATTGCAGCTAGGTAATCATTTTTATTTACACTTAAAATTTCAACATTTTGAGCTAGTGAAGAGTAACCGCCTGGGGTGTATGAGTCAAATTCTGCACTATGTTCGCTATAGACTGACTTAAAGTAATTCGCAAATGCTTCCGGAATATCGGGCCCAGTATGAGTACTTCCGTTCCAAGACACTGAGTTTAGAAAACCACCGTCTTTCCTCTTTTCGGATACAAATTTCCAGAAGGATTTCGGATCACTCTTGACGTTTTTTTCGATATTATTTATGTAATTCTTATACGCAATATTTATACTACGTTTGATTTTAGATCGTAGAATGCAAAACTTTTCCCGATATCTTATCAATCCGGTGCGCCTCCAGTTTCTGTGAAGTTTGCATTTCTTTTTTAGGTCACTAATAATTTCACCATTAAACCATTTAGGATATCTTCTTTCAAAACAAGGTACACGCTTTCTCTCAAAACATATGTCAAAAAGGTCATAAATTACATTATAAAAATATTCTACTGCTAAATCTACATCTTTAAGTTTTAATAAGGGTTTCCAGTCGTGAGAATTCAAGTAAACATAAAAATATTCGAAATTACCACGTTCTAGATTCCATCCTCGCTTAACACAATTTCCATTGTCGTCATTTAATAAATTCCGACAATAGGCTTTGCTTACATTGAGCGCGAATTCTATATATAAAGATGGGTGGTATGAATCTTCACTAACAAGTGAGTATACGGATTTTAACACTTTTAAGTCAAAATTACTGATAATAACGTCCAGTGTCCTGTTCGTTATATTAGTGATTAAGTTTTTCTGTTCCAATTGAAATAGTTCCATAAAATATAACAAATCTGTTTTAATAATAACATTTTAAGTTTACAAATTCGAAATGGGTTATGTTTATTTGAACTTTTTTATTCCATTTTTTCAATATTCTGGTACCTACCTACCTTAAAAGAGTTTGAAAAATGAACCGTCATTGAAATAGTGATATTTCTTTGGAAAAACTCTACATGTAATTATTTCTTATTTTAAATAAAAATTGATGCATAAAATATGTTGTTCATAATGAAGTAAAAATCTTAGGATTTCAGTAAAAATTTGTCAAAATTGGATTCTTACGTGAACAGCTTTTGGCAGATATGGCACGGTAAGGTGGTGCCCTTGTGCCAATCGAGATGCTCGCGCAGGTCGAGCGTCTTGCGAAAGCGCGCGCCGCACTCGCCGCACGACAGCCGCGTGGCGTGGTTGCGGCTGTGGTAGTAGAGTGGCTTCGCTTCAGAGAAGCGTTGCGTGCAGACAGCGCAGACAAGTTCGCCGCGTGACTTCATAAACAAAATAAAAAATATTCTCATGTCAATGTGTTACGAGATAATTTGTGAAAGTTATAAATGTGATATGTGGCAATGCAACGTGTTGTGATGTCAAAAACCTGACAACGATATCAAACGTGAAAATGTCAAATGCGAAAATGTCAAATGTGACGATGTCAAGTGTGACAATGTCAAATGTGACAATGTCAAATATGACAATGTCAAATGAGACAATGTCAAATGTGAAAGATAACACCAAAAAGGTTATTTATTACCTCGCAATGCTTCTTCATATGGTCATCTAGAAGATATTTGTGGTTGAAAAACACAACGCAGTGCTCGCATTTAAAGGGGGAGGCGATATAATCCTTGTCCAGTCTTCTATCTTCTTTTTCTTTGATCTGCTCTTCTAAAGTAAGGGTGATGGCCATGTTTTTTGCTTTCTGACTGCTTGAACTGGATTTATTCTTCTTAGGACTGGATGAGGATGACTTTTCAGTTTGTACGACTGCTGAAAATTTGAACTGATTACACATAAAAAACCGGAACGAACCACGGGAACTTTTTCCAACTTGTGGAAAAACGCCCATATGGTAACAGTACTCTAATCATGTGACCAATCTTAAAAAAATATACACCAATCTGTATAATTTATTTATTTTAAAACGAATTTATTATACAAACAATTACATTTATCGAATAGTCCAATTTAAAACATGCTCCTCTTCCCTACATCCAATTGTAACCCCAATTTCGATACTACTTCCCCCTCCCCACCATAGTTGATGGTCTTTCTCCCTCTTCTATGTATATAATTATTTTAACAAACCCTGAGGAAGGTTCTGACGGAACTGGCAGAAGCAGTGGCTATGACTGTAACATATATATAAATATCTAAACATACAATATCTAAATATCTAACATGTATATATATCTATAAACACACGAACCAGGTTCCACCGTGAGAACAGCAGTGAATTTTAAGTCGTCCATTTGTAGAAAATGAATTGTTGCAGTTGGAACATGAGGAAGGATTTCCCGAGTAAATCAATGTGTGGCACTCATCACATGAAAAAGGTTATTTTCTCCTGTTCATTTTATTCATAAAATACATGATAAAACATTGTAAAATTGATTTATATATGATGCATTAAATTACCATACTAAGCGACTGCCTGTTTCATGGTGAGTCAGCATATGACCCTTCAAACGTTTTTTTTTTACAATAAGAATTGTTGAACATGGAACATGAAAATGGTTTTTCTACACTGTGAGTCAGCATACGTCTCATCAAATTTCCGTTTCGAGAAAATTCGCACTCGGAACATGAAAAAAGTTAATCCTTTTTGTGAGTTAGCATATGTTGTGTCAAACTACTATTTCGAGAACATGAATAGCTAGACTCGGAATATGAAAGTTTTTCTCCAGTATGAGTCAGCATATGGTGCGTCAGATATCTCTTTCGAGAAAATGAATAGTTGCATAAGAAACATGAAAAAGGCTTTTCTCCACTGTGGGTCAGCATATGTTTCCTTAGATTGCTCTTTAGAGAACATGAATAGTTGCACTCGGTACATGAAAACTGTTTTTCTCCACTGTGGGTCAGCATATGTCTCCTTAGATTGCTCTTTCGTAAACATGAATAGTTGCACTCGGGACACGAGAAAGGTTTTTCTCCACTGTGGGTCAGCATATGGCTCTTCAAATATTTGTTTGAAGAACATGTATAGTTGCACTCGGAACATGAAAAAGGTTTATCCTTACTGTGAGTCAATATATGGTTCTTCAAATGGCTCTTACGAGAACATGAATAGTTGCACTCGGTACATGAAAAAGGTTTTTCTCCATTGTGGGTTATCATATGGCTCCTTAGATTGCTCTTTTGAGAACATGTATAGTTGCACTCGGAACATGAAAAAGGTTTTTCTCCACTGTGAGTTAGCATGTGGAGCGTCAGATATCCCTTTAGAGAACATGAATAGTTGCACTCGGAGCATAAAAATGGTTTATCCTTACTGTGCGTCAATATATGGTTCTTCAAATGGCTCTTACGAGAACATGAATAGTTGCACTCGGAACATGAAAAAGGTTTTTCTCCACTGTGAGTTAGCATGTGCCTTGTCAGAGAGATCTTTTGAGAACATGAATAGTTGCACTCTGTACATGAAAAAGGTTTTTCTCCACTGTGGGTCAGCATATGTCTCTTCAAATGATATTTTGAAGAACATGTATAGTTGCACTCGGAACATGAAAAAGGTTTTTCTCCACTGTGGGTCAGCATGTGGCTCTTCAAATATTTGTTTGAAGAACATGTATAATTGCACTCAGAACATGAAAAAGGTTTTTCTCCACTGCGATTTAGCATGTGGTGCGTCAGATCGCTCTTTCGAGAACATGAATAGTTGCACTCGGTACATGAAAACGGTTTTTCTCCACTGTGGGTCAGCATATGTCTCCTTAGAGAGCTCTTTCTTAAACATGAAAAGGTGCACTCGGGACACGCGAAAGGTTTTTCTCCACTGTGGGTCAACATATGTTGCCTTAGATTGCTCTTTTCAGAACATGAAAAGTTGCATATGGAACATGAAAAAGGTTTTTCTCCACTATGGGTCAGCATATGTCTCTTCAAATTTTTGTTTGAAGAACATGTATAGTTGCACTCAGAACATGAAAAAGGTTTTTCTTCACTGTGATTTAGCATGTGGTGCGTCAGATATCTCTTTTGTGAACATGAATAGTCGCACTCGGAGCATAAAAATGGTTTATCCTTACTGTGAGTCAATATATGGTCCTTCAAATGGCTCTTACGAGAAAATGAATAGTTGCACTCAGAACATAAAAAAGGTTTTTCTCCACTGTGAGTCGGCGTGTGGCTCTTCAAATGGCTCTTTTGAGAACAGAAAAATAACGGTTTTTCCACAGGATACCTCTTTAGATCTGTCGACAAATTTAGAAAAAAATACGTATATAGGAAGCTAAACAAGTCTTATTATCTACGTACAGCGTAAATAGGCTTAGTAAATTCGTTAAACATATGTAAATATAAATGGTGACCGGATTAATCAACACACTGACGATTTAACACACATTTTAAAAGTGATATAAGTCAACCTTTCCTTATCTGTGGTGTGTATTTACTACACATTGCTCCTAATAACTTTAATAACTCTATAAACATAATAAATTCTGGGTTCAGATTTTAGGTATTTCTCCGTCATACATTTATGCACTGAATTAAAAAATAATATTTTACATAGTTTTCAAATTCAATTAAAAATCAGAGATTTTTGTTAAAAATCGGGAACAAATACACCAATACAATCAACCGTGTGATACCAATACGCGAAGAGTGTGCGAATAAACGACACGCTATTGATGTCCCGCTTTAATTCGCTATGCGGGAACATGAGACATCCACACGTCTGCAGTTGTATTTTGATTTATTCCATCGATACCTACGACCGCACAGCTGTGTTTGTGCCAGCCGCTAGCCAGTCGGCCGCGAACCGTTGTTAGATGTGGACCCCCCGCACGTTTCTTTAGCATCTGCCGATGGATTTTTCATGTTTTCAGCAATTAAATTACAATTATTATCACTTTTGATATAAAACATAATCGATTGGCTATGAATATTAATATTTTTCCGATACTAAATCGCTTATTTTGAAATGCGTATTGACTACACAGCACTGGAACGCGTGGATTTTTTTAGCACAGCAAGGGAAAGGTTAAGTAGGTTAGGTTAGGTTGGGTTTTTTTTTTCATCGTTTCTAATGACTTTATATCACTTTTAAAATGTGTGATAAATCGTCAGTGTGTTGATTTATCATGGAACCGAAAATGCTTGTACTAAGCGAAACCGGTAATTTATTGAAAATCAAATAAATAACTTGTTTTTCAAAACAAGCAGCTGGAATTATTAAAGCTTACAAAGAAACGTGGTTTGATCTGCAGAAGGCCACGGAAATTTATCATCCTTCATCTTCTCGGGGTACAAGATCCGCCTTGATGGTTAACGCCTTTTTTACAGGTTGCACATTTATGCAACCTGTAAAATATACGTACATTTCTCAACCATACCGGAGAGAACAGAGTGATACCAGATAATATTAGCACTTTGAAATCATAAAAACGTAAAAAATTGGAGAGCACGAATTGTTTGACGTGTTCTCAATAATCGGTTTTACCTGCTGTGTGGGTAATTCTTTCGAAACGTTCTAAGCATTCCTTTTTAATGTCCGGCAGGTCAATGTCGATCTCCACGTAAGGATATCCCCCTTTATCTTCTCGGGGTCCAAGATCCGCCGTGATGGTAACTGTCTCCAAATTAATGCTACCTGGATAAACAAAACAACAATACTTATATCGATAATTGATGTACATAAAAACGTATTTGTGTTAGTAGAAAGATTTAAATAAAATAAAAACATGAAACAGAACAAGATCGAGACAAATAAAAAGATAAGTGTCACTGAATTCAGGATTAAGA
This sequence comes from Hesperophylax magnus, assembly GCA_026573805.1. NCBI lineage: Eukaryota > Metazoa > Arthropoda > Insecta > Trichoptera > Limnephilidae > Hesperophylax > Hesperophylax magnus. The sequence continues at coordinate 2,181,075 of JAIUSX010000202.1, read as the reverse complement.
ACACGATTTGAAGACTTGATTATACTAAAGACGTATCCCCTAGGACGACAATAGATTCTGGGTTCCTAGTTGTGACCGTTATCCTTTAAAATATACATCTTATTCAGCCTACTGATATATAGGGTTTTCCAATAAGAGGTGTTATTTTGAATATTAATTAAGAAATAAATGATTCTTTATGGCCGGAATTGGATGGTATTGACCTGGACAACGTTTACTTTCAATAAGACAGCGCTACGTGCCACACAAGCCACGAAACCATAGATCTTTTACGTGAAAAGTTTCCGGACCGTGTTATCTCTCGAAGAGGTGATCACAATTGGCCACCGAGATCTTGTGATTTCACACCTTGCGACTTCTTCCTTTGGGGCCACTTGAAAGAGAAGGTCTACGCCAACAGCCCAGCGTCGATTCAAGACCTCAAAGATGGAATTCGTGAGGCTATCGAGGACATAAGGCAGCCACTTTGCGATTTGGTTATGGAAAATTTCATGAAAAGGATATGGTCCTGTAGGTCGTGGTGGTCATTTGACTAATGTTATTTTTCACTATTAACGGCATACCTTTCTCTTTATAATGAAATAAACATTCGATCATTTCTATAAAAAAATGGCATTTTTCTTTGAATATCAAAATAACACCTCTTATTGGTATTATATTGATAAGTATAACCTCCAAAATAGGTGAATATAAAAATAGGTTCCTGAAAATATTTACCATTAAATATATCTACTTATAAGCGGGCATTTGCATAACACACTTAAGAATTTAATTCAAAAATAAGAAATACGAAGATGTCCGCTTCAGGGACTGATTCTTCAAGAAAGAAAAATCATTTGTTCTTAAACATCTTCAGTACGGAGTGTGTTTGTTTTTAGTCAATGGAATGATGTGTTCTTCCATGAATATATGTGTATTTTTAATATATGTATAATAAAGCATGTTACTTAAACCATGTCACAAATTGAGGTGAAACTTGAGGAACAAGCTTAGTACAGTCGGCACGACATTTCATAACGATTGTGAATTTAGAACAGTCGAATTTTATGTCCTACATTCTAAGCATATGAAATGAGACTTACTGGCAGACGGAATACTCTTCGCATATTGCAAACATTCCTTCTTTACATTTGGGAGGTCGACATCTATATCCGTAACAGGTATTTCACCGTCTTCTTCCTGGGGCCCTGGTTCCGTCTTGATGGAAACATTTTCTGGATTTAGTAGATCCATGGCGCTGCTGTGGTAGCGATAGCTTCAAGCTCAAACAAATATATCTGAAAAGAAACAGTGATAATGGAAATCTTTAAATAAATAGGGGAAACAGTTTTTTTGTTTCTAATATCTCAAACATATTTCTTGACAGTTTTCAATATTAGAATTTGTTACCGTTGGATTAAATGGCAACAAATAAAAGTAAGGATGGGTATTTTTTTTTATCTAGAAATAAAAATAAAAATTTAAGAACACTTAAATGTATTAGCTCCAAAAAGACATAATAAATAATAAATTAACTAGCATCCTACAATTAAATCTGTCTGGCAAAGGGCTTGCATAGGTAAAATGAAGGTGTGATACCAGTTCGTTATTGATGCGAAGTAGTAGATTCCGGCTCTTCACAGCAACTGTCCCAGTTAATAATTTATCAAAAAAAAATAATGTCGTAGTCCAATGCAAAACAGCCTCACGCTGCTGGTCTCCAAAAGGGTCACTCTTAAGCAATCAGGATCGGCAGATGCCATCTGATTCCACCAATCAAATGGTTAATGCTCCATATGCAAAGCTGATGCTCACAAAAATTGGCGAATGTGTTCGTAGAACCTCAGCCAAGAGGAATGCCCGCTGATCTGGGCTGGTGATCAAAGAATGGCCACTGCTTCCAATTCCAATGCAAATCACAGATTCTATCTCCCTCAGGTTTGGCAACTCTCCATGTCAAAATTGCAGGGCTGTCAATTTGACCAATAGCGAAATGACAATGTGTAGGTTACTAAAGGTCCCACAATCCAAGACCATAGATGCGATGTAAGTAAAGTGATGCACACACTTTATTACAAATCTTACGTATAACAAATTTTATCATTAATCCTTCAGCTGGTGATTTACCAGAGAAACATTTTCCTTGGTGGTTATATTGGTGTTCGGCAACTGAAGTGTTTAATTAAAGGCATGCAAGTATATATTTAAGTAAAGTACGATTTTCAGTTTTGAATAAGTAATTAATTTTTTTTTCTATAAATAATTTGAATACTTATTTGAATTTGACACAAATAACTGAAAATTGAGAGAATCGCCATAAATCGTGAGATAACTCAATAAATAACACATACTAATATCTTTCTCAAAATATAAACCCGTATTACCTTATCCGCTTTCAAAAGAATATCGGAAATACATACATTATGTAAATGATTATTTAAATCAAATGCAAATTTATGTAATTATTCTGAATCTCTGGCCGCCGATAAAACGAAATATTTTTAAATAAAACCTTTTGATTTACCTTAATTACTTCAAAGGGAAATTGACTGCATTTGGGAAAATATATATTTATATTTTTGAATTTAATGGCTTTTCACCCCAAAGGAGTGTTCTAGCCAAATAAAAATTTTTAATTACGTGAAATGATCATTCGCTTTCGTTGTATGGGAAAACAGCCGGAATAATTTCTGTTCATGACATTTTCTTTTGTTGGTATTCCTGAAACCAGTGGCTAGAATTTTTACCAATTACTCTATGCAAATACTAAGAAAGGATAAGATAGGTTATGTTGGGTTATTAAAGGCCCGTTTATAATAGGAATAAGCGGTAAGAATAGGCCGGTGGCGTAATCCTTTATCCGTAATATTTTAGATCGTCGTTTATAATTGAAATAGGAATAGAATAGAATACGTCCATAGAAGTGACTATGCCGCTGTCATTTGTCTATGTTAGCTGTCAACCGATAGTATATTCTTCCTCCATCTTATAAAAGTTTAATGTTTTATATAAATAAATATTGAAACGATGGATACATCAGACATTGTTGCATGTGGAATGTTTTTGTCAATTCTGGGACTAGCATACGCTGCAATGGGAGACACACAGTTGACGAAAAAAATGAGGAAAAAACGACGTTGGAGTGTGCGTCCCAGTAATCATAAAAGCATAAATATACCACTCGCATAAAAGGAAGAATCTATTAACTCCGCGTAAATACTTGATCACAAAATTATTGTTCGATTGTCAAATACATAAATAAACCACTCTTGTCTAATAATAGATACCATAGAGTATCAATTGAAAATACATAATATTAAGGCGAACTGAGTTCTGCATGTTTCTGTAGGCGAATGTGTGGATGCACGGTTAGGTAGAAACTGTGCAGGTGTGTGGGTCGAGCGCGATTCGGTAATCCTCGGCAATGCTCGTGCATTGATGTGAGTCATTCCGGATCGAATCGCGCGCTCGCGAACAGCATTTAATTAAGCTCATGTAAAGACTAAATAAAGTAACACTTTTCATTTAAAATAGATATTATTATTTAATTCAATCCATTCTCTTAATCCTGCTCAAACACATAAATCTCTTTATAAAAGACTTTACGGCTTATTCTTACCGCTTATTCCTATTATAAAGGGGCTTTTAAGGATAGACTTGATAGGTTAGGTTAGATTAGGTTAGGTTTAGTTGGGTTGGGTTAGTTTAGATTAGTATAAGTTAGGTAAGGTCAGGTTGAGTTATAAGTTATTTTGTAAGAAACAAATAGCTTTTACATAATATACAATGATAGGTATTAATATACAATTTAACTAATGTCAAGCCACAAAAGTTTCTTATACTAAAGTTCATTGGAAATGAAGTTTTAATATCATAAAATTAATTTGGTGTTAAAGGAAGGGGAGAGGAAAATGAAAATAGAAAGAGGATAGGAGATGCTCCCGATACATTCCATACTCCTATATTAATAATCGGTCGTACGCATTACTTTATATCGATATTTCTTTACGTTATTTAAAAAAATGTCAATGCTGTAAAATTTTGTATTATATTGTGCACATATACGAGGAATTGGGGAATTTTTTTCGAATTTTTGTTCTACACGAGGGTAGAAAAATTAAATTAGATTGTCGGGTTGATCTAGACGGAATATGAAGATTTATTAAAATGGTAAGTTCTGGTGAGTCCAGACCATTATTTAGGATTTCAAACAATAAGATTTGATCAAAAATTAGATGTCGTGTTTGGATGGAATTAAAATTATGAAATATAATGGATTCGGTATAATTTGAGAAGTGTAAGTTTAGTTAATAATTTATGTGTTTAAAACATTTTTTTTGAAATCTTTCTCTTCTTTCGATATGGGCTTGGCATAAAGGAGTCCAGATCGGTGTACAATGTTCCAGTGCGGCGAATATATGAGGTGAAGAAATTTTCAAAGCAAAAAACAAGAATTAGCATTGCTACGCAGTGCATCGCCTTAAGCTTTTTTAATAGGCGCTATTTTGTCGGAATATTGTATTAAATATATGTTTTTCATAAAATTTATTCAATTGTCTCTAGCCGTTCGATGTGTTTGCTTTTACAAATTAAACGTCTAAAATAATTAACTTCTCGGCAGGATCGTGCGGGACGTGCAAAAATTATCATTATGTCGTGTAATTGTTATAATTGTTGTAATTGCTTTTCATTGGTTGTTTTTTTAAGCAATTGAGGATTTGAGGAGTCACAACGTTTTCCGAGAGCTGTATAAAAGTTTTGCCAACCTTTTATGTAGCTGACGAAAAACGGAAATGGTGAGTGCTGGTCCTTGACGTAAAGTCACAGATACCAAAAACGGTTTTGATTGGGCAACTTCGCGAGTAACTCAGTCAGTGATTGGTTTATTTATGCCGTGACGCTTCGAGTCCTTTGACTCGGGCGCATTTACCGACAACAATCGGAAGTCGGGCGAAGCGAAGCGAAGTTGCCCGAAGCGAAGCGAAGTTCGTGCCCACACTATCGTATTCGGTCAACTTCGATCAACTTCGCGAGTAGTGTAGCCGGGCTATCAGTAAACCATCACAAAATTTGTGTCACAAATTCTAATCGGGAGTCGCTATATGCACAGCGACTAGTCGACAGGGGGCGTGGCCAACATATCCGAGCATACCCGAGCTGTTCCGAGTTTTTTTAAATGTTAAATTCCGTCAAATTAGTATTTACCTAATATGCATGCATTGTGTGCGTTGTGATTGAAATTTATTAGCTGGATTTTATTTTTTTACGTTCAAATTTTATTAAAGTTAACTATTTCTGCGATGTTGAGCGGCTACGCTAAGTTTGTGTAACATGGTTTATGATGAAAAAGAAAATGCCCCCTTTATACCGCCTGCTCGCGTCAAGGCAAGAAAAACATCCCAGTTTTCAATTAGTTTAGCGGCTACGCTAGGTTTGTGTAACATGGTTTGTGATTCAAAAGAAAGTGTTCCTTAAGTCCCTTTTATACCGCCTGCTTACGTCAAGGCAAGAAAAACATCCCAGTTTTCAAATTGTTTAGCGGCTACGCTAGGTTTGTGTAACATGGATTGTGATTCAAAAGAAATTCAGGCTTGTTGAAGCTGGAGTTTCCTCAGTACGAGATGTGTCTATTGTTGGAGCAATTTATTAAACATAAATTTCAGGATGAGGCAGAACCTGATCGGCTCAATTCAGGGTTTATCTGTCATGTTTTTAAAGGGGTTTGTTCCCTCAATGTTTATATTTCCTTTGTGTGGTGTAATGTATTATTTTCCATTAATAAAATAATATCAAATATGCAGCTTATATGTATCAACTTAAATTCAGTTTTTTTGTAATATTTATATTTTTGTAATACCTGCATCAACTGTAAAGCGCCCCTTAGGTGATATCTCATAAAAGCGGCGCTATACAAATTGTCCAATAAATAAATAAATAAATGTATCAATGAATTGCCCAACTTCCTTCATTGCTCACTTATCCTTCAAAATGCTATATGGCATCCAAATTTTCACATTGACTCCAAATAATGCTAGTTTTACTTTCCCATAGGTGTACTGTTTTGTAATGTAAAAAGATTAGATACTTTGAGTATATATAGGCCTAATACGAATCTGTTCAAAAGTTGAACATAGGACCTACCACAAGTCTTTTATTGTCCAAAAGTTAATTATATTTGCAGGAATTAGAATGTGGTTGCCATACCAAACAGTCTTTATTAAGGCTTTGGAATCGACTTTATGATTTTGGCCCTATAGTAATGTAATCTAACCAAATGAAATCAAGGTGCAAGAATCGTATGAAATGAAAGATGAAAATTTGCTTTCGGCTGCTCGGCAATATTCGGAAATGCTCGGCCGTGACGTCACAAAAAAAATCTGAACGGAGAACCAATTTCAAATAAAGCGCCGAAACACTTCCCTTCGGGTATGCTCGGAAATGTTGGCCACGCCCCCTGTCGATTAGTCGCTGTGCATATAGCGACTCCCATTCTAATCAACAAAGTTTCAGTTTATGGATATTCTTTGAAGTGTGTGACGGTATTTACTGTCACGGGAAAAAATAATTCATCATGTGCTCCTCTGAGTCTGAGGATGATTTAGCTAAAATATCAATCATACTACAATCTCAACAAATTATAGCACAACGACAGGAACCAGAGAATCTTCGAGCCAAGCTAGCGTGCACGAACATGAAGAACTCGCTGCCTCGTTTTATTCACATACGATCGGAGTCTCCTTTTAGGAGCCTCCATGGTGAGCGCTTGTCCGAATCAGCAAACCAATTAAGTGTCCACAATGCGCAGGAGATGGAAAACCTTTCAAGTGTCAGGTCTGCATCAAGTCCCACAAACCAAACTGAAGTTATTTTAAAGCCCATTAATGTTTGGATTGAAACTGAAATGGAGAAAAAACCATTCTAATGTTATGAATGTTCTGGATCCTATACTATCAAGCAAATAATATAGTATATGATAGACAGCATCAAGCAAATAATGAATGAGGGAAAAAACATGATTAACAAAGAGGATCGATCTGCCATCAACAGTGCTCTAGAAAAAATAGGAAAATTGTGATTGATATAAATTCGATGGATAATACTGCTCAAACTTTCTCACAGGTCCAAAAGGGAATTAAAGGAAAATTGGACAAGCTCATAGAAAAAAACAGCCAATCTATCAAACATTCCCACATTTGAGCAAAATCCTAATAGAAATACTTATGCAGGATTAATTGCTGGTGCACTTGCATTTAAGTCAGTAGTTTCTGCCTCAAAATCGATCTCAATGAATGGTTATGAGAGAGAACTCCTTTCCTTAGGACCAACCATTCTATTTTACCAGAATATACCAGAAGGGAAGACATCTGAGGAACTCCAGATGAACCTTACCTCAATTCTTAACCCAAAAACAGATGCATTTCAGTTGGTAAGGACCCAAAAAATAAAGGGCGCAGGAATTGCAATACAAACAACCAATTGCGGAGGGGTGGAGAATATCAAAAAGGTGAAAAAAAAATTGAACGCCAAAGGGATCAAAATGATAAACCCAATGGGAAAACTCCCTAAAATAGTAGTATATGATTTACCGAAAGGCGAACCCACGAGTGATTCTGCACTATTAGAAAAAATATTCGACAATAATTATGGGAAATGCAACCTCTCCAAAAAGATCACATACGTACTATGAGGAGAGTATCCCTATTCGCCAAAAAAGATTCCAGCGCTATGAATATGATAATTACGTGTCATCCAGAAGCAAGAAAGGTATTAATAGAAAGCGGCTTATGCTTCCTTGGGTTGAATGTCTGCCACGCCCGTGATTACATAGGAGCCACACGATGTTTCAAGTGCCACCAGTACGGCCATACCAGAAAATTCGGCACACAAGAATAACAAACTTGTCGCCACTGCGCTCTGACCGGACATGATTTTATGGATTGCCCCAAGAATTCACAAACTGCCATCTGTGCGACCTGCACTCGCTTCAAGAAACCAGCAAACCATGCCACGGGAGATAGAGTCTGCCCTGCACAAAAAGCCACGATTGATATGCAAGTTAGCATGACCGACTATGGCGTCTAATCACACAGAAAAAGATGACGGGTTACTTACTGTTGGTGCATTCAATATATTCAATATATTTTATCAAAACGTGAGGAGTATTCGAACAAAGGCTGTCAGTGTACGTAATGAAATTTAAATTAATAACTATGACATCATTTGTTTTACCGAAACATGGTTGAACTCAACAGTATTCAGTGGAGAATTGTTTGATGACAGATACATACCTAATATTTAGAAGAGATCGCGAGTCCACCAAATCTGTGTCTAAAGAAGGTGGTGGAGTTCTAGCCGCCGTTTCTAATAAAATTCTTGTTTCCAGAAAAACTGAGTGGGAAAGTGACAATGAAGATTTGTGGCTCATGATCAAGTCCAATACTCATTCAAACTCCTTAATTTTTATTTGTGTCGTCTACATTCCTCCTAATGTAACTGTTGATAATTATTGCAGTCAGATCGTAAAATTACAGGATCTATATTTAAGGCATTCAAATTCCAATTCACAGTTTATTATTATAGGTGATTTCAATTTGCCAGAAATTAAATGGTTACCAGACACTTCGTTTAAAAATAATGTCCTTTCTCCTTCTAATTATTAAAGCCAGAAAGCACACAGTCTTGTCAACCTTTTATCAATTTGTAATTTGTATCAATTCAACTATGTACTCAATAGAAATGAAAATTCATTAGACCTTATTTTGTCTGATAAAGTTAACATAGATATACACACCTCATCAGGCTTAACCAAATTAGATCATTATCACCCTTCATTTGAAATTAAGGTAAAACATAATAAAAATAATTTCTTAGAAAATAACAAAAATGATTCAAACTATAACTTCAGGAAAGGAAACTATAATAAATGTCAACAAGATCTATTGTCGGTTAATTGGATAACACTTTTAAAAATAAAAATGTGAATATCATGGTTCTCTTGTTTTATGAAAAATTGTGGGAAATAATTGACGAAAATTTTATAAAAAATGTTATTAAATCAAAAAATCAATATCCTGTCTGGTTTGATCAGCAATTGATTGCTCTTCTTAAGAAAAAAAACAAGGTTAGACTTAAGGTAAAAAAATATGATAATGCATCAGATTATAGAGAATTCTCTAATTTAAGAAAAGTGAATGTTATAAATCATACATTAACTCTGTTGAAAGTGGTCTGCATGATAAAAGGTATTCTGGTCATACTCAAAATCATTACGAAAAACCAATTGCATTCCTAAAGTAATGCATCTTGATGATGGAGAACACATAGCAAATATATTCTTTAAATATTTTTCATCTTTATTTTTCGGAATAACTTTATTGAGTAAAACCTCAAATTGTAATATTTAATTATTGAAGACAATATAAGCGATTTATAAACGAAAACCTTAAACAGAAAAATCAGAAAAGGATACGGTCACATCTAGGACTCGAACCCAGGACCCATGTCTTGCCGGTCAACGCTCTAACACTGAGCTAATGGGACCCTATCCCCCTCGGTCACTTTTAACTGTATCATACTTCGAATAAGAACTACCATCTTATTCGAAGTATGATATTATAAAGAATTGTTCCAATGTTATTAATAAGATTATTTTCAAAAAAGTGTCTTCTATAAGAGATCTAGGAATTACTCTTAAGTCCAAATAAGTCAAAATCACTTAAAATGTTGGGATTTAAAACCTTTCAAAGATCCTCTATTAATTCTAACCCTTTCCTATGCCTCAATTAGAAGTAAACTTCAATATGGAAGCACTATTTAGACTCAACATTATTGCAAGTATGAAAACATTTTAGAATCAGTTAAAAAAAATGCTTAGACTATTATCTTTCAAATGTGGACTAAATGATCATCTTAGATCATACGACGCACGTCGTGAATACTTTAAGATTAATACACTTAAAATAAGAAGGCAATTGACTGACCTAATATGTTTGAATAAAATTATCCACGGCCATCTTGATATCTCATTATGTCTTGGCAATATTGAAATAAATGTCCCCAATTCCCATTGTTTGACACCATAGCATTTTTCACGTGAATATATTCAAAAATAATATCGCTAACTTTAGCTCTCTGATCCAAATGTGTCGACTGTACAATAAGATTGAGTGTGCTGAAGTAGATATTTTCGTCTATAATCTATACAAATTAAAAAAAAGTTCACTATTTGTTTGGTTTTTTAATTGTACGTAACCTGTATTTAATTGCATTTTTGCCTGTGTGTATGTAATTTTTAGATTGTAACTTAACTGAGTTTTTATAACTGGATAGCTCTCACGTAAAAGAGAACATCTGTAAAAACACAGTATAAATAAATAAATAAATTGTTATCCCGCTGGCGTTGGTTGTAAAATTACTGACCAAAGCGTCATAATATGTTGTCGACTGGTAAGACGAATCATTAGCAAATGAAGTAGATTCGTTGACAAACTCATAAGCACATGAAGTAGTCAGGTTAACAAAATCATAAGCAAATGTAGTAGTTTTTTTTTAATTTTTTTATTTAGTCACTTCTTTAAATAATTAGGCACATTTTTGTATGGCACAAGAAAAAAAATACATATAAAATTAAAACAGATCATTGAAGTCCTCCTCACTAGGAGATCCTGTGCTGAGGGGGACTATATATGTTAGTATACGTTTTCAGCGACTAAGATGATGTTTTTAATATATTAGCTTGTTCTTCTTCCGTTATTTCCTTAAGCCAAGATTTGATGTCCTTAATGTAGTTTTTTTTCGTTTTCCTTTGTTTGATGTTGAGAGGGAGTTTATTATATAATTTTATTGCTAAAAATTCAGAGCTTCTTTGTCCAAAGGTAGAATTACATTTAGGAATATTTAGTATGTCTGTTTGCTTGGCTCTGGTTTTATGATCGTGAGAGGGGTTTGCCTCTGGTTTATTTTTTAGGTGATTTTATTTTATTTATTAATCTTAAGTTAGCTCACATCTTCGTGTGTGCTAATAGTTTTATAAACATATAAACATGTACATTGTTTGGCAAACATACTCTTTCTTTAAATATTTCAATAAAGTCACAAAAAAAGAAACATTAATAATTGAGATAGACATATTTTCTTAATTCATTTTTGAACTTATTAATATTTTCTATCACAGCAATTTCCTTCGGGATTTTGTTATAGAGTTGAACGGCCTGGTACATCAGAGATTTTTGGGTGCTTGTTTTTATTCTTGTTGGCAATCTAATTTGCTTAGAATTTCTCGTCCCGTTTCCGTGTATCTCGTTATTGTAATTTATTTTTCTTTTCAGTTCCTTAGACATCATCCCTAAGTTAATTTTATGTATAAAAATAAGTACATTCAAATTCACAGTTTGCTTCACCGTCAAAATATTCAGCTCCTTTAACATGTCTCTTATCCGTGTGTATATGTTGCGCTTAAGTATTATTCGCATTGCTTTATTTTGCAGTATTTGCATTTTTTCATTTTCTCTTTATTGCAGAGAAAAAGAATACTTGAACAGTAATTAAAGTGTGGTGATATAATTGTATTGTATATTATCTGGCATGTTTCTTTATTTACTTTGTTTCTGATTCTACCAAGAAATGATATTTTTTTGCAATTTTTTTAATTGTATAGTCTGCATTTTTTGAGAAGTTCAATTTTGAGTCTATAATAACACCTAGATATTTAATTTCATCGACTTTTTTTATGATTTCTCCATTTATAGAAACCTTTGGTTCCTCATGCGTATTTGTTCTGCCTATATGCATGTATTTTGTCTTATTTAGATTTAGTTTTAATTTATTTAGTTTGAGCCATTTTGACAATGTTTCTAAGTCACTATTTATCTTTTTGATTGCTTTCTCATAATTATCTTCTGCAATATAAATTAGTGCGTCGTCTGCAAACAGTCTTATTTTTCAATGTTTTAATATTTTTACCATATCATTTATGTAGAGTATAAACAATATCGGACCCAATACAGATCCTTGCGGTACACCCAGCTTATTTTCAATCGGATTTGATATATTGTTTCTTATCTTTGTTGTTTGTTGTCTGTTGCTTAAGTAGTTTTTAAACCATTCCAGTTCTTTCCCTTTTATTCCACATTTTTTAAATTTTTTAATAACTCTTTTTTTATCTATTGTTTCAAAAGCTCTCTGAAAATCTAAAAACACCGCAACAATATGCAAGTTTTTATCTATATCGTCCTTCCAATCATCAATTACTAAATTTAACGCTGTTTCACATGAATTATTGTTCCTAAATCCAGATTGTTCGTCACAAAGGATGCTATTATTTTCCAAGTATTCTTCAAGTTGAGATTTAATTATGTATTCCATCACTTGCTCGTATTTTGGTAACATATTTACAGGTCGAAAGTCTTCACATTTTTTTGTGTTCGAAATCTTTGGAATCGGTATCACCATAGACGTTTTCCATGATTCAGGAAACTTCCCTGTTTCTAACGATTCGTTTATTAAACTAAGAAACTCTTCTCCTATTACAGGTAATGCATGTTGTAATATTTGAATAGTGATCCTATCTTGGCTGGGCTTTGATTTGATTTTGGCAGTATTCTTTGGAGTTTCTGGCCGTCTATTTTCTTAAACTTTAATTCGCAAGTTTTTTCTTCAAAATTGAAAATTTCTTCTTCTTCTATGATTGGGATATTTTTGTTAATTTCTTCTATACTTGTCACAAAATATTTATTAAACTTATCAGCCATGCTGTTTTCGCCAGCCAATTCGGTTGGGAATATGATATCTTTTTCCACATCTTCACATTTATTTTTCATCATTGACTAAAGTGTTTTCCACATTTTCGTTGGATCTCCCCTTTCCCGTTGAATTTTGTTGATGAAATGTTCATTTTTTGTATCCTTTATAAGTTTTGAGTACTTGTTTCGAATTGTTTTAAATCTATTCCAATGTTCGTTATCCTTTGTAATTTTTGCTATTTTATAAGAAGTATCTCGTTCATATTGCATTTGTCTTAGTTTTTTGGAATACCATTGATCATTGGTTTTAATTACTATACGTTGTTCAGGCATTATTTTATTTATTGCATCAGTCATATTGGTTATTATAGTTTCACCTTTTTTGTGAAAATCTAAGTTATTTACATCTTTCCAATCTTGAATCAATAATTCTTGAATCATTTTACTCTTATCGTATCTTTTCAGGTTTCTTCTTTTAATAACTTTTTCGATATTTTTGATATTTTTATTTTTTGCCATCACTATATTAATGATGCTATGATCTGTTATTTTAGGTGTATCTAATATTTTTACATTTAGTTCATAATCATTTGATAAAACAAGATCTATGAGTGTACAGGTTGATTGTGTTATCCTAGTGTATTCTTTGACCAACTGTTTCATTCCTGTAATGTTGATGATGCTTTTCATTTTCTTTGTATAAAAATCTGTTTCGCATTTCATGTTTATATTAAAGTCTCCAATAATTATATTGAGATCAGTTTCTTTTAAAAAATTTGAACACCAGTTTTCAAAATAATTTATAAAGTCACTTTTACTGGCATTTGGGGAGTGATAAATTACGCAGTATACTCCTGGTCTAAATCCTTTCTTAATTTTTATTGCTAAGATCCAGGTACAGTTTTTGTGATTTTCGTTAGAAATTGTTTCAAAATTTATATTATCTTTCAGTAACCGTATGCCTCCGCCTGTATGCCGACTATTCGAATAACATCTTATTACCTTATAGTTCGTAAATTTTATTTCAACTTCTTCTATTTCTTCTGTGACATGCGTTTCACTGAGCATGATCATTTGAGGTTTTCGTTCTTCGAGTAAAATTTGTAACTCTTCATGGTGTGCAGGCAAGCTTTGTATATTAAGGTACAAGATCTCTTCGGTTTCTAATTTGTTGTTCGAAAATATTTTTATGTTACTGTTTACCTTAGAGCAGGTCTTTAGTGACATATAGTGTGATGAACTAGAATATTTTTAACATAGATTTTTTGTAAACTTGGAACATCAAATAGATTAAAAATATCAGTAGTTGGCGTCCTTATGGGGAGCTTTCATAAGGTTTTTATGATCCAATTTTGAGTTTTCTTCAGTTGTTTAAGATGGTTTGATGAAGCTGAGCCCCATCCTATTATTCCATATTCCAATAGAGAGTGGCATAGAGCATAATATGCTCTCTTTACATCTGTAGTCGACAAGATATTTCGTAATTTTTTGAGGAAATAGATGAGTTTTGTTAGCTTTTTGAGGTTCCTTCGATGTGTGCATCCCAATGAAGTTCGTCGTCAATTACGATCCCAAGATATTTTATTGTTTTAGTTTGGACTATATGCGGGCAAGAACATTGCGGATATTTGTTTAGACATTCATGTAATTTGAGTGTATGCTCATTCGTTGGTTGACCTCTTTTGTTTTTAGAGAATGTTATATATTTAGTTTTACTCACATTTAATGTAAGGGAGTTTGCTTTTAACCTGTTTTGGAGTACAGTCAGACCTTGCTCCGCTTTTTTATGTGTGCTTGTCCAATTTTGTTCATAGAATATAATGACAGTGTCATCTGCAAAGCTCATTATGTCTCATTCAATGGGAAGACTCATAAGGTCATTAATATAAATAAGAAATAGTATTAGACCCAATACGCTTCCTTGAGGGACACCGTACTTGATTGATAGAGTCTTGCTACTTTTTTACCAATTCGTACATACTGCTCTCTTGCAGTTAAGTAAATTTTAAGTAGATTTAGAGTTATTTGTGTTATTCCATTTTTTTAATTTTAAAAATAGTATTTCATGGTCAATTGTATCAAAAGCTTTTTGAAGGTCATTAAAAACTGCCAGCATTTTTGAACTTCATCCAGTTTTTTTATAATTGTATTTGTTACTTTAGCGATAGCATCACCAGTACCCAGGTTTTCCCTAAAACCATATTGCTTCGTTGATAATATTTTATTTTCATCCAAAAATTTAACCATTTGTTTTTTTTTTTACTTTTTCCAATATTTTCGATAGTGTAGGTCAGGGCTTCCCTAACTGTGAGTCGCGACGCCCCGGGGCGCCGCGGGATCATCCCAGGGGCGTCGTGAGGCAATTTTTATAGCGTCTTCCACACGCACACTTCGGAGCGACTGAGTCCCGCGCCACTTCAGGCCGCCACGTAGAATATCTCTGCGACATATTTCAAAAATTAAATGATCTCAATAAGTCCTTGCAGGGAAATAATACTCACATATTACAACTGGCAGATAAAATCACTGGGTTTCAGAAGAATTTGCTCTTATGGAAAAGAAAATTGAAGAAGATCAAGTAAGTTCCGAATGTTTCCCTGCTTTACAAGGCATTCTACAAAAAAAATCGACAGAAATTCTCGATCCTTCTTTAAAAATAATATTTACACAGCACTTTTCATCTCTGAGCGAACATTTTGAAAAATATTTTCCCGAAAATCTGGAGCAATATGACTGGGTTAGAAACCCTTTCCAGTCGACCTCACCATCAGCACTTTCGACAGCAGAAGAAGAACAGTTAATAGAATTGTCCTGTGACTCCAGCCTTAAGCTGCAATATAATAAGGATCAGCTACTTGAATTTTGGAGCTCAGTTTATCAAGAATATCGTTCCATCAGCACTGCAGCGTTAAGGGTTTTATTACCGTTTGCGACATCATACTTGTGTGAGACAGGTTTCTCTGCAGTTGCGGTAATTAAGAATAAGTACAGATCAAAAATAAATTTAGAGGCAGAGACGAGAGTGGCGGTTTCGAAACTTCAACCTCGTTTTGAGAAACTATGCTCAGAAAAGCAAGCACATCCTTCTCATTAATACCAAAGAAAAAAAATGCTTTTTATCTTTTTTGTTTGCTTCCATTTTTGTTTTTATGTTGTGTTCTTTATTTTCTAATAAAAAAATTAGATACTATTTGAAGTTTTTCTAACAAATTGTTATTAGGTACCCATACTACGTGACCCGTTCAGGGGGGGGGGCTTCAAAATACTACGCTTGGTACAAATGAGCGGCGGGGAGCTTAGATTTTTAGTCACCGGGGGGGGGGGGCGTCGCCAAAATTATGGCAACTTCCCAAGGGCGTCACAGTTGATAAAAGTTTGGGAAGCCCTGGTGTAGGTAATAGACTAAATGGCCGATAGTTAGATAAATCATTTTTGGGACCGCTTTTGTATATTGGAATAATCGTTGCAATTTTAAGACGTGTGGGAAAAATACCTTTTCTTATTGAAAGATTTACAAGGTACGTCAGTGGGTAGATTAGCTCATTTAGTAGATATTTAATTGCTCTGTTTGATATCAGTTCATTTCCCGATGAGGTATTTGTGTTTAGGGAGGCTATGGTCAGGACATTCTCATTCCACACTGTTTTTCGGCAGTAAATGAAGATTGTTTGATTTTATTTGCTAAGTTCGAGCCTATATTGCAAAAATATTGACTAAATGATTGGTAATAAATCACACAACGCAGCACACAATGTTGGCAGGATCTCCAAATCATTAGCTATCGAGGTAGTCTGGCCGACCAAATCATAAGCAAATAAAGAAGACTGGTTGACCAAGTTATTCGCAAATGTAGTAGTAGTAGACTGGTTGACAAAATCGTTAGCAAATAAAGAAGGCTGGCCAACCACCTCATTATCAAATGAAGAAGGCTGGTTTACCAAACTATCAGTAAATGGAGTTTTTTGCTATATTGCACGCTAAAGAATACATGAAATTACCGGAAGTTTAGCGCTGCATCATCAACCGTGACCGTCGCTACCGTAATCACTGCGAACGCAAGTGGAAATGCTTAGTTTACATTCGAACCCTAGCAGTTTTATTCTTATCGTTGCGAATCCTCGCTCCGCAATTCAAAATCTTTCCGAGAATCAATAAAATAAATACAGACGACAAAGAATACGTATATTTAGATGCGTTGCTAGGCGTTTTTATATTTAGTCTTTCTTTTAAGCACGTGAAGTCCAGGTATAATTTCACCAAAACTTTGGAAAATAACTTCGCACAATACGCTTTGTTTTTATTTTTCGGTTTGCTGAAATCTTTTTTGAATGTGACTTTCGGAGACTATCCGAAAATTGCCGAATTTGCATCGCACAAAAACATATTTTTTGTTGTCGGCATAACGATGATGTTAGCCTGCACGATAATATCTCCTGTTAAAAAATGCATATGGGAATTCTACACATTACCTTTGTGGATAATTTAGTATTTCAGCGACTGGTTCGGTGACACGTGCCACAGGTTTTTGAGCATAATCTCATCAGAGGTATGCATCGTCATACGGAAAAAGTTCGTTCTCAAGCAAGAGAAATACGTGATAACGAATTCATTTTTAATTATGTTATTTTCGTGGATTTTTGTTATTTTAATTCCGTATTTGAGCGTGACGCCGTTTACGCAAAATTTCTGTTTCATTTCATTTGTCGTGGCCGTGGGTTCGACCACGCTGATGCTTTTGTACATGTACAAGATAAATGACATATCCCAGCAAACGGAAAAACCGTATCTTCACATGTTTAAGTGGGTGGAGAGCAATTCTTTGGGTTTGATCATGATTAGATATGTTGCGAGTATTGCAAGCACAAACACTTTAATGATTTTTATCACGGTCGAAAGATTTGCAAAGGGTTTTACCAGCGGTAAAACTCTACTTTGATCATGTGCCAAAGGATGAGAAAAAATTCATGTTTTCTTCAGGGTTTTTCACTTGTATTTTGACTTCGTTAATTATATATCAGGAACGAAAATATAAAGAAAGGAGCGTGTACGAAACAATATTCCGTCCGCACAATACTGTAAATGCGTAGGTAGCTGGGTACACCTTTATTAGTGCTTCAGTCTTGGTGGATAGAATTTAATGTCAAGATCAGAGAGGGATTGATTCCCAGGTCTGAGTCGACAAAAGGAATTTAAGACTGGAAAAACTGAATTTAATACTGAATTAAAAACACTTGAAAATATTTTTCTTGAGATTTGTAGACTTTGGAGATGGTTTCTTCAGGAGAGAAGTTTCTCTTTAGGGGTAGTTTTTTGAACTGCCTTTGTATGGAATTCGGTTCTCTATTTATAGAACGTTTTCAAATCGAACCCTATTGGGGGAGTTTTCATCCCTTTCGTGAAGGGTGAGTTGGTTAGGTATTTTTCCTCTTTACAATTAATTTGTTTAGAGGAAAGTTATATTTTAATATTATACCTTTTACCAGGTCAGTTCAATTTACCCAAACCACCTCCTTCAGTCCCGTTTATTTATTTCATAATAAATTATACAAAGTTTCATATTGGGGTTGAAGCAAAATATCCTTGGTTTGAACATTCCCCAAAGAGTAAAAAACATATTTAGGTACAATTCTTTAAGATATTATGTCAGTATATAATTATTTCTTGATGTTGATATTTATTCTGTGGTCATATCTTCTAATATTTTCCTGTAAATTGGGTCTGATGTCATCATAGGTGGTTGCGCCAATCTTCGTTATCAGCTTTTGATAAGAGCTCCAAAGGAGAATGTGGAGCTGTGATTGGTTGAAAACTCGGCGGCCATCATGGAATTCCTTCCGGGTGGTATGGAGGGGGTTTCACGTAAATACTGGGTCGCCCCTTTAGGGAGTTTCATTCCGTGATTGGTGACTCGTCAATGGAGTATGTTGAGCTGTGATTGGTTGAAAACTCGGCGGCCATCATGGAATTCCTTCCGGATAGTATGGAGGGGGGGTCACGTAAATACTGGGTTGCTTTCATAGAGTGAGTCATTCCGTGGGTTGGAGGTTCCGAGTGAGGTGCTGGATGGTTATTTTCAGATGTATTTCAGATTCTGCTGTTATATTTCTATGTAATTGTCTTGATTAATCACATACAGCACATAATTTCATTAAGTAATTATGATTTGAAGATTTCCAATTGTGTCGGCGACACGGTATCGAGCGGTTTCGGGGTTTGAGTGTTTTTGTAATTTTTACGTAAATATGAATTCCTCTGAAAGATTCTGGAGGTCTGGATACGTATGATACAGAGCGGTTATGAAATAGGTAATCCCGTATTAGTTCGAAATCGCAACGAAGTTCCGGCTAATCAAGCAAATCGTGATCCAATACATCGTTAAGACAATCCAGATATTATCGGGCGTTACCTGCGACGAGTTAAGGGCCCGCTTTCCGCGTAAAGAATTTAGATTTGGGCAACACCCACAAAATAAACAATATTTAGTGTTAAAAGAATCCGACAGAGGTGTCTGAATTCGTATTAGGAATAATTTTGGGGATTATTTAATAATTTAAATAACGAAATTAAATTACCGACATCTATTGCAATTCTAGAAAAACAGACCCATTTTTAGTTAGCACCGAGCAAATGAACGAAGTCGAAATGAAGATGGTTCTCAAAATATGGGTTTTATTACGGATTTAATTAATTAATTTTTTTTTTAAATTTTACAAAAAACATTTACGAAAGTTATTTGTATAGGTATACAAATTTTTTTACTTTACTAAAATACTATTATCACTTTTATAAAAGTAATTTATAACTTTTATAAAATCAATAAATATATTTTTACATCAATAAGGTTTTTCTTATATGGTTATCTTTATAGGGTGTCCGGGGGTAAAGTGCTCAAACTTCAGGAGGTTATTCTAAATGCTAGAAGAAGTAAAAAAGAAATGGAAATTATTCGAATTTCCAAATTTTTTCCACAAAAATTTATTTTCCGTAGAAGAAATTGTTTTTTTTTCTATACAAAAAATTAAACTTTTTTACTCCAAAACTATCTTAAAACGTTGGAATTCCAAAAAAAGTTTTTTTTCTTTTTTACTTGTACTATTAGAATTAGAATCAACTCCCGAAGTTTGTGCACTTTACCCCCGACATCTTGTATAATATGCGCAATATAATATTTATACACGTGTAATATCTACTTTTGTACATTTATATAAATTATATACACGTTTACATTTTTATGCTCATCAAATTTATTATATTATAAAGATAGATAGAAAGATCCTTAGTGCTTCCTGAGGACTTACAAATCAGAAGACTTTTTTGTAATTATTTATTTATTCATTTAAACAATTCAATAATTATAAAGAGTAATAAAACATGTAAGCAACATAAAATTACATTCTAAAATGTGAAAGGGGCTCTATTTATTTACATTTTTATGAAATTACTACTTTTAATAGTTTAAGCTTTCAGTGAACTTTCAATTTTATTTTTAACTTCTCTAAATATTATTTGTTTAAATTGTCAAATATAATTGAATCACAAACACAAGATTCACTCAAAATGAAAGATTGGTGGTTCCGAAATGTTCGCATAAATACGGTGAAAGAACCCTAAACTATAAACTTATTACCCTAAACATGCTTCGAGCGAAATGCGGATCTGGAAACCTTATCCTCAATCTGAGCAAAACATACCATGAACGTCAATATAGCAACAGCCTTTGTTCTGCTGCAGTTTCATTAAATGCCGAGAGATCCGTTTACAGTCTCCAAAAAGCAATACTGGGGCACAACCCTAGAAGCAAAGCTAAATGATTGGAATACAGAAAGATAAAAACACACCATTGTCAAAAATATCTTGGCCGTAAATGATTAAATACAATTAGATTTATTCAGGAAGGCAAGCATTACGGTGATCGATGTTAAAAATCTAACATAGCCCTAGAATAACTCCAGTATCTTTAAGAAACCTTTCTCTTAAAGCTCAGAAAAAAACTTTCCATGACAGTTAGATATACCACTCTACAACAAGACCGCGTACGGTAAAACTGTAAAAAAATAAAGTAATAAATAACAAAATAAATATTTCACAACACAATAATTTCATCGAAAATCTTAAATCCGTTTCACCTTTCTACATTTTCTATATTCTCCTTAAGAGTATAATCCTTAGATAATGCCTTTTCAGATTATTCGTGGAAGCTAGAAAAAAATAAAATCATTGATTATAACTGCACTTCAAGTGACCTTTTAAATAACAGTAAAGGGCTCAAATGATTTTATTATTTAAAATTATTTTATTATTTAAAATTAAACAATAACTTTAATAACTTCTTTTATTATTACCTCCGTGCCTTTGCATCTTTACAAGACTTGGGCAAAACATTCTGTAGCGGAGTATAGATTTCACATCTGAAACATAATTAAAGAGTTTATTGAAAATAGAACACCAAGGTACGGTTAGTCAAAAAACGTACAATAAAGTTAATTCTGGGTAGAAATTGTACAGTTGACATTCAGGACAGGTTCACTCCCTCCTCCTCAAAAAAGACCCTTTATACAGCATTCTCAAAGATGACACAGGCTCTGAGAGAAATTATTTTCTTCAGGGCCTCCTTCCGACATAAAAAAATAACATCACTGAACTAAATTATATTCTTGTATTATTGTAGAAAGCAATCACTTTGTGGTTTGACATATTTAATAAAATAAAATACTTTTTTGTTTTAAAACCATGATATTTATTAATTTAAGAACCGACCGGTTTCGCTTTACTTAAGCATCATCAGGGTACAAATTAATACTAAACAAGAAGTACATAATGTGTGCATATATATAACAAAATATAGAGGGAGACAACATGATACAAATATAAGCAACACAAAGACGGTCATAAAATACATTAACATAAGTGCACAAGTAATGGAAAACCGCTAGATAATTATGTAGACTAATGGGTTATACGAATAAATCGGGAGAAACAAAACATCAATAAAACCTCAATAATAACGGTTTTTCCGAATTCGCAAATCATTTGATCGATAAAGATCATACATTCTGTCATAGCACCGGTGCTAACATCTTACATAAAAACGGGCATGGTAACAGACTAAACAATTTAGAGGCACTAGAAATTAAAAAAGCTGTAAAAACCAAAAGTCAGATACTTAATAATCAATTAGACATATCAAGTAGTCCAATATTAAGTCTGTTTCCAATAAACCCATAAAAAATTCCCAGTTCTCCTTACCTCCTTACCACCTTGCCAGTTGATGTTTTGTTTCTCCCGATTTATTCGTATAACCCATTAGTCTACATAATTATCTAGCGGTTTTCCATTACTTGTGCACTTATGTTAATGTATTTTATGACCGTCTTTGTGTTGCTTATATTTGTATCATGTTGTCTCCCTCTATATTTTGTTATATATATGCACACATTATGTACTTCTTGTTTAGTATTAATTTGTACCCTGATGATGCTTAAGTAAAGCGAAACCGGTCGGTTCTTAAATTAATAAATATCGTGGTTTTAAAACAAAAAAGTATTTTATTTTATTAAATTATATTCCCCACAGTTTCAGAACTTTCAATAGCTTCTTTCGCTCGCACGTTCATTATTATTCTGGATTCCACGTTCGAGTATTGTTATTTGAAACAGATGGCCCATATATTATTATTACATATTATATTATATTTCGGACATCGTTGCATTGTGAATCATTAGAGCAGATCTTAGAGTAATATTACTCTAAGGAGCAGAATTAATAAGAACTTGCCCTGTAATTTCTAATGTTTTGGAATTAGTTTTATTTCCCAAAGTACGTATTCTGAAAAAAATAAAATAATAATTTTTATAACTTTTTACTACACAATACATAAATAAAAATAATAATTAATTTTTATAATAAATTATCGTTTATCGTATTCTGAAAAAAATAAAATAATAATTTTTATAACTTTTTACTACACAATACATAAATAAAAATATGAATTACAAATGTTTATAATAAATATAAGCTTGTAAATCAAATATTGTACTTTTTTCTTCTCACCTATCATGCGTTGAACCCTTTGGAGATATATTGTTTTCTTTGGAATACGAGATGTCTTTCGCTTATTTCCCATCTTTGAAAAAACAATATTTATGAACTGATATACGCTTAAAATTATCTATAAATAGGCAATAGATTTATCTCCCAAAGTACGCATTCTGAAAAATAAAACAATACCTGTCACCTTTGTTACACAATATATAAATAATTTATTTTTATAATAAATATTACCTACGTAATAGTAAATAATAATATATTCATCAAATCAAAATTTATATTTTTCTTCTTACCTTACAATGTCCACCATGCGTTTTTGTTTCGAACGAAATAGTCTTTTCTTAGAAATACGAGCACTTTTTCGCTTATTTCCCATTTTCGGAATACAATATTATTATTTACGATAAATATTATTTAGTAGAAATCACGAAACGGAGAACAACACGACCGTCCGCGAAGCTCTCTAAGCAGTGACTGAAAGGCAGATAGCGTACGCGCGTGAGGAAGTGAGAGGGGCTGCAATAATCATGCTTAGAATCATAAGACGTAAGCGACTGTTGTGAAAATGTTTAATAAATCACGGCGTATTTCAAAAATAGCAAAAATCACTTTTGGGGTCTATTGAGTAGCATTAAAAGAAGCATTGTGATTTTTTTCATACATATACATAACTTGTAAAATAACAGAAATAAACGTGTTAATAATATTTTTCGGAGCATACTTTGCGATTTATTTCTATCGAGGGAATTTCAAATAATTACCGTTTCGGCTTTTGGAACAAATAGATACTATCTTAAAGAATAACATATATTTTTTTAAGAGCTTAAAAACATCAAACTTTTAAGGAAAAAATGTCGGAAATTGGATGAAATTCGAATAGTGGGCCCTTAACAACTCCCCCAACAATAGTCGGCCGAGGATTATTGCGGAACCGAGAGATTGTCCGGTACCAAGAATGCTGACGAAAAAGTGCGATCGTACACGTGGTTAGATCACATATTTCTGTATTCTTTACAGCTCCAGCAAACACTCAAATCATCAGAATGTATATTGTCAAGCTTATATGACATCTGACGAATGTATATGAAAATAATACTTACCATATTTCAGACGGTGGTTTATTAAGTCAAAGTGAAGAGATTGGCTCATTCAAGTCAAGAATTGCAAAATGCATTGTTTGCGATAGATGCATCTGGAAAGATCCACTAGTGATGCTGGCATATTGTAAGTACAGTACTCGTACTAGTAATTTGCCACTCGTTTATCGGACAACTACTGTAAATCCGTCGTTATTTTGACTAGTTGAAAGCGTAAATATCAATCAATAATCTCTATGATTGGCCGGTATTCATATTTGTGGTTTTCTGCTGATCAAAAATCTCTCAAAAGCTGAGACAGATAGAATCGACGATTAACGGAGACTTTTCAAATGTCAAAAAAACAAAATGGCACCCACTGACCATTTGATGCATTTGTATCATGCCATTGAGAAACAAATTCCGAAACATATTTTTTTTTATCACAAATGTATATAAATGAATAAAATTAAAATAAGTATTTTTATACCATTTTATTGTTCAGAATGCAACATAATAAAATAAATCCTACCCTTTTTATTGGTTGTTTTTATGTAATTACTGTTCAAGAGTCCCAATTGCTCGGAGCCAGTGGATCTATGGTATCCTCGATTTGAGATGTTGTGGTGAGGCTGAATCAGGAAGTGAACAAGGTTGAGAAGTACCCGGCTATTCACATCCGGTCACTAAACACGGCGTTTTAAGCGACTTTTCAATTCTGAATCCTAGTTTTACACCAGGGCAATACTGTGAATAGACAATCACAGACACATTGTAGAAATTTCAAAGTGGCAAGCATAAGGTATGCTAATTCTTGCCGTTCTTTCTTTTCACCAGGACGATAAATTCTTTGAAAGTCAATTCCAATTCTTCAAAATCAATTGTTCGAAGGACATATTTTTCGAATGGCAGTTTTTCTAAATTAAATTTTTTGATTATATATCTGCAAATGTTAATAAGTAAAATTCTAAGAATTGGGATGTTTCGAAGACTTATTTTCAAAAACTTATTTCGAAGAAAAAATTTGATACCATGCACAGAGGTATATGCGAGGATACTAATTGAAAATAGTATTTGTTTTACTGGAGTCAGTGTCTAAATATCTCTAAAATTATACTTAAATTATAAAATGGAGCTGGATAAATAACAAAATTGGTGAATTCTTTGAAACTTTGGTCAAATATTCATCTTGGCAGTAGAAAAATGAAGATCTGCAAAGTCCGCCTAAAATAAAAAGGCGGAACACCCGTCTAAGGGAGGGGAGGGTCCACATAACGCCGCTCACAGTGCATACACATGTACCTGTAACATGATAACATCGGTTCCAAGATGAAAAACTAACTAACTAACCGAGGACGAGGGCTGAAACTGGCGAGGACGGGTCGCATATACTTCGTGCTTCATTCACATTAATCCATCGTCTCATAGAAGTATGTTCTTCTGTTATCCTGACTCTTGTCATGGCCCAACTCAAGTGTTAGGTTCACATGATCATGCCATGCTTTCCTCGGGCATCCCTGACTTCTTCTACCTCCACATTCGCATCATATATTCTCCTTACACTCTTATCTTCGTGCTTTCGCTCCACATGCACAAACCATCTAATTGTACCTTTCCTAAACTTACTAATTACGTTTATATTAGCCGTCCATTCTTTGCAAATCTCCACATTTCTGACACGACAGTGAAAGAGGGAGGAATGGATTATAAGGGACTATATTGTATATCAACCGGCCGAACTGCCCGGTCTCGAGAGTTCTTTGAACTTGCAGGAGCCGTGTCGGGGTGGCTTGGCGGGAAGCGGCACGTTGCGCTTGATCTTGAGGTGCACGATCTTGATGTGCGTGTCGAGCGTGGTGCGCTGAGCGAAGTTTAGGTGGCACAGGGCGCACTCAAAGGGTCGCTCGCCAGTGTGCGTTCGTATATGATCCTCTAGAGCTGTCTTTCTCTGTAACAAAGAGATCGATTTGTTATTAGTATCGGAAGTGATTACTCGAAAAAGATTGAATTACAGACCCATCATGATAAAGCTAATCAAACCTAACATTTTATCTGGTAAAAATACCATCCACCCAAAATCAAGAAAGATGACCTAAAAGTGTCGGTAAGAATTTAGAGTAAATAAAAAATAAAATTACCTTGAACGCCTTATGGCAGTAACTGCACTTGTGATTGCGTGGCGCCTCTCGGCCCTGATGCGCGCTGCGATCGTGTCTGTTGAGCGCCTGCCGCGAGTAGAAAGCCATACCGCACGCCAGACACGTGTCCGTGGGCACGCGCTCGTGGATTGTGTTCACGTGCGAGGCCAGTGAGGGGCGGTCTACGAAGCGACGCTCACAGTGCGGACACACGTACCTGTAACATGATTACATTGGTTACATGAAAAAAAAACTACCCATATCACGCTGTTTCCTCGCAAAGTATGCATCTTCTCATAAAAGGGTATGTCGCTTCTGTTATTCTGACTCTTGACATTGACCGACTCAAGTATTTGACTCAAACGATCGTGCCCATGTCTTC
This sequence comes from Hesperophylax magnus, assembly GCA_026573805.1. NCBI lineage: Eukaryota > Metazoa > Arthropoda > Insecta > Trichoptera > Limnephilidae > Hesperophylax > Hesperophylax magnus. The sequence continues at coordinate 2,154,713 of JAIUSX010000202.1, read as the reverse complement.
CTCGGGTACCCCGACTTCTTCTGTCATATATTCTCCTTTCTTTGTTCATTCGCTTTACATGCCTAAACCATCTAAGCATCCCTTTCTTAAACTTACGCATTACGCTTACATAAGCCATGCATTCTATGATTAAAGAAATCTCAGAAATGATAATGATGTAGTACTTACTTCTGTGTGGCTTGGTCAGCATGCTTCTTGGAGTATTTGAGGTGTTTGAGCAGTATGGCTTGGCTCTTATAATGTTTGTTGCACTCGACGCAGTAATGCTGCGCCTCAGTGTCGAGAAGGGCAAGATGACGGGCAACGTGAGAACGCAGGGCGACCGGAGTGTAGAACGCCTTGGGGCAGTGCGGACAAGGGTGCGGACGGACCATTCCGTGCCTCCTGAAAACATTACGATAAATATATTATTTTTGATGTGATTACCGCACAAGAGTTTCAACTGCTCCCAATTGTCTGGAGCCAGTGAGACTAATATTTTTTTAAGGAAAGGAAGGAGAGGAATTAAGAATCATTGCTATATATCGAGCTCAATTCAGTTTCATCGTGGAAAGATATGTTGTTTTGCATATAATTGCATTATATCGCAATTGTCCAAAGATATGGGAAGTAAAACGAAAAGATTATCTCTGTATTTGCACACTTTAGGTACTGTTCCCGCAGACGCCCACAAAGCAACTGGGGCCAAAATATTGACAGGTTGATTGAAATTCTGTCAATCGCATTTCTATGTTTATTATCAATGATATAAGCACATTGAGAATTGACATTGATGATCGTCTCCGGACCCTTTTAAACTTTAAAAACTACCTAAATAACAAATTACACTTACAGAATGTGGTCCTTCAGGACTTTCTTTCAGTAGAATCCTTTGCCGCAAAGGTCACACTTAAACCTGTCCTTCTCCTTGTGTAAGATAGTGATGTGTATTTTCAAAGCAGAACTTGTCCTGGGGAAAAAGAAAGACACCAAATTACGAAAGGTTTATTCTATTCTAGACAGGTTAGGATTTTTCGCCAATTTTTTTACTTATTTAACACATTCTTTGCGGGAAACGATAAAACTCGTCATACGCCTTTTTACAGTAAGACGCAGGAGACGAGTTTACTCGTTTTGTTGCGCAAAGCGGTAAGGAGCGGGAAACTGTAAACAAGGGGTTCTAAATGGGTGCGGGGTCATGTGTTTTCTATTGTCGGCGGTACCCGATCTATCTACCTGTCAATACAATAAGTTTGAAACACAACAAAAAAATAAAATCGCTGTCGCGTATGTTCCGCTCACAAACTACGCAATGAAACGCGGTACATGTGGAAGTTTTGTCCCCCTGCATAAAGGAAAGTGTTTCGAACTCTATCACACATTGTAGCGCTAGTAGGTTATAGTTTTATTATGTGTATTGAAAATTTCTAAATAATCTTGTTATTTTGTATGAATAAATTTTGATATGTTATTTCGATTGTGAAATACTGTTTTTTTATGATTCCCAAGAAAGTAGAAAGTTTTTGTTCATAAAAAAAAGGAATTACACATACATTGCTAAGTAAATAAATAGAAACATCTTTTTAAAGTAAAACACTGAAAGTTTTATCGAAAAATATCAAATAGATCATAAAATATGAATATTTTGCGGAAAGTCTAATTTTGTCGCTAAAAAAACCCCCGCGCTTCGCCCCCAATTTGGCGGTAAAATGCCCGACCATATAGTGTTAAGTAAGTAAGAACATCAGTAAGAGTACAGGGGGTTAATATTAAGAAAATTGCAAAGAATATATACCAACCGTCCATCAGTATGTACAACGGTATGTTATTTCAAATGATCTACATAGGGATAAGTATATAGTATATGTTACAAGCTGTTAATTAATACCTCCCTAATTGAGAATCACTCGTGTTTAGGGAAGGAGTTTCCTTAAGCCCCAGTATATGCTGTTTGGAATTGCGATTTGGGTAACACCCACCTCTTTTAGTTTTCATAACTGCGCATAGGGTTTTGATTGTCGCTAAGATAGCAATTTTAGATATTTCACTTCTTGCGTTTGCTACATCTGTTGATATTGTTGAGAACTAAAATTAATTTTACCAAAAGTTGGTCACATGATATACTTATACTCTCCATGTGACATGTTGTTAACAAAATTCGCCGTGCATTTAACGGCAACAAGTAGTAAGGGTCGCCATGAGTCCGCCGATTGTTAGGTATTTGGTATTTGATAAATAAACTTTTATTTCGGTGGACAAATACTAGCGACGTTACTTGACCTGGACACAGTGGACACGCGCGGGACGTAAAACGCCTACAATTCTCAAACTAAGGATATTACAGATTTAATTAATTAAATCTTTTTTATATTAAATTAAAATGTAACTTATGTATATACTTTTATAAAATGAATACATATTTAAAAATTTCTCCTTCAAAATTAAACCCATTTAAAAAAAAAATGAATTAAGGTTTTTCTTGTAAGATTTATGCATAAATATATTAAACCTACTTTTCTATACATAACATACACTTATATATAGTATGCTTATAATAATTATATACCACAAAGATAATTTTTATTGTTTTAAGCTTTTTTATATCAACAGAGTTTGAACTCTAGATTCCTCCTAAAGACTTGTAAAACAGAAGACTTTTTAAAATTATTTATTTATTCATTTAAACAATACAATATAAAGAGTTATCTAATATGCTTGCAATATAACATTATAATAAAAATAACTACATAAAAGTAATTAGATATAGTACTATGAAAGAGATAGCAAGGAGACAAAACAATAATAATAATAAAAATAAGGTAGCAGGAACTGCATAACATACATAACAAATGAATTCCAGAAGGGTAGGAAATGAAACAAATATGGAGAAATATAGAGCGAGACATAAATGCACGGGTCAAGACATACCTCGAAAGAATAGCCATTAATTCAAATTTATCAAAGCGCAGCCAATTTGCTTTCGTCTGAGATAACAATGGCATTAGTTCCCTCGTTTTTACGAAGATAAATTTGCCCCCGTTTAATCCAAAAAAAGCGATATTGTTTCTCCTTCGCCGCTGTTCGTGTCTTGTACCACAGCTGTTTACCGCGAAATGTTAGTTGTTCTGAAATGAAGATCGGCGAGCAGGAACCAGCTATACCGATGTTTGAGGTGTTCAATTTGTCTTCTGGATTCTGTTTGTTTTTGTTGAAAGTTTTTACGTCTGTTAACAGGTTTTCTCTTGCTATGTTCGTTTTGAATTTAACAATGATTTCTCTCGGATGACTATTGTTGTTTTTTTTTTGCTGCGCGATGAATGGCATCAATGTCCTTTGCATCAGTGGAGGACTTTGTTGTTTTGCAGATATTGAAAAAAACGTCTTGCAGATTTTCTCCTTTGATTTCTGGGATGCCTCTTATTTCTATGTTGTTCGCTTTGAGTTCCCTTTCCTGCATGTCCACACATTTTTCCAAGACATAAATCCTAGCTTCCAGGGTTGAGTTCTTTTTAGTGAGTTCATCATTTTTTAGTTCGATGTCACGGATTCTAGCCATGAAATCCTCATATTGAGAACTCATAAATTGAATACTTTCAAGTATTTTGTTATTCTGATCTAGAATATCATTTTGTGTTTTTTCCAGATTGGACGTCTTGTTCATGACTAGATCTTGAATATCTTTAAGATTTGTCGGTGTCTGAGCGGCGAGCGCTGAACTAATATCCGTAACTTTTTTAATCTGCTCCAAAGGTTCAGTATCACTGATTGTCTGCAAAGGGCTAGCAGCGCCGGGCTTGGCTGAATTGCAATAAATAAATAAATAAATTCTTTATTCCAGGATGTGGGGAGGTTAGTGCAATCCCACACATCCCATAGAGGATATAAGTACAGATTCAAAAATAAATAAAACGAGATTAAAAATTAAAATTAAATTAAAGATGAAATTAAACCAGAGAAGCACGGGAATCCATCGGATGTAAGATTGTGGGAGCAAGTATCTTTCTCCAATGGTCTTCAATGCTCGATCCTGAAGTCAGACGGGATTCTATGATAAGAATGTTTCTGGATTTGTTTATCCTTTCCCTCAGTCCTGCAATCTTGGTTCTTAACAGAGCTGCAAATCCTGGAACTCGCCCTTCTGTAAACATCGATGAGGCACTGCAGTGCCTGGGAAGTCCGAACATCAATCGGTAGGCGTTGTTGTATTGCACCCGAAGCCTTTCCATTGTTCTTTTCTTGAAATTAGCCCAGAGCTCGCATGTGTACAGGGTGGTGCAAAAGGCTATGAAGAGCGTCCTTTTCACTCGTGGACTACAGAGCCCGAATCTTCTACTGAGCATATTACATTTTATACTCAGTACACGCCTCTGCCTGTCAATATCTTCATCATCCGTTAACTTGTTGTTGATGACATGTCCTAGATATTTTGTGGTTTCAACTGTTTTCAGAATCTCACCATTCAAAAAGACGGGGGGAATGTTTTTTGGGCCTTCCCCGTGTTTTATGACCAACAGTGCTGTTTTTTTCGCATTATAGATCATGTTGGTTTCGTGAGCAAATTCTTCACAGATTTTCAGGAGAATTCTCAATCCCCGTATTGACGGTGCCATCAGAACCATATCATCTGCGTAGCTCATATTATTAACACATAGACCTCCGATGTGGCAGCCCACTCCAGCATTGTTTAATCTGTGGGTTAATTCGTCCATGTATAGATTAAACAGTACTGGGGACATACATCCTCCCTGTCTGACCCCGCTTTTCAAGAAATAGGGTTCTGAGAATCCGTCTTTCCACTTTACAAGGTTTTCTTGCTGACGGTGCCATGATTCGAGAATTTTTACCACTTTCCATGGTATCCCCCTTTCCTTTAGTTTTTTCCATAATAAGGGGTGGGAAACTCTGTCGAATGCCTTACTAAGGTCCAGAAAGCATGCATAAGTTGTTGTTTTCTTCTTCCTGTAGTATTCTAACGTTCTTTTTACGCAAAATATAGCTGAGTCAGTAGAGCATTCTCTCTTGAAACCCATCTGATTATCTTTCGTTGTCATATGGTATCCGACTTGATCTAAGAGAACTCGTTCAAATATTCTAGCGATGGCCGTGGCGATGGATATCGGTCTGTAGTTTTCCTGTGAAGTTATGTCTGCCAGTTTGGATTTTATTATCGGTATAATAATTGTCTTTGTCATGTCTTTGGGTAGATAACCACTCTTTATGATGTCGGTGAACAGTGTTGCCAGAAGTCCCATAATCGCTGCCCCTGCATGTTTGACGTGTTCGGTGCTTAAACCATCATGCCCTGCAGACGTTCCAGATTTCATATTACTAATGGCCGATTTTATCATGTTAGTTGTGATGGTGAGATCGATATCATCATAAGCCGTTAAATGTGATTCACTTGAGTCAATAGTCGGTGTGGTAGTTGCAAAATGTTCTTTAAAAATGTTTGCAATTACTTCTGGATTCGTCTCTCCGTGTATGTTGCACGAGATTTTACAACGCATGTTTAACAGTTTATTTGACTTGTTCCAAAATTTTTTGAAGTCACGATTATCTAGATCCCCTGCTATTTTGTCCATCTGCAGTTGAGTCGAGTTATTTTGGCATTGTTTTAGTGCTGTTTTAAATGCAGCACGCTTTGCCCTTCTATCCTCTGCGACAGGACCCTCGCCTGGTCTCCCGTTAGTTATCAAAGTGAGCATCGCTTGTCTGGATTCATCATATTTATCCGCTACAAATTCATTCCACCCACATACTTGCTTATGTTTTTGGATAGTACGCTTAGTAAACACAGAAATGGCACTGCTACGCAGAGCATTTACTATACTGCCGTATAGGTATTTTATTTTGGCGTATGTAGGGTTGCCACCATCCTCAGCAAATGTTTTATTTGACTTTATTTTGACGAGATAGGTTTGCGAGTAAGAGTTATATTTTCCGATATCGAGTATATTATTCGGATTCCATAGTGCTGGATCCCTCAACTCAGATGTAAACACTTCCGTTGTTGCTATTCCATCTGTTTGTAAAATCAGCTCGAGAGGCCGGTGATCTGTCCAATCAATATCGTAATATATTTTCATATCGACAATTTGCTTCAAAATATTTTTCGTTACCAGACAATGGTCTAACCACCTGGTAGAGCTGTGTGCGTCACTGATATAGGTGTAAGAATCCGCAGGTAATAATTCGATGTCGGCACATACGTATTCAAATTCTTGACAGAAAGAGATTAGCTCCAATCCAAAGAGTGAGTCGGGATTAGCGTTGAAATCTCCAATAATAATTGTGTTAATGTAATCTTTATCGTCAATTATTGCTTGTAGGGAGGCAAGGCAGTTAGAATATTCCTCAAAGTTGTCAGTTGAACAAGTTGGCATGTAGATTGTAAAAATACTTAATGTTTCAGTAATCAAACTAACCTCGAGTCCGGCCATCCGACAGTTATGCATTGGGATTGCGGTAACCCTTAAATTTTGTCTGTAGAGTATCCCCACTCCACCGTATGGTCTTCCCAGGAGTGGCCCATCGGCGATATTAACGGCAGAGGTTCCCAAGCTGTTGAAATCCGGGTGTATATGTGATAGGAAGTCAAAATCTGTAGGGAGTAACCACGTTTCTTGAACTAATATAATATCGTGTAGTTCGCAAAGATCATGTATAAATTTTACAGAACTACGAACCGATCTGCAATTTACTGATATAATTCTTAAATTGTTATTTGTCATTTTGATGTTTGGTTGATATGCGCGATTCTATAAATCTTCGGAATACAATTCCCTCCGGCCAGAGTTCTTCTGCCAGGAATTTCTTTACTTCGATCGCTTTGACAGAAAGTTTAAAGCTGTTAAAAGGCGTAGGGCGGAAAGGCTTGATTTTTTCAATCTTGGTACCTTCCAAACCCTTTTCTGCTAGGTAGGCATTGATGTCTTCCTCGGTGGTTTCCACGGTAAACCGCGAAATGTAAACCGTTGAGATTAAGTCGGCCGACTTTAATATTGTTGACGTTGCTTTACCTCTCAAGTTTCGGTTAGCTTTCCGCGTTACTAAAGTATATCCGTTTTCGCCCGTCGCGGAAGGCCGGGGTTCGGGCCGCGGGCCGTGCTCGCGCGTTCTCTGTTTGTTGTTTTCGGGCCGTTCAAAGTGCAAACTCGGTCGATCACAGCGATCACTGTTTCTACGCTCGTTGCGTTCTTGAGTATTTTTCATGTGTGTGTTAGTTGCATTGTTGTATGCGTTCTTAGTCACAACCGTTGAGTAGGATTCTTCTGTCGGTATTTGTTTACTTTTAAGATGAGTATTACCTACATTTTTGTCACTATTTTGTTGCGGGTTCTCGGCCAAATCGCTTTGTTTATTTGGAGCGTGAATTTTAGTAATTTGTTCTTTTATTAAAGCCAGTTCTTGTTTTAACTCATCATTTCTTGTGGCCGAAGAATCTTTTAATTCGGTTTTAATGTGTGTTATTTCCATTTTCATAGCGTTTAGTTCCTTTAGGAGTTTTGATACGTCCACACTATCAAAGTTGACGGGAGGCAATTTATGCAGCTGTCTGGCAACAAATACAGGTAGCCTATCAGGGTCTGTCTCCTTCAAGGCCTTCAGGATGTCCTGGAGATCTCGGCTAATCCTGGCTAATGCTTGCAAACTTGTTGAGATCGCCGTTCTTGATTAAGTCGACGATATGTGTTCTCAATAATACCTCCGCAAGCCAAATGAAATGCGCCTTTGCATGCGGCACACGTGAATTTTAACTCATCAGTACGTAGAGTTACTGAGCACACTCGGCAATGCATCTTGAATTAATGTTTTTTTCGTACTACCCGCGTAAAAGCAAATTGTATTGTTTATAGTTTTGCTGATTTAATTCGGAAGGAACTTTAAATAACTCGGATATTATAAAAATTATTTTAGAACTTTGTAGTACGAACACGTAACACTCCGAGTAACTTTTAATTTGAGCGTTATAGTTTTTAAAATACACTTTACTACGGAGCAAGTTAATAATAATAATAATAATAATAAATATCTTTATTGTGACAAATTTTCAAACTATAACTATGGAAATACATGTAAGACTGTTTTGTGTGCATTGGTTTATAAATTAGAAGAGTATATAATTTTATCAATGGAAATTAATATATAAACAGTAGGTAAAATAAATGTAAATAATAGAAATGTTAATGTAGTTATATGTTAAGGTTTATCATAGCCCGCCTCACTAGGCTTAGCCTGTGTATATGAACTATTCACAGGTATCGAATATTATTCAATGACTCTTGGTTTTATTATTCAATGACTCTTGGTTTAATATCAAAATGACTCTTGGTTTAGATAAATGTAGAACGATCCATATAGAGAAAGGCAAAATTGTAGATGGGGACGAGAGTATATTTAGAAATTTCTAAATTACTAGTATGAAAAGGGACGAGGTTTATAAGTATTTAGTATTCCCACTATCAAATAGATTAGACCATACTCGTATTAAAAATTATTTTAGGATTAAACTTCAAACTAGGATCAGGAAAATTTTAAAATGCAATCTATCTGCTAAAAATTTAGTAAAAGCAATAAATACTTGGGCAATACCTCTATTAACGTACTCATTTGGCATAATTAAATGGTCTAATACAGATTTAGATAACAACCACTCGAACGATCGCGCGTTAAAAAACTTTTTTCTCCGATTGCTCGCGGTTTTTTGGCGACGATTTTGAATATTTTCCGCCAACATTAAAAAAATCAAACCTCCGAATTTTAATACGGAGACATAAAACTGATTGTAGTGCTATACAGCCAATGAATTCACCTATATTTTAATAATTATTCTATATTTTTAGAATTGATAGATAAATTATTAAAAAATCTTAAACTTTATAAATGCGCGAAATTTGCGTTTTTGTGATTTGAAATTGCCGCCAGTGGCAGTTTTAAAAATCTTTATAGAATATTTTCTACGTTTTTATGTTCTCTATGGCCTGTTTGATAATCACAGATGCAAGAATGTAATAGAAAAATATTTTTTTGCATGTTAAGATCTCTTCAAAAGTTTGGTCAGAAAATAATTTTGTAAAATTTGAGTGCGTGACGCGTCAAAATTGAAATCACTGTATTATATTATATAATAAATTTACCACAAAAACTGGTATAACGTTAGGAAGATACATTAACTGTCTACAATTATTAATAAGCATAGTCGCCGTGTTGGCTTTATTTTATTCATTTGATGAATTATACAGAGAGCCTATTTCACGATGTCAAAATCATGGTGCTACTTTTTAAATAATTGTAAATTAGAACTGGAAATTTGTAACCATGTTTTTATATTACGTGCAAAACGAGGAAATAAGGCTTAAAGTGAGATATATATCATAGATATAAACATTGCCAATACTTCAGGGGGATACTTTGAAAGTTGATGAAATTCACCAATATTTGACCAAAAATCACTTCTGACAGCTACCTTAAGGTCAATCTACATAGGGTAAATCGGAATATGTAAAATGATGATAAATTTGTATATATATATCAAACCTTTGTATGACCGTAGAATTGCAAATAAAATCATAGTGATAATTTTATATCTAAACGCAAAGGTATCGAAAAAAAATGGGGGAGGGAAAATAATTGATGGAACCAATAATTGATTTATTTATTAAGCCCTAATATCCTTTAAAATCAATATTACAGTTGTATGGTTACAATGAAAGAGCAGTATATTGATTTAAACATTGTTTACACCTTTTGTCATAATAAAAATGTATTCAGTTTATTGGTTTATTCATAATTTAAGAAAATCAATACATAATAATATCATTGTGCCTCGCTATAGAGTGAGATTCTGAGTATCGCTCTGGTGAGGGACCACCATTCAGAATTGAACATTGCTTGAATTGGCTTAGTTATGTTCAGTGACTAGATCTGGAAAAGCATCTTTACAGAAAAATTGACAAAATATAATTAAGACATAAAAATAAAACGAGTTATTTAATGTGTACAATAAACAGGGAAAAATGAGAATACCTGTGCATTTGTTAACATGCATATTTCAATGATCAGAATTGAAATATACATATTAAATGTCCACCGAACCTTATCATATAGAACCTTTGAGGACAACATAACATGAGACGTGAGTATGCGGAAAGAAATGATTATAAGTCCAGCCATCCAGGCCATCATAATTGATGTTCAAACAAATTTAATTAAATTTATAAATTAGAATTTCATAACTAAAAAACCAAAAAAGAAAAAAATGAAATAAAAAAAAACCCTCAGCAAATCTATATTTTAGTGTGATATGGCTTCATGCAATCATAGCATAATGCCACATCACACACATCACACTTTGTAAGGGTCCTTTTGAAAATGTTATTTATGTTGCACCAGGCACATTTCACCTTTTTCCCGCTACGGACCACGAAGTGGTTGCCTTTCAGGATAGGTCGCAGAGTCTTTCCTTCAGCTATTAGGCCAATGGTCCGCACAGTCGTGTCAATTTGACTACGACAGAACAGCAGAAGGAGTTCATCCGCAACCTCACTCCTGAAGTTTCGGTACAAAATGCGTTTATTTTCCTTGCGGAGCTTTGAGCCGTACAATATATACGCATTCTGCACCGAAACGCTTAGTAGTCTCCTGAAAAGCTTCTTGTACCAGACCAGGTTTCGCTGTCGTTCAATGGGGAAGCCTGACAAAAGCTGATCTTTTCGATCAACCCCCCCCATTACCTTGTTATAGTCTAGTACGAGTTGAGGTTTGTAAGTCCAGGTACCAAACTTTTCAACTGCCCCGATTTCTGCCTTATGGTAGGTGGACAACATACTTACCAGGTTTTTGTCCTACCAAACCATTACATTGAGGTCCCCGCAGTTTGAGTATACAAGCTCACCTTCCCTCAGTTTGGTCCGGAGATGGGACTTAAATGCAGAGGGCACAAATTCTCGGTTTAACCGCAATGTGCCCATGCAGTCCATCCCATTTCTTTTGAGGCATCGTGCCAATAATGGACTATTATAAAAATTGTCCATTATTAATGTATACCCCTTGTTAAACAGAGGGCTGGCCAGGTCGTATACTATCTTTGCAGTAGCCCCAACTGGGCAGATATTGTGAGCACCCAAAAAGTTGGCCTGTGTCATGTCGTCCGTCATATCTTCCGTTATGTCTTCCGTCATATCTTCCTGGTCTGGATTTGTCGATTCAGCCTGTCTGGAAATGGTCTTCCCCGTATAAATTTGGAATTTCCAAAGATAGCCAGACTTGGACTCACAAAGCTCGTAAGACTTTATACCCGCACTGGCCGCTTTGGTTTTGATCATCTGGACGAATCCCAAACGGCCTTTGGATTCATCCAGAGAGATGTCTTGCTCGGGCAGGTATAAAGTCTCAAACTTATTTGACAGGTGGTCCAAGACGGGCTGAATCTTTTGTAACCTTCGCACAGATAATGGTGCATCAGAAGAAAGACTTTCATTGTTGGTGAAGTGAAGGAACTTTTTAATTAGAAGAAAACGATTATAATCCATGGCTCGGCTGAAATAAGGCATGGCGGTGAGTTTTTTTGAATAGAAGTAGTCTTTTTCAACAGGAAGGGGACTAATACCTTGATACATTAAAATTGCCAAGAATACATACATTTCCTCTTTATTCGTGGGAGCCCATTTATTGGTACGCGCATGACGCTTAAATTGTTTTTTCGCAATCCATTGATCTGCATACCTGTTGGTCTCTCTCGCGATCAGTTCAACGAAATCTGCATCAAAGATTTTAAGAAAGGCATCCACAGGTTTGCCCATTTCGTCGGTATTGAAAGTTGGTCCCGGCGTGCCTGTGAAAGTCTCCCTTATCTCAGTATAACGTAAGATATCTTTAGACCAATCGAAAGAGTAACCTTCAGGCGGCAGAATCGAACGCATTGCCTCACTATCTACCTGGTCTTGTCTACTAAAGTCTATGGCCATAGCGGAGTTAGGTGAAACGTTGATAATATTATGATAAGGTATTGGTGGCATGCAGAAGGTATCCTCATCGCTCTCTTCGTGGTCGACGTCACTCGCTTCGTCATCCTCGTCGCTCGATCTGTCCATTTCTGAAACAACAGAAAACCCAAATTAATTTAATGTGTCTATATTACGATAACCCACTGCCTCTGGTACGGCTTATGACTCGCAATACGATGGTCGCGGGATCAAATCAAATAAATTATATTTGAATAATTAGTGTTATTTTCACACAAAATTCATTTAAAATAATATATATTATATTTGCGGCACGTTCCAGAGTGGAAGATACCCATAGTATCGCCCTGGTGTAAGACCCCATTCAGAATTGAAACGTTGCTTGAAATGGCTTTAGCCGTGTTTGGTGACCAGTTCTGAATAGCCAGGTACTTTTCCACCTCCCTCTTCCACACCTCCTTCCCCTCCCCGCTACCTTCAGCCTCACAACATACCCCGATTGAGGATGCCATAGTCTCACTGGCTCCAGCTGAGGCTCTTGTGAGGTATTCATATAAAAAAATAAATAAAAAGTTAATCAAATACTTGAGGCGGGCAATGTCAGGAGTCAGAATAGCACAGTCAGGTAGGTATGGAATGAAGAAAAGAGTGTGTGTGCCAAAATCGAGTTGCATGGTGGTTCATCCTCTCTGCCTACCGAAATGGCGTGAAGGTAAGTTAGTTAGTTTTATAACTCACGGTTTCCAAGTACAGACTCTTCTAGTACAGCTGCCTCGTCCACGTTACTGTTTCTGCCCATGTCTGACTCTGAAATAAAAGAAAACACAAATCTACAGTAGAATTTGGATATAATGACTTTGCATTTAACGGTCTACTGTTTTAAGTGACGATAATGTAAACTCTAGTAAGGTTTCATAGCTTTTAGTAGGAAAACGTATCCGTTTAAAGTGACCAACTACGTAAAGCGACCTATTTTAATGATAATTTGTCCGGTTACAAAACCCACCTACCAATACAGCCTCGCTTTTGACTAGGAAGCTCGACACAATGAGTCCCGTGAAGCGAAAGTGTGTTTTCAATTTAAGAAAAAAATGCTGTATTACACCGATTAGAAGCCGGTGAATCAAATGTAATCCTTGCAAAGAAGTTCGGCATGTCTTATTTCTCACTCTGCAATACCCGTTACAGAAAAAAAAAGATGTGTAATGATGCATCCACGTCATAACAACAATACATTTTGTATGTTTGTTATGTGGAATTTTTAAGTACTATGCTTATTTCCTGCCAATATACCAACAGTGAAACTGTGCTAGGGATATCAATATAAAATATAGATAATTGATTTTATATTGAGCCACTGGTATGACATTTCAAAAAATAAACTCACCGTTCCCAAACGCCGACAATTCTTCGTAGAATGGCACTCCGCGATGTCCCAGGTAACGGCTCGGGAGATGCTGCACGGATAGGCATAATTGGTGCATTGGGAGCCGTTGATTGGGTCTGTGCGGGAGTGGACATCCACGGTGGTGGTACGGGTCGTGGCAACGGTGAAGGCGTCCCTTGTGAAAAGGGACACGTTGTTCTCTCCGGAGATGGAATTCTGAAAACATTTACATAAATCATATAAATTGTTCTCATTCACGTGTGAAACAGTAAGTACAGTATGTAAATAAACAATAAAATTAGAACTCTGTAAAATATGCACTGAATGTGCCAAATGCACAAAGCGCTGATCTTACCAACTCTCACTGTAAGAGTGGAACGCAGTCAGGAAAAAACAATAATATTGTATCAAGCATCTAAATACGATTGCTTACTTTTGTTTAGTTTTTCTTGGAGGTGCGGTAGGGAGCAAAATGCGGGCCGCCTGCTTCTTGAATTTTCGGCTTTCCAGCTCTAGCCGGAAGGAAGCAGGCAGGGCCCTAACAGCCTTTAGGGCCTTGACGCGATCCTCTCGCACCAGTAGCAAAGCAGGGTCGCTGTTTAAATAAATACAAATATATGATGAGTTCAACGGCCACAGCAAAGTACTTTCATAAAAAAACATTAAAAAATACTAACACTCCAGACGAGGCTGCAATTGCAGCTCTGCGTTGACGTCCACGTGCAGGTAGTCTGGCACCAGCTCGTACCCCACCTCTCCCTCTTCCTTTGCCTCCTCTTGCAGTCAGCACCACTCTATATATTTTAAATTGAAAACACTTAATGTAAGTACTTAAATGTTTAAATTTTGTTAAATATTGAACTAATATAAAATTTGAAAATAATTATTGGGTCGTGGAGTGCTCCCTTTCCCTGGACGACAACTGTTTCTGCACAAATTTGGTAAAAGTAAACAAATTAATTAATTATACAACTAAATTACTAAATTTTTATTGTGTGACGAAGGCTTTACACCATTTTACATGTAAAAAAGAGTCAACTTTTTGACATATGACTTAAAATAATTGGTTAGCAAATATCTGTATTAATAATGAACCAATTCAAATAAAACTTATATATATCTCTTTGTTTTGAATCACTGTGATGGAATATCTATATTTCAAATGCGCGAGTGCAGTATATAAGACATTATTGTAAATCAAAAACAGATGACGTCTTCAGTTGACGTATTCTTACACAAAAACTTCAACCAAAACAATATATTAGAAACAAACTAATTAAAAACGCATTTCAAAGATAGATAAGTCAATCATGATTACACAGATATATAATTATGCGTTAAAAACCCAATAAATTAATTACTTACGGCATTTTAGGAAGAGACCAAAATTTCGAGAAATGTTCGAGAAGTTATTATTTTGTTTCTGACAGGACGCGTTAAAAACCGCGAAAACTCGTTAAATAACACTTCAAAGACAACGGATAAGTTCATAGACATAGAGAATATATTATCAGCTATTCGATAAAACAAGTAGCTGGCCATGGAAACGTTTTAAATAATTACAATAAATATTTTACGAATGGTAGAAAAATCGGTCCATTTTTGGACCGATATCAATCGCAGAAAAATAAAAATGGTCGATTTTTCGACCGAAATCGTTCCAGTGGTTTAGAAAGATTAATTAGAACTACTCTAACAAAGTTTAATTTCCATCATCCAAATTCAGCTATAGAATGAATTAATTTACCTAGAAATTTAGGAGGTAGAGGTATAGTCAAAATAACTTCTTTGAAACATAATCATGTAGAAATGCTAAGAAATTTTTTCCATAGGAAAGCTCATAGCTCAGAAATGCACAAAATAATTTGAAAGGCAGATAGAAACATTAAACCTTTAAATTTATACGTCGAGAATGCCAACATTTTTATAAATCCCAACCAGGAATTATTAGATTCCTGGTCAAATAAAATTTTACACGCAAAACACTTCAATTATCTCAACCAAACGTATGTTGACAAATTTTTGGCAAACAAATGGTTGAGTATTGGAGAGTTGAGCGCAGAAATAGAAGGAATTATGCTTGCTATTCAGGATAGAGTCATGAATACTAAAAATTATAGGAAGCATATAATCAAAGATACAAATCAAATTGATGATTTATGTAGAAAATGTTTGGCTTTTCCGGATTATCTTTATTCTGAGTAGGTAATGCATTTTCACCTTGTTCATGGTAGCTAGAACAAAATAAAATCAGTATAACTGCAAATATAAGTGATTTTTTTTAAATATAAGTAAGGGGTTCAAACGGTTTAATTATCACCTTTGTACTTCAACTCCTTTACAAGTTGAAGGGAAAACATTACGCAGTGGAGTAGAGTCACATCTGAAAAAAGGTTAGAATTTATTGAAAATAGATCGCCTAGGTACAGTCTGTCAAAAATTGTACAGTTAAAAAGTATACTGGGTAGAATTTGTACACGGTCGACATTTGCTCCAAGAGAACGGGTCGATTCTACGACTCGTTCTCGAGTTCAACGGCTCGACTGAGGAATTATTTGCTGGTCTCTGTATTTTCTCCCTTCAACAACACGGAACTCTTCGAGACACTTTTTAACTTCTCCCTTTCCTCAAAAGACCCCCCACACAGCATCGTCACAGATGACACAGGCTTTTAGGGAAATTATTTTTTTCAGGGACTCCTGTGTATCATTATTCAATGGTCAATACAAAACGAACTTACTCGGAATTTCCAGTTACCAATGCATTATATATACTCGTATCTTCAAATGAACGCATTCTGAAATAAATTAAAAGTACAAATAAGTATGTAGTTATAAAACAATATAAAAAATATTTTGTAATAGAATAAGTTTAATGCATTTTTTATACGGAGTTGTCCCTTAACGATAATTTCTGATACTGAAGTTTGCTTGTTATTTTTTTTTCGTTGATTGTATTTTTTTAAATTAAATGAAATTGTAATTTTACAAAGAAATATGTTAATTTTATAAATTTATACATAAGAGTTCAATTTATTATTAATATTTAAAAAAAACTGCTTGACTCATTAAATAAATAATCGTCCCACAGTTTAATATTCCTCAACTCCCCGGTGCAAAAACCACAAGAGAAAAAACCTACGTGAAAGCTCGCCTAGTAACGGGTCGCAAAATTCTAGACGTTGCATAATTTTATGATTTGACATTCTGAGGGCGAAAAGTATCGTCGGGATATATTTTGGGGTATTACGCCGTGTTGCGCTTGAGCTAACATTTCGGACAGTTTAGCATTGTTCATCGTCAGGGCAGATGTGTAGATTGTGGTGAATTTTGTGTTTTTGTATACAGAAAGTTACCCCAAAAAGAAATCACGATAATTATTTTCGTTTGTATAATATTCCTCAACAAACTAACTAACTTACTAACCATCACGCCGTTTACCCGCAGGGGTAGGCAGAGAGGACGGACCGCCAAATAACTCGGTCTTGGTACACACTTCTTGCCTCATTTACATTCATACATCGTCTCATACATGCTCTTCTATTATTCTGACTCTTTCTATTATTCTGATTCACTTGGTCGTGCCATGTCTTCCTCGGGCGTCCCCGACTTCTGCTACCATTCACATTTGCATCGTTTATTCTCCTTACACTCCTTCCTTCGCTCATTTCCTCTACATGCCCAAACCATCATTCCTCAACAATAAAAATCGCAATATTCCTCAACAATAAAAACCAAATAAAAAAACTTACCCGGCAATTCCAGTTTCAAATGCATTTGAATTAGAAATATCTCCCAATGTATGTATTCTGAAATAATAAAATAGGTGTAATTTTTACTACATAATATACTAGTAAATATTTCAAATACTTATTTTCAAAATAATAATAAATATATTATGTAGCATAAACTGAAATTGGTTTCTTCTTACCGTTTAGATTGCAACATGTGTTGAGACTTTTGGAGATATAATTTATTTTAGAAATTCGACAATTTTTTTGTTTATTTCCCATTTAAAAAAAATATTATTTAACTGATATATAGCTATATACACGTAAAATAAGTTAATCAAATATTTGAAATTAAATATTATTTACAATAAATTACGTAATTTTCGATGCCAAAAATACTAGTACAGGTCCACCAAGCTTGCCGTCTGGACGGCGAATGGCGATTGTTTGAAATAGGCTTATGTAAATCCGAATGTTAGAGAGAGCGCGCTAATATTTAAAACGATTGGAACGAACAGACGTAAGCGACTGCTGTGAAAATATTTTATGAAACACGACTCATTTGAAATAAAGCAAAAATCTCTCTCCAATGTCTTTAGTTGCATTTAAACATACACTCTGAATTTTTTCGTGCTTATAACATATTAAATAACAGAACAAAACGTATTTTTAAGGCTAGCATTACACTTGTAAGTTTTTTCGTAAATTTACGACTTCTAGCCAATGGGCGCATTGGATTTTCAAAATGCAAGATGCCCATTGGCTAGAAGTCGTAAATTTACGAAAAAACTTACAAGTGTAATGCTAGCCTAATAATTTTCGGAGCTTACTTTGCGATTTTTTTCTACCGAGGGAATTTCAAATAATTAACGTTTCGGCAAAACAAATGTATGGATATTATCTTCAAAAACAACTTCTTTTTTTTTGGAGCTCCAAGACTTAAGGAGTTAGCGAGAAACTTGATATAAAATCGGTAGAAATTAAAAATGCCGGGTCTTAAGTTTTCAACATTAAGGAGATGCACTACGTCGTGTAATATTTTAAATCGAGCCGCTATCAATAACACCCCTTACGTAGATGGCGGTAAGGTTTAAATTCCCGCTTAACATAATCCGCCTGTTTTGATTTATGCAAGAAAAAAACATGGCCAAAAAGTGCTTTTATTTTATTTTGTGGATGTTTAGGTATAAATATTTAATTTTTTTTGATAATTTTATAAATAACTTAATTTGCCACATTATACAATAAATTATAACCGAAAATGGGTTCGTAAGTAGGAGATTTTGAACTTTAAAGCAGTTTTCATAGGCCTTATACATTATTTTTTTCTGGGCTTATAAAAACACTTATCTAAAAAATACTCAATTATTTCAAAGGCCAAGATGTATTCTACTAGCAGTATTTAATTAAAACATCTGAAACATTTCTAAGCAACCAATATTTCAAACCAAAAACACATGATTTGGCAATAATACGTATGGCATCGCCTTAAATCATTTTAGGAATACTACCATACATATAAACTTTAAAATTATGAACATTTCGTCCCTCTAGTTCGTTTTTGTCCAACAGACCATCTTTGGTGAAATTGAGTTAAGTATACAGTTCTTCTCAGAAATCATTTATTTATATGATACAAGTGAAGTGTGTTTTCAAGACGCTCTTTGTCTTAAGACCACCAAAATTAAACAACATTCCGAGCGTGTTTATCCAACACTTTGTCCTACATCCAAATGAAAAACGTGTTTTCTGCGTAATTTTAATCATTTGGAACGAATTTTACTTAAAAATAATAATTTATTAATAAATAATCACTTTCAATCATTTAAGTCAGTTAAGAATTGAGCTGATTTCAATGTATATGCGTTTTACGTAAAAAAACTTTGACACGCTATTTCTCCCGATTAACGTTTTGGTCTGTTGGATAAAAACGAACTAGAGCGACGATATGTGTTCAGAATAGAAGATTTCTAAACGCAATTTTTTTTTTGTATAATAATATACCACACAACTTAATTAGTTTGAGGTAAATTGTTTTTTAAGTTTATTCCTAAATTTTCATCATTTCTTTCAGCTTGTATTTCTTTAGGGAGTTTGATAGTTTATTATTTATTTTTTTTATTTTATTTAACCGCAATATAAAGTAAAGTAAAAAAGATACAATATTAAGTAACATAAAGATATAAAGTGATGTAGTTTGTTCTCAGTCCTCCTCACTAGGTATTCCTGTTCCGAGGCGGACTGTCGGTTGTTGTATGTGTGTTGATCATGATTTCCTCACATCTTCTAATTTGTTGGTTCCCACAAAATATAAAATAAATTAAGCAAAAAGTATTTTTGTTTGTTGTCTGTAGGTTGCGTTGGGGTTACTTCATAAATTTAATGATTTCCTCATCTTCATGTTTAGTTAGCCATAATTTGATGTCATTTTTAAACTTTTCTATATCCATGGTGTTTTTAATTTCAATAGGAAGGGCATTATATAATTTTATAGCATGGAAATAGTGGTTTTTCTGGCCAAAAGATGTATTTAATTTTGGAATGTTTAGTAGATTTGAGGATCTTGTCCTTGTAGTGTGGTTGTGTTGTTCAGCAAGGTTGTTAAATCATTTAATTAAATAGCTAAGTATGTGTAGGGGTGTTGTGCCGTTGTTGTATTGAGTTTAGGGATTATCATTTGTCCCGTGGTTCACGGTCTGGTGCTCAATGATTCTATTATAAGTTTCTCTTTGTTGATTTGAAGTTATGCCTTTTTTGTAGATTCTGGTTAATTTTAAAAATTTAAATTCTTGTAATAATTCACGAATCGAATCGTTTTCTGATGATCTCAATTTACTAACTCCTTAATAATAATTTGTTCAGTTTTTTCACAAACAAATCTGTAGTTAGTCAATTTATTTGCTTTTCGGAACGGCTCATATGGTATTATAGAAATCCTTGTGTCTTCCTTATGATCATAATTAAAAATATGAGCTAAACGGAGTTATAAAGAAAAAATATCAAACTGTACACTCAAATCCAGAAGTAAACCACTGAATTATTAAAATGTAAACCTCTATGAAACCAAAGGTTCCGACCGCAATTTGAGAAAAAATTTTGAAACTTTGTGAATTTTTTATATGAAACGACAAAAAAGTAAGATTGCAAAAATGTTAATAATACATTTGTCTAATAAAATATATATATTTTTTTTTATCAATAATTTTAGTTGAGTGTTAACATGAAAAAACGTAGGTGAGAAATTAGTTTGATTTTATATTTTTAATAATTAATAAACTATATGTTTGTTTCTACTTTTATGTCCAACAGATGGCGCTTTTTTTGTACATATTTTTACCTTTTCAAAGGTGACATCTATATAATATAGGTATTTAAAAACATACACGTATTACAATGCAACGTTGTGTCAAAATTTGAAAGCAATCGGTGAAGAACTTTCGGAGATTTAAGATTTTAAACAAAAGAACGTTTAAGTTTTTATTTTATCTTTAAGAAATGTAACGGTCAATATGCCAGAGGCCTGAAAGATTAAAATATTAATTGACTGAGCATAGCGAAGTCCTGTTTTAACTCAACAGTTTTGCATTCCGTATATATCTATAAATTTATTTTTAAGTTCCGTTTCCATTTCAAGATGGTGGCCGTTTTAGTAGTAACATTTTAAGTTTACAAATTCGAAATGGGTTATGTTTATTTGAACTTTTTTGTTCCATTTTTTCAATATTGTGGTACCTACCTACCTGAAAAGAGTTTGAAAAAAGAACCGTCATTGATATAGTGATATTTCTTTGGAAAAACTGTACATGTAATTATTTCTTATTTTAAATAAAATTGTTTCATAAAATATATTGTTCATAATGAAGTAAAAATCTTAGGATTTCAGTAAAAAATAGTCAAACTTGGATTCTTACGTGAACAGCTTTTGGCAGATATGGCACGGGAAGGTGCCATATCTGCCAAATGCCCTTGTGCCAATCGAGATGGTCGCGCAGGTCGAGCGTCTTGCGGAAGCGCGCGCCGCACTCGCCGCACGACAGCCGCGTGGCGTGGTTGCGGCTGTGGTAGTAGAGTGGCTTCGCTTCAGAGAAGCGTTGCGTGCAGACAGCGCAGACAAGTTCGCCGCGTGACTTCATAAACAAAATAAAAAATATATTCTCATGTCAATGTGTTACTAGATAATTTGTGACAGTTATAAATGTGATATGTGGCAATGTCACATGTGGTGATGTCAAAAACCTGACAACGATGTCAAACGTGAAAATGGCAAATGCTACAAATGTGTCGATGTGAAATGTGAAAATGTCAAATGCGACGATGTCAAGTGTGACAATGTCAAATGCGACAATGTCAAATGTGACGATGTCAAGTGTGACAATGTCAAATGTGACAATGTCAAATGTGACAATGTCAAATGTGACAATGTCAAATATGACAATTTCAAATGAAACAATGTCAAATGTGAAAGATAACACCAAAAAGGTTATTTATTACCTCGCAATGCTTCTTCATATGGTCATCTAGAACAGTGTTCCGCAAACTTTTTATGTTCACGGTACACCAAACTAATCAAGAAATTTTAACGGTACACCAAAGAAAAAAAAAACAAGGTAAATTTTGGATAGGATTGGCTAGGCTTATTACGAATAACGGCGAACTTTGAGGTTAAACTACAAAAGCTGCATGTCATCATAATTTAAAAAAACATCCCAGGTTTTGAATGGGTTTTTTGGCAAAGCAGAGTTTGTCTAGCCGGGTTTGTGTAATTATGATTGATATTTATCACATAACAGTGACAGAATGATCGCGAACTGTCACCGAATCGGTTCGAGAAGTGAATTTTAATTTTACGCAATTGATAATTAAAATGCATCTTTTTCCGCCGCCACCAAGCCAAAAAGTTTCCTTTTATAGTAATTACGGCATATCTAAAGTTTTTTTTCCATTATATACACGTAATATGGGATATTTTTTTGCAATTAAAAAAGTCACTTAAGTTCGCGACGACACAACCAAACACTAGCATTAACGAATGACTACTAAACAAGCGGGCGCAACGTCGCCGTCGTAATTCGTAATGTTATGTTGTCACGCGCATGCACCCCGATAGCTCGTGCGCAATCACGTGATAATGTAGCAATAGCACTCCACTTATGTAGTGTAGCACACGTGATAATGTCGCGTAGCGGCGTAGCACACGGCCACTTCGCAGCGATCGAGTCCCACTCACGCCACCTCCGGCCGCCGCGCCGCACAGAAAAGTAATGACCGATTTACAGAGCACTTTGTGAGAAGTGACGCGGGACTCGCGGCACACTTACAAATGGCCACGGCACACCAGTGTGCCGCGGAGCACACTTTGCGGAACACTGATCTAGAAGATATTGGTGGTTGAAAAACACAACGCAGTGCTCGCATTTAAAGGGGGAGGCGATATAATTCTTGTCCAGTCTTCTATCTTCTTTTTCTTTGATCTGCTCCTCAGGAGTAAGGGTGATGGCCATGTTTTTTGCTTTCTGACTGCTTGAACTGGATTTATTCTTCTTAGTACTGGATGAGGATTACTTTTCAGTTTGTACGACTGCTGAAAATTTGAACTGATTACACATAAAAAAACCGGAACGAACCACGGGAACTTTTTCCGACTTGTGGAAAAACGCCCATATGGTAACAGTACTCTAATCATGTGACCAATCTTAAAAAATATACACCAATCTGTATAATTTATTTATTTTAAAACGAACTTATTAGACAAACAATTACATTTATCGAATAGTCTAATTTAAAACATGCTCCTCTTCCCTACATCCAATTGTAACCCTAATTTCGATCCTACTTCCCTTTCCCCACCATAGTTGATGTTCTTTCTGCCTCTTCTATGTATCTAATTATTTTAACAAACCCTGGGGAAGGTTCTGAGGGAACTGGCAGAGGCAGTGGATATGACTGTAACATATATATATATATATATATCTATAAACACACAAACCAGGTTCCACCGTAAGAACAGCAGTGAATTTTAAGTCATCCGTTTGTAGAAAATGAATTGTTGCAGTTGGAACATGAGGAAGGTTTTTCCCGAGTAAATCAATGTGTGGCACTCGTAACATTTTTTTTTTTTTTTTGTAATTATTTTTTATTTTTAATAATATGTTTACATGGTACATAATTCATTTTACATCTTGGGTCTTTTTACTACTCTTCCATTGAAAGCATTTGCTTGTGTATGGAAGGGGAGTGTACATAATTGTTGTTGTTAGTTAGTACTTAGATAATTCATTATACATAAATGTATGTTTGCTGTAGTATTTTTTTGATAGTAGTGAAGGATAATATATTAATATATTAAATTTTAAAAAAGAAAGGAAGTTATGGAAAACTAAGGATATTTGTGAGATTAATTAAGTGACAGTAGTTTTTTTTTTTCAGAATATTTTTAAAGTGTCTCTTGACAGAGAGCAGTATTTGGGTTTTATCATTAATGCTTCCGATTTCTTCTGGTAGACGAATGAAAAAAGTTCTTCCCTGGTAAGTATAATGATGTTGTGCAAAAGACGTATTTAGTTTTGGGCATAGAAAAACATGTCTAAGTCGGGTTCTGTTTTCATTTAAAAATTGATATTTATCTTTTTCTTTTATAATTTGGATTAGTGAGTTTTTAATATATAGGTCTTTAAATTTAGGTACTTGAAATTCTTCAAACAGGCGTTCTGTTGGGTAGTCAAAGGATTTTTTAATATAATTTTAATAATTGTTCTTTGTATAATTTCAATTGGAAGAAGGTTACATTTATACGCGGATCCCCAACTAATAATAGCGTATTGTAAAGTGGATTGAACTAAGGCATAGTAAATTAAATATAGATTTTTTATCGACAGAAAGTTTCTAATTCTTAAAAATATATATATTAATTTTCTAATTTTGTTTACTACTTGACATATTTGTTCCTTCCATTTCAGATTTTTATCAATAATTACTCCTAGATATTTAATTTTATTTGTTGTTTTTAGTACTGTACAGTTTGATTTGCAATAGTTTTGGCTGTGAATCTTAGTATTATTATGTATGACAATGTTAAAATTTTTAGGAGTATCGTTTGTATGGATTGCAAATGGAATTACAAATGTCTTTTCATTATTAAGTGACAGTAAATTAGTGTCGAAAAAATTCTTGAGCGTGTTGATGTCTTCTGTGGCCTTTAATTCTACTTTTTTCCAAGTCTTATCACTTATTATTAATACTGTATCATCAGCGTATGACGTAATTTGACCATGTAAAGGTTGAAAAAAAATATCGTTTACATATATAGTAAATAGAATTGGTCCAAGCACTGTACCTTGGGGGATTCCAAAGCTTGTAATCTCTTGATCACTATTAACACGATTGATTTTTACTACTTGAGGACGGTTTTTTAAGTAGTCGGTGATCCATTTAATTGCGTTGCCTTTTATGCCAATATTATAAAAATTTTTTAATAACATCTCATGGGATATGCTATCGAATGCCTTTCTAAGGTCAATAAATATACCCGCACATTTTTTACCTTTATTAATGATTCGTAAATGTATAAAGTTACGTTAGCAATAGCATCTTGTGTGCTGAGAGATTTTATAAAACCAAACTGGTTTTTGTGTAATATTTTATTATTATCTAGAAAATTTACCAATTGTTTTTTTACTATTTTTTCAAAGATCTTTCCTATATTAGAAATTAGACATATTGGGCGATAATTCGTTGCTTGATGTGGATCTCCAGATTTGTAAATAGGTGAGATTATTGTGGTTTTGTAGTTCATCGGAAAAATTCCATAGAAAAAGGTTATTTTCTCCTGTTCATTTTATTCATAAAATACATGATAAAACATTGTAAAATTGATTTATATATGATACATTAAATCACCATACTAAGCGACTGCCTGTTTCATGGTGAGTCAGCATATGACCCTTCAAACGTTTTTTTTTTAGAATATGAATAGTTGAACATAGAACATGAAAACGGTTTTTCTATACTGTGAGTCAGCATATGTCTCATCAAATTTCCGTTTCGAGAAAAGTCGCTCTCGGAACATGAAAAAAGTTCATCCTTTTTGTGAGTTAGCATATGTTGAAAACATGAAAAATGAATATGAATATGTTTCCTTAGATTGCTCTTTCGAGAACATGAATAGTTGCACTCGGGATATGAAAAAAGTTTTTCTCCACTGTGGGTGAGCATATGGCTCCTTTGATGGATCTTTCGAGAACATGAAAAGATGCATATGGAAAATGAAAAAAGGTTTTTCTTAACTATGGGTCAGCAAATGTCTCTTCAATTTTTTGTTTGAAGAACATGAATAGTTGCACTCGGAAAAGAAGAAAGTTTTTCTCCACTGTGGGTCGGCATAATATATGTCTCTTCAAATGGCTCGTATGAGAACTTGAATAGTTTCACTCGGAACATGAAAAAGGTTTTTTCCACTGTGAGTTAGCATGTGGCGCGTCAGATAGCTCTTTTATGTACTTGAATAGTTGCATTCGGAAGATGAAAAACTTTTTTATCTACTGTGAGTTAGCATGTGGCGCGTCAAAGAGCTCTTTCGTGAACATGAATAGTTGCACTCGGGACACGAGAAAGGTTTTTCTCCACTGTGGGTCAGCATATGGTTCCTTAGATTGCTCTTTTGAGAACATGAATAGTTGCATATGAAACATGAAAAAGGTTTTTCTCCACTGTGGGTCAGCATATGGCTCCTTAGATGGCTCTTTCGTAAACATGAATAGTTGCACTCGGGACACGAGAAAGGTTTTTCTCCACTGTGGGTCAGCATATGGCTCTTCAAATTTTTGTTTGAAGAACATGTATAGTTGCACTCGGAACATGAAAAAGGTTTTTCTCCACTGTGGGTTAGCATGTGGCTTATCAGAGAGCTCTTTCGTAAACATGAATAGTTGCACTCGGGACACGAGAAAGGTTTTTCTCCACTGTGGGTCAGCATATGTCTACTTAGTTTGCTCTTTTCAGAACATGAAAAAGGTTTTTCTCCACTGTGATTTAGCATGTGGTGCGTCAGATTGCTCTTTCGAGAACATAAATAGTTGCACTCGGTACATGAAAAAGGTTTTTCTCCACTGTGGGTCAGCATATGGCGCCTTAGATGGCTCTTTTGAGAACATGAATAGTTGCACTCGGTACATGAAAAAGGTTTTTCTCCACTGTGGGTTAGCATGTGGCTTGTCAGAGAGCTCTTTTGAGAACATGAATAGTTGCACTCTGTACATGAAAAAGGTTTTTCTCCACTGTGGGTTAGCATGTGGCTTGTCAGAGAGCTCTTTTGAGAACATGAATAGTTGCACTCTGTACATGAAAAAGGTTTTTCTCCACTGTGGGTCAGCATATGGCGCCTTAGATGGCTCTTTTGAGAACATGAATAGTTGCAATCGGGACATGAAAAAGGTTTTTCTCCACTGTGGGTCAGCATATGGCTCCTTAGATGGCTCTTTTCAGAACATGAAAAGTTGCATATGGAACATGAAAAAGGTTTTTCTCCACTGTGGGTCAGCATATGGCGCCTTAGATGGCTCTTTTGAGAACATGAATAGTTGCACTCGGTACATGAAAAAGGTTTTTCTCCACTGTGGGTCAGCATATGGTTATTTAGATTGCACTTTTGAGAACATGAATAGTTGCATATGGAACATGAAAACGGTTTTTCTCCACTGTGGGTCAGCATATGGCGCCTTAGATTGCTCTTTTCAGAACATAAAAAGTTGCATATGGAACATGAATAAGATTTTTCTCCACTGTGGGTCAGCATATGGCTCCTTAGAGTGCTTTTTCGAGAACATGAATAGTTGCAATCGGGACATGAAAAAGGTTTTTCCCCACTGTGGGTCAGCATATGGTTATTTAGATTGCACTTTTGAGAACATGAATAGTTGCATATGGAACATGAAAAAGGTTTTTCTCCACTGTGGGTCAGCATATGGCGCCTTAGATTGCTCTTATCAGAACATGAAAAGTTGCATATGGAACACGAAAAAGGTTTTTCTCCACTGTGGGTCAGCATATGGCGCCTTAGATTGCTCTTATCAGAACATGAAAAGTTGCATATGGAACATGAAAAAGGTTTTTCTCCACTGTGGGTCAGCATATGGCTCCTTAGAGTGCTTTTTCGAGAACATGAATAGTTGCACTCGGAACATGAAAAAGGTTTTTCTCCACTGTGAGTTAGCATGTGGAGCATCAGATATCCCTTTAGAGAACGTGAATAGTTGAACTCGGAGCATAAAAATGGTTTATCCTTACTGTGAGTCAATATATGGTCCTTCAAATGGCTCTTACGAGAACATGAATAGTTGCACTCGGTACATAAAAAAGGTTTTTCTCCACTGTCAGTCGGCGTGTGGCTCGTCAGATGGCTCTTTTGAGAACAGAAAAATAATGGTTTTTCCACAGGATGCGTCTTTAGATCTGTCGACAAATTAGGAAAAAAAATACGTATATAGGAAGCTAAACAAGTCTTATAACCTACGTACAGCGTAAATAGGCTTAGTAAATTCGTTAAACATATGTAAATAAAAATGGTGACGGGATAAATCAACACACTGACGATTTAACACACATTTTAAAAGTGATATAAGCTAACCTTTCCTTATCTGTGGTGTGTATTTACTACACATTGCTTCTAATAACTTTAATAACTCTATAAACCTAATTAATTCTGGGTTCAGATTTTAGGTATTCCTCCGTTATACATTTATGCTCTGAATTAAAAAATAATATTTTACATACTTTTCAAATTCAATTAAAAATCAAGATTTTTTTTTAAATCGGGAACAAATACACCAATACAATCAACCGTGTGATACCAATACGCGAAGAGTGTGCGAACAAATGACACGCTGTTGATGTCCCGCTTTAATTCGCTATGCGGGAACATGAGACATCCACACGTCTGCAGTTGTATTTTGATTTATTCCATCGATACCTACGACCGCACAGCTGTGTTTGTGCCAGCCGCTAGCCAGTCGGCCGCGAACCGTTGTTAGATGTGGACCCCTCGCACGTTTCTTTAGCATCTGCCGATGGTTTTTTCATGTTTTCAGCAATTAAATAACAATTAAAACATAATCGATTAGCTATGAATATTAATAGTATTCCGATACTAAATCGCTTATTTTGAGATGTGTATTGACTACACAGCACCGGAACGCGTGGATTTTTTTAGCACAGTAAGGGAAAGGTTAAGTAGGTTAGGTTAGGTTGGGTTTTTTTTTCATCGTTTCTAATGACTTTATTTCACTTTTATAATGTGTGATAAATCGTCAGTGTGTTGATTTATCATGGAACCGAATATGCTTGTACTAAGCGAAACCGGTAATTTTAAGAAAATCAAATTAATAACTTGTATTTCAAAACAAGCAGCTGGAATTATTAAAACTTACAAAGAAACGTGGTTTGATCTGCAGTCTGGGAAATGCTTTCAAAGCGTTCTTAGTAGTTTTTTAACATCGCGAAGCCCACGGAAATTTATCATCCTTCATCTTCTCGGGGTACAAGATCCGCCTTGATGGTTAACGCCTTTTTTACAGGTTGCACATTTATGCAACCTATAAAATATACGTAAATTGCTAAACCATACCGGAGAAAACAGAGTGATACCAGATAAGATAAGCACTTTGAATTCATAAATACGTAAAAAATTGGAGAGCACGAATTGTTTGACGTGTTCTCAATAATCGATTTTACCTGCTGTGTGGGTAATTCTTTCGAAACGTTCTAAGCATTCCTTTTTTATATCCGGCATGTCAATGTCGATCTCCACGTTAGGATATCCCCCTTCATCTTCTCGGGGTCCAAGATCCGCCTTGATGGTAACTGTCTCCAAATTAATGCTACCTGGATAAACAAAACAACAATACTTATATCGATAATTGATGTACATCAAAACGTTTTTGTGTTAGTAGAAAGATTTAAATAAAATAAAAACATGAAACAGAACAAGATCGAGACAAATAAAAAGATAAATGTCACTGAATTCAGGATAAGGAACACGATTTGAAGACTTGATTATACTAAAGACGTATCCCCCAGGACAACAATAGATCCTGGGTTCCTAGTTGTGACCTTTATCCTTTTAATTATTCATCTTATTCTGCCTACTGATATATAGGGTTTTCCAATAAGAGATGTTATTTTGAAAATTAAAGGAATTAATGATTCTTTATGGCCGGAATTGGATGGTATTGATCTGGACAACGTTTACTTTCAACAAGACAGCGCTACGTGCCACACAAACGACGAAACCATTGATCTTTTATGGGAAAAGTTTCCGGACCGTGTGATCTCTTCATATCATTCTCTTCTCAATTCGCCGGCAGGACGTACGTGTTTTTCGCCGCGCGCCGTAATTTTAATTTATTAAATAATTTAAAAGTTTATCCTAATGGATATCAACGAGGAAACGAATGCGCTTCGTTTGCTAACGATGGCCATCGAAGTTCTCTCGGTTAAAGTGGACAATTTAACTAGTGAGTTGAATATTGTAAAAAATATTCTAATAACGTCACCAGTAATTGTCGGTAGTTTGTACAATAGTGAAACTGCGATTGCAGGTACATGTGTGCACAAGATTCCCGTTCTCGCTACAGGCAACACACTCGGCCAGCCCGCGTCCCTCGTCACCGCCACCTCACCGCCACCGCTCGCTACTACCGCAGACAATACAACTGCAACTGCCGGGGCCGGTCCCTCCGTTCCGTTCTCCCCGCACGTCGCCCCGTCTACTAAGCCGACTCGTACCTCAGATGACGCTACAAGTTTGGCCGTCGGAAAAATAATAACCCGCTCGCAGGCTGCAAAAGCCTCCCAAAGAGGGAAAAAAAACGAGTAACGCTTCAGACAAGGGACAATCTTCTTCCGCTTATGCTTCATCCCGAAGTACTCCTGATGTGACACCCGTTGCGTCTACCTCCACAGCGCCTACCTCCACGCCATCTGATAGTGATGCGCTGCCCCCGGCCGGCGGAACTGATGTGGATGCACCGCCCCCGCCCGATGGAGCTAAAGCAGATGCACCACCCTTACGTCAAACTCCAGGAAGTCAACCTTGGACTTTGATTAATCGTAATCGTAAACGGCGTCCCATCTCCGTACGAGGTAGTCAAAAGGACCAGGAGGAAGTGAAATACTTCCATCTTTACCCCTTGCATCCAGAGACTACAGTAGATGACTTAACATCGCACCTCAAAACAATAAGTAAATCTGTCAGTATCTCCTCATTTAAGATAACAAAAATCAAAACGAGGGGAGAATATGCATCATTTAAAATCGGTGTACCCGGGTCAGCGGTGGCAGAATTACTGCAATCTAAGCATTGGCCTAAGCATTCATTCTTAAAAGAATGGGTCAATAAAGTAATTACACCACGGCTACCAAATATTAAACCTAGTTGACAGTACAATAGTTTTCATTTTTTTTACCAAAACGTTAGGGGACTGAAAACTAAATGTTCTCTATTTTATTCTAACGTTTTGGTAAACAATTACGATGTAATAGGGCTCACTGAGACTTGGCTGAACTCCAGTGTGTGCAACCAGGAGTTATTCGATGACAGTTTTCAAGTGTACAGAAAAGACAGAGATAGTGGTAGTGGCCACAGACAATGCGGAGGATGCCTTTTGGCTGTCAAAACTAAGTTTAAGGCCGAACACATGCCTGATCTGGAAGCTGACATCGAAGACTTGTGGATAAAAATTACAATCGATTTGTTTGTTACTTTTATATGTGTAATATATTTTCCACCGGCATCAACTCTGGAAACATATCAACTATTCTTCGATAAGTTTCACGGAAACGTGGATCTTCTCGGAGGAAGGAATATTATTGTTTTGGGAGATTTCAACATCCATTCAGCGCGTAGCGGCTAGGATGTTGAAAATGACCTCAATTTTTTATGTGAAGTGTTTGGGCTCACCCAGAATAATGGTATTCCCAATTCTGAGTTGAGGATGTTGGATCTCGTTTTGTGTAACATTGAATTAAATGTCATACATAGCGATTCTCCCCTCGTATATGAGGACAAATATCACCCCGCATTAGAGGTCCGGTATTCTTGTAAAAAGCCTCCGAAGACTACCAAATTACCTAAAACTACAGACGGCACTTTGCGGGGATGGATTTTTGGTAGGGGTGATTTTGTCAAACTTTATCAGATGATGAGCCAATTGGATTGGCAGGAACTTTCTAAATTCGATACCGTTAATGAGGCGCTACACCATTTTTATTCATGTATATATAATGTATTTGACGCTTGTTTCCCTAGGAAACCTCCCAACAGAGGTGGACGTAGATATCCGAAGTGGTTCACTAGAGATACCATCAGGAGCATTGAGAAAAAACATGCTCACCATAAAAAAATGGAAAGCTACTGGTGACCAAAATGAGTATGAAATGTTCAGTAATCTCAGAGCAGTTGTTAGAAGAAATGTTCATATAGCATTCCAAACGTATGTCGACTCAATAGAGAGTGATATCAAGCATGATCCCAAGGCATTTTGGGACTTCGTAAAATCACTGCGCAAGGATGGTGGTATAACAGACATCATGATGCATGGTGATCGGGAAGTTAGAGGAGCGGATGTGGCCAATGCATTTGCAACTCATTTCCAATCAGTGTACAGTAATGAGCCTCCATTACTAAATCCCATTTCTGCTTCCAAGATGAATGTGAAGGGAGCCCAAAACATTGATATAAGTCATATAGATGAATCAAATGTTAAATCTTCAATTAATAACTTGAAACATACACATTCACTTGGGCCAGACTTTCTTCCAGTATTTTTTTTAAAAGGATTTGTTGAATTTTTAAAAATGCCACTAAGTTTTATATTCAACCTATCTTTAGATACTGGTATATTTCCTGATTCCTTAAAAGTCTCAAAAATTTGTCCCATTTTCAAAAGTGGATCAAAGACATCTGTCGAAAATTTCAGGCCAGTGGCAATACTTTCCGCCCCGGCTAAGTTATTCGAATCGATAATTCATAAACATGTGCTGTTTCAAGTAGAGCCTTTCTTAATATCGGAACAATATGGGTTTAGAAAAGGTCGGTCAACAGATACAAACCTACTGGTACTCACAGATTATATTTCCAAATCTTTTACCAAAGAAACATTTTCCTTGGTGGTTATATTGGCGTTCGGCAACTGAAGTGTTTATTTAAGGACATGCAAATATATATTTAAGTATAGTACGATTTTCAGTTTTGAATAAGTAATTAATTTTTTTTTTTCTATAAATAATTTGAATACTTATTTGAATTTTTCACAAATAACTGAAAATTGAGAGAATCGCCATAAATCGTGGGATAACTCAATAAATAACACATAAGAATATCTTTCTCAAAATATAAACCGGTATTACCTTATCCGCTTTCAAAAGAATATCGGAAATACATACATTTTGTAAATGATTATTTAAATCAAATGCAAATTTATGTAATTATTCTGAATCTCTGGCCGCGGATAATACGCAATATTTTTAAATAAAACCTTTTGAATTACCTTAATTACTTTAAAGGGAAATTGACTGCATTTGGGAAAATATTATATATATTTATTTTAATTTTGGCTTTTCACCCCAAAGGAGTGTTCTAGCCAAATTAATTTTTTTAATTAAGTGAAATGATCATTCGCTTTCGTTGTATGGGAAAACAGCAGGAATAATTTCTGTTCATGACATTTTCTTTTGTTGGTATTCCTGAAACCAGTGGCAAGAATTTTTACCATTAACTCTAGGCAAATACTAAGAAAGGATAAGATAGGT
This sequence comes from Hesperophylax magnus, assembly GCA_026573805.1. Classification (NCBI taxonomy): domain Eukaryota; kingdom Metazoa; phylum Arthropoda; class Insecta; order Trichoptera; family Limnephilidae; genus Hesperophylax; species Hesperophylax magnus. The sequence continues at coordinate 2,121,853 of JAIUSX010000202.1, read as the reverse complement.
AATGTTGGGCTATTAAAGGCCCGTTTATAATAGGAATAAGCGGTAAGAATAGGCCGGTGCCGTAATCCGTTATATTTTAGATCGTCGTTTATAATTGAAATAGGAATAGAATAGAATACGTCCATAGAAGTGACTATGCCGCTGTCACTTGTCTATGTCAACTGTCAACCGGGAGTATATTCTTCCTCCATCTTACAAAAGTAATATTGTTTTATATAAATAAATATCGAAACGATGGTTTCATCAGATATTGTTGCATGTGGAATTTTTTGTCAATTGTGGGGCTAGCATACGCTGCAATAGGAGACACACAGTTGACGAAAAGAATAAGGAAAAAACGACGTTGGAGTGTGCGTCCCATTAATCATAAAAGGAAGAATCTATTAACTCCGCGTAAATACTTGTTCACAAAATTATTGTTCGATTGTCAAATACATAAATAAACCACTCTTGTAAAATAGTAGATACCATAGAGTATCAATTGAAAATACATAAATCTCGGTATATATCTCAGCTTTCTGTAATCCGTAACCGTAAAAGTTAATGTTGGACCATCTTTTCGGTTATGGAAAAAAATAAGAGATTATTGCCATCTATTATAAACGGATACACAGGTTTTCTATATTCCAACTTCTACGGCCTAGGACTTTACGGCTTATTCTTACCGCTTATTCCTATTATAAACGGGCTTTTAAGGTTAGATTTGATAGGTAAGGTTAGATTAGGTTAGGTTTAGTTTTAGTTTAGTTTTCGATAAAATAAATCAGATTGTCGGGTTGATCTAGACGGAATATGAAGATTTATTAAAATGGTAAGTTCTGGTGAGTCCAGACCATTATTTAGGATTTCAAACAATAAGATTTGATCAAAAATTAGATGTCGTGTTTGGATGGAGTTAAAATTATGAAATATAATGGATTCGGTGTAATTTGAGAAGTGTAAGTTTAGTTTATAATTTATGTGTTTAAATTTTTTTTTTAATTCTTTCTCTTCTTTCGATATGGGCTTGATATAAAGGAGTCCAGATCGGTGTACAATGTTCCAGGGCGGGAGAAAATATGAGGTGTAAAGGGAACAGTGTTTATGTTGTGGAAGGAATTAATTAATAACTATGACATCATTTGTTTTACCGAAACATGGTTGAACTCAACAGTAATCAGTGAAGAATTGTTTGATGACAGATACATAGTATTTAGAAGAGATCGAGAGTCCACCAAATCTGTGTCTAAAGAAGGTGGTGGAGTTCTAGCCGCCATTTCTAAAAAAAATCTTGATTCTTGAAAAACTGAGTAGGAAAGTGACAATGAAGATTTGTGGCTCGTGATGAAGTCCAATACTCATTCAAACTCGGTAATTTTTATTTGTGTCGTCTACATTCCTCCTAATGTAACTGTTGATAATTATTGCAGTCAGATCGTAAAATTACAGGATCTATATTTAAGGCATTCAAATTCCAATTCACAGTTTATTATTATAGGTGATTTTAATTTGCCAGAAATTAAATGGTTACCTGAAACTTCGTTTAAAAATAATGTCCTTTCTCCTTCTAATTATTAAAGCCAGAAAGCACACAGTCTTGTCAACCTTTTATCAATTTGTAATTTGTATCAATTCAACTATGTACTCAATAGAAATGAAAATTCATTAGACCTTATTTTGTCTGATAAAGTTAACATAGATATACACACCTCATCAGGCTTAACCAAATTAGATCATTATCACCCTTCATTTGAAATTAAGGTAAAACAAAATAAAAATAATTTCTTAGAAAATAACAAAAATGATTCAAACTATAACTTCAGGAAAGGAAACTATAATAAATGTCAACAAGATCTATTGTCGGTTAATTGGATAACACTTTTAAAAATAAAAATGTGAATATCATGGTTCTCTTGTTTTATGAAAAATTGTGGGAAATAATTGACGAAAATTTTATAAAAAATGTTATTAAATCAAAAAATCAATATCCTGTCTGGTTTGATCAGCAATTGATTGCTCTTCTTAAGAAAAAAAACATGGTTAGACTTAAGGTAAAAAAAATATAATAATGCATCAGATTATAGAGAATTCTCTAATTTAAGAAAAGTGAATGTTATAAATCATACATTAACTCTGTTGAAAGTGGTCTGCATGATAAAAGGTATTCTGGTCATACTCAAAATCATTACGAAAAACCAATTGCATTCCTAAAGTAATGCATCTTGATGATGGAGAACACATAGCAAATATATTCTCTAAATATTTTATTTTTAGGAATAACTTTATTGAATAAAACCTCAAATTGTAATATTTAATTATTGAAGACAATATTAGCGATTTCTAAACGAAAATATGAAACAGAAAAATCAGAAAAGTATACGGTCACATCTAGGACTCGAACCCAGGACCCTTGTCTTGCCGGGACACCGCTCTACCACTGAGCTAATGGGACCCTATCCCCCTCGGTCACTTTTAACTGTATCATACTTCGAATAAGATCTACCATCTTATTCGAAGTATGATATAATAAAGAATTGTTCCAATGTTATTAATAAGTTTATTTTCAAAAAGTGTCTTCTATAAGAGATCTAGGAATTACTCGTAAGTCCAAATCACTTAAAATTATGGGATTTAAAACCTTTCAAAAATCCTCTATCAATTCTAACTCTTTCCTATGCCTCAATTAGAAGTAAACTTCAATATGGAAGCACTATTTAGACTCAACATTATTGCAAGTATGAAAACATTTTAGAATCAGTTAAAAAAAATGCTTAGACTGTTATCTTTCAAATGTGGACTAAATGATCATCTTAGATCATACGACGCACGTCGTGAATACTTTAAGATTAATACACTTAAAATAAGAAGGCAATTGACTGACCTAATATGTTTGAATAAAATTATCCAAGGCCATCTTGATATCTCATTGTGTCTTGGCAATATTGAAATAAATGTCCCTAATTCCCATTGTTTAAGACACCATAGCATTTTTCACGTGAATATATTCAAAAATAATATCGCTTATTTTAGCCCTCTGATCCAAATGTGTCGACTGTACAATAAGATTGAGTGTGCTCAAGTAGATATTTTCGTCGATAATCTATACAAATTCAAAAAAAAGTTCACTATTTGTTTGGTTTTTTAATTGTACGTAACCTGTATTTAATTGCATTTTTGCTGTGTGTATGTAATTTTTAGATTGTAACTTAACTGAGTTTTTATAACTGGATAGCTCTTACGTAAGTGAGAACATCTGTAAAAACCCAGTATAAATAAATAAATAAATTGTTATCCCGCTGGCGTTGGTTGTAAAATTACTGACCAAAGCGTCACAATATGTTGTCGACTGATTAGACGAATCATTAGCAAATGAAGTAGATTCGTTGACAAACTCATAAGCACATGAAGTAGTCAGGTTAACAAAATCATAAGCAAATATAGTAGTTTTAAAAAAAATAAATGAATTATTTACTTTTTTAAATAATTAGGCACATTTTTGTATGGCAGATGAAAAAAAAAATATATATATAAAATTAAAACAGATCATTGAAGTCCTCCTCACTAGGAGATCCTGTGCTGAGGGGGACTATATATGTTAGTATACGTTTTCAGCGACTAAAATGATGTTTTTAATATATTAGCTAGTTCTTCTTCCGTTATTTCCTTAAGCCAAGATTTGATGTCCTTAAAGTAGTTATTTTTCGTTTTCCTTTGTTTGATGTTGAGAGGGAGTTTATTTTATAATTTTATTGCTAAAAATTCAGAGATTCTTTGTCCAAAGGTAGAATTACATTTAGGAATATTTAGTATGTCTGTTTGCTTGGCTCTGGTTTAATGATCGTGAGAGGGGTTTGCCTCTGGTTTATTTTTTAGGTGATGAACTAGAATATTTTTAGCATAGATTTTTTGTTAACTTGGATCATAAAACAGATTTAAAATATCAGTAGTTGGCGTCCTTATGGGGAGCTTTTATAAGGTTTTTATGATCCAATTTTGAGTTTTCTTCAGTTGTTTAAGATGGTTTGATGATGCTGAGCCCCATCCTATTATTCCATATTCCAATAGAGAGTGGCAAAGAGCATAATATCCTCTCTTTAGATCTGTAGTTGACAAGATATTTTGTAATTTTTTGAAGATATAGATGAGTTTTGTTAGCTTTTTTGACGTTCCTTCGATGTGTGCATCCAAATGAAGTTTGTCGTCAATTTCAATCCCAAGTTTTTTAAAATGTTTTAGTTTGAACTATATGCGGGCAAGAACATTGCGTATATCGGTTTAGACAGTCATGTAATTTGAGTGTATGCTTATTCGTTGGTTGACCGCTTTTGTTTTTAGAGAATGTTAGATATTTAGTTTTACTCACATTTAATGTAAGCGAGTTTGCTTTTAACCAGCTTTGGAGTACAGTCAGACCTTGCTCCGCTTATTTATGTGTGATTGTTCAATTTTGTTCATAGAATATAATGATAGTCTCATCTGCAAAGCTCATTATGTCTCATTCAATGGGAAGACTCATTAGGTCATTAATATAAATGAGAAATAGTATTGGACCCAATACGCTTCCTTGAGGGACACCGTACTTGATTGATAGAGTTTCGCTACTTTTATTACCAATTTGTACATACTGCTCTCTTCCAGTTAAGTAACTTTTAATTAGATTTAGAGTTGTTTGTGTTATTCCATTTTTTTTTAATTTAAAAAATAGTTTTTCATGGTCAATTGTATCAAAAGCTTTTTGAAGGTCAATAAAAACTGCCAAGCATTTTTAACCTTCATCCAGTTTTTTATAATTGTATTTGTTACTTTAGCTATAGCATCACCAGTACCCAGGTTTTCCCTAAAACCGTATTGCGTCGTTGATAATATTTTATTTTCATCCAAAAATTTAACCATTTGTTTTTTTATTACTTTTTCCAATATTTTCGATAGTGTAGGTAATAGACTAATTGGTCGATAGTTAGATATATCATTTTTGGGACCGCTTTTGTATATTGGAATAATCGTAGCAACTTTAAGACGTGTGGGAAAAATACCTTTTCTTATTGAAAGATTTACAAGGAACGTCAGTGGGTAGATTAGCTCATTTAGTAGATATTTAATTGCTCTATTTGATATCAGTTCATTTCCCGATGAGGTATTTGTGTTAAGACGTAACCGGGCGTTGATTTTTCCATACAAACGTAGTCACCATTTATCTTTCTGGATTTTAACCCTAGAGCAAAAATTTTTTTAACATAAAATAGATATCGGCGACTTGCGTGTCGGTACGATTTGTTTTTTTTTTGATAAATTGCTTCTTATAGAAGTTATGACCTTCCAAAAATCAATAAAATTGCTTGATTTAAACGCAGTCAAAAGACGTTCAGTCTACAAACTAGACAATATATTTTGAAAAAAAGCAAAACGGTCTGACATAGAATAGTTTCTTCTTATGTAGTTGGTAAAAAAAAATTGAAAATCGGTTAACTTTTGGAGGAGAAAAATGGGGAATACAAAACCTCGATTTTGAAGATTTCATTTAGGTATTTGTAGCCCGAGCTGCATGTGTCCCTTTCGCTCAGTATTCGGGAGGTAAGGGTCGGGGGACAGGGTTTAGATAAATACGTATGTATTTGTGCGAAGTGATGACACGTAGTCATAAATCGATATTCGATATTCTAGTGTTGTGTTGTCCCGAGTAATCGATGTTTTTTTTATTATTTTTTCCGTTTGGTCACTTTTGTGTTTGTTTGGTGAAGTATTCCGATATTCTTACTTTAATTTCATATGTTTACGTAAAATAATATCTGTAAAAAAACATCCGTTACGGCCAGACCAACTCCGAGGTGATTTCGTTCCGTATTGCCAATATGGATACAAAACACTCAAATGGATAATTTTTTTTAAAATAACTTTTGGGTAACTAGCATAATATTATAATTCTTCAATAACCTATAATGTATATTGTTATTTTATTTATTTAACTTCTATTTCGACAAATAAATATACAGCAAAGTTATGTAGCGTAGTATATCGAATTGTGTCGGTGCACTAGTGTTGTCTTTTCCCAAGTTATTGATATATATTATTAGTTTTTTTTGGTTTAGTGACTTATTTCGAGTATACCATACTTGCCGATCTTACTAAAATTGGACCAAATTCAATTTGTATACGTCAAGTACTATAATAATTTTCAATTTGGGAGGTGGTTATGGGTACCGCCGCCCCGGGAACCATTTATTGGATAACCTCTGTCATAGGTCACACCAAGTGGTTCGCTACGTTTGGTGACTTGAGCAGGGGTGCCCGGGTTCATGGGGGTGAGGATTGTCCGGGTCTTGGCGATATATGCATCGGTCCGCCAGTTGCGTGGCAGGCCGGATTGGGAGAGACTGGATGAGGGAGACTTTTTGATCTCTCCAGCCAGACTATTCCGGAAGATCGCCTTGCACCGCAGTGGGAGGTATGGATTCATATGATGGTCATTCATGAAGACATTGACACCCAGATTCCTACCCACCCCTGATACCTTTTTCCTTCCCAGGACTTCCTTTACTTTCTTTCCTCAAAATACCCTCCACACAGTATCCCCAAGGATGACATAGGCCCTGAGGGGATTTTTTTTCCCTCAGGGTCGGCCGTATATCCTCTCTCCCTTTGAGAACACTAAGCTATATTATCTATAAGTAGATATAGCGTATTCCATCCCTACCATTGTGGTGCAAGGCGATGGTTCGAGAGGCAGGCTGGAGTGATCAAAAGGTCTCCCTCAACCAGTCTCTCCTGATCTGGCCAGCCACGCATTAGGTGGGCAAAGGCATCCCTCGCCAAGACCTATACAAAATAAGAATAATTACACAATAATAATATTCGTTCCGGCGTGGTCGAGTGGTAAGACTCGACTCCCAATCCGAAATTCGCGAGTTCGAACCCGGCGTGCGCAAATAAATTTTATTTGATTAATTGGTCTTATTTCACAATTAATTAATTAAAAAATGTTTCAAATGAGATTCGCTTATATTGTCTTCAGTGATTAAATGAGATTTTTTGTCTGTTAAAGGTTTTATTGTACAAAATTTTAAATGTTTTACAAAGAGATAATGAAATTAAAACAATTTATGGTTTAGATCTTTCTCTCGCCGGTAAATTTCTTGGTATGCGACCGTCAATTATTTCTGGTAAAAGGCATTGGTGGCAGAAGTCGTCCAACAGTGGTTCGATTTTTTTCCAGATTGAATCGTCCCTCTCAATTTTTTCATACAGTAAACCTTTAGGACTCCACACAACAAAATAACAGTAATTACGACGAGTAATATGTATCTGGCCTTGTACTTGGTAGAAGTAATTGTGATTCCGTTTTAATGTTAAAGCATTATCTTCAATTTTACAGTAATCCTTTTGTTCAATTCCCTCTTCTGGTGACATATGTGCTATATTATAAGGGCATTTAACTTCAATTTTAGAATCCTCACCGATGAGGCCATTCGGACTTGCCGCTAAAAAGTTTTTGTTTTCATCGATAAATAGTTCACAGGCGGATACCTGTAATTTCGTTTCTTTTGTAAATTGCTCTATTTCTTGGTTTTCATTATCTTTCCCGTAATTTGTGGCCATATTTCCTTTAAACGGCGAGTACAGTAACGAGTTTAATACTCTCGCTACTGAAGTTTTTGGCCGCAGCTTACATATTTTTCCAAAGTTAGATGCTGTTAACCTCTTACGCCTTTCAATTGCCCACAAATTATTATTGCTTTGGCCCTAAATTTGGATTATTAGTATACTTCTCCGACTTGCAATAGTATGATGAACATTTTTTATGGTGTGTGGAGTCCATCTCCACACAAAATCTTATGCAGCGTATTCATTTGCGAACCGAGACTCGAATTGTGTAGTACTTGCATATTAACCCCTTTGGCTAATTTGTTTGCTTTTTTGAACAACTCATACAGATCTCATAGAAATCGTTATATCGTTTATTACCATCGTTATAAAAAATAATCTTAACTTTGTTAGAAAGAGAAAACATCAAGCTTTAAATTCAAATCTAAAAGTTAACCAGAAAATAAATAAATACATACTACTAGTCTACTACATATAAATATGTAGTAGACTGGCTGACAAAATCGTTAGCAAATAAAGAAGGCTGACCAACCACCTCATTATCAAATGAAGAAGGCTGGTTTACCAAACCATCAGTAAATGGAGTAGACTGATTGATTAAATCATTAACAAAAGAAGTAGGCTGGTTGACATGATCACCAAGCATTTGCATTTCGTTATTTTGTACAATTGATTTGTAGTAATGCTTAACTTCTCAACAATATATATTTGATAAATTATTCTGCTTCTCAGGAATGTTAGGATGTTAGAATTAATTTTCCTCAGAATTAATCTTTGTGAACTGGACCAATTGTGTTTTTAATTTTTTTTATTTAATATTTTTTTTTTAAATTTTTCTTGAAGCACAAACAGGATATTTAATTAAAGTACATTCTTGTGGGAAGTATAAAATAACTGAACATGTAAATACTAATGCGTCTGCAGTAATCACTTTTGCACATTCACAGAAGCAAACACAACAATATCAGTATTTTTTAAACAAAGTTTAATATTACAAAAATTAAAAGCCATAATTATTTTTAAAAAATATGTTTAAATTAGGTATATAATAGAAAATATCAAACCATCAAAAATTGACATTTAATATTTTTTTTGTAGGTACAGAGATTGTGGAGATATCTTTTGAAATAAGTTATATTATTCTCGAAAGTATCTATACTAGTATGTGGTTTAGCAAGATCGTTGTATGATCGAGACATTCTAGACATAGGATTAAAATATCCAGTGTTATTATCGAAAATTTCAATCCAAAATATTTCGGCCGGCGTTTAACTTCATTTGATATATAATGTTACAATCTATTTGATTTTTCACAATTTTGTAAAGCATTACGAGGTCATTAATGTTTCGTCTTTTAACTAGACTCCCAAATTTGAAATATGTCTTTGTTCGTAATCGTCTTGTACTAGTGAATTGTAGACACTTGATTGATAAGACAAATTCCGAGTAAATTTTCTTTGGACAGATTCACGTCTAGATACCTGTGTAATATAGTGTGGATTCCAGACTGTTGATCCATACTCAAAAACACTGCGTATTAACGAATTTAATAGAATTATTAGGCTAATAGTTCTTCTTAAAACCGAGTAATTTATTTGATTTAATTAAATGTATTGAATGTGTTGGTTGAACGTTAGTTTGTTGTCATAACTTTGAACTTAGCTATATTCAGTTACATTTTGTTGGCAACACACCAAGCACATAAAGCGTTAAGTCTTTTTTTAAGAGTTCACAATCTTCCATAGATTTAAAAAAACGGAGATTCTTGTAAATTTGTGCTTCCGATTTTTTGTCCGGGTTAAATCGTCCCCATAGGAAAAACTAAACCCTTCCACACTTTTCCACAAATGATTATAAATTATTAATTATCAACGATTAGTCAATCAACATTTTGCAAGTGCATTATATAAGCAAAATAAATACAAGAACAACAACACGTCAACTCACCAGAGATCAAATGGGAAAATAATTCACCGACTCCAGAAATTTTCATATCAGAGGGTTCGGCTCGGTAGAACTCCTAACAGGGCCTATAAATCCTACTGATCCCTCAACATACATATTCAAAAAATCTTTCGTTATCCTACATGTATTTAAAATGACCGACTTTTGCATCTTTTTATATAAATTTTATAATAGATCTAATACGCCTAAATTTTTAATGGGAGAGATAGTTATAATGCCAGTAGCCAAAATAACAAATGGTAATATTTTTATATTTTGAGCATGCCAAATTCTTTTTATCTCATTTTATTTCGGATTATTATATATTTTATTTATATATATTTTATTCGCTGTTTTGAAATGAACATTTAGGTCAAAAGAAAAACGTGTTAACATGAATAAATGCAATAGAACAATTTATATATTTTTTTCATATTAAATCACCACACTTGGCGGCTGCCCGTTTCATGGTGACCAATGGAACATAGTTATTTTGTATAAAGTCTAGTGTAAACATATGAATTAAAAATAAACGGAAATTGGACCTAAATGGAAAGTAGAAAGAGATATGCGTAAAGATAGATTACACACACATACACATATTTATATACACAATATAATTATATAAATGTGTGTATAAATATAATTATATATATAAATATAGAAATGCATTCACAAGTATATTTCAAACATGTGTATTCGAATCTAATACAGCGGACTCAAAAAAACCAGACAAAAACATACGAAACGCGACAGGGTCAACAACCCTCCCACACTTGAACAGAAATGCCCGAATATATAATTTAACATATATAAATATCTAAACATACAATATCTAAATATCTAACATGTATATATATCTATAAACACACGAACCAGGTTCCACCGTGAGAACAGCAGTGAATTTTAAGTCGTCCGTTTGTAGAAAATGAATTGTTGCAGTTGGAACATGAGGAAGGTTTTTCCCGAATAAATCAATGTGTGGCACTCGTAACATGAAAAAAGGTTATTTTCTCCTGTTCATCTTATTCATAAAATACATGATAAAACATTGTAAAATTGATTTATATATGATACATTAAATCACCATACTAAGCGTCTGCCTGTTTCATGGTGAGTCAGCATATGACCCTTCAAACGTTTTTTTTTTTACAATATGAATAGTTGAACATGGAACATGAAAATGGTTTTTCTACACTGTGAGTCAGCATATGTCTCATCAAATTACCGTTTCGAGAAAAGTTGCACTCGGAACACGAAAAAAGTTAATCCCTTTTGTGAGTTAGCATATGTTGTGTGAAACTACTATTTCGAGAACATGAATAGCAGGACTCGGAATAGTGCATATGGGGCGTCAGATATTTCTTTCGAGAAAATGAAAAGTTGCATATGAAACATGAAAAATGAATATGTTTCCTTAGATTACTCTTTCGAGAACATGAATGGTTGCACTCAGTACGTGAAAAAGGTTTTTCTCCACTGTGGGTCAGAATATGTTTCCTTAGATTGTTCTTTCGAGAACATGAATAGTTGCACTCGGTACATGAAAAAGGTTTTTCTCCACTGTGGGTCAGAATATGTTTCCTTAGATTGCTCTTTCGAGAACATGAATAGTTGCACTCGGTACATGAAAAAGGTTTTTCTCCACTGTGGGTGAGCATATGGCTCCTTTGATGGATCTTTCGAGAACATGAATTGTTTATGTTTATTTATTTTATTTTTATTTTTTCATTTCGATGCGTTAGAACTAGAGAAAAATCACTTTTTCATCTCCATAAATGTTCTACTAATATCAGACGAAATAGGTTTATATTCAGAGCCTGTAGTATATTTAATAAGAATTTTAATGATATTGACATATTCACAAGTAATTTAGGAACCTTTAAAAGATATGTAATAACTAACAAAGTAAGATTATATCATAAAAGTATATAACCACTCGGAACATTAGAACGTCAAAAGACGTAAATATGATAATAGCGGTCAAGACATTAGTACGTCTTTTCACGTAAACGCGCGAGATTTTACAAAAATCGATTTATTTCCATCACTAGTATACGGATTGCCATGATTTAAAAAACAGAGTATCGATAATGAATAACGCTACGCGTCTGCATTCAAGAATATCTATGGAATGTAGAGGTGCATTATCTGAGTCGATTGAATCTGTCATCTTGTTCGTAATACTTATTCAAAACTGAAAATCGTACTATACTTAAATATATATTTGCATGTCCTTAATTAAACACTTCAGTTGCCCATATAACCACCAAGGAAAATGTTTCTTTGGTAAATGACCAGCTGAAGGATTAATGATAAAATTTGTTATACGTAAGATTTGTAATAAGGTGTGTGCATCACTTTACTTACATCGCATCTATGGTCTTGGATTGTGGGACCTTTAAGCACCTATACATTGTCATTTTGCTATTGGTCAAATTGACAGCCTTGCAATTTTGACATGGAGAGTTGCCAAACCTGAGGGAGATAGAATCTGTGATTTGCATTGGAAGCAGTGGCCATTCTTTGATCACCAGCCCAGATCAGCGGGCATTCCTCTTGGCTGAGGTTCTACGAACACATTCGAAAATTTTTGTGAGCATCAGCTTTGCATATGGAGCATTAACCATTTGATTGGTGGAATCGGATGGCATCTGCCGATCCTGATTGGTTAAGAGTGACCCTTTTGGAGACCAGCAGCTTGAAGCTGTTTTGCATTGGACTACGACATTATTTTTTTTTGATAAATTATTAACTGGGACAGTTGCTGTGAAAAGCCGGAATCTACTACTTCGCATCAAGAACGAACTGGTATCACACCTTCATTTTACCTATGCAAGCCCTTTGCCTGACAGATTTCATAGTAGGATGCTAGTTAATTTATTATGTCTTTTTTGTGGTAATACATTGTAGTATTCTTCAATTTTTATTTTTATTTCTAGATAAAAAAAATACCCATCCTTACTTTTATTTGTTGCCACTTAATCCAACGGTAACAAATTCTAATATTGAACACTGTCAAGAAATATGTTTGAGATATCAGAAACAAAAAAAAACTGTTTCCCCTATTTATTTAAAGATTTCCATATCACTGTTTCTTTTCAGATATATTTGTTTGAGCTTGAAGCTGCCGCTACCACAGCAGCGCCATGGATCTACTTAATCCAGAAAATGTTTCCATCACGACGGAACCAGGGCCCCAGGAAGAAGACGGTGAAATACCGTATACGGATATAGATGTCGACCTCCCAAATGTAAAGAAGGAATGTTTGCAATATGCGAAGTGTATTCCGTCTGCCAGTAAGTCTCATTTCATAAGCTAAGAATGTAGGACATAAAATTCGGATGTTCTAAAATCACGACCGTTATGAATTGTTCCGACTGGACTAAGCTTGTTCCTCAAGTTTCACCTCAATTTGTGACATTGTTTAAGTAACATGCTTTATTATACATATATTAAAAAATACACATATATTCATGGAAGAACACATCATTCCATTCACTAAAAACAAACACACTCCGTACTGAAGATGGTTAAGAACAAATGATTTTTCTTTTTTGAAGAATCAGTCCCTGAAGCGGATATCTTCGTATTTCTTATTTTTTTTTTAAAATAAATTCTTAGGTGTGTTATGCAAATACCCGCTTCTGAGTAGATACATTGAATGGTATCTTCAATGGTAAATATTTTCAGGAACCTATTTTTATATTCACCTATTTGGAGGTTATAATTATCAATATAATACCAATAAGAGGTGTTATTTTGATATTAAAAAAAATGCCATTTTTTTAATACAAATGATCGAATGTTTATTTCATTATAAAGAGGAAGGTATGCCGTTAATAGTAAAAAATAACATTAGTCAAATGACCACCACGACCACGCCCACAGGACCATATCCTTTTCATGAAATTTTCCATAACCAAATCGCAAAGTGACTGCCTTATGTCCTCGATAGCCTCACGAATTCGATCTTTGAGGTCTTGAATCGACGCTGGGCTGTTGGCGTAGACCTCTTTCACGTGGCCCCAAAGGAAGAAGTCGCAAGGTGTGAAATCACAAGATCTCGGTGGCCAATTGTGATCACCTCTTCGAGAGATAACACGGTCCGGAAACTTTTCCCGTAAAAGATCAATGGTTTCGTGGCTTGTGTGGCACGTAGCGCTGTCTTGTTGAAAGTAAACGTTGTCCAGATCAATACCATCCAATTCCAGCCATAAAGAAATCATTAATTCCTTAATTAATATTCAAAATAACACCTCTTATTGGAAAACCCTATATATCAGTAGGCTGAATAAGATGTATAATTAAAAGGATAAAGGTCACAACTAGAAACCCAGGATCTATTGTCGTCCTGGGGGATACGTCTTTAGTATAAACAAGTCTTTAAATCGTGTTCTTAATCCTGAATTCTTCTTGTTCTGTTTCATGTTTTTATTTTATTTAAATCTTTCTACTGACACAAATACGTTTTGATGTACATCAATTATCGATATAAGTATTGTTGTTTTGTTTATCCAGGTAGCATTAATTTGGAGACGGTTACCATCAAGGCGGATCTTGGACCCCGAGAAGATGAAGGGGGATATCCTTACGTGGAGATCGACATTGACCTGCCGGATATAAAAAAGGAATGCTTAGAACGTTTCGAAAGAATTACCCACACAGCAGGTAAAACCGATTATTGAGAACACGTCAAACAATTCGTGCTCTCCAATTTTTTACGTTTTTTATGAATTCAAAGTGCTTATGTTATCTGGTATCACTCTGTTCTCTCCGGTATGGTTTAGCAATTTACGTATATTTTATAGGTTGCATAAATGTGCAACCTGTAAAAAAGGCGTTAACCATCAAGGCGGACTTGTACCCCGAGAAGATGAAGGATAATAAAGTTCCGTGGCCTTCGCGATGTTAAAAAAAAACTACTAAGAACGCATTGAAAGCATTTCCCAGACTGCAGATCAAAACACGTTTCTTTGTAAGTTTTAATAATTCCAGCTGCTTGTTTTGAAAAACAAGTTATTTATTTGATTTTCTTAAAATTACCGGTTTCGCTTAGTACAAGCATTTTCGGTTCCATGATAAATCAACACACTGACGATGTATCACACATTTTAAAAGTGATATAAAGTCATTAGAAACGATGAAAAAAAAACCCAACCTAACCTAACCTACTTAACCTTTCCCTTACTGTGCTAAAAAAATCCACGCGTTCCGGTGCTGTGTAGTGAATACACATCTCAAAATAAGCGATTTAGTATCGGAAAAATATTAATATTCATAGCTAATCGATTATGTTTATTATGTTTTATATCAAAAGTGATAATAATTGTAATTTAATTACTGAAAACATGAAAAAACCATCGGCAGATGCTAAAGAAACGTGCGAGGGGTCCACATCTAACAACGGTTCGCGGCCGACTGGCTAGCGGCTGGCACAAACACAGCTGTGCGGTCGTAGGTATCGATGGAATAAATCAAAATACAACTGCAGACGTGTGGATGTCTCATGTTCCCGCATAGCGAATTAAAGCGGGACATCAACAGCGTGTCATTTGTTCGCACACTCTTCGGGTATTGGTATCACACGGTTGTTTGTTTTGGTGTATTTGTTCCCGATTTAAAAAAAAACGCTGATTTTTAATTGAATTTGAAAAGTATATAAAATATTATTTTTTAATTCAGAGCATAAATGTATAACGGAGGAATACCTAAAATCTAAACCCAGAATTTATTAGGTTTACAGAGTTATTAAAGTTATTAGAAGCAATGTGTTTTTTTTTTTTTTTTTTTTTTTAATATTTACTCCACACAGGAGGCCCTGAAGAAAATAATTTCCCTCAGGGCCTATGTCATCTTTGGGGATGCTGTGTGGAGGGTCTTTTTGTGGAGAGGAAGGAGTGAACATGGGTCTTGAAGAGTCCCATGTTGTAGGAGGGAGGAAACACAGAGGCCGGCAGTTCGTTCCACAGCCGAGCTGTTGAACTTAAGAACGAATCGTAGAAGCGACCCGTTCTCATGTGACAAGTGTCAACTGTGTACAAATGTTGGGCGCGCGTTTGGCGTGTATCCCGACTACGCACCGGTGCCGAAGGGATCAATGACGCTAAATACACACTTAGTAAATACACACCACAGATAAGGAAAGGTTAGCTTATATCACTTTTAAAATGTGTGTTAAATCGTCAGTGTGTTGATTTATCCCGTCACCATTTTTATTTACGTATGTTTAACGAATTTACTTAGCCTATTTACGCTGTACGTAGGTTATAAGACTTGTTTAGCTTCCTATATACGTATTTTTTTTCCTAATTTGTCGACAGATCTAAAGACGCATCCTGTGGAAAAACCATTATTTTTCTGTTCTCAAAAGAGCTATCTGACGAGCCACACGCCGACTCACAGTGGAGAAAAACCTTTTATATGTACCGAGTGCAACTATTCATGTTCTCGTAAGAGCCATTTGAAGGACCATATATTGACTCACAGTAAGGATAAACCACTTTTATGCTCCGAGTGCAACTATTCATGTTCTCTAAAGGGATATCTGACGCACCACATGCTAACTCACAGTGGAGAAAAACCTTTTTCATGTTCCAAGTGCAACTATTCATGTTCTCGAAAAAGCACTCTAAGGAGCCATATGCTGACCCACAGTGGAGAAAAACCTTTTTCATGTTCTATATGCAACTTTTCATGTTCTGATAAGAGCAATCTAAGGCGCCATATGCTGACCCACGGTGGAGAAAAACCTTTTTTCATGTTCCGAGTGCAACTATACATGTTCTCAAAAGAGCAATCTAAGGAGCCATATGATGACCCACAGTGGAGAAAAACCTTTTTCATGTACCGAGTGCAACTATTCATGTTCTCTAAAGAGCAATCTAAGGAACCATATGCTGACCCACAGTGGTGAAAAACCTTTCTCATGTCCCGAGTGCAACTATTCATGTTTACGAAAGAGCGATCTAAAGAGCCATATGCTGACCCACAGTGGTGAAAAACCTTTCTCATGTCCCGAGTGCAACTATTCATGTTTACGAAAGAGCGATCTAAAGAGCCATATGCTCACCCACAGTGGAGAAAAACCTTTTTCATGTTCCATATGCAACTTTTCATGTTCTCAAAAGAGCAATCTAAGGAACCATATGCTGACCCACAGTGGTGAAAAACCTTTCTCATGTCCCGAGTGCAACTATTCATGTTTACGAAAGAGCGATCTAAGGAGCCATATGCTGACCCACAGTGGAGAAAAACCTTTTTCATGTTCCATATGCAACTTTCCATGTTTTATTTTATTTATTTGGGAAAATCAACAGATTATTTACATATATAAGAATAAACTAAATAATAAAGATAAAATCCAATAACAGTTTTTCAATTTAAATTATAATAATAATAAAGAATATTAAAACAAAAAACTAAGGGTTCTGTACCCGTGGCCTGAGAAATTTACAAAAAATACAAAATTGTAAATAATAATTAAAAAATAATAACAGATCTAGGAACACAAATAAATTAAAATTTAAAACTGATATACTAATAATCAGCTAAATTTCAAAAAATTACATTTTACTGATATACTAATAACCAGCTAAAATTCAAAACATAATGTATTGTAAAATTTCAACACCGCAGCAATAAATAAAAGCACTTCACAATAGCAATAATAACAATATAATAAATGTATACCTACAACTAAATTGAACACATGAGTATAAATTGGAAGGTAAGTAACTGGAAAGGATTCAAAGCAATAACATGATAACTTCCAGTAGAATATTTATAATTATTTAATTTTTTTTTCTATAAATAATTTGAATACTTATTTGAATTTTTCACAAATAACTGAAAATTGAGAGAATCGCCATAAATCGTGGGATAACTCAATAAATAACACATAATAATATCTTTCTCTAAATATAAACCGGTATTACCTTATCCGCTTTCAAAAGAATATCGGAAATACATACATTTTGTAAATGATTATTTAAATCAAATGCAAATTTATGTAATTATTCTGAATCTCTGGCCGCAGATAATACGAAATATTTTTAAATAAAACCTTTTGATTTACCTTAATTACTTTAAAGGGAAATTGACTGCATTTTGGAAAATAAATTATATATTTTTTAAATTTAATAGCTTTTCACCCCAAAGGAGTGTTTTAGCCAAAATTAATTTTTTTAGTTACGTAAAATGATCATTCGCTTTCGTTGTATGGGAAAACAGCCGGAATAATTTCTGATGATGATATTTTCTTTTGTTGGTATTCCTGAAACCAGTGGCTAGAATTTTTACCAGTAACTGTATGCAAATACTAAGAAAGGATAAAATAGGTTATGTTGGGTTATTAAAGGCCCGTTTATAATGGGAATAAGCGGTAAGAATTGGCCGGTGCCGTAATCCGTTATCCGTAATATTTTAGATCGTCGTTTATAATTTAAATAGGAATAGAATAGAATACGTCCATAGAAGTGACTATGCCGCTGTCACTTGTCTATGTCAACTGTCAACCGAGAGTATATTCTTCCTCAATCTTATAAAAGTAATATTGTTTTATATAAATAAATATTGAAACGATGGATACATCAGGTATTGTTGCATGTGGGATGTTTTGGTCAATTCTGGGGCTAGCATACGCTGCAATCGGAGACACACGAAAAAACGACGTTGGAGTGTGCGTCCCATTAATCATAAAAGGAAGAATCTATTAACTCCGCGTAAATACTTGATCACAAAATTATTGTTCGATTGTCAAATACATAAATAAACCACTCTTGTCAAATAGTAGATACCATAGAGTATCAATTGAAAATACATAAATCTCGGTATATATCTCAGCTTTCTGTAATCCGTAACCGTAAAAGATAAAGTTGGACCAGATTTTCGGTTATGGAAAAAAATAAGAGATTATTGCCATCTATTATAAACGGATACACAGGTTTCCTATATTCCAACTTCTACGGCCTAGGACTTTACGGCTTATTCTTACCGCTTATTCCTATTATAAACGGGCTTTTAAGGTTAGATTTGATAGGTTTGGTTAGATTAGGTTAGGTTTAGTTGGGTTCGGTTAGTTTAGATTAGTATAAGTTAGGTAAGGTCAGGTTGAGTTATTATTTATTTTGTAAGAAACAAACAGCTTTTACATAATATACAATGATAGATATAAATATACAATTTAACTAAAGTCAAGCCACAAAAGTTTATTATGCTAAAGTTCATTGGAAATGAAGTTTTAATATCTTAAAATTAATTTGGTGTTAAAGGAAGGGGAGAGAAAGATGAAAAAAGGAAGAGGATAGGAGATGCTCCCGATACATTCCATACTCCCATATTAATAATCGGTCGTACGCATTACTTTATATCGATATTTCTTTACGTTATTTAAAAAAATGTCAATGCTGTAAAATTTTGTATTATATTGTGCACATATACGAGGAATTGGGAAATTTTTTCGAATGTTTGTTCTACACGAGGGTAGATAAAATAAATCAGATTGTCGGGTTGATCTAGACGGAATATGAAGATTTATTAAAATGGTAAGTTCTGGTGAGTCCAGACCATTATTTAGGATTTCAAACAATAAGATTTGATCAAAAATTAGATGTCGTGAGTTAAAATTATGAAATATAATGGATTCGGTATAATTTGAGAAGTGTAAGTTTAGTTTATAATTTATTTGTTTAAATTATTTTTTTTGTTAATTCTTTCACTTCTTTCGATATGGGCTTGATATAAATGAGTCCAGATCGGTGTACAATGTTCCAGGGCGGGCGAATTTATGAGGTGTAAAGGGAATATACAGTGTTTATGTTGTGAAAGGGTTTTGCTATGCGAATTATAAATCCCAGCATTTTATTGGCTTTGTTAATGATGTCATAAGTGTGTTGGAAATAGTTTAATTTAACATCCAGTGTTACCCCAAGGTGCCTGATATATTTTACTTCATTGAAGTGTGTGCCGTTTAGTGTGTGTACAAAGGATATTTTATTTTTATTACGTTTAAATGTTAACTTATTGCATTTCGCGATGTTAATAACAAGTTTGTTTAATTCGCAATAGACAAAAAAACGATTGAGGTCCTTTTGAAGTTTAATGCAGTCATTGATTGATTTAATAACTAAGTCTATTTTTATCATCTGCATATGCTAGGTAATTAGCATGTAAATAACATTTGTGAATGTCGTATATATACACATTAAATAATAATGGGCCTAAATGAGAACCTATAGATTAGGTTAAGTAAGTTAGGTAAAGTTAGGTTAGTTACCCCTTATGCAGATGGCGATAAGGTTTAAATTTCCGTTCAACACCATCTGTTTTTTTTGATAAATAGACAGGCACAAATATTTAATTGTTTTACGATAATTTTATAAAAAACTTAAATTGCTACATTATACAGTAAAACCGAAACCGAAAATTGGTTCGTAAGTTAGAGATTTTGATCTTTGAAGCAGTTTTTATTGGCATGAGACATTATTTTTTCTAGGCTTCTAAAAAACTTATCTAAAAAATACTGTATTCAATTAAAGCATCAAAAACATTTTTAAGTGAAGAAATTTTCAAACCAAAAAACAAGAATTTGCATTGCTACGCAGTGCATCGCCTTAAGCTTTTTTAGTAGGCGCTATTTTGTCGGAATATTGTATTAAATATTTGTTTTTCATAAAAGTTATTCAATTGTCTCTAGCCGGTCGATGTGTTTCCTTTTACAAATTAAACGTCTAAAATAATTAACTTCTCGGCAGGATCGTGCGGGACGTGCACAAATTATTATTATGTCGTGTAATTGTTGTGCTTTTCATTAATTTTTTTTAAGCTATTGAGGATTTGAGGAGTCACAAGTTTTGCCAACCTTTTATGTAGCTGTCGAAAAACGGAAATGGTGAGTGCTGGTCCTTGACGTAAAATCACAGATATAAATCACAGATACCTAAAACGGCTTAGATTGGTGACTACTGAAGGTCATCTGAACTTAACCATAGAAAATCAGTAAATCTGAGTAAACCATACACAAATTCTAAACAACAAAGTTTCAGTTTATGGATATTCTTTGAAGTGTGTGACGGTATTTACTGTCACGGGAAAAAAAACAATTCATCATGTGCTCCTCTGAGAATGATTCAGCTAAAATATCAATCATACTACAATCTCAACAAATTATAGCACAGCGACAGGAACTAGAGAATCTCCGAGCCGAGCTAGCGTGCACGAACATGAAGAACTCGCTGCCTCGTTTTATTCACATACGATCGGAGTATCCTTTTAGGAGCCTCCGTGGTGAGCGCCTGTCCGAATCAGCAAACTAATTAAGTGTCCACAATGCGAAGGAGATGGAAAACCTTTCAAGTCAGGTCTGCATCAAGTCCTACATACCAAACTGAAGTTATTTTAAACCTCATTAATGTTTGGATTGAAACTGAAATGGAGACAAACCATTTTAATGTTATGAATGTTCTGGATCCTATACTATCAAGCAAATAACAAAGTATATGACAGCATCAAGCAAATAATGAATGAGGGAAAAAAACATGATTAACAAAGAGGATCGATCTGCCATCAACAGTGCTCTAGAAAACATTAGAAAAATGGTGATTATAAATTCGATGGATAATACTGCTCAATATTTCTCAGAGGTCCAAAAGGGAATTGAAGGAAAATTGGGCAAGCTCATAAAAAAACAGTCAATCTATCAAACATTCTCACATTTGAGCAAAATCCTAATAGAAATACTTATGCAGGAGCAACTGCTGGTGCACTTGCATTTAAGTCAGTAGTTTCTGCCTCAAAATCGAATTCAATGAATGGTTATGAGAGAGAACTCCCTTCCTTAAGACCAACCATTCTATTTTACCCGAATATACCAGAAGGGAAGACATCTGAGTGTTATATGGTAAGACTGTATCTACCTACTGCGTAGGTATACCGAACATTATTATAACCAGCCAGTGGTAAATAAACAGCCTTGCAAGCAACTGCGTGTTTACTTTACCTCCGTACAGTACATTGGCGACGAGGATAAATTCATTAAAAAAAATACAATTCGTAATAGAGTGAATCATTTCCAAGTTTAACGAATTTGACGTACATTACGGGAATTGGACAACCTAGAGAAATTAGAGAGTAGTTTCCTTGTGAATAAAACGGTAAAAGAATTAAAAGTACCTACATTAATTTTAGTGGTGGGCGATGCCGCATATGAATTAATGGTGAATATTTGCAGCCTGGCGAGACCTACTGAAAAGCAATATGAAGACCTAAAAAAAATTATGCAAGATCATCTACAGCCGAAACCATCTGTCATGGCAGAAAGATATAAATTTCGACAAACCCGTCAGCAGCGTGAGGAATGCATATCACAATACGTCGCGACACTGAGAAAATACGCAAGATTCTGTGAATTTGATGACAAACTGGATGAAAATTTACCGAATCAGTTGGTGTGCGGACTTCGCAGTGATTCAATTAGACAACGTCTTTTTGGAGAAGAGACGCTTACATATTCAAAAGCGGTTTCGTTGGCGAGCCGCTCTAAAAGCGGCAGAGAAGAATACAGCGGATGTGAATGGCGCAGACATGCGGGCAGCAGGAAGCAAGGAAGAACCAGCGGGGCTAGAAGCGGTACATGTTCAAGCGGAGACCCAGAGAAGAGACTTGTCACGGAAGAGACAGGCCACCGCAGGCAGGAGCACCTGCCGGATATGTGGAGGCCTGAATCATGCTTCAATAAACCAACAAACCATGCCACGGGAGATAGAGTCTGCCCTGCACAAAAAGCCACGATTGATATGCAAGTTAGCATGACCGACTATGGCGTCTAATCACACAGAAAAAGATGACAGGTATATACTGTTGGTGCATTTAATATATTTTATCAAAACGTGAGGGGTATTCGAACAAAGACTGTCAGTGTACCTAATGAAATTTTAATTAATAATTATGAAATGATTTGTTTTATCGAAACATGGTTGAACTCAACAGTATTCAGTGTAGAATTAATTGATGACAGATACATAGTATTTAGAAGAGATCGCGAGTCCACCAAATCTGTGTCTGAAGAAGGTGGTGGAGTTCTAGCCGCCGTTTCTAATAAAATTCTTGTTTCCAGAAAAACTGAGTGGGAAAGTGGCAATGAAGATTTGTGGCTCATGATCAAGTCCAATACTCATTCAAACTCCTTAATTTTTATTTGTGTCGTACACATTCCTACTAATGTAACTGTTGATAATTATTGCAGTCAGATCGTAAAATTATAGGATCTATATTTAAGGCATTCAAATTCCAATTCACAGTTTATTATTATAGGTGATTTCAATTTGCCAGAAATTAAATGGTTACCTGACACTTTGTTTAAAAATAATGTCCTTTCTCCTTCTAATTATTAAAGCCAGAAAGCACACAGTCTTGTCAACCTTTTATCAATTTGTAATTTGTATCAATTCAACTATGAACTCAATAGAAATGAAAATTTGTTAGACCTTATTTTGTCTGATAAAATTAACATAGATATACATACCTCACCAGGCTTAACCAAATTAGATAATTATCACCCTTCATTTGAAATTAAGGTAAAACAAAATAAAAATAATTTCTTAGAAAATAACAAAAATGATTCAAAGTATAACTTCAGGAAAGGAAACTATAATAAATGTCAACAAGATCTATTGTCGGTAAATTGGATAACACTTTTTAAAAATAAAAATGTGAATATCATGGTTCTCTTGTTTTATGAAAAATTGTGGGAAATAATTGACGAAAATTTTATAAAAAATGTTAATAAATCAATATCCTGTCTGGTTTAATCAGCAATTGATTGCTCTTCTTAAGAAAAAAAACAAGGTTAGACTTAAGGTAAAAAATATAATAATGCATCAGATTATAGAGAATTCTTTAATTTAAGATAAATGGCAAAAAATGTGCAAAGTGAATGTTATAAATCATCAACCACAGAATTTAATTAAAAATAATCTCTAAATTCGGTATTAAAAACAAAAGTATCATGTTATTAAAAAGCTATATATTGAATCGCCAACAACGCACAAAAATAGGAACAAGCTTAAGTACCTATGACTTGACAAAACATGGTATTCCTCGAGGAACTGTCTTAGGGCCACTAGTCTTTCTAATCTACATCAATGACCTATGCAATATTGCAATACCAGGTAAAATTCTCTCTTCTGCCGATGATACTGCAATAACAGTACAAGGTCAAACGTGGGAAGAAATAACCAGTAAAGCCAACAAATGTATTGCAACAGTCAAAG
This sequence comes from Hesperophylax magnus, assembly GCA_026573805.1. Taxonomy (NCBI): domain Eukaryota; kingdom Metazoa; phylum Arthropoda; class Insecta; order Trichoptera; family Limnephilidae; genus Hesperophylax; species Hesperophylax magnus. The sequence goes on along the minus strand of JAIUSX010000202.1, from coordinate 2,098,060 downwards.
ATTGGCTTGATAGAAATCTCCTCAGTCTAAATTATGATAAAACTATCTTTATTCCCTTTTATAATTCCCAAAAGTCATCCCCTAAAAATAATCTTACTCTGAAGTTCCACAACCCTAATTGTAACTTTGCGACATGCTCAAATTGCGAAGACGTGAAATTCGGACAATATATCAAGTATTTAGGTGTAACTATATACTGCCAACTCAAATGGACTTACCATATAGAAAAGACGGTCAATAAACTCAGATACCCAAGTTAAATATTCAAACGAATGAGCAACTTTGTCAATATAAGAACCATGAAACTTGTTTATGACGCGTTAGTGCTTTCATCTATTTCCTATGGAATAATTGCCTGGGGAGGAACTTACAATAACCACGTAAAACCCTTAGAAACCGCTCAGAAGTCCATCATTAAAATAATAAGGACCAAGACATATCCCACCAACCAGTTATTTCAAGAAACTGAAATTATGGAACTAAGACGGATTTATTGTATTCAATGTCTCAAATTTATATTTACACGTCCTATCAATTTCACCAAAAACACAAATCCCTCGAGCCAGAGACATACCACATGCGTGTTCACAGTCCCTCACTGCAAAATTAGGCTGGGCCAAAGGCACATCAACTATATTGCCCCAAAATTGTTCAATTCTTTACCCAATTCCATCAACATGTGTCAAAACCTGAACTTTTATAAGAAAAATGTTAAAAAAGTTGGATAAGAAATAATTTAGAAGCGAGTAACTTTTTTCTATAATTTAAGCTATCTGTTTCTAAATAACTAAAATACCACATGTCTTTCTGTAAATTAAAGAATAATTTCTGTAAATCAAAGAAATATACATGCATCTATGTTTTTATGTGTGTGTGTGTGTGTGTGTGTGTGTGTGTGTGTGAGGGTGTGTGTGTGTGTGTGTGTGTTTCTGTAAAAAAAACCAATCACATTGATCTCTATAGATACTTTTTACAAGTTTAAAAAATATATATTTTAAACACCACTGTTTTATCCTTACACTATAATACCCACGCTCAGGCTTCGCCTTTGTGGGATTTTTTTGTTACTCTTTCATTCTATGTTACTATGTATGTACCTGAATTCTATATGTATCAAAAAAATAGTAAATAAAAATTTAAAAAAAATACATTAACTCTGTTGAAAGTGGTCTGCATGATAAAAGGTATTCTGGTTATACTCAAAATCATTACGAAAAACCAATTGCATTCCTAAAGTAATGCATCTTGATGATATTTCCGCAAATGATGGAGAACAAATAGCAAACATATTCTCTAAATATTTTTCATCTGTTTACACTAAGTCAAAATCATGTACTGATTCGATGCCAAACATTACGGAGCACAACCAAAGCAACCTAGGTATAATACAGATTAGTGCAGATGAAATAAAATGTTTTTTGAGTAAAATATACTCGAGTAAAGGTCCAAGACCTGATAAAATTCCTCCATTCTTTGTCATTTGCTGTGCAGATTTTTTATGTTTACCGCTGTTCATTATCATTAATGCATCATGAAAGAAGCACATGTGGTACCAGTTTTCAAATCAGGTGACCAATCTTTGATAAAAAAAACTACAGACCAGTTAGTATACTGTCATGTTTTGCCAAGGTTTTTGAATCGTTGATATACAAAAATATTTTTTCACATTTTAAGACTATTCTCTACACTAGGCAATATGGGTTTGTTCCTCATAGATCTATCAACTCAAATCTTTTGGAATTTTGTAATTATGTGTGTAATTCTTTTAATGAAAGATTACAAGTAGACGCAATTTATACTGATTTCCAAAAAGCTTTTGATATAGTTAACCATTCCATCTTACTAAAGAAACTAGAACAAATTGGAATACATGGAGACCTATTGCGCTGCATGAAATCATATTTATATAATAGAACACAACTAGTGCTTATTAACGGATACAAATCATCCCCTATAGTTGTAACTTCTTGAGTAGTTGAGTTTTTTTGGAAGGATTTTATCAATTAAGGTATGGGTATATCTGTTATTTATGGCGATAAATTTGATTATAGAGAGTTCAATATTGAAGTTAAACTTTAGATAGCGGAATAGTGACAAATCTGTGGACTATAGAAGGAAGGCAGAATGTTTATGGGAAATGGGATCGTTTGAAGTACTATGAATGACTGTATCGGTAAAAGTAGGTTTTCTATAAATATTAAAATTGAATTTATTAATAATAATCGAAAGGGATAGGTCTACAAAATTTAAACTGTAATTAGTACCTATTTCTACTGTAAACTGAATATTTTTATGGAACGAATTAAGGAGGGACAAGAAGGAATTAAGTTGACGTTCTGTACCTTTCCATATGCAAAAAAATGTCATCTACATAACGTTTCCACATAAAAACATTATTTAAAAGAGGTGAGTTAGAACTAAAAATATTTTTTTCCAAGTTATCCATGAAGATGTCAGCAAATAGAGGATTCGTAGGAAGACACATGGGTAGTCCGTATTAATAAGTTACTACTAATCCCTACTACTAATCCCTACAAATAAGTTTCAACAACACATCAAAAACGCATTAAAAGTTTGTAAATCCTCAGTTTTTCAAGATCTGTCATATGATAATGTCAAATTCCTCACGCCTTCCACCCCCACCAAAGTTGATGTTCTCTCTCCCTCTTCCAGCTTAACTATAAGTATCCATACACCTCTGTAATTAATTTAATATGTTTTTATTAACCCTGATGAAGGTTCGGGTTGAACTGAAACCGGTTGGTTATAAATATATACAATAAAGTGGTATTCAAACAAAGTTATTTTATTTTAATTATTATAATTATGTTTACCGACAAAGTGTTTGCTACGAGCGAAAAATTTTTATAAGGTTTTTATAATCCAATTTTGAGTTTTCTTTAGTTGTTTAAGATGGTTTGATGAAGCTGAGCCCCATCATATTATTCCATATTCCAATAGAGAGTGGCATAGAGCATAATATTCTCTCTTTTGATCTGTAGTTGAAAAGATATTTCGTATTTTTTTAAGGAAATAGATGAGTTTTGTTAGCTTTTTTGAGGTTCCTTCGATGTGTGCATCTCAATGAAGTTCGTCTTCAATTACGATCCCAAGATATTTAATTGTTTTAGTTTGGACTATATGCGGGCAAGAACATTGCGAATATTTGTTTAGACATTCATGTAATTTGAGTGTATGCTCATTCGTTGGTCGACCTCTTTTTTTTTTTAGAGAATGTTAGATATTTAGTTTTACTCACATTTAATGTAAAGGAGTTTGCTTTTAACCAGTTTTGGAGTACAGTCAGACCTTGCTCCGCTTTTTATGTGTGCTTGTCCAAATTTGTTCATAGAATATAATGATAGTGTCATCTGCAAAGCTCATTTTGTCTCCTTCAATGGGAAGATTCATTAGGTCATTAATATAAATGAGAAATAGTATTGGACCCAATACGCTTCCTTGAGGGACACCGTACTTGATTGATAGAGTTTTGCTACTTTTTTTTACGAATTTGTACATAATGCTCTCTTCCAGTTGAGTAACTTTTAAGTAGATTTAGAGTTATTTGTGTTATTCCATTTTTTTTTATTTTAAAAATTGTATTTTATGGTCAATTGTATCAAAAGCTTTTTGAAGGTCAATAAAAAATGCCAAGCATCTTTTACCTTCATCCAGTTTTTTTATAATTGTATTTGTTTCTTTAGCTATAGCATCACCAGTACCCAGGTTTTCCCTAAAACCATAATGCTTCGTTGATAATATTTTATTTTCATCCAAAAATTTAACCATTTGTTTTTTATTACTTTTTCCAATATTTTCGATGGTGTAGGTAATAGACTAAATGACCGATAGTTAGATATATCATTTTTGGGACCGCTTTTGTATATTGGAATAATCTTAGTAATTTTAAGACTTGTGGGAAAAATACCCTTTCTTATTGAAAGATTTACAAGGTACGTCAGTGGGTAGATTAGATCATTTAGTAGATATTTAATTGCTCTGTTTGAAATCAGTTTATTTCCCGATGAGGTATTTGTGTTAAGGGAGGCTATGGTCAGGACATTTTCACTTCACGCTGTTTTTCGGCAATGAAGATTGTTTGATTTTATTTGCTAAGTTCAAGCGTATATTGCAAAAATATTGACTAAATGATTTGTTGAATAAATCACACAAAGCAGCAAACAAAGTTGGCAGGATCTCCAAATCATTAGCTATCGAGGTAGTCTGGCCGACCAAATCGGCTGGTTTAGGCTGGTTTACCAAACCATCAGTAAATGGAGTAGACTGATTGATTAAATCATTACCAAAATAAGTAGGCTGGTTGACATGATCACTAAGCATTTGCATTTCGTTATTTTGTACAATTGATTTGTAGTAGGTAATGCTTACCTTCTCAACAATATATATTTGATAAATTATTCTGCTTTGTTATGATGCAGGGCTAGACTCCTTTTGTTTTAATATTTTATTAATTAATTTATTCTGCATCATCACATTTATCCTCGCCGATTCTCTAACCTAGTTAGGAACTGGGCGATTGTCGCTGGTATTGGTTTTAGTAAAATTTCGAATTTTAATTTAAAATTTAACATCTGAACCGGGCGGAAACAAAAACACTTCTTAGCTGGGCAGTCAACGGGTGGGATCGTGAACTGCACAGCTGACAGTCACGGTGATTTTTATTTTGGAGTAATTAGTTGTATGGATGGATTCCATTCTTTCTTTTGTACCGTAAAATGCGAGTTTGCTTCGGGCACGACGGGATTCTTTTCCGCAACCTGTTAAACAACCATTCCCGATGTGGGTAATGGTGATTTCTTTGAAAGAAATGGTGTACGAGCGAACCACGCGACAATCGTAATCCGGTAATCAGCCGACAGCGGTAATCCGTAAATAATTGTCCCATCCGGCGTGAGATGAAATTATATTCAATCCTAAATTCGGCTTACGCAAAACCGTCAAGCGGGAGCCTCGTTATTTTGGACGTGTGATGTTTGGGAATACTAACCGCACGTGGCCGGCGGCCGAGAGAAAGCTACTGGCCTAAGTTGCAGCATCCTCAGAACCCGGATACATCCGCGTTATTAGCTGGAGATCGTGGATGTGGCCGGGAGATATATTCCTGCCCCTTTCGGAGGCCCGATCCACGCTTCACGGGGACACGTCAGCCGCTGGATGGAGTCCGGGGGACGTTCCGTCGCTTCGCCAATAAGAAATCACAGTGTTCAGTAATAGGAGACGTAGTGATTCGCTCTCGTAGAGTAGATTATGATAACGGATACAGGTCGGTCTTGGGGTAAGTCCAAAATGTATAATTTTATAAATGTTTCAGTCATACTAGGGCTCACAGGTTAAATTTCATGTTTCTCAATACATGTAATAACATACTATGCACCGTTTTTTATTTTATTTACTATGTAAGACCATCCCTAAGAACAAAACAGGATTCCGACACGCGACCTTGGTTGCGAACCTTCACACCTGAGATCATTAAGTATAAACATTCTAGATGATTAATTCTAACCTAGATTGGCGCGTTCTACCGAACAAAGTTTATACAATTATTATTTGTACCCTAGGTCAAACCTACTTAAAAGCTTCTCAGGAATGTTAGGATGTTAGAATTAATTTTCCTCGGAATTCATCTTTGTGAACTGGACCAATTGTTTTTTAATTTTTTTTATTTAGAATTTTTTTTTTTCTTGAAGCACAAACAGTATATTTTAAGTACATTCTTGTGGGAAGTATAAAATAACTTAACATGTAAATACTAATGCGTCTGCAGTAATCACATTTGCACATTCACAGAAGCAAACACAACAATATTAGTATTTTTTAAACAAAGTTTAATATTACAAAAATTAGAAGACATAATAATTTTAAAAAATATGTTTAAATTAGGTATATAACAGAAAATATCAAACCATCAAAAATCGACAAATAATATTAATTTTTTTTGTAGGTTCAGAGATTGTGGAGATATCTTTTGAAATAAGTAATATTATTTACGAAATATCTATACTAGTATGTGGTTTAGCAAGATCGTTGTATGATCGAGACATTCTAGACATAGGATTAAAATATCCAGTGTTATTAGCGAAAATTTCAATCCAAAATATGTCAAGGTTTCTAGTGAATTTCGGCCTGCGTTTAACTTCATTGGATAGATTAAGTTACAATCTACTTGATTAGTCACAATTTTGTAAAGCATTACGAGGTCATTAATAATTTATGTTTCGTCTTTTAACTAGACTCCCAAATTTGAAATTTGTCTTTCTTTGTAATCGTCTAGTACTAGTGCATGGTAAACACCTGATTGATAAGACAAAATCCGTGTAAATTTTCTTTGGACAGATTCTGATATTGATTCTTTGATAGAGTCTTTAATTAAAATATATAAAAATATAAATGGTTTTTTGATTTTGCATTGTGCATTGGGCAAATCAAGAGTTTTTAGTGCATATTTCGGCCTTTTTTAGTGCATATTTGCATGCTTATTTTGGCACTTTGTTAGTGCATATAATCCGATGTCTAGTTATAACATTAGAATTAATTTTTTTCCCGGGCCTGATTGTCTTAACAGAGACACACTCTGCAGGCGAAATCAATTACACTATTCCAGGCTACACATACCATGCGACAATAAACAAAATAAACAAAAACTCAGGTATCGGATTATTTATTTCTAACCAGTATAATGTTCTCAATATTAAAGAAATAATTAATGTTAGTAATGTTAACATATTAAATATAGAATTTAAAGACGTAAATAAATATTATAACATTATTGCTATTTATCGTACGCATACATTGATAGTACCTAAATTTATAGATGAATTAAAAAATATTCTATATCAAATGAAAAATACACTTTGTAAAACACCACTTTTATTTTGAATTAATATTAACAGCCAACCAGGTTTCGCTTAGTGTTCGCGCAATATATATGGGATTGTTAGGTATGCATCCACAGGCTTAGTGGACAAGTGAAATGTCAATACCAAATCCTGCAAATGTCCTACCTACCCTTTTACCCATCCCAAAATGTCACCATATTAAAAATATTGTTGCGACACATGTAAAATCTGACAAGTGGTGTCAGTTGCTTATCAGAGTTCGGAGTGATAATTAATATCAGACAGGGCGATTATACATATATTTTTTGAAGTGAAATCAACCAAAACTCCTGGAGACGTGTGATAGTCATCAACGGGTGAGTCCATCTTTCCTGCTTCCAATCTGGGCTTATCTTGTGCTCCAGAAGCCCAGATTTATACCTTTGATTATTGCACTGTCCATCAGGTTTGTCGGATGCATAAATCGTCCCATAATCTATCATTCGGGGTAGTTTGGGACTGGTCCTTTCGGCGTGTGGCATAGGGCTTTAGCTCTGCACCACCTCTTAAAATATAGTGGAGTCGCAGCTTCGCGACACCATTTTTTGTTCTTTCGAGCCGGATTACCAACGGGGTATTTAAAATTAACATATTTAAAGTTATAAATAAATATTATTTCCTCTTTATACTTTGTTAATTTGTATGTACTAGGTTGCATTTGTAATTATTGTTGTGTTTAAATTCCTACATACAATTTATCATGGCGACTAGCGATAGTACTCAGGATATTAAAATCAAGTTACTAGAATCGAAGATTAATTTGATGCATAATCGTGTTAATGAATTATACGAGAAAGCGAAGAGTATTGCGGACAGGGAGACGAGAAGTTCGGAGGATTTTGTTAAACAAACGGTTAATATAGCTACATATTATGCACAATTTAATACGTTGTGTGATGAATTTCATACACTTCAGTTGAAAAAGGATTCAAATTACAATATGAATTTCGATTTATGGAGTAAATTCGAAAATAAGTACTGTTTTGTAGTTTCTATACGCGAAAGCATTAAAGCAAAGCAAGATTCATCACGTGATCGACAGAAGTTAAATAATTCACCATTAATTAAGCTCCCACCGATCGAGATGCCATCGTTCGATGGTAATCAAGAGAATTGGTCGATATTTTATGAAGCTTTTAAATTAAACATTCACTCAAATGAAAATTTGAATACGTCGCAGAAGATGCAATATCTGATAGGGAAACTCCAAGGAAAGGCGTTATCAGTTTTTGCGGGAATACTTCCGAACGAACAAAATTATTTTTTAATTTGGGAAGCTCTCGAAAAGAAATATCAGGACAAACGCGTGCTAGGTATTTTTTATCTAAACAATATTTTGAATTTAAAATTATTGGCACCTAGTAACCCAAATGAGTTAAATAATTTTATCGAACGGTTTGCGTCTTCCATAGCTGCACTCAAGGAATTAGGTATTGATGACCTAACCGATTTTATAATATTACATATTGCACTGAAAAAATTAGATATACAGTTGGTGCAAAATTTCGAAATGTCTATACGGGAGAAAGCTATACCTACATATACCGATTTAATAGAATACATTCGGTCGCATGTCAAAATCCTAGAACGAACTGGACAAAATGATAATAAAGTTGTTAATAATAAAAACAAAGTTACGCATTCATTCGCTGTGGTCGAACCGAATTCAAGTAATAATAATCGTAATAGGTGCCGGAAATGTAATCATTCTGATCATGTTGAATTGTTTAAATGTGAACAATTTAACGAATTAAGACCAAATGCTCGCTTTCAGTTTGTGAAATTAAATAATTTATGTGTAAACTGCTTAAGCGATAAACATAAAACTGTGAAATGTCCATCTAAATCGGATTGTAGAATTTGTAAAAAACGACATCACACCGCTCTGCATTTTGAGAGCACGGTAAATACTGAAAGTCAATCGAAAAACGAAGCCATTACATTAATAGCGCGTAATAATAAACATTATAATAATTTTTCTGCGGGTAATATAGCTACGAATGTACTACTGTCAACCGCGCAGTTATTTGCTTATGACAATAAAAATAATCAAGTAACCGTAAGGTGTTTAATTGATTGCGCCTCGCAACAAAATTTAATCAGTTTAAACACTTGTAATGAATTAAATCTTAAAATAATTCCTTTAAATAATTCAGTAGTTAAAAGTGTTGGTTCAGTAGAGACACCAATATTGGGACACGTTGCGTTAAAAATTAAATCCCGCGTTTCAGAAGATACTTATAAAATTAGTCTATTAGTTGTCGATAAAATAACTGATAAGCTTCCTACACAACATGTTGACACAAAGTCATGTGAGCATTTAGTGGGTTTAAACTTAGCGGATGAATCCTGGAACGTTCCATCCGATGTTGATATCTTATTAGGTGCACAGTTATTTCCATATATTCTGCTGGGGAATAAGGTTTTATCTAAACATAATACGAATGCACCACCGGCTATACAGACAGTATTCGGGTATATCGTAATGGGTGAAATACCTACGTGTACGCCGGAGGTTTCGTGGACGTTCGGCCCCATAACCAATGTAGATTTATATAATGCGTTATCCAAGTTTTGGACAATGGAAGACATGCCTATTAAGTCGTTGATGAGTGCTGAAGACGCAGAATGTGAAAAAATGTACCTCGAGTCAGTCCAACGGGATGAATCGGGAAGGTATATTGTATCTTTACCGTTTAAGATAGATCCTAATAATTTAGGTGATTCGCGGCGTGTCGCGCAGCGTCGATATGAATATTTAGAACGGAAATTTAATACGTCGCCTGAATTGCATTGCAGTTATAATGAAGTAGTTTCTGAATATCTGGAAAAGGGATATATGAGGGTTGAAGTTCCGTCTTCATCTAATATTGATGAGGGATATTTCATTCCTCATCACGCAGTAATTCGTAAAGATAAATCAACAACTAAAACTCGTGTTGTATTAGATGCGAGTACAAAGACCAGTTCAGGGTTGTCACTTAATGATATTTTGTATACAGGTCCAAATTTGCAATCTAATTTATTTACACTTTTAATTAAATTTCGCTTATTCGCTGTAGCATTAACCGCAGATGTTAAGCAAATGTATCTACGTATAATGGTAACGGAAAGCCATCGTAAATATCAAAAAATTCTTTATAGATTTCACGAAGATGAACAAATTGGAGTATATCAATTTAATTCACTCGCGTTTGGTTTGAACTGTTCACCATTTCTAGCAATGCGAACTATACGGCAGCTAGCGAGCGATGAAAGAAATCGTTATCCGAAAGCGGCGGAAGTTGCAATTAATGATTTATATATGGACGATTTTGTATATTCTGTAAATACTATAAGTGAAGGCATCACTTTGGCTACAGATTTAATGGCGATGTTCAAGTGTGGAGGATTTGAATTAGTCAAATGGTCGAGTAATTCTCCTCATTTACTGGCCCAATTACCAGAGTCGTACCGCGTGACAATGGATTTTTCGGATAAATGTAGCATTTTAGGATTAAAATGGGATCCGATATCTGATTGTTTTCGATTTATGATATGTCCAACGGAGGAGAAAACTATATGTAAACGATCAATTCTTTCCACAATAGCTCGTTTATTCGATGTATTAGGTTTGGTTGCTCCGGTAATTTTATATGCCAAATTACTTTTACAAGAGCTGTGGTTAGAGAAAGTAGGATGGGACGAGGAACTACCCCAAAGTATTGTTAATAGATATGTCAAATTCAAGGAAGAATTACCGATGCTTTCTAATTTAAATTTACCTCGATATTTGGGAGTAAAGGAGGACTGCACGATAAATATTATCGCCTTCGCAGATGCGAGTATGAAAGCATACGTGTAACGTATGCTGTTCACGTTCGGGTAGCTTCGGGTTCTACCGAAGATAACCGAACGTTACCAGCCGTCTCGTATTACACTGCCGGAGCGAGGACTCATTCTGTCGCCAGACGGCTTTTAGATAACTTGTTATTTGTATTGTCAATTTATTATATTCCGAATTAAACAACCTCCGTATATCAGAATCTACGAGTATTAATAGAGGTAATACCAGATCCCTATCCTCGTTAGAATACTGGAGATTAAGGGCCCAGTATTCTATTCCTGTACAACATCAATACATTACAGTGGCGCAGCTTAAAAAGGAGTATACGGAAACAGTTTTTTCGGATTGCCGGCAAGTGGATCTGTTTCACACCAGTGACTTGCGAAAAAAAAATCTCCGGGATTTTATTGTCAAGGTGACAATAAATGGAGATAAACTGGGCATAATAAGGACAATTGGAAGTAATAACTACGTGGCTCTGGGTAACAAAGACCAGACCAAGAATCCAGCGAAGAATCAATAATTTCGTGGTTCTGGGTAACAAAGACCAGACGAAGAATCCAGCGAAGAATAAATAGTCACGTGGTTCTGGGTAACAAAGTCCAGATCGGTGGCTCTGGGTAACAAAGACCAGACAATTTCACAGAAGAAGAAGACTTGGAATTCCGGGAAGCGGCTGGGCGCTGGACTGCATCGGCGCCGGTTCCTGGAGTCAGGTTGTCTTGTTTGTTTTCTGGAAGGTGTTATTGTTGCCGGGTGGGTTTGTTTTTTTAATTTGTTGTCGTTGCAATCATGGAATCGGGCGGAATTTCCAGGTTCTCCCACGTTAATGGAGATTGGAGTTTGTTCCGCTTGAGGTTAGAACAGTTCCTTCTAATTCGTGATGACATTAAAACGACTAAGTTAGATGCTTCACAGAAACGCGCTTATTTGCTGAATCTTCTGGAAGCGGAGACATTAACTCTTTTGATCAACTTGTGTTTCCCTGCTAAAGTTACAGACGTGGCATTCGATCAGTTAATAGAATTAATTGAGAAACATTGTTCCAGACCGCGATCGGTGTTCAAGGAACGGGAAAAATTTTATCAAGCAAAGCAATCGCATGGGGAATCGGTCAGAGATTTCGCAGTTCGTCTAAGGGGATTATCTTCCTTTTGTGAATTTGGAACGCGCTTGCCAGAAAGCTTAGCGGATGCCTTTGCAATCGGTATTTTACCAGGCCGGGCTAAGGAGAAAATTTTTCTAGAGGGAACTAAATTAACATTTAACAAGATGGAAGAGTTAGCAATAACGGTTTCAGTTTTAGACAATCTGGTTCCGGAAATTAAATCTGAATTTTCCGCAGGGAATTCGGATGTGAATGCCATTTCGAATCGTTCAAATTCGCCCGAGAGACATTCGTCGCGTTCAAGAGAAACTCAAGGTTTTTCAAGGTTATCTCGTTCAAAGAGCCCCGAACCGAGGAATAAAAAATGTACGATTTGCGGTGAATATCATGTAGAAAAATATTGTAAATTCAAGAACGCAAAATGTTTTAATTGTCACAAGGTAGGGCATTTGAAGAAATTTTGTAGGAATCACAAGGTTAATCCGATTTTTGAACAATCCCAGAATAATAGTGTTTCATACATTAATCCGTTTAGGGCTAATGTGGTAATTAACGAAGTGAAATGTGCTGCTATGATTGATTCAGGGGCAAGCATGTCGGTCATGCCGGATTTTATTTTCAATCGTTATTTTAGAAATGTAACATTGTCACCAGATAAGCGTACTCTATCAGGATACGATGGCAAACCACTTAACCTTGTAGGTAGTGCCTGTTTTACCGTAGAATACAATAATCTTAAAAATAATTTATTATTTACTGTTGTGGTTAATGGCACGGAATTGATAGTGGGTAGGGATTTTATGGAGATTTTTAATCTGAAGATAGTTTCAGTGATGATAAATTCGGTTTCATCAATCAAGGACAAAATCTGTTTTATTGAAAATTGTGAACATGTAAATTTTCAAGCAGTTGTGGAAGCCACCGCAGCAGATAGCGAATTACAGCTAGTGCTTAGATATTTGCGGCAGGGCTGGCCCAAACGAGTAAATCGTGACAGCAGTATTTGGAAATATTGGCTAAAAAGGAACGAACTTTCTATCATAGAAGATTGTTTGTTTTGGCAACACAGAATAGTTATACCTTTTTCTCTCCAAAAGCAAATGTTAGATTCATTACACAGGTCACATCTTGGTATTGTTAAAATGAAGGGAATAGCTAGAGCATATTTTTGGTGGACAACTCTGAACAAAGACTTGGAGAAAGTCGTTCAATCATGTTCAGATTGTGCGTTATCAAAACAGTCACCACCAAAAAGTCAAACAAACGTTAACATTTCTAAAACTCAATCTGATCAGGTTAAGTTTTACAAAGGGGTTAAAACCAGGGTTTTTAAAGTTGGACAAAAGTGTTTAACAAAAGATTATCGTCAGGATAATAAAGTAGTTTGGGCTAAGGGAGTAGTCTCTAGAAAGCTAGGTAAAAAAGTTTATATTATTAAGATAGAGAACACAGATGTGACATGGAAGAGACATGTCGACCAAATGAGGGAAATGTCAGTGAGCTGGAAGGAAGATGGCAATAGTGCACAGCATCCCGCGTCTGAAATTTCGAGGAATGAGCCTCAGGAGTTAGAGACTTCAACCTTATTGCGTGGATTCACTGGTTTTCCTCCTGATTTCAGATTGGCGGCAGAGGAGGTGGTGTCGGAGCAGACACAGGCCCGGCAACAGAGACCATGGTCGGGGAGATTGCGGCCAAGACGCGAGTCACCCACATCTTCCAGAGGAAACGGGGCAACTTGACCCAGGCACCGCGGTTGTTAGCTTAGGATTATTTGTTAGCAATAATAACATAACTTCACTTGTTGTAATAACGGCATAGCGCAGCTCTGTTAGAAATTTTTGTGGATCTCTGCACAATTGATTTAATCGTGTTTTGTACTTAATATTTAAAATGTCTAAGTTGTCTATCTTTTTTTAAAATCATTGTTAAAACCAAATGTAATATAAAATGTTCATGTTATGATTTATATAGGTATGTAAATATTTTGTTGATTTGTAAGTAGCTTCAGAGTTGAAGGAGGGAAAGTGTAACGTATGCTGTTCACGTTCGGGTAGCTTCGGGTTCTACCGAAGATAACCGAACGTTACCAGCCGTCTCGTATTACACTGCCGGAGCGAGGACTCATTCTGTCGCCAGACGGCTTTTAGATAACTTGTTATTTGTATTGTCAATTTATTATATTCCGAATTAAACAACCTCCGTATATCAGAATCTACGAGTATTAATAGAGGTAATACCAGATCCCTATCCTCGTTAGAATACTGGAGATTAAGGGCCCAGTATTCTATTCCTGTACAACATCAATACATTACAATACGGTTGTGTAATATATCTTCATGTCACGGATAAGGGTGGCAACACTACAATGAATTTGATATGTTCTAAATCCAAGGTGGCCCCTCTGAAAACAGTGTCGCTCGCTCGATTGGAATTATGCGCTGCGCTTATTTTATCTAGACTCGTTAGATCTATTATAGATACTTATAGAAATCGCGTTTCGATAAACGATATATTTGCTTTTTCAGATTCGAAAATAGCACTTTCTTGGATTCACTCGTCCCCGCACCGGTGGCAAACTTTTGTAGCTAATCGAGTTAGTGAAATTCAGGAAAATTTACCCGCGAAACATTTTTATCACATAGATGGCGTTACCAATCCTAGTGATTGTTTATCACGAGGACTACCTACTGCCTGCTCAGCTGGTCGATCATTCTCTTTGGTGGCACAGTCCGCCCTGGGCTGCGAACCCAGTATCCGAGTGGCATGTCGAAAGATTTTCCCCCTCACGGGAGGAGGAGAATACTTTGGAATTGAAAAAATCGCATACATTTACGATAACGTCAATAGAGGAAAATTCTCCGATATATAATCTCGCTTTAAAAATTTCCTCATGGCCAAAACTGCTGAGAATTTTGGTATATATTTTACGATTTATGCGAAAGTTATCACGCTCAACAGTTATAAGTTCCACGGAATTAAACATTGCTGAAATGAATGTATTAAAAGCTTTACAGAATAGGTATTTTAGTGCCGATATACAATTAATACAGAGGGATAAATTATGCTCACCTTCAATCCGAAAACTAAACCCGTTCTTAGATCATAATGGCTTGTTACGTATAGGTGGTAGATTAACAAACGCGAATATACCTTTTGAAAACAAACATCCAGTACTTCTGCCAAGACAGGATCATATTGTCGATATAATTATAGACTTCCACCATCGTGTGAATTGTCATACTGGTGCACATCTCCTTATGTCAATAATTAGACAGCGTTATTGGATCTTATCGGGGAGAAATCTAATACGCAAAAGAGTAGGTACATGCTTCTAATTTCTGTTTTAAAACTGCACCTTCTAATATTATACCGCTAATGGCAGATTTACCTACAGCTAGAGTTCAGGAAGCAAAGGCATTTACACATACGGGTGTAGATTTTGCCGGACCAATAAATATAACCCTTTCTAGGCGTCGTGGGGTAAAAAGTCAAAAGGCATATATATGTCTATTTATTTGTTTAACAACGAAGGCTATACATATGGAAGTGGTATCAGATCTAAGCACGGACAATTTTTTAAACGCATTTAAGCGTTTTCTATCCAGACGCGGACCGGTTTCATGTATGTACAGTGACAATGCGACAAATTTCATAGGCGCAAAGAATTGTCTGGATGACTTATATAATTTTTTAGAGGCAAATTCAACTAAAGAAGTTCTTCGCAATGAATTTAACATTCGGAGAATTGAATGGAAGACGATTCCACCCCGCGCTCCTCACTTTGGAGGATTATGGGAGTCAAATATTAAATGCATTAAATCGCATCTGTATAGGGTTGTGGGTACTCAACTTTTATGTTATGAAGAGCTTCTCACAGTTCTGACACAAATAGAGGCTGTACTTAATTCACGGCCATTATGTTTATTAAGCAGTTCTCATTATCCAGAAGCTCTTACTCAGGCTCATTTTCTGATGTCTACCCCGATTCAGCATCTACCTGCTTATGATTTGACTAATGAACGTATTAGTCTACTGAAAAGGAAAGAGCTTTTGGACCACCTCGTTCAATCTTATTGGAAGAAGTGGCATATCGAGTATCTTCACTCTCTGCAGATGAGAAAAAAATGGAATAGTCCCGCGAATAACATTCAAGTAGGTACCATAGTATTGGTGCATCAAGAGGATGCGCCTCCACTTTATTGGCCGGTGGGCGTTGTTGAGGAGGTGTTCCCTAGTAAAGACGGAGTGGTTCGTGTCACACGCGTAAGGACCCCTTCCGGGAACTTTAACCGACCAGTCGTAAAATTGTGTCCTTTGCCTACACAGTAATTATTATTTCTTTATTTCATTATTTTTTTTTAATTTTTCGTTTTAACTTTGTAATATTAATAGCGTATTGATAAGAATATTTATATTTCATCTTACTTCGTTTTACATTTAATTCTTTACTTTATTTGAAAGTACTTAAAATTTCGGAAGGTACTTTCAACGCCGGGAGAATGTTCGCGCAATATATATGGGATTGTTAGGTATGCATCCACAGGCTTAGTGGACAAGTGAAATGTCAATACCAAATCCTGCAAATGTCCTACCTACCCTTTTACCCATCCCAAAATGTCACCATATTAAAAATATTGTTGCGACACATGTAAAATCTGACAAGTGGTGTCAGTTGCTTATCAGAGTTCGGAGTGATAATTAATATCAGACAGGGCGATTATACATATATTTTGTGAAGTGAAATCAACCAAAACTCCTGGAGACGTGTGATAGTCATCAACGGGTGAGTCCATCTTTCCTGCTTCCAATCTGGGCTTATCTTGTGCTCCAGAAGCCCAGATTTATACCTTTGATTATTGCACTGTCCATCAGGTTTGTCGGATGCATAAATCGTCCCATAATCTATCATTCGGGGTAGTTTGGGACTGGTCCTTTGGGCGTGTGGCATAGGGCTTTAGCTCTGCACCACCTCTTAAAATATAGTGGAGTCGCAGCTTCGCGACACCAAGCTTCATCAGGGCTTATTATATCAACTGTTAACTATATTAACTGTTATATTAACTGTTAACTATTATATTATAACAACAGTTGATATAATAAGCCCTGATGAAGCTTGAGCTAAGCGAAACCTGGTTGGCTGTTAATATTAATTCAAAATAAAAGTGGTGTTTTACAAAGTGTATTTTTCATTTGATATATAATGTCACATCACAAAGTGTTTGCTTCCTTCGATAAAAAAATATTCTGTTAAATTTTAGATATAAAAATACTATTATTGTTGGAGATATGAATTTAAATATTGCAAACGACTATTCTAGTAAAGATAAAGACACATATCTAAATATGTTAGCAGAACTCAATTATTTATCGTGCATAAATTCTTATACTAGAAATGTTAAAGGCCCCTCATGCTTAGATCACATTTTTACAAATATTCCTGATATCCAAAATATAAAATCAGCTGTCATTCATACAACTATCACTGATCATTATTCATGTATTTTTAACTATAAATTAAGCAATCCAACTTTGCCATTATTTAAACAAAATAATTACTCAAAGAAAGTACTAATATGGATACATTAAAACACCAATTAGAATCAGAAAATTGGAATAAATTATTACAATAAATTATTATTATGTTGTAAAATGTTTGTAGAAAAAATATCTAAATGCATAAATGACTCGACAAATAATAATATAATAACCAAATCCAAAGTGTCGAACTTGAAACCTATAAAACCATGGATTACTCATGGTTTAGTAGTATCTGGGGCCCTAGCATGAACGATCGATAAAGCCCGATATTGACGAAATTCGATAAAATTCGTCATATAAGATCAGTTACCGATAGTTGCGAGCATGGTCAATGGTAGATTGGGTATATTCCGACCGACAATTGACAAAATTCATTGTCTATGGTCAGTTGGCGTTATTTGCGAGCACGGTTGTCAAATATTCCAACCGACGATTGACAAAAACACGCCAAATCTATCGCGGACTCTTGGCTGTCAGTTAAACTTTCGATATAAAAACAACTTTTTAATAATGCCGTTTTTTTTACAAAATTACTGGTATATCAATGAACGGAGGCAGGCTAACGATTCCAACGAAGCTCGTAAGATTGAAAGACGCCGTTTACGCGATCAATTGAATCCGTTTGAACTTGGAGAGACTGAATTCAGACACTTGTTCCGGATATCTCGTATAATGGCTAAAGATCTTATAGATCAACTAACTCCCTTTTTAGTGTCAAAAAGTACAAGCGGACTTCCAATGTACATTAAAGTAAGTGCATTTAATATTATTATGATATCTTTGTAAAAACACAATGTCGATCATTAATAAAAGGATTATAATGTTGACAGGTATTAGCACCAATAAGTTTCTTCGCCACAGGAAGTTACCAACGTGGGGTGGGGCAAGACCATGTGCTGGCTATAGGTCAGACAACCGTCAGTAAATGCATCAAAGTGTTTATGAAGGCAGTGTTGGAGCACCTTTATAGAAGGTGGATACATTTTCCAGCAACAAACGAAGCCAGGAAGCAAGTGGAGAGTGCTTTCAGGGACAAATTAAACTTTCCTCATGTTCTGGGCTGCATTGATTGCACCCACATTGCCATTGTGACCCCTTCCAGACATGAAGAGCAGTATAAAAATCATAAAGGATTCTATTCGCTCAATGTTCAAGTGGTAAAATGTTTGTTTTTACAAATAAAACAGTTGGTGTACGGTGTTTTCACATTTTATTGAAGGTTTTACATGTTTGTTATACAGGTATGTGATGCTGAGTTGACAATATTAAGTATTAACACACGCTTCCCGGGTACTGTCCACGATCAATTTGTTTGGAATAGTAGTACAGTCAAAACTGAAATGACCAGACTATATAATCAGAGAATTGGGACGTATTTCTTGCTAGGTATTATACTATATTATATTTCAACAATCCATAACTTAGTAGTTATATATACCTATTGTAATGGGTGTTTATGTTTCAATCAGGTGACTCCGGGTACACATTGGAACCTTATCTCATGACCCCAATATTTGATGCAGCTGAGGGAAGTGCAGAGTACAAATATACAAAGGCGCACTGTAAGGCGAGATGTTGCATAGAACGTCTATTTGGAGCATGGAAGGCTATATTCCGTTGCCTTAGGAAAGATAGAGTTCTCCATTACGAGCCAGAAGTTGCTGGTCAAATAATCACTACATGTGCTATTTTATACAACATGATGAAGCACTATAAGTCAGTTTCCTTATTTAACTAAATTAAATGCATTTAAAGAAAGTAAGGCAACAATTCAAAATAATAATCGTTTTATTTCAGATTAACAGATGAATTTATTGATAATATCGTGATAGAAGAGATTGAGCTATTAAACCAGGCTGAAGATGTCAGCAGAGTAGTAGCAGCCCGCGGAATGAGAGATCAAGTCGTTCGGAAGTACTTCTCTAATGAATAAACTCATCTTACCCATCTAATAAAACAAAGTTTAAACATTTCAATCATTTACTATTAAATATTAAAAAAAAACTTGAAAGAAAGTAAAGCAACAATAAACAAATACAATTTTTGTGTCATTTCTATTTTTAATGTTTGGATGAAGAACTGCCTGTGCCCGCATTGCTGAAGAAGATTCTCACTGACCACTGAACCCGCCAAAAACACATTTCAAATTTTGTGAGACTAATTGTTAATTACCTTACATAATGATATTTTTGTCTAATCTCAAATCTAGCTGCTACATTTAAGACAGATTCTAACATCTTGTTACTATGATAAGATAATATTTCATATTTATGTGATTACATAATTACTATTTTTGCTAAACTGTGTATTTTTTTAATTCCCCATTTTCCTCTTCCCTATCTCCTTCAGCCTCGCAACATACCCCGATTGGGGATACCATGGTCTCACTGGCTCCAGACGGGAGCACATAAAAAAAGTATTTTACTAAAACTGTATGAATATAACATATGTCTATAAATCTACAAAAACCAAAATGGCTTCATACACACAAATACAACATTTATGTAAACATTACAAGTCATTGAACACTATACAAGTACATAACAAATTACATATACTCAAATTCACCAAAGACTGAAAGTGGCAAAAGAAATACAGGCTATGAGGGTGTACACGTACACAATCTCCTTCCCGATAGCTTGAAAACAGTAATAGAATTAATATATTTAAGAAAACCGTTTGATTTTAAAATTAGTGAACAAAATTGAAATGTACTTATATAAAATGTGTACTTAAGTTAATAAAGCGAAATATGTATATTTCTTAACTTAATAAATAAAATAAAAATAAAATAAAACTTATTCTAATGAACAAGTAAAACAGAGATATTGGAACAAATGGCACACATAAAAATTAAATTGAATTTTCCTCGTCTTCAGATTCCAACTGCAATGAATAGTTATGGGAAGTCGATGGTACTGGATCTGTTGGTCTAGAAATAGAAAGAAAAGTGTATTATTAGAGATTTCATTCATTATACTTTCATCGTTCCTCTGCCAGTTCCATGCCTCACTGCTATATATATATATATATATATATATATATATTAGAGTAGGTACCAGCTTTCCATTGTAGGCTGCTAGCCTCGCTTCATGAACTTTTAATTATCGTGTTTCTCGTGCCTCTCTTGAGACATACTCAATCATTCAAGTGACATCATAATAATATGAAATATGTACTGTAATACCTCAATATCTGTTGTCGGAGTATGTCAACCCTTTCTTCTTGTGCTGCAGTGTACCTCTGAAACGATAGATAATAATTCATTAATTTACCGATGAGACCATTTTTTTACATCGACGTATTTTCGTTTTACATTGTATATGATGACATTAATTTATGAGACGATGTATGAATGTGAAAGAGGCAAGAAGTGTGTGCCAAGACCGAGTTGATTGGCGGTACATCCTTTATACTGGTACTGCCTACCCCTGCGGGAAACGGCGTGATGGTTAATTAGTAAGTTAATGAGAATAAGAAGGCCGCCGCTGAACTTTGAAAGGTTGCCACTGAACTCTGAAATTATAAATAACAATTCATAAATTTTACTTAATTTGAAATTACTTGGGAGTGATTCAAAAAGAAATATGTAGGAAATACCTCAAAAACATCTGTAAATCTGTTGGCGAATGCCACAAGCTCTTTAAAGATGTTGTTGCTGGCTTCTTGAGCTTTTGCCATACGACAGCCGACATCTGGCGTAGCAGCTAGCTTCCTCTTCTTGGCTGGGTTGGGTTGACTTCTCAGCCCAGTTTCCATCCCTACACTGGGCTGAGGCGTGAAGAGCTGCTGATCGGAGTACTATAAAACACAAATAATTGGCATTGATGATGAACGATAACTTCCATTTTGACAGCAAATATATATTATATTAACATTCTAAGACATTAGTGACCTCAATATCCAGCACAAGTTGTTCTGGTCCCTCTCCTATGCAGCTTTCGGGAACTCCACTGCCCTCAGAACTGGCTCTGCCAATGATACTAATCACTTTTTGAGTGATGTCACTTAATACCGGTATGGTAACAGTGTTTCCAGTTCTGAGAGCAGCTCGCTTGGCATCGGCGTTTTTTGCCCGCGACTTACACTTTAAATCACGCCATGTCTGAAAAGAACAAAAATAATATCAGCTTAAAAGTGTTTTACGGACTTATATTAAGTGTCTTCATGATAGATTAGATTAGAAGTCCGGCATTTTCGTAAAAAAAAGCCAGTTTGTTTAGGTAAGTTAAAATACTCACTGTTTTCCACTGCTCGGCTGACTTAGCAGGACCTAGTTCAGCCAATTGCTCTGCCAACTTCTGCCACATGTCGCGGTTTTTTTGGGCACCCTGAGGACCAACAAATCTGCCAGCAGCGAATTCTGAGTGACTTGCCATATAGTTGGTGAGAAAATCAATCTGACTGGCCGTCGACCGTACTTTCTTGCTGAAATTGTAATAACCACTCGAACGATCGCGCGTCAAAAAACTTTTTTCTCCGATTGCTCGCGGTTTTTTGGCGACGATTTTGAATATTTTCCGCCAACATTAAAAAAATCAAACCTCCGAATTTTAATACGGAAACATAAAACTGATTATAGTGCTATACAGCCAATGAATTCACCTATATTTTAATAATTATTCTATATTTTTAGAATTGATAGATAAATTATTAAAAAATCTTAAACTTTATAAATGCGCGAAATTTGCGTTTTTGTGATTTGAAATTGCCGCCAGTGGCAGTTTTAAAAATCTTTATTGAATATTTTCTACGTTTTTATGTTCTCTATGGCCTGTTTGATAATCACAGATGCAAGAATGTAATAGAAAAATATTTTTTTGCATGTTAAGATCTCTTCAAAAGTTTGGTCAGAAAATAATTTTGTAAAATTTGAGTGCGTGACGCGTCAAAATTGAAATCACTGTATTATATTATATAATAAATTTACCACAAAAACTGGTATAACGTTAGGAAGATACATTAACTGTCTACAATTATTAATAAGCATAGTCGCCGTGTTGGCTTTATTTTATTCATTTGATGAATTATACAGAGAGCCTATTTCACGATGTCAAAATCATGGTGCTACTTTTTAAATAATTGTAAATTAGAACTGGAGATTTGTAACCATGTTTTTATATTAAGTGCAAAACGAGGAAATAAGGCTTAAAGTGAGATATATATCATAGATATAAACATTGCCAATATTTCAGGGGGATACTTTGAAAGTTGATGAAATTCACCAATATTTGACCAAAAATCACTTCTGACAGCTACCTTAAGGTCAATCTACATAGGGTAAATCGGAATATGTAAAATGATGATAAATTTGTATATATATATCAAACCTTTGTATGACCGTAGAATTTCAAATAAAATCATAGTGATAATTTTATATCTAAACGCAAAGGTATCGAAAAAAAATGGGGGAGGGAAAATAATTGATGGAACCAATAATTGATTTATTTATTAAGCCCTAATATCCTTTAAAATCAATATTACAGTTGTATGGTTACAATGAAAGAGCAGTATATTGATTTAAACATTGTTTACACCTTTTGTCATAATAAAAATGTATTCAGTTTATTGGTTTATTCATAATTTAAGAAAATCAATACATAATAATATCATTGTGCCTCGCTATAGAGTGAGATTCTGAGTATCGCTCTGGTGAGGGACCACCATTCAGAATTGAACATTGCTTGAATTGGCTTAGTTATGTTCAGTGACTAGATCTGGAAAAGCATCTTTACAGAAAAATTGACAAAATATAATTAAGACATAAAAATAAAACGAGTTATTTAATGTGTACAATAAACAGGGAAAAATGAGAAAACCTGTGCATTTGTTAACATGCATATTTCAATGATCAGAATTGAAATATACATATTAAATGTCCACCGAACCTTATCATATAGAACCTTTGAGGACAACATAACATGAGACGTGAGTATGCGGAAAGAAATGATTATAAGTCCAGCCATCCAGGCCATCATAATTGATGTTCAAACAAATTTAATTAAATTTATAAATTAGAATTTCATAACTAAAAAACCAAAAAAGAAAAAAATGAAATAAAAAAAAACCCTCAGCAAATCTATATTGTAGTGTGATATGGCTTCATGCAATCATAGCATAATGCCACATCACACACATCACACTTTGTAAGGGTCCTTTTGAAAATGTTATTTATGTTGCACCAGGCACATTTCACCTTTTTCCCGCTACGGACCACGAAGTGGTTGCCTTTCAGGATAGGTCGCAGAGTCTTTCCTTCAGCTATTAGGCCAATGGTCCGCACAGTCGTGTCAATTTGACTACGACAGAACAGCAGAAGGAGTTCATCCGCAACCTCACTCCTGAAGTTTCGGTACAAAATGCGTTTATTTTCCTTGCGGAGCTTTGAGCCGTACAATATATACGCATTCTGCACCGAAACGCTTAGTAGTCTCCTGAAAAGCTTCTTGTACCAGACCAGGTTTCGCTGTCGTTCAATGGGGAAGCCTGACAAAAGCTGATCTTTTCGGTCAACCCCCCCCATTACCTTGTTATAGTCTAGTACGAGTTGAGGTTTGTAAGTCCAGGTACCAAACTTTTCAACTGCCCCGATTTCTGCCTTATGGTAGGTGGACAACATACTTACCAGGTTTTTGTCCAACCAAACCATTACATTGAGGTCCCCGCAGTTCGAGTATACAACCTCACCTTCCCTCAGTTTGGACCGGAGATGGGACTTAAATGCAGAGGGCACAAATTCTCGGTTTAACCGCAATGTGCCCATGCAGTCCATCCCATTTCTTTTGAGGCATCGTGCCAATAATGGACTATTATAAAAATTGTCCATTATTAATGTATACCCCTTGTTAAACAGAGGGCTGGCCAGGTCGTATACTATCTTTGCAGTGGCCCCAACTGGGCAGATATTGTGAGCACCCAAAAAGTTGGCCTGTGTCATGTCGTCCGTCATATCTTCCGTTATGTCTTCCGTCATATCTTCCTGGTCTGGATTTGTCGATTCAGCCTGTCTGGAAATGGTCTTCCCCGTATAAATTTGGAATTTCCAAAGATAGCCAGACTTGGACTCACAAAGCTCGTAAGACTTTATACCCGCACTGGCCGCTTTGGTTTTGATCATCTGGACGAATCCCAAACGGCCTTTATAGCAGAGTAAGGATTCATCCAGAGAGATGTCTTGCTCGGGCAGGTATAAAGTCTCAAACTTATTTGAGAGGTGGTCCAAGACGGGTTGAATCTTTTGTAACCTTCGCACAGATAATGGTGCATCAGAAGAAAGACTTTCATTGTTGGTGAAGTGAAGGAACTTTTTAATTAGAAGAAAACGATTATAATCCATGGCTCGGCTGAAATAAGGCATGGCGGTGAGTTTTTTTGAATAGAAGTAGTCTTTTTCAACAGGAAGGGGACTAATACCTTGATACATTAAAATTGCCAAGAATACATACATTTCCTCTTTATTCGTGGGAGCCCATTTATTGGTACGCGCATGACGCTTAAATTGTTTTTTCGCAATCCATTGATCTGCATACCTGTTGGTCTCTCTCGCGATCAGTTCAACGAAATCTGCATCAAAGATTTTAAGAAAGGCATCCACAGGTTTGCCCATTTCGTCGGTATTGAAAGTTGGTCCCGGCGTGCCTGTGAAAGTCTCCCTTATCCCAGTAAAACGTAAGATATCTTTAGACCAATCGAAAGAGTAACCTTCAGGCGGCAGAATCGAACGCATTGCCTCACTATCTACCTGGTCTTGTCTACTAAAGTCTATGGCCATAGCGGAGTTAGGTGAAACGTTGATAATATTATGATAAGGTATTGGTGGCATGCAGAAGGTATCCTCATCGCTCTCTTCGTGGTCGACGTCACTCGCTTCGTCATCCTCGTCGCTCGATCTGTCCATTTCTGAAACAACAGAAAACCCAAATTAATTTAATGTGTCTATATTACGATAACCCACTGCCTCTGGTACGGCTTATGACTCGCAATACGATGGTCGCGGGATCAAATCAAATAAATTATATTTGAATAATTAGTGTTATTTTCACACAAAATTCATTTAAAATAATATATATTATATTTGCGGCACGTTCCAGAGTGGAAGATACCCATAGTATCGCCCTGGTGTAAGACCCCATTCAGAATTGAAACGTTGCTTGAAATGGTTTTAGCCGTGTTTGGTGACCAGTTCTGAATAGCCAGGTACTTTTCCACCTCCCTCTTCCACACCTCCTTCCCCTCCCCGCTACCTTCAGCCTCACAACATACCCCGATTGAGGATGCCATAGTCTCACTGGCTCCAGATGAGGCTCTTGTGAGGTATTCATATAAAAAAATAAATAAAAAGTTAATCAAATACTTGAGGCGGGCTATGTCAGGAGTCAGAATAGCACAGTCAGGTAGGTATGGAATGAAGAAAAGAGTGTGTGTGCCAAGATCGAGTTGCATGGTGGTTCATCCTCTCTGCCTACCGAAATGGCGTGAAGGTAAGTTAGTTAGTTTTATAACTCACGGTTTCCAAGTACAGACTCTTCTAGTACAGCTGCCTCGTCCACGTTACTGCCCATGTCTGACTCTGAAATAAAAGAAAACACAAATTTACAGTAGAATTTGGATATAATGACTTTGCATTTAACGGTCTACTGTTTTAAGTGACGATAATGTAAACTCTAGTAAGGTTTCATAACTTTTAGTAGGAAAACGTATCCGTTTAAAGTGACCAACTACGTAAAGCGACCTATTTTAATGATAATTTGTCCGGTTACAAAACCCACCTACCAATACAGCCTCGCTTTTGACTAGGAAGCTCGACACAATGAGTCCCGTGAAGCGAAAGTGTTTTTTCAATTTAAGAAAAAAATGCTGTATTACACCGTTTAGAAGCCGGTGAATCAAATGTAATCCTCGCAAAGAAGTTCGGCATGTCTTATTTCTCACTCTGCAATACCCGTTACAGAAAAAAAAAGATGTGTAATGATGCATCCACGTCATAACAACAATACATTTTGTATGTTTGTTATGTGGAATTTTTAAGTACTATGCTTATTTCCTGCCAATATACCAACAGTGAAACTGTGCTAAAGATATCAATATAAAATATAGATAATTGATTTTATATTGAGCCCCTGGTATGACATTTTAAAAAATAAACTCACCGTTCCCAAACGCCGATAATTCTTGGTAGAATGGCACGTCCACCCACAGCTCGCTGTGATAGCGGGCCTCCGGAGAGAAGAGTTCCCCACTCCGCGATGTCCCAGGTAACGGCTCGGGAGATGCTGCACGGATAGGCATAATTGGTGCATTGGGAGCCGTTGATTGGATCTGTGCGGGAGTGGACATCCACGGTGGTGGTACGGGTCGTGGCAACGGTGAAGGCGTCCCTTGTGAAAAGGGACACGTTGTTCTCTCCGGAGATGGAATTCTGAAAACATTTACATAAATCATATAAATTGTTCTCATTCACGTGTGAAACAGTAAGTACAGTATGTAAATAAACAATAAAATTAGAACTCTGTAAAATATGCACTGAATGTGCCAAATGCACAGAGCGCTGATCTTACCAACTATCACTGTAAGAGTGGAACGCTGTCAGGAAAAAACAATAATATTGTATCAAGCATCTAAATACGATTGCTTACTTTTGTTTAGTTTTTCTTGGAGGTGCGGTAGGGAGCAAAATGCGCGCCGCCTGCTTCTTGAATTTTCGGCTTTCCAGCTCTAGCCGGAAGGAAGCAGGCAGGGCCCTAACAGCCTTTAGGGCCTTGACGCGATCCTCTCGCACCAGTAGCAAAGCAGGGTCGCTGTTTAAATAAATACAAATATATGATGAGTTCAACGGCCACAGCAAAGTACTTTCATAAAAAAACATTAAAAAATACTAACACTCCAGACGAGGCTGCAATTGCAGCTCTGCGTTGACGTCCACGTGCAGGTAGTCTGGCACCAGCTCGTACCCCACCTCTCCCTCTTCCTCTGCCTCCTCTTGCAGTCAGCACCACTCTATATATTTTAAATTGAAAACACTTAATGTAAGTACTTAAATGTTTAAATTTTGTTAAATATTGCACTAATATAAAATTTGAAAATAATTATTGGGTCGTGGAGTGCTCCCTTTCCCTGGACGACATTTGTTTCTGCACAAATTTGGTAAAAGTGAAGAAATTAATTAATTATACAACTAAATTACTAAATTTTTATTGTGTGACGAAGGCTTTACACCATTTTACATGTAAAAAAGAGTCAACTTTTTGACATATGACTTAAAATAATTGGTTAACAAATATCTGTATTAATAATGAACCAATTCAAATAAAACTTATATATATCTCTTTGTTTTGAATCACTGTGATGGAATATCTATATTTCAAATGCGCGAGTGCAGTATATAAGACATTATTGTAAATCAAAAACAGATGACGTCTTCAGTTGACGTATTCTTACACAAAAACTTCAACCAAAACAATATATTAGAAACAAACTAATTAAAAACGCATTTCAAAGATAGATAAGTCAATCACAATAACACAAATATATAATTATGCGTTAAAAACCCAATAAATTAATTACTTACGGCATTTTAGGAAGAGTCCAAAATTTCGTGAATGTTAAAAATTTATGGTTTTGTTTTTTGACAGGACGCCTTATAAAACCGCGAAAACTCGTTAAATATCACTTCAAAGACAACGGATAAGTTCATAGACAAAGAGAATATATTATCAGCTATTCGATAAAACAAGTAGCTGGCCAAGGAAGCGTTTTAAATAATTACAATAAATATTTTACGAATGGTAGAAAAATCGGTCCATTTTTGGACCGATATCAATCGCAGAAAAATAAAAGTGGTCGATTTTTCGACCGAAATCGTTCCAGTGGATAAAGCATTCTGAATGTCTACAAGCACATCTTTATTGATAATCCCATATAAACAAGATAAATAAATAACTTACATTGATTCATTTGACTTCGACATCATAATAAGTTGATTTTTGTAGATAATACGTAAAGCCGTTGGTAACCGTTGAAGTTTGACGTTTGACGTTTGAGAAGCGATCCATAGACAACTGCTTCAGTATTGCCAGCGTATATCGATTTCTTATTTATTGCGTTATCAATATTGATATAGTTACCGATAGCTTTTACATGCTAGGGGGTATTGATATAAACTCGTCGGAAGTTACGTCTGTCGATCCGATATTGTAAAGTTATCGAATTTTCTGTGCTTGACCCCCAGTACGACATAAGCAAGCTCTTTACAAATTAATTTTACTCAACAACCAAATTATAAAAATTTACTAAATCATTTTAAAGCATATAAAAACAAACTTTCATATATTATAAAAAATACAAAACAAAAGTATTATAAACAAAAGTTGAATCAGGCTGAAAATGATAGTAAAAGAGTGTGGACAGTTATAAATTAAATAATTGACAAGAAAAAAAACAAGAATAACGACATCGCTACTATATTTCATGACAACATGAAAACATGTTGTAAAGAAAATCCCTCAAAAGCTGCAAACATATTTAACACCTTCTTTGCGAATCTAGGGGAAAATCTTGCCAATCTCATTCATACCGACCCAAATATAACATTTCCAGACTGTAGTATTGATATTGACAATAATATGGCAACATTCCAAGTCACCACAGAGAACGAAATAATATCAATGGGCCGTTTTCGCAAGATTTTGGTCGCTAGAGGCGCTAATGTTCTACCGGTCCAACTTTTTGTGTTTAACTGTCAGATCCCATACATTTTTTAGGCCGTTTGACGCAATTTAGTGTTTTATATTACAATAATGCCGTCAACCTGTTGTAGTGTTCCTATGTGTAGACATAGGGGTGTTTCCCAAAGATAGAGACTTAAAAGCCAAATGGATTCGTTCCATCAGACGTTTAAAATGGGCACCGACTCCTACATTTGTAGTCTGTAAAGCTCATTTCAAGGATACAGATTATGTAGTCAATGATATTAACCATAACAGTGAGTACATGACTCATTTAATTAATATCTTACTATAATTGAATACCCAATATAATATAAAGAGTACTTGTATAGTATAATGAACAAGTAAAGAAACATTTGACATAGAATGCACAAAATTTTATACACAATATTTTGCCTTCTTTCGCAGTTGACATTATTTAACAAACGTACCTAATAACCATAAATATAAGTGTAGTCAATCACAACTAACATTAATAATTATTGTAGACATAATATCTTATTTCCTTTTTTTAAATTAACCATATTTTTAATTATTGCAATAATTTTATTGCACGGTTATCAAACTGATTTCTGGGAGATTTCACGAGATTTCTGGGCGGCTGATTCTTCATTGTTGGCAATCTAATTTACTTTACATTTCTCGTCCAATGTCTGTGAATCTCGTAATAATTTTCAGTAGGAGTGTTTTAGGAAAAAAAATCAAATTGTTATTATTTCTTAACGTAGACCGTTTTGTATTTTATATCATGCAAGTATGGAAGTTTGAGGCTAATTTTATTTTCAGATGTACTGTACAGGCAAAAGCTACTGAAAGGTGTAGTTCCTTCAATATTTCCCTGGATAAAAGTAGAAGGAAGTAATTTAGAATTAAGAAACAGACTGGAAAGGCATCTGAAACGTGAAAAAACATATATAAATTCTACAAAACCACCAGATGAAGCTGCGTTGCCTGTGAATCTAGAAGACCCGGCGTTGTCTGTCAATCTAGAAGACGCGGCGTTGCCTGTGAATCTAGAAGACGCGGCGTTGCCTGTGAATATAGAAGACGCGGCAGTGGAAGTCATATTGCCTTTTGATACTCCGTGTGTTAGACCGACTCTAGATAAAGACACTCAGACAGATAATAAAAAGGAAAGGTTAACAGGAGAATTTTCAAGTCAAACCATAAAACACTCTGTTCAGTATAATGACATACAAGAAAGACCCTGCCTCAATTCATTTTTATACCGGTTTAGAGTCAAACGAGAAAGTGCTGTTTGTTTTTCAATCCTTAGAACAAGCCTCACACTGTTTAAAATACTTTTATGGTAATCCTCCCAATAATATAAATGCATTTGAACAATTTTTTTAACATTAATGATAATGAGAACACACAATACATTTTTGAAATTGCAAGAATGTATCTTATATCTATTAAAGACGTTTCTAATATTTTTATTACATGGGTGAAATTCATATCACTGCAATGGAAAGAGCTCAACCTTTGGACATCAACTGATTTTAGAGACAAATACCCTAACACGAGGTTAATGATTGACGGCACGGAATGTCCAATTAAACGGCCTACACCACCGACTGCCCAGCAAGCAACCTTTTCTACCTATAAAAACAGAAATACTGTTTAAGTTCTTAACGGTGCTACTCCTAGTGGCCTCATAAATTATGTGTCTCCAAGCTATGCAGGCTCTGCCAGTGATCGCCAGATAATTGAAAAAAGCAACCTTTTATCCCTGTGTGATGTTGGTGATTCTATTATGGCTGACAAAGGTTTTAATGTCCAGGACATCTTCGCACCATATGGTGTCACCATAAACATTCCAACATTTTTCAAAAAAACAAACAGAATCGAAATACTAGGAGTGTTTTAGAAAATGACAGAAAAGTTGCTAGCAAAAGGGTGCACATAGAAAGAGTAATAGGACTTTTAAAAACATGTAAAATTTTGAAATCCCCTATGAACTATACCGAGACAATACTTTCATCGGATATAATATTTATATGTTGCATGTTGTGTAATTTTAGATCAAGTATAATAGATAAAGATGCTTAATAAATTGTATGTAAAAAAATGAGTTTCTTTTAGGCCACACGAGTGAAGTAAAACTTCACTAACTTATGCCGGGTACACGCTGTATATAATGCTAAAATACGAAATACGGTAGTACTCGTTAGCTAGCTGTAGCTCCTTCTCCTTCTCCCGCCTCCGATCACTGTTTGCATCCATTAAGACCCTCCTCCGATCACCGTTTCATCGATTAGCGTTGGCATGTGATTTTTCGTAAGGCACCAGTTTACCCCCCAAGTGTCGAGCGTGCGTAAAGAAGTTTTACTTCAAAAACTGTTAATGTAAATATTGTTAAAATTTTAGATTATATATTTTAGATAACTTCCTGAAGAGCTCATCCATCAGCGCGCACGATTTCTAACTTAACCCTTCTTTGAAGTTCCTTTTGTTATATGTATTAAACAAATGTGTTAAGGGACGTACTTGACTTACTTTAACCAGTAATTCCTGACATTATTTGGAATAAAAACCGTTTCTTTTAGTTTAAAAAAATCTTTTATTTCTCGAGGTCAATATGAAAAGAACAAGATTACAGGCATAATATAAATGTGTTGTAAAACATTTACATACATTATACACATAGAAGAACATATCAGTACAACAAATAATTAACATTATACATAAATTATTTATTGTTTTGGCATTTATTTTATTTTTTTTACATCCTAATATTATAGTATAGTTGTTGTAGCATTAGTCAACGCGTGAGCAACTTTGTGAACAGTCAACCTGTTAAAATAAAGAAAATAAGATTAGCAAATTAAATATGCAACCAGTGCAGAATAAAAACATAAATATTTTCAAGTAAGTTTGTCAAGTTTATCAAGCCTTCAGAAGGCGAAACAGCTGCCATGCATAGTAGTAGCTACACTTAGTAAAACATTTTAAATCCTATTTTATTTAAAATAATTATATTAAAAATATACAAGATATTATTTTTCCAACAATAATTTTGGATGACATGTATTTATATTACTACTTATTTACATTCTGTACAGTCATTGGAGGTTGTCCACCACTTACCCGCCCTGGTAAAAGTAACATAAGGTTACTCCTTCAAGGCTCTCATAAGGACGCTATTGTTGTTGTATAAGAACGTTTCTACAATTAATAAAACGAAGCTAGACCTCCAATGTCCGTGCATATGGTAGCAGTATGCAAATGCTTACAAATACACAAGACAGTGTTTGTTAGTAAACAAAAACTAAGAGGCAGGAAGAAGCAGCAAGGTGTATACTGCAAGCACCTGTAAATTGTGTTGGAAATACATATGGTTTAAAGAAATACTTGGGCAGAATTGGTAATCCACCTTACAACTGGCAGGTCCCAGGAGAATGCACAAGGGCTTCAGCCTAACCGTAAGCGAAATCAGATGCCCACGCCCTTCAGCCGGTTTCCCGATTGTGCCAATTCCTAGTGGGGCCATTCCCTCTGTCAGCTCACCAAAGGTTGTCCCTGTAAACATGCTTCTTTAACAAAGCTGGTTTGAAGTAATCTTCATTAAAACTTATTAATTTGTGTAACATTTTCTCAATAAAATCTTGGTCCCTTTCTATTTCAATGATTTGAAAATCCTTTAAGTTAAATATTGCTAAGAATGCCTTAGACCTGTGAGTGCATAGCAGCTGTCCTTGTATTTGATAATAATAGTTATGGTTTTTGTCTAACTCCAGCTGGCCCGAGAATTCACCTAAATACAAATATGGGACAGTCTCCACAGATATGATGCTGCCCTTGGCTGTATATGGACATTCGACTTCTAATAGAGCATCTTCACCAATCAGTGCATCGGGAGAGCTCCCTAAGAACTGATGTTCAGGGTGAATGACAATTCCACAGGGAGAAGTAGAAGTATTTGTTACAAGCTCAAATTTTCTTATCGCTGCAGCCTCAAATTTTGATCCATATTCTAATGATGCAGCTTTGACAACAAAAACTTTCACAAAAAAAAATCCTGCCAGATTTCTATGATTAGTTTTCACCGTACTTTTACATATTTTTAGGCGTAGGCATCGTTCAGTGAACCAGTTTTTAGACTTACCCTGAAGTCTAGTTGAGGATTCAATCAAATAAAGTTCTACTTGTGATTTTTTATAAATCTTAAGGAAAGAATGTTCAATAGTTTCCCTTTCATAGAAATGATCAAACGTGGCAGAATATTTGTCTGCTGGTGGAATAATTTCCATGATAGGCATGTGCCTTCAATTTGAATTATAATCCTATAGCTAAATTACGGAACATAGTTGGGTAATTTTTGTTTTTAATGGAAGTAGTAGGCCTAGGATCTAAATCAAGGAGCTGTTGTTGAGACAACTGCTGTTTTCTTAGTTGCAGATATTCCGTTTTTATAAAATAACCTATAGACGCACCATGGTATTTCCTCGGTGTATGAAAATTTTGTAACATGCTTGTACAACTTTGCTGAACAACAATTTTTTTTTTATTTTCACTAAAATCTACTATTCCATGTAGAACTACAAATACGTGCTTGCAATGTGCATTGGGCCCCACGCCGGCTGCACACTCACATTGGCATTCCAATATAGTGTTACAATTATAGTGTATATAGACAGCATAAGAAAGATGTTTCCTGCACTCCGAAGCACACTTTCCTAAAATATAGGTTGTGCCATTTTCATGTGCACTTCGAACACTCAGCAAATATTGTTCAGAATACATATTTAACGCTTTGTCGGTGTTTTTCAAACTTTCCCAGGAAACTGAATTTATGTAGTTCTTCCCGCGTCAGTGCTGGAATATTGGAGGCCAAGTTGATGTCTTGAAAATCTTCCGGCTTCGGCGTAACCATTTCCGAGACATCTTCGTCTGCAACGCCAGCAGGATTGAAATTGTGAAGTTTATCATAGTCTTCGAGTCTTAAATAAAACGCATTATGATAATAACTATTGATAAATTAGAAAAGAAATTATCGTAGGCAATATAAATAAGCAATAGTGGTGTATTTACTAACCTTTCTACGAGAATTGCTTTTTTACCAACAGTTTTGGCATTACGTCCTTTTAATTCTTCCTTCAATTGGAAAATAGTCGACTGACCGTAATTTCTGTGCATTTTACTTACAAATCGAGCAAACTAGGTTTGTTGTCAGAAAACAAATTGCAAATAGCCATCGAAATGACAGATCATTGGAAGACCTCAGTCCATAGATTTGGTCGACAGAATAGGTGACAGGAGGACCGGTAAACACCGTGCTGCCATCTCTTGGATATTTTGAAATCACTCAGAAAACGGCCCATAAAAGTCGTTCAATTAAAATCAATCTGTCTGACGGGGCATAATAGAACAGAATAAATACCGACATCTATGATCCAACCCAACTGTCACTGCACTATGATTTTTATAACCTAGAAAATTCAAGTGGTGTATGGTTTATTCATGTTCAAGCCTCATGTTAGAAGATAACAATCAATTTTGGTAAAAGTAAAAGTGTAGGTTGTAGGTTATTACCTTAAGCCACGTAACACGAACATTCTTAGCGACAGAGATAAGTTAAATTTGACTTCAATGTATATTTTCGGTGGCACCAACGCAGTTGAAATCGGCAGTAAGTACCTTAATGTGGATATCCTGAAATATCATGTGTTACTTTTGACTTTTGAAATATTGGACTACAGACCTCCGGGCCAAAAAGGCCCATTTCTCTTTTATCATGATTTTAAATAATGGTTTTATTTTGGTATTATCATGTGTCATTTATGTTACGAGAGCGAAAGGTACTCCAAGTATATTAAATTACTGCTTTTAAGCGAGAATAACTTTTCTTCCATATCATATCATCTGACAGCCCGTGTTTGATATTGTTGGACACAATACATAACAAAAAATAATGAAATGACAAAATCTATATAGCAAAAAATCTAAATGATGGTTTGTTCAAAATCTTAAATCTCCGAAAGTTCTTCACCGATTGCTTTGAAATTTCGACACTACGTTGCATTCGAAAACACGTGTTTTATGTATCTATATTATGTACACGTTACCCGTAATAGGTAAAAACATGTTTTTTGAAGTTTGATATGTTGTACGTAAAAGCAACACACGCTATTTTTTCTATGTGCACAGACAGACTGAGCCACAGCAACGCATGGCGAGTACATCTAGTTTAAAAATAAATATGGTCAATGAACCGTTTAATACATTTATATTTAATAAGTTGTCATACGAATTTAAACAAATTCTCTATTGCTTACGCAGCCAGTCGCAAGGTCAATGATGAGCGACTACTAAAGCGTTTGGTAATTTAATGGGCAAGTAGTAAGTTATACCGTCAAGTAGCAATTTAGTGAACTCGATTAGATATGTCAGCAAAAATATTAATTTATTTATTTATTACACGCCAGTGGGCTTTCATTAAAAAAATACAAGCATTTTGTATAACGGTAAACACTTAAAAATTAATACAATAAAGAAGAATGTAAACATAATGGCAAAAATGAATCCTCACGCATATAATTGAATTTAAAAGATTCAACAAAACGAAGTTATATGGGAACATAGGTCTATTTGTGTCTAGAAGAATAAAAGTGATAGAATGTACAACATTTATACTGATTAGTTTTCAAATGAAATATATCGCCCAGATCAGAATATTTGTTTCCGAGATTGTGAAGTCTCGGAATCGGAGAATTTTGGTAAGCTAGTGTCCTGGTGTTATTGAAATAAAAAAGGTAAGATTTTTTGGGAACATGGATATTGATACATTGAAGTAATTCGGGACAGTCAATTTTAAAATGTAGTATTGTTTGTAACAGTGAAGCAGTCTTGCTTGTTAGTTCCTACCGTAGCAGCTGACAGCATTCTCAAGTTGCCATCTTGATTTGCGAACTACTAGTCTGAAGAGCGCTGTGCAGCGTTTGGATTTTGTTCCGTCAGTTGTGGCGAGACTCGTGTGACGCAGGACGGTGGTGAAGGCTTGCCGACCTTGACGGACTCAGAATTATACGTAAGATGCCTTCCAAATTGAGATTGATATTTTATACTTTAGTATCTTAGGGAATACTCTGATAATATATAAATTTGTTCAGAATTATGTAATTCTGAGCTGGCGCCCATTAAATTTATTATAGCATCATTTTATCCATTCGTAAATTCAACTGTCATGAATTGCATTTTTGTCAACTATCGAGAATATTTAACTCGACACGCCTTGAGAATTACACCTTTTATAATGAGTCTCTTGCTTAATTATTAACTTCCTAGAGCAATATGTGTAGTAACAGAATTTTATATAATAAATGTTAAAGTTGTTTTTAAGAGTTTTTATTACTGGTGCACGCATTTATTCTACCCACATGTAACATCGACTTCCCTTTTAGGGAAGTAATTAATATTGGTAAGGATATTTGCTACAACAGTATTAAATCTGTGCTTATTCTTCTTACTGAAAGTTTCAATAGAGACATTTTATCCAAGAGGTAATTGTAATTTATGTTTTTTATAAGAATATGCAATTTATAATTTATAAACCTTAGAAACTTCCGTTGAATCTTTTCAATGTTATCTGAATGAATATTGAAAAATGGAGACCATAACGTAGAGTTATACTCAAGTTGGCATCTGAGAAGGGTTTTATATAACATAATAAATGTTTCTAAATTATTGAAATCTTAATATTATTAATATGACATACAAAGGCGTGTTTACTGTCGAACATAATGCCTAGTTCAATAATTTTATTGACATAAATTAAATTTTCATCATTTAATGAATATTGAAAAAAATTAGGATTACTTATTATACTATAATGTGTAGCTGTTATATACGGTACAGTATATTACAGTATGATGATTGTTGTTTTATAAGAGGTACAGTCATAAGGAGAAAATCCACAATAGTTTTTACTTTAGCTATATACAACATATGTATGAACTTATAACATGTTAACCATCGATTTCCAGAAAATTAATAAATAAATAAGTGAATGACGCATTAGCTCAATCAATTAATTATTGGATACACAATCAAATTTTACTACAAAAACAAGAATTTACTAAATCAGTAACGAACTTCTCTCGGTTGCTTCCTTGCTACGAGGCTAGTTGTTGCCTACCCACGTGAAAAAATTCTCGCCGATGTTAAAGGCTTGGTTCTTGTGAAATGACTAGTATTTGATGTTCTTTGACTTCTCTTATGTTATATTTTAAACAAATACAAATGCTCTTTCATTGTGTGATGCCCGCCTGCAGATATATTTTTTAACTAGCTGACGTGTTCTCGACATTGCTCAACTTTTCTCTTCTTTCAATAAATATATAAATTACATAAGCCTTCCGGAAGAAATTCTCCAATTAATATTGAAAACCATATCAAACTAAGTTGCATATTTTAGAAGAACTGTAGCAGCCGCGTCACCGCTGATTATACCTTCTAGGATACCGGCCCGGAAATCAAAGATCAGACCCGCACGTGTAGGAAGGCGAAGAAAAGCTGAATCAACAATCAGACTACAATGTATTACGAAACACGAATTGAAATATCGACCATTGATACCGCGATACGAAAAATGCTGATAAGACGAACGTGAAGGAATACAGCGTGATGCAAAACATTCATACAATGAACCGAGTGAGCGATCCTGCTAGTTCGATGTTCAGACGCTTTGCTTCAACCCGTGGAAGACGAGAACAAAGGAATCATCACCTATATTAGTGGAGGACTTGCATCATTCCACTCCCTTCAACAAGTCCGACTCGGCATAACGTTACTCTGCACGATCGAACACTCTGCACTTAATGATTATCAATGTTATTATTTTGGTGTCATGAATTTGATTCAACAATAAATCTGTAAAATCTTCTGCCGAGTTTCCTGACTATTCTCTTTGGCGTAGAGAAGCATCCAACATCCTACATAACTAAGCGCATAAACAGACAGACGCGGATAGTGACTTTTTTATACTATTAAGAGATTCCAATTTGCTAAAAGTTTATTAGGTAAGGGCCTGTAATCCCGTTTTTAGTTCTTTATGATATGGGATGTTCTGGAATGTTGTGGAATACTCTCAAATGTTTTTTTTATAAATTTCTAGAGGGCGAAATTCCCAGCCCTTATATCTTCAAAAGCACGCCCTTCAGGTAAAAACGGGAACCGCTTTCATAGATAGGGGATAAAGGGCTACCTCACCATATAACTCCCTTGATTGTACCGGGACTCATTTCTGACTCTTAGCGGCACGCACATTGCAGTCTTACTTTTATAATGTAAATTGATTATTTAATACAGTGCTCTCATATTTTGGTATTTTTTCTCACTTTAAAAAACGTTCGTACTGTTTTTATATTTTCAACTTGTGTCCATAGATCGCAGTGTACAAATATAATTTTCATGCGATTTTTTAAATTAATTTTATTTTACCGATTGTAGCTATCACTTTGCGGCTATCATTGTAATGAAACGAAACTATATAAATTTGTTTAAACTACCTTAACCGAGCAAATAGCAGACATATAGACACCACACGCCACATATCCGTGTTGCCTATGCATGGGTTTGACTTTTCCATTTATTGATCAACCTCTATGCCAGGAACCTCCTGGTTTAGCTTAGTTTACTGGTTTCGGAGCGTTTCCTCATTCCACGAAACTAAACATATTACAAGTTAAGACTTTATTTTTACTTAGGAACAGCTTTTTTTAAATACTCACATAATAAACTTAAAAATTATAGAAAATTATAACAACAAACTAAGGGTCCAGTACCCTTGGTCTAAAAATATTTACAAAAAATACAAAATTGTAAATATTAAATAAAGTTAAAAAAACATAGCGTATAAGAACACAAATAAATGACAATATATCAGTTTTATTCTCATTGACAATACCAATAGTCGCTAATATATACATATACCTACAACTAAACTGAAAGAATGTTTAATATCAACAACATGATAACTTGCAGTAATTGTATTCTCACTGACGATACCATTAGTCACTAATATATGTTTATACCTTCAAATAAACTGAAAAAATGTTTATGAAATGAATCACATGCAACTGGACAGGGTTCATATCGACAACATGATAACTTGCAGTATGTTATCAATAATTATTTAATAATAGTTATATTTTTAAATGTTCCTAAACTACACGAAAGTGTGTCAACATCATTTAAATTCTTATTATAATGTTCTGAATATAAAAGGGTTTTGACTGAGATTAGTAGAACAGTTTTGATGATAAAAATTGATTTGTCTCTAATTCTAAAGCTTGATAAATACTCTCGGTTTCCAGGTGAACACGGCTCTAGGCACGATGGAGCATTCTATTCTACAGAAAGTCACCATCAAGGCAGAACCAGGGATCCAAGAAGAGGACGGAGGTGGAATGTCCCATGGAGAAATTGATATTGATCTCATGGATGTTAAAAGAGAATGCTTGGAGAACTCTGAAAAGATTCACCTAACTGCGGGTAAATCCAACATTCCTTTGATTTTCAGTTGTTTTTTTTTTAAATCATGAATTTAAATAACCCATGTTCATAAAAAACGTCATTGTAGCTGTTTGTGTTTATCACAACATGCATTTATTATATTACTATTATCCTACTGACAATTTATTGTATCGTGTTGAAATTATTTTCCACAAAACTAATAAAAACTGTTCTCTTCCAGGTGCAGCCATGAGAATTAATAACATAAATTCTGTTCAACAAAAACGTAACGAAAATGGATTACAAAATATAAAATCTTACTCACGCACTAAAAGTGTACCAAAATTTACTTCGGAATCACACATTCGTACTAATACCGATCTAAAACCATTCTCATGTTCTTACTGTGTTTTTTCATGTTCAAAGGAGTCAAGCTTAATGACACATATTAGCACCCATACTATGGAAAACCCATTCTCGTGTTCCTACTGTAATTTTTCATGTCCACATAAGTCAATTTTAATGACCCACATTGAAAGTCATACTAAGGAAAACCCATTCTCATGTTCTGATTTTTCAAGTTCATATTCGGGTAGCTTAAAGACAAACATTCGCACTCATACTAATGAAAAACCATTCTCGTGTTCTTACTGTGATTTTTCAAGTTCACATTCGGGAAGCTTAAAGACACACATTCGCACTCATACTAATGAAAAACCATTCTCGTTTTCTTACTGTGATTTTTCAAGTTCATATTCGGGAAGCATAAAGACACACATTCGCACTCATACAAACGAAAAACCATTTTCATGTTCTTACTGTGATTATTCATGTTCACATAAGTCAAACTTAATGATTCACATTCGCATTCATACGATGGAAAAAACATTCTCATGTTCTTACTGTGATTATTGATGTTCACATTCGGGAAGCTTAAAGACACACATTCGCACTCATACTAATGAAAAACCATTCTCGTGTTCTTACTGTGATTTTTCAAGTTCATATTCGGGAAGCTTAAAGACACACATTCGCACTCATACAAACGAAAAACCATTCTCATGTTCTTACTGTGATTATTCATGTTCACATAAGTCAAACCTAATGATTCACATTCGCATTCATACGATGGAAAAACCATTTTAATGTTCTTACTGTAACTATTCATGTTCACAGAAGTCAAGTTTAATGACTCACATTCGTACTCATACTAAAGAAAAATAATTATCATGTTCTTAGCGTAATATTCGTGTTCTGAAAGAGACACACTCGCAAACTAGGGAAACACCATTCTCATGTCCTTGCCGAGTTTATTCATACTATCGGAAGTCAGACTTAATTTATTTTTTATTACTGGATTCTTAGAGATATTTTCACTTAAGTGAGAACAATTAAATAGGTACATATAATTACGAACAAACCACTCAGACCGAGAATGCATAATGTCTACATAAAATAACAAATTTACATAAAAACTCACTTAGTTAAGAAAATAATACAGAAATTGGCAAGAGACACAATAATTTTAAAATATTTTTTCTGAATGTTTTTGTCTGGTTTTTATGAGTCCGCTGTATTAGATTCGAACACACATGTTTGAAATATACTTGTGAAACATTTCTATATTTATATAATATATAAATATATTTTTACACATATTTGTACGTATATATATATTATATATATATATATCTGTATGTGTGTGTAATCTATCTTTACGCATATCTCTTTCTACTTTCCATTTAGGTCCAATTTCCGTTTATATTTAATTCATATGTTTACACTAGACTTTATACAAAATAACTATGTTCCATTGGTCACCATGAAACGGGCAGCCGCCAAGTGTGGTATAAAAATATATAAATTTTTCGATTGCAACTATTCATGTTTACACGTTTTTCTTCTGACCTAAATGTTCATTTCTGAAAACAGCGAATAAAATAAAATAATTAATAAAAACCTCTATTGGAATGATCAATCTGTCATACAAAAAAGAATATGAGCAAATTATTTCATATGAATTTTAAATTTCTCATCATAGAAAAACTTTTAGCCTATTCTACAATATGTCATTATCACTTGGGGAGCAGCTTACAAACCTACCCCCATAAAATTAAAAACTCGTAATCATAACAATAATACTAAAAAAAACCTCCGTTCTTTCCCATTGAACACTTTTTCGTAGAATTCAATGTGAATGATGTTATTTATTTATTTATTTATACGCCCATTGGGTTTTTACATACATAGTTCATAAAAAAAAATATTCTGAAGATCGTAAGTTCACAAAAGTAATATAAATAAAAAGTAATAAAAGTAAAAGTACATACATATAACCATATCCATTTGACATATTATAACAGCAAGTAAATAGTAAATGCATATAATAATTATTTGTAGGTATAAACCTGTTGTACAAAAATAAGAATATGCCTACTCCTAAGTTATACAAACTTAAATTAATTAAAAAGAAATGTAAAGTTTATATGTAAATGCTAGGTAGTGGCAGCATTAACATGATACAATTCGACACATAGTGTATAAGCCTTCGAGTAAGAAATAATTATTGGCAGTATTGTTAACAAATATACCGCGTTTGACAGGTTGTCGTGGCCTGCTAAATCGAGGGCGATCGGTCAGCCATTTTGCATAGTTTATACAAAAAAATATTGTGAAGATGATAAATATAGAATAGTAAAGCAATAATATAACCTTAACCATTAGACATATAAAACCAAGCAAAAAGCAAATCTAAACACTAGCGGGCTCCATAAGCCAGCCAGTTCGTAAATTCATAAATAAATAAAAATAAAGTTACATTTTTGCTAAATGATTACAGTAATTACATGTGAAAGAATAATGCAGAAGACTACACCTATTATTGTGTCAATCTTGAGGAAATAATTCAATAAGAGGTGCAATAGCTAGATGTTTATTGTTTTATTTTAAAAGTTCTAATATATTGGTTTTAAATTTGGAAACCGATCAGAAATGATATTTAAAGCAATTAAATCTATGGAAGATTGTGAACTCTTAAAAAAAGACTTAACGCATTATGTGCTTGGTGTGTTGCCAACGAAATGGAACTGAATATAGCTAAGTGCAAAGTTATGACAACAAACTTACGTTCAACCAACACATTCAATACATTTAAGTAAATCAAATAAATAACTCGGTTTTAATAAAAATTATAATAGCCTAATAATTCTATTAAATTCGTTAATACGCAGTGTTTTTGAGTATGGATCAACAGTCTACCATCTACTAGAACTAGACGATTATGAACATATATTTCACATATTTCAAATTTGGGAGTCTAGTTAAAAGACGAAACATTAATGACCTCGTAATGCTTTTCAAAATTGTGAATAATCAAGTACATTGTAACTTAGTCTATCAAATGAAGTTAAACGCCAGGACCAAATTCACTAGAAACCTTGACGTATTTTGGATCGAAATTTTCGCCAATAACACTGGATATTTTAATCCTATGTCTAGAATGTCTCGATCATACAACGATCTTGCTAAAGCACATACTAGTTTAGATATTTTCTAAAATAATATAACTTATTTTAAACGATATCTCCACAATTTTTGTACCTACAAAAAAATATAATATATTTTTTGATGATTTTTGATGGTTTGATATTTTCTTTTATATACCTAATTTAAACATATTTTTTAAAATTATTATGTCTTTTAATTTTTGTTTTATTAAACTTTGTATAAA
Organism: Hesperophylax magnus; assembly: GCA_026573805.1. Taxonomy (NCBI): domain Eukaryota; kingdom Metazoa; phylum Arthropoda; class Insecta; order Trichoptera; family Limnephilidae; genus Hesperophylax; species Hesperophylax magnus. The sequence continues at coordinate 2,054,781 of JAIUSX010000202.1, read as the reverse complement.
AAAAATACTGATATTGTTGTGTTTGCTTCTCTGAATGTGCAAATGTGATTGCTGCAGACGCATAAGTATAGGGACATTTATATTTGCATGTTAAGTTATTTTATACTTCCCACAAGAATGTATTTTAAATGTCCTGTTTGTGCTTCTAAAAAAAAACAATTTTTCCAGTTAATAAAGACGAATTCTGAGGAAATTAAAATTCTAACATCCTAACATTCCTGAGAAGCAGAATCATTTATCAAATATATATTGTTGAGAAGATAAGCATTACTACAAATCAATTGTACAAGATAACGAAATGCAAATGCTTGGAGATCATGTCAACCAGCCTACTTCTTTTGTTAATGATTTAGTCAATCAGTCTACTCCATTTACTGATGGTTTGGTAAACCAGCCTTCTTCATTTGATAATGAAGTGGTTGGCCAGCCTTCTTTATTTGCTAACGATTTTGTCAACCAGCCTTCTTTATTTGCTTATGATTTGGTCGGCAAGACTACCTCGATAGCTAATGATTTGGATATCCAGCCAACTTTGTGTGCTGCTTTGTGTGATTTAGTCAACCAATCTACTACATTTGCTTATGATTTTGTCAACCTGACTACTTCATGTGCTTATGAGTTTGTCAACGAATCTACTTCATTTGCTAATGATTCGTCTTACCAGTCGACAACATATTGTGACGCTTTGGTCAGTAATTTTACAACCAACGCCAGCGGGATAATTATTTATTTATTTATTTATACTGGGTTTTTACAGATGTTCCCACTTACGTAAGAACTATCCAGTTATAAAAACTCAGTTAAGTTACAATTTAAAAATTACATACACAATTAAAAAAACCAAACCAATAGTGATATAAATTATACATAAGTTCAGTAAGTTGACAAATAATACTAGCAGACAAGAGACACGAGAGTTACAGTGATACATTATATAATTGTCTAAACATATTATTTAGCAGCAACAGAACTTTTTTTTGAATTTGTATAGATTACCGACGAAAATATCTACTTCAGCACACTCAATCTTATTGTACAGTCGACACATTTGAATCAGAGGGCTAAAGTAAGCGATATTATTTTTGAATATATTCAGGTGAAAAATGCTATGGTGTCAAACAATGGGAATTGGGGACATTTTTTTCAATATTGCCAAGACATAATGAGGTATCAAGATCAAATATGATTTGAGATTTTCACGGCCAAAAGTATTATTGTTATTTGTTTTTGGGGTGTTATGCCGTGTTGCGCTAACTCCTACTTTAGCCAACGTTTCGGACAGCATTGCAGTGTCCATCATCAGGGCAGATGTGTTATTTAATAACACTACAATGCTGTCCGAAACGTTGGCTAAAGAAGGAGTTAGCGCAACACGGCATAACACCCCAAAAACAAATAACAATAGGTATCAAGATGGCCGTAGATAATTTTATAAAAACATATTAGGTCAGTCAATTGCCTTCTTATTTAAAGTGTATTAATCTTAAAGTATTCACGACGTGCGTCGTATGATCTAAGATGGTCATGAAGTCCACATTTGAATAGTCTAAGCATTTTTTTAACTGATTCTAAAATGTTTTCAAACTTTCAATAATGTGGATTCTAAATAGTGCTTCCATATTCAAGTTTACTTCTAATTGGGGCATAGGAAAGGGTTAGAATTGATAGAGGATCTTTGAAAGGTTTTAAATCCCATCATTTTAAGTGATTTGGACTTAATGTCATTAATGTGTAAATCAAATATAAATTTAGAATCAAGAGTAATTCCTAGATCTCTTATAGAAGACACTTTTTTGAGAATAATCTTAATAATAACATACATAGGTAAAATTCTTAATAACCTTATTTCGAGTAAAGTTCAAAATATAATATTTTTCGACATTTAAGTGCATATCATTGACAGTACATCAGTTATTTAGTGTATCTAAATCCTTTTGAAGCAGTGGATGATCGGTAACAGACTTAATTTTAGCTGTCGGAAAACGTTGTGACTCCTCAAATCCTCAATGGTTTAAAAAAACACTTAATGAAAAGCACAACAATTACACGACATAATAATAATTTTTGCACGTCCCGCACGATCCTGCCGAGAAGTTAATTATTTTAGATGTTTAATTTGTAAAAGGAAACACATCGAACGGCTGGAGACAATTGAATAACTTTTATGAAAAACAAATATTTAATACAATATTCCGACAAAATAGCGCCTACTAAAAAAGCTTAAGGCGATGCACTGCGTAGCAATGCAAATTCATATTTTTTGGTTTGAAAATTTGTTCACTTAAAAATGTTTTTGATGCTTTAATTAAATACAGTATTTTTTTGATAAGTTTTTTAATAAGGCTAGAAAAAATAATGTATCAGGCGTAGAAAAACACCTTTCAAAGTTCAAAATCTCCTACTTACAAACGCATTCTCGGTTTTGATTTTACTGTATAATGTATCAAATGAAGTTCTTTATAAAATTATCGTAAAACAATTAAATATTTGTGGCTGTCTATTTATCAAAAAATACGGATGGTGTTGAACGGAAATTTAAACCTTATCGCCATTTGCATAAGGGGTGTTATTGTAAGCGGCTTGATTCGAAATGTTACACGTCGTAGTGCATCGCCTTAAACTATTTATTAAAGTATTATTATTATTTTATTTAATCAAACCTATGATAGCCCAACCTCTAATAACCCATCCTAACCCAACCTCTAATAACCTATCCTAACCTTATCTTACCAAACCTAACAATTACCTAGAATATGCAGATGATAAAAAATATACTTAGTTATTAAATCAATCAATGACTGCAATAAACTTCAAGAGGACCTCAATCGTCTTTTTGTCTATTGCAAATTAAACAAACTTGTTATTATAATCGCAAAATGCAATAAGTTAACATAAACACGTAATAAAAATAAAATATCCTTTGTACGCACACTAAACGGCACACACATCAATGAAATAAAATATATCAGGGACCTTGGGGTAACAATGGATGTTTAATTAAACTTTATCCAACACACTGATGACATCATTAACAAAGCCAATAAAATGCTGGGATTTATAATTCGCATAGCAAAACCCTTCCACAACATAAACACTGTATATTCCCTTTACACCTCATATATTCGCCCGCACTAGAACATTGTACACCGATATGGACTCCTTTATACCAAGCCCATATCGAAAGAAGAGAAAGAATAAAAAAAAAAATGTTTTAAACACATAAATTATTAACTAAACTTACACTTCTCAAATTATACCGAATCCATTATATTTCATAATTTTAACTCCATCCAAACACGACATCTAATTTTTGATCAAATCTTATTGTTTGAAATCCTAAATAATGGTCTGGACTCACCAGAACTTACCATTTTAATAAATCTTCATATTCCGTCTAGATCAACCCGACAATCTGATTTATTTTATCTACCCTCGTGTAGAACAAACATTCGAAAAAATTCCCCAATTCCTCGTATATGTGCACAATATAATACAAAATTTTACAGCATTGACATTTTTTTAAATAACGTAAACAAATATCGATATAAAGTAATGCGTACGACCGATTATTAATATGGGAGTATGGAATGTATCGGGAGCATCTCCTATCCTCTTCCTATTTTCATCTTCCTCTCCCATTCCTTTAACACCAAATTAATTTTAAGATATTAAAAATTTATTTCCAATGAACTTTAGCATAAGAAACTTTTGTGGCTTGACTTTAGTTAAATTGTATATTTATATCTATCATTGTATATTATTTAAAAGCTGTTTGTTTCTTACAAAATAAATAAAAACTCAACCTGACCTTACCTAACTTATACTAATCTAAACTAACCCAACCCAACTAAACCTAACCTAATCTAACCTAACCTATCAAATCTAACCTTAAAAGCCCGTTTATAATAGGAATAAGCGGTAAGAATAAGCCGTAAAGTCCTAGGCCGTAGAAGTTGGAATATAGGAAACCTGTGTATCCGCTTATAATAGATGGCAATAAACTCTTATTTTTTTCCATAACCGAAAAGATGGTCCAACTTTATCTTTTACGTTTACGGATTACAGAAAGCTGAGATATATACCGAGAATATGTATTTTCAATTGATACTCTATGGCAGTGTTTCGCAAACTTTTTATGTTCACGGTACACCTAACTAATCAAGAAACTTTAACGGTACACCAAAGAAAAAAAAACAAGGTAAATTTTTATAGGATTGGCTAGGCTTATTACGAATAACGGCGAACTTTGAGGTTAAACTACGAAAGCTGCATCTCATCATAATTTAAAAAAACATCCCAGGTTTTGAATGGTTTGTTTGGCAAAGCAGGGTTTGTCTAGCCGGGTTTGTGTAATTATGATTGGTATTTATCACATAACAGTGACAGAATGACCGCGAACTGTCACCGAATCGGTTCGAGAAGTGAATTTTAATTTTACGCAATTGATAATTAAAATGCATCTTTTTCCGCCGCCACCAAGCCAAAAAGTTTCCTTTTATAGTAATTACGGCATATCTAAAGTTTTTTTCTAAAAATTATTCGTAATAAGCGTGGCCACTCCGAACCAAAATTTACCAAAAACAATATTTTATTAATATTTATTATTAAAGTCAATATAACATGAAAAGATGTTTAATGCGAAATGTGAGCCTGTTTAACTGAACACAGACGATCAAAATTTGGATCAATCGTTGATAACGCTGCTCGCATCTCTTCGTCGATCGTCCTTTTTTTTTTACTTTATCGTTGTGAGAGTTGAAAACCCCAATTGAGGTTTTTTCTTTGTTGACTCTGCTTCTTCTTGGGAATCATTAGTTTCATTTGACAAACTTGCGGTACGTTTAACGAATTTATCCATTATATACACGTAATATGGGATATTTTTTTGCAATTAAAAAAGTCAATTAAGTTCGCGACTACACAACCAAACACTAGCATTAACGAATGACTACTAAACAAGCGGGCGCAACGTCACCGTCGTAATTCGTAATGTTGTCACGCGCATGCACCCCGATAGCTCGTGCGCAATCACGTGATAATGTAGCGTAGCGGCGTAGCACACGGCCACTTCGCAGCGATCGAGTCCCACCCACGCCACCTCCGGCCGCCACGCCGCACAGAAAAGTAAAGACCGATTTACAGAGCACTTTGTGAGAAGTGACGCGGGACTCGCGGCACACTTACAAATGGCCACGGCACACCAGTGTGCCGCGGAGCACACTTTGCGGAACACTGCTCTATGGTATCTACTATTTGACAAGAGTGGTTTATTTATGTAGTTGACAATCGAACAATAATTTTGTGAACAAGTATTTACGCGGAGTTAATAGATTCTTCTTTTCATTATTAATGGGACGCACACTCCAACGTCGTTTTTTCCTTATTTTTTTCGTCAACTGTGTGTCTCCTATTGCAGCGTATGCTAGCCCCAGAATTGACAAAAACATTCCACATGCAACAATATCTGATGTATCCATCATTTCAATATTTATTTATATAAAACAATATAACTTTTATAAGATGGAGGAAGAATATACTCTCGGTTGACAGTTGACATAGACAAGTGACAGCGGCATAGTCACTTCTATGGACGTATTCTATTCTATTCCTATTTCAATTATAAACGACGATCTAAAATATTACGGATTACGGATTACGGCACCGGCCTATTCTTACCGCTTATTCCTATTCCAAACGGGCCTTTAATAACCCAACATAACCTATCTTATCCTTTCTTAGTATTTGCATAGAGTTAATGGTAAAAATTCTAGCCACTGGTTTCAGGAATACCAACAAAAGAAAATGTCATCAACAGAAATTATTCCGGCTGTTTTCCCATACAACGAAAGCGAATGATCATTTCACTTAATTAAAAATTTTTATTTGGCTAGAACACTCCTCTAGGGTGAAAAGCCATTAAATTTAAAAATATATATATATATATATATATATATAGGAAGCAGCTTATTTAAAAACCAAAAAAGTAAGAATATTAATAAACTGTCAACTAATGGTGAAATACTTGAAACAAAAAACGATACACACAAAATGGCTAATTATATTAATTCTCATTTTTCCAACGTAGGCTCAAATCTAGCAAACAAAATCCTTATCAATAACCACATTACAGTACAACTATCATTCAATCACACCCCTACCAAACAACCAATTCACTCGTTTAATATAATATAAACTTAACAAAACATAAATTTCTGAACTTATATTATCTCTCAAACCACATTGCGCTCCGGGCCCTGATAAAATCTCAAACCAAATATTGATTAATCTGCATGAATATATTACCACACCTCTACTACATATATTCAATCAAAGTTTCAGACAAGGTATTGTTCCGGACAAACTAAAAATTGCCATTATAACGCCAATCCACAAATCTGGGGACAAAACTCTAATTGCTAACTACAGACCTATCTCACTTTTAAATTCACTATCGAAAGTTCTGGAAAAAGCAATGAAAAAAAGACAATAATTAATCTACCTTGATAAACATAACTTACTGTTAGATTGTCAATTCGGTTTTCGAGCTAAAATGAGTACGGAACAGGCTATCTATGAATTAACTAATTACATTGTTAAAAACACAGATGAAGGATCCAAGGTGATCGGAGTCTTTCTATATCTTGCTAAGGCTTTTGATACTATCTCTCATGACATTCTGTACGATAAACTAAAAAAAATTGGTATCAACGGACCGCCCCTCGACTGGTTCATTAGCTATACTAAAAACAGAAAACAAATAGTAGAACTGAATAAATGCTACAGTAATCCGGAAGAAATCAAGTATGTTGTCCCTCAAGGTAGCGTCCTTGGTCCCCTTCTATTTCTAATTTACATAAACGAACTTACTGAGATTAAAATCGCATCTATCGACTACAAGATAATCAGTTACGCAGATGATACGGTAATTTTAGTCAAAGGACCAAGTTGGGAAAAGGCCTTCAAAAATGCGGAAACCGGTATGTCAGAAATACAAAATTGGCTCGACGAAAACTTACTTACCTTAAACATCTCCAAAACAAAATACCTAACTTTTAGCTAAACCATCACTGGGCAACCAAAAACCCTTCCGCCTTTATACCTACACCCATATACTCCCTCAAAATCCTCATACCCCCTCTGCGAAAAAATAGAACATACTGACAACATCAAGTATCTAGGCTTAACAGTGGACAATAAATTAAATTGGGAACTTCACATTAACTCCCTCATAAAGAAAATCCGAAAACTATCATTTATTTTTAAAACTATAAGAAATATCATGTCACAAAAACAATTAAAAAATGTTTACTTCGCCCTATGTCAAAGCCTTTTAACGTACGGTTTATCAGCCTGGGGGGGAGCCGCTGACAAGTTTTATAAGCCCCTCAACACAACGCATAAAACACTAATTAGGATTATGTTCAAAAAACCTTATATGCATCCAACGGAAAATCTCCTAATTACAAATAATATACTAGATATTAGGAAACTATTCACTAAAAAGATTATTCAAATAAACTGCATAAAATCCTCACCATGCCACGTAACTCACCCACATAACACAAGGGCAAAATCACAGAATCAACTTCAAGTACCAAAAATTAATTCAACCTTTGCCAAAAAGCACGAATCCTTCCTAGCACCTTACATCTTCAACACCTTCCTAAAAGAAACCACTAACTGCAACACTCATAAACACCCAAACAGTTTACTTAAACATTTCAACACGTGGTTACTACATAAAAAAATTCAGCAAATTTCAAGCAATCCCTTCTTAGTCTAATTCTCATTCCTTATTTACAAACATGTGTTATTTACATTTATAGTGATTTACTCTTTCTTCTTAAAACTGTTTATGTTTTACGCATGCCTAGTTTATCAAAACCTAATACTGTTGTTTAAAACTATTCTTTTATGTTATTATTATGAGATTTAGATCTAGATTTTGTAAACTTAAAGTTCCTACGAAACTCCTGTTTTCTTTTTTTTTAAAACTATATATGAATGTAACTATATATGGAATGCTCCATGTATATATTGATATATGTATATATTTGTATAAATGTATGTATATGTGTAAACAAATATATGTACCCGCCTCAGAACAGAAACCTTCTAGTGAGGCGGGTTACTTTCACATTTGTTATTTTAAACATGTAATTGCAATAAACGCCCGGGTTTCCGGCAATTAAAAAAAAAATTTTTTTTTTTTTTTCCCAAATGCAATCAATTTCCCTTTAAAGTAATTAAGGTAAATCAAAAGGTTATATTTAAAAATATTTCGTATTATCCGCGGCCAGAAATTCAAAATAATTACATAAATTTGCATTTGATTTAAATAATCATTTACAAAATGTGTGTATTTCCGATATTCTTTTGAAAGCGGATAAGATAATACCAGTTTATATTTTGAGAAAGATATTATTATGAGTTCTTTGTTGAGTTATCCCACGATTTATGGCGATTCTCTCAATTTTCAGTTATTTGTGAAAAATTCAAATAAGTATTCAAATTATTTATAGAAAAGAAAAAATAATTACTTATTCAAAACTGAAAATCGTTCTATACTTAGGACGGGTTGTTTCGGAGTATTTGAACAATTCATCAAATTTCATCGTTCATTTCTGGGATCTGTGAAAGTCCAATTAAAGTTCTGTTATTATATCATTATAGGCTAGTTGCTTGACAAAACTGAAATAAAAACAGAACTTGAAAAGATCTTTCACAGAACTTGAAAATTAACGTTGAAATTTGATGAATTGTTCAAATACTCCGAAACAACCCGTCCTTAAATATATATTTGCATGTCCTTAATTAAACATTTCAGTTGCCGAACACCAACATAACCACCAAGGAAAATGTTTCTTTGGTAAATCACCAGCTGAAGGCGATCCAATAGGAAGTAATGCAAAATCAGATGTTTTTGGTTTGAAAATTTTATTGCTTAGAAATACTACACATGCTTTAATTAAATACTGCAAGTAGAACACATCTTGGCCTTTGAAATAATCGATCATTTTTTTGATAAGACCTTTTATAAGCCTAGAAAAAAATAAAGTATCAGGCCTAAAAAAAAACTGTCTAGTGCAAAATATCCCATTTACAAACCCATTTTCGTATATTTTTTATTGTATAAGGTGGGAAATTAATTTTTTTATTTGATAATCGAAGGAAATTTTCATATATGTACCAGAACTTCACAAAATAAAACAAAATATGCATTTTCGCGTTGTTTATTTTTACACGAATATTGATCGATTTTCGGGGAGGTAAACATTGAATTTTCCATTGTGAAATAAACTCTATGCCGTCTACGTAAGGGTTACACGCTTTTGTATTCAGTTAACGCCCAGCGCTGGCGCTATGAAGACGTTCTTTATATTAGTGACGCTCTGTTCTCTAAAATTTTTCAACTAAAATCAGTTTACGTGTAATCGTTTTTTTTTTTAATTCCTAGTTTTGTACAATGGGGAGGAAAGATATTAAAAAACTGGGTACGCTCAGTGGCCTAAAAAGAAATAAAAAACATGCTGGAATGTTTGGGTGAGTTCAAATATTTTTTTTCATAATTATACCTAGAAACAATAACGCAAGAAATATTTGTTTATTTTACGTTATGTTTACAAATCAAACATAAAGAATAATAACAAATATACATTGCAAAATGAACGCACGATAAAATAAGTTACAATCATTATTTAAATATACAAAAAAATTATTATAAATCGGTCATCATCGATTATCGAACACGATTAGACTATTAGGTAAGATATACTCATGGAATAGGAATTAATTGTTATTTTTTCAATGTATGCAATGTCTTTTGTAATGTAATGTATCTAAATTTTTTTTACAGTCCTCTACGTAATCTTTCCGTAAACAAACAATTAAAAAATACTGCTGTTTCCGAGGGTTTTTTATCTGTCAATGAAAATGTACAAGTAAGTATTTTTTTACACCTAATTCCTAACTATAATTAGGTATAGTAATTTATTTAATTTAGTCGATTTATATGATAATACAATTTGAAAAACAACCATGCAATAATTTCTTTGCCAAAAATATGTAAATAACGCAGCTGAACAAAACAACGAGTAAAGAGTGTAGAGTGTAAAACCAATTTCAAATTTCGCGCGCTTTTTCGTACCAAAGCGACGCACAGTGGTAAAATTTAACGAAATTTGGGACGTATTTGGTATTAAAGGTTCCAAGCGTTAAGTTTATTACTAGAATTGTTATAAAGTGGTCATTTATTGTCAATTTACTCATTACAGATTGCTTGTGTTTTATTGGGTAGTTAAGTTAAAAAGAAAACATTTTTATTGTAATTAGTTTTTTTTTAGTTTAACATATTTATGTTTTTATATAAAATAAATATATTTTTAAATAATAAAAAAAAAAAATATGTTTATTACTAGGATTGTTATAAAGTGGTCAGTTATTGTCAGTTCACGCATTACAGATTGCTTGTGTTTTATATGTTTATTATAAAGTGGTCAGTTATTGTCAAATCACGCATTACAGATTGCTTGTGTTTTATGTTTTATTCTAAATGGTCAATGCAGGTTTTGGAATTGTTCATTTTTCGAGTGAGTTCATTTATAAGGCTTAAAAAAAGACCATGATAGTCCTTAGATATTTTTTTAGGGATCACAATTATCCAGAATAATTATTTAAATCTCCAATAAGACAAACTTTTGATCGATAGATTGATACCGTAGTTGATTCGTTTCCAAATAAAATTTTGGAACAATTGGCATTTATTATTGCGATTTACTTCACCTCGGCTTTTATTTCATTTTTATGTTTATAATTTGTCTTTGCGTAGCATTTGGTTTATTTTAAATCAAATTTGAGTAAGTACTTCATCCAACAAATTTCTAGACGTGGAGATTTTTAGTTTATTAAGTTAAAACACGGCTTCGCTACATTCCGTCCATTATTTAACTGTTAACAAAATGTTTGCTTTAATGAACACTTCTCCTCCAACCAAAGCGAATGATTATAATTCTGTATTGAAAAAAATTACCGTGATGTTATTGGAATGTTATTCCTATTATGTTGGTATAGATAACCTACCTTATATATTTGGACCCACCTAAAAATTTACTTAATAAAAAATGATTTAAAAATTGTTGCATAATTTTATTACTCAACCTGTAGAAATTTTAAGTAATATTCTTTCTTCAAGACCCGCATTAATTAAACCCTTCCTTCAACCTCTTCCTTTATCCGCCCCGCAACCCTGCCCAACCAGTGGCGATATAAATATATTTATATATATATATTTATCTCTACAGACAGAGGCGCTCTTGTGAGAAGTCACATAAAAAAACGAAGAGTTAAAAAACAGTTTTTGTGCCTCCTATAAAATTTGATAAATGGAAGAGTTGTGCATTATGCCAATATTATATTATACCGGATTTTTGACAAATTTTACCAGTGTGCGTTTATGGGCGTAATTGGGCAGTGGCGTTCGGATTTCTCTGATTGGTTCTCAAGTTTCCTTTAACTTACACCAATAGGCCGCGCCCCTTCCAAATTCGAAGGCCACCTGGAATATCACATCGCCTGAAGGATTAATGATAAAATTTGTTATACGTAAGATTTGTAACAAGGTGTGTGCATCACTTTACTTACATCGCATCTATGGTCTTGGATTGTGGGACCTTTAAGTACCTACACATTGTCATTTTGCTATTGGTCAAATTGACAGCCCTGCAATTTTGACTTGGAGAGTTTCCAAGCCTGAGAGAGATAGAATCTGTGATTTGCATTGGAAGCAGTGGCCCAGGGGCGTACAACTCCCGTCTGACCTTGTAACCCTGATGGGAGGAGTTATTCAATACCCAAATTCTTATAGACAAAGCTGTTGTGGCTGAAAGCTCAGATCTCATTGGCTCAGAGCAAAAATTGTAGTTTGATCTCTCGCTCTCTACCATAGCGACTTGTGTAACAGAAAGAGAAGCTAATCATGTGTTATGCTGCGATAAAAATTAACGGTAATTTCCAAGACGCCATTTCGAAAGTTAGTCAGTTGAAGTATTTAGCGTAAATATTTTGAATTTTGAAAATCGTCTTGGTCTAACCCATCTAAAAATAATGTTGCGTGCTAGAATTCTTCAAGGTGATAAATTAATGCCTTGTTGTGTTTAAGGTTGCTCAAACGGATTTGATAATCCGGTGCTAGCAAGAAGCAGCAAGAAATACGTTTGTTTGTGAGTGTCATTTCAAATTGAAAGCAAAAATACGGAACTTTTGGGATTAAAAAAGAATGCTTGGCAACCCTTAATCATCCAGTCATCATATAATATCCTGTCTATGTCCACCAACTGAAAGAAGGACCCGAACCCGTTGTTAAATACTAACTAACAAACTAACCTCTCGTTCTTTGATACAATATTCCTGATTCCTGAATGTACTTCATTGGCTAATAATTTAATTAATTTTCCTTTTCAGACCTATCCGTATTCCGACGCGATACTATACCACGTATTAGGATGCTAAAACTGCTAAAAAAAGCCACGATTACATCAAACAAGGTCATTTAAACCTCTCCAGAATTGCATCATGTAAGTATTCAGATTTAACCAGCATTTTCCATGATGTTTGCTGACGACAATGCTGTGGAAATTATATGAAACCCTTGCAGGAGAATTTGAATAACTTCTAGTGCTGTGGCAATAATAATTAACACTTAAATTTGTTGAATATGTATTTTGTGTATATATTCTTGTATTTTTGTGCAAGGTCAAATTAAATCCTATTAAGTTGTTGCAGTAAGACTGGATTCGATTCCTAGTTGAGACTGTTACTTTTTATTTTTCTGTGTCTTGTTCTGTTTCATGTTTTGTTTAGATATATTAGTATTATCTTCTACTTCAATGATAAATCAATGCTCAATACATCGGTTGTACTGACCCTGTTTTGTATTACTGTCCATTGCCTTTTTGAAAATAAAAAAGTATTTGTATGTGTGCATAGCTGGGGGTTTTTTTTGTTTTCCTTTTCCTGCATTCCAATATTTTTATTAATATAATTTTTTTGGGCCAGTGAATGAACGATGTTCGCTGGGTGCAGTTATATTGTCTATGTTTACACTTTTTTAAATGGCCTTGAGATTTATTTATGGTCCACAATATATTTACCTGTCTGGACCAAACGACCGTTTTATCTAAGGTCGTCTGTGGTTAAGGGGGTGACAAAATGGGGCCATACAAAAAGCCCGAAGATATCGATCTAGAGAGTGGTTTATTTATGCAGTGGCCATTCTTTGATCACCAGCCCAGATCAGCGGGCATTCCTCTTGGCTGAGGTACTACGAACACTTTCGCCAATTTTTGTGAGCATCAGCTTTGCATATGGAGCATTAACCATTTGATTGGTGGAATCGGATGGCATCTGCCGATCCTGATTGGTTAAGAGTGACCCTTTTGGAGACCAGCAGCGTGAGGCTGTTTTGCATTGGACTAAGACATTATTTTTTGGATAAATTATAAACTGGGACAGTTGCTGTGAAGAGCCGGAATCTACTACTTCGCATCAAGAACGAACTGGTATCACACCTTCATTTTACCTATGCAAGCCCTTTGGTTGCGCCAATACGCAATAGACATTAATTTATACATACATCTCATACACACATACCTGCGACCACTGTACTGAGATAGTATTGTTGTCCTTTGTTCCTACCTTCCTTTCCATTCCTGCTAATTTATGTACCCTTTGGCGTCAGTATGTTGCAATAACCCGAACCGCTAACAATAAACCGCATCAGCGCGAGGTCTCATCTCCCTTATCTTACGACATTATTATTCGCGACGATATAGTGCAATCCGCTTCATGTTAAGTGACATTGTTGTGAGGAGAAGACAGGAAGATACAAGTGCCCTTTCCTAATGGTGAGTCCTTCCTTTATCCATACAACAAATATTGTCTTATGTACAGTGGTCATTGCACAATCATCCAAGGTCCTTCGACAATCATTTCTTACACTAACATAAAAAACATCTTCATAACTTCTTACACACCACCCTTTGCCAGACAGATTTAATAGTAGGATGCGAGTTAATTTATTTTTTATTATGTCTTTTTTGTGGTAATACATTTTAGTATTCTTAAATTTTTATTTTTATTTTTAGATAAAAAAATACCCATCCTTACTTTTATTTGTTGCCACTTAATCCAACGGTAACAAATTCTAATATTGAACACTGTCAAGAAATATGTTTAAGATATCAGTAACAAAAAAACTGTTTCCCCTATTTATTTAAAGATTTCCATTATCACTGTTTCTTTTCAGATATATTTGTTTGAGCTTGAAGCTATCGCTACCACAGCAGCGCCATGGATCTACTAAATCCAGAAAATGTTTCCATCAAGACGGAACCAGGGCCCCAGGAAGAAGACGGTGAAATACCGTATACGGATATAGATGTCGACCTCCCAAATGTAAAGAAGGAATGTTTGCAATATGCGAAGAGTATTCCGTCTGCCAGTAAGTCTCATTTCATATGCTAAGAATGAAGGACATAAAATTCGGATGTTCTAAATTCACGACCGTTATGAAATGTCGTGCCGACTGGACTAAGCTTGTTCCTCAAGTTTCACCACATTTTGTGACATGGTTTAAGTAACATGCTCTATTATACATATATTAAAAAATATACATATATTCATGGAAGAACACATCATTCCATTGACTAAAAACAAACACACTCCGTACTGAAGATGTTTAAGAACAAATGATTTTTCTTTCTTGAAGAATCAGTCCCTGAAGCGGACATCTTCGTATTTCTTATTTTTGAATTAAATTCTTAAGTGTGTTATGCAATGCCCCCTTATAAGTAGATATATTTAATGGTAAATATTTTCAGGAACCTATTTTTAAATTCACCTATTTTGGAGGTTATACTTATCAATATAATACCAATAAGAGGTGTTATTTTGATATTCAAAGAAAAATGCCAATTTTTTAATATAAATGATCGAATGTTTATTTCATTATAAAGAGAAAGGTAAGCCGTTAATAGTGAAAAATAACATTAGTCAAATGACCACCACGACCTACAGGACCATATCCTTTTGATGAAATTTTCCATAACCAAATCGCAAATTGGCTGCCTTATGTCCTCGATAGCCTCACGAATTCCATCTTTGAGGTCTTGAATCGACGCTGGGCTGTTGGCGTAGACCTTCTCTATCAAGTGGCCGAAAAGGAAGAAGTCGCAAGGTGTGAAATCACAAAATCTCGGTGGCCAATTGTGATCACCTCTTCGAGAGATAACACGGTCCGGAAACTTTTCACGTAAAAGATCAATGGTTTCGTGGCTTGTGTAGCTTGTGTGGCTTGTGTGGCACGTAGCGCTGTCTTATTGAAAGTAAACGTTGTCCAGATCAATACCATCCAATTCCGGCCACAAAGAATCATTAATTTCTTAATTTATATTCAAAATAACACCTCTTATTGGAAAACCCTATATATCAGTCGGCAGAGTAAGATGTATAATTAAAAGGATAACGGTCACAACTAGGAACCCAGAATCTATTGTCGTCCTAGGGGATACGTCATTAGTATAATAAAGTCTTCAAATCGTGTTCTAAATCCTAAATTCAGTGACACTTATCTTTTTATTTGTCTCGATCTTGTTCTGTTTCATGTTTTTATTTTATTTAAATCTTTCTACTAACACAAATACGTTTTGATGTACATCAATTATCGATATAAGTATTGTTGTTTTGTTTATCCAGGTAGCATTAATTTGGAGACAGCTACCATCAAGGCAGATCTTGGACCCCGAGAAGATGAAGGGGGATATCCTTACGTGGAGATCGACATTGACCTGCCGGATATAAAAAAGGAATGCTTAGAACTTTTTGAAAGAATTACCCACACACCAGGTAAAACCGATTATTGAGAACACGTCAAACAATTCGTGCTCTCCAATTTTTTACGTTTTTATGAATTCAAAGTGCTTATGTTTTCTGGTATCACTCTGTTCTCTCCGGTATGGTTTAGATATTTACGTATATTTTATAGGTTGCATAAATGGGCAACCTGTAAAAAAGGCGTTCACCATCAAGGCGGATCTTGTACCCCGAGAATATGAAGGATGATAAATTTGCGTGGCCTTCGCGATGTTAAAAAAAACTACTTAGAACGCATTGAAAGCATTTCCCAGACTGCATGTTTTGAAAAACATGTTATTTATTTGATTTTCTTAAAATTACCGGTTTCGCTTAGTACAAGCATTTTGGGTTCCATGATTAATCAATTAAACACACTGACGATTTATCACACATTTTAAAAGTGATATAAAGTCATTAGAAACGATGAAAAAAAAACCAACCTAACCTAACCTACTTAACCTTTCCCTTACTGTGCTAAAAAAATCCACGCGTTCCGGTGCTGTGTAGTCAAACACATCTCAAAATAAGCGATTTAGTTTCGGAAAAATATTAATATTCATAGCTAATCGATTATGTTTATTATGTTTTATATAAAAAGTGATAATAATTGTAATTTAATTGCTGAAAACATGAAAAAACCATCGGCAGATGCTAAAGAAACGTGCGAGGGGTCCACATCTAACAACGGTTCGCGGCCGACTGGCTAGCGGCTGGCACAAACACAGCTGTGCGGTCGTAGGTATCGATGGAATAAATCAAAATACAACTGCAGACGTGTGGATGTCTCATGTTCCCGCATAGTGAATTAAAGCGGTACATCAATAGCGTGTCATTTATTCACACACTCTTCGCGTAATGGTATCACACGGTTGATTGTATTGGTGTATTTGTTCCCGATTTAAAAAAAAACTCTGATTTTTAATTGAATTTGAAAACTAGGTAAAATATTATTTTTAAATTCAGTGCATAAATGTAAAACGGAGGAATACCTAAAATCTGAACCCAGAACTTATTAGGTTTATAGAGTTATCAAAGTTATTAGAAGCAATGTGTAGTAAATACACACCACAGATCAGGAAAGGTTAGCTTATATCACTTTTAAAATATGTGTTAAATCGTCAGTGTGTTGATTCATCCCGTCACCATTTTTATTTACATATGTTTAACGAATTTACTAAGCCTTTTTACGCTGTACGTAGGTTATAAGACTTGTAAAGCTTCCTGTATACGTATTTTTTTTTCCTAATTTGTCGACAGATCTAAAGACGCATCCTGTGGAAAAACCATTATTTTTCTGTTCTCAAAAGAGCCATCTGACGAGCCACACACCGACTAACAGTGGAGAAAAACCTTTTTCATGTTCCATATGCAACTTTTCATGTTCTGAAAAGAGCAATCTAAGGCGCCATATGCTGACCCACACTGGAGAAAAACCGTTTTCATGTTCCATATGCAACTATTCATGTTCTCAAAAGTGCAATCTAAGGAGCCATACGCTGACTCACAGTGGAGAAAAACCTTTTTCATGTACCGAGTGCAACTATTCATGTTCTCGAAAAAGCACTCTAAAGAGCCATATGCTGACCCACAGTGGAGAAAAACCGTTTTCATGTACCGAGTGCAACCATTCATGTTCTCTAAAGAGCAATCTGACGCACCACATGCTAAATCACAGTGGAGAAAAACCTTTTTCATGTTCCGAGTGCAACCATTCATGTTCTCTAAAGAGCAATCTGACGCACCACATGCTAAATCACACTGGAGAAAAACCTTTTTCATGTTCTGAGTGCAACTATACATGTTCTTCAAACAAAAATTTGAAGAGACATATGTTGACCCACAGTGGAGAAAAACCTTTTTCATGTTCCATATGCAACTTTTCATGTTATGAAAAGAGCAATCTTAGGAGCCATATGCTGACCCACAGTGGAGAAAAACCTTTTTCATGTTCCATATGCAACTATTCATGTTCTCGAAAGAGCAATCTGACGCACCACATGCTAAATCACAGTGGAGAAAAACCTTTTTCATGTTCGAAGTGCAACTATACATGTTCTTCAAACAAAAATTTGAAGAGCCATATGCTGACCCACAGTGGAGAAAAACCTTTTTCATGTTCCATATGCAACTATTCATGTTCTCAAAAGAGCAATCTTAGGAGCCATATGCTGACCCACAGTGGAGAAAAACCTTTCTCGTGTCCCGAGTGCAACTATTCATGTTTACGAAAAAGCCAACTAAGGAGACATATGCTGACCCACAGTGGAGAAAAACCTTTTTCATGTTCCATATGCAACTTTTCATGTTATGAAAAGAGCAATCTTAGGAGCCATATGCTGACCCACAGTGGAGAAAAACCTTTTTCATGTTCCATATGCAACTATTCATGTTCTCGAAAGAGCAATCTGACGCACCACATGCTAAATCACACTGGAGAAAAACCTTTTTCATGTTCTGAGTGCAACTATACATGTTCTTCAAACAAAAATTTGAAGAGACATATGTTGACCCACAGTGGAGAAAAACCTTTTTCATGTTCCATATGCAACTTTTCATGTTATGAAAAGAGCAATCTTAGGAGCCATATGCTGACCCACAGTGGAGAAAAACCTTTTTCATGTTCCATATGCAACTATTCATGTTCTCGAAAGAGCAATCTGACGCACCACATGCTAAATCACAGTGGAGAAAAACCTTTTTCATGTTCGAAGTGCAACTATACATGTTCTTCAAACAAAAATTTGAAGAGCCATATGCTGACCCACAGTGGAGAAAAACCTTTTTCATGTTCCATATGCAACTATTCATGTTCTCAAAAGAGCAATCTTAGGAGCCATATGCTGACCCACAGTGGAGAAAAACCTTTCTCGTGTCCCGAGTGCAACTATTCATGTTTACGAAAAAGCCAACTAAGGAGACATATGCTGACCCACAGTGGAGAAAAACCTTTTTCATGTTCCATATGCAACTTTTCATGTTATGAAAAGAGCAATCTTAGGAGCCATATGCTGACCCACAGTGGAGAAAAACCTTTTTCATGTTCCATATGCAACTATTCATGTTCTCGAAAGAGCAATCTGACGCACCACATGCTAAATCACAGTGGAGAAAAACCTTTTTCATGTTCGAAGTGCAACTATACATGTTCTTCAAACAAAAATTTGAAGAGCCATATGCTGACCCACAGTGGAGAAAAACCTTTTTCATGTTCCATATGCAACTATTCATGTTCTCAAAAGAGCAATCTTAGGAGCCATATGCTGACCCACAGTGGAGAAAAACCTTTCTCGTGTCCCGAGTGCAACTATTCATGTTTACGAAAAAGCCAACTAAGGAGACATATGCTGACCCACAGTGGAGAAAAACCTTTTTCATGTTCCATATGCAACTTTTCATGTTATGAAAAGAGCAATCTTAGGAGCCATATGCTGACCCACAGTGGAGAAAAACCTTTTTCATGTTCCATATGCAACTATTCATGTTCTCGAAAGAGCAATCTGACGCACCACATGCTAAATCACAGTGGAGAAAAACCTTTTTCATGTTCGAAGTGCAACTATACATGTTCTTCAAACAAAAATTTGAAGAGCCATATGCTGACCCACAGTGGAGAAAAACCTTTTTCATGTTCCATATGCAACTATTCATGTTCTCAAAAGAGCAATCTTAGGAGCCATATGCTTACCCACAGTGGAGAAAAACCTTTCTCGTGTCCCGAGTGCAACTATTCATGTTTACGAAAGAGCCAACTAAGGAGACATATGCTGACCCACAGTGGAGAAAAACCTTTTTCATGTTCCATATGCAACTATTCATGTTCTCAAAAGAGCAATCTAAGGAGCCATATGCTGACCCACAGTGGAGAAAAACCTTTCTCGTGTCCCGAGTGCAACTATTCATGTTTACGAAAGAGCAATCTAAGGAGACATATGCTGACCCACAGTGGAGAAAAACCTTTTTCATGTTCTATATGCAACTATTCATGTTCTCGAAAGAGCAATCTGACGCACCACATGCTAAATCACAGTGGAGAAAAACCTTTTTCATGTTCGAAGTGCAACTATACATGTTCTTCAAACAAAAATTTGAAGAGCCATATGCTGACCCACAGTGGAGAAAAACCTTTCTTGTGTCCCGAGTGCAACTATTCATGTTCTGAAAAGAGCAATCTAAGGAACCATATGCTGACCCACAGTAGTGAAAAATCTTTTTTATGTTCCGATTGCAACTATTCATGTTCTCGTAAGAGCCATTTGATGGACCATATATTGACTCACAGTAAGGATAAACCAATTTTTGCTCCGAGTGCAACTATTCATGTTCTCTAAAGGGATATCTGACGCTCCACATGCTAACTCACAGTGGAGAAAAACCTTTTTCATGTCCTGAGTGCAACTTTTCATGTTCTCGAAAGAGCAATCTGAGGAATCATATTCTTATTAATTTTTCATGTTTCATATGCAACTTTTCATTTTCTCGAAAGAGATATCTGACGCACCATATGCTGACTCATACTGGAGAAAACCTTTTTTCATATTCCGAGTCTAGCTATTCATGTTCTCGAAATAGTAGTTTGACACAACATATGCTAACTCACAAAAACGTTTAACGTTTTTTATGTTCCGAGAGCGACTTTTCTCGAAACGGAAATTTGATGAGACGTATGCTGACTCACAGAGTATAGAAAAACCATTTTCATGTTCCATGTTCAACTATTCATATTCTTAAAAAAAGACGTTTGAAGGGTCATATGCTGACTCACCATGAAACAGGCAGTCGCTTAGTATGGTGATTTAATTTTTCATATATAAATCAATTTTACAATGTTTTATCATGTATTTTATGAATAAAATGAACAGGAGAAAATAACCTTTTTCATGTTACGAGTGCCACACATTGATTTACTCGGGAAAAACCTTCCTCATGTTCCAACTGCAACTATTCATTTTCTACAAACGGACGACTTAAAATTCACTGCTGTTCTTACGGTGGAACCTGGTTCGTGTGTTTATAGATATATATACATGTTAGATATTAAGATATTATATGTTTAGATATTTATATATATGTTACAGTCATAGCAACTGCTTATGCCAGTTCCGTCAGAACCTTCCTCAAGGTTTGTTAAAATAATTAGATTTATAGAAGAGGGAGAAAAAACATCAACTATGGTGGGGAGGGGGATGTATGATCTAAATTGGGGTTACAATTGGATGTAGGGAAGAGGAGCATGTTTCAAATTGGACTATTCGATAAATGTAATTGTTTGTATAAAAAAATCGTTTTAAAATAAATAAATTATTCAGATTGGTGTATACTTTATTTAAACACTATATATTCCCTTTACACCTCATATATTCGCCCGCACCTGGAACACTGTATCTGGACTCCTTTATACCAAGCCCATATCGAAAGAATTAAAAAAAAATTATAAACTAAACTTACACTTCTCAAATTATACCGAATCCATTAAACTTCATAATTTTAACTCCCTTCAAACACGACGTCTAATTTTTGATCAAATCTTATTGTTTAAAATCCTAAATAATGGTCTGGACTCACCAGAACTTACCAATTTAATAAATCTTCATATTCCGTCTAGATCAACCCGACAATCTGATTTATTTTATCTACCCTCTTGTAGAACAAACATTCGAAAAAATTCCACAATTCCTCGTATATGTGCACATTATTATACAAAATTTTAAAACATTGACATTTTTAGTAATAACCTTAAGAAATATCGATATGAAGTAATGCGTACGATCGATTATTAATATGAGAGTATGGAATGTATCGGGAGCATCTCCTACCCTCTTCCTATTTTCCTCTTCCTCTCCTCTTCCTTTAACAACAAATTAATTTTAAGATATTAAAACTTCATTTCCAATGAACTTTAGCATAAGAAACTTCTGTGGCTTGACTTCAGTTAACTTGTATATTTATATCTATCATTGTATATTATATAAAAGCTGTTTGTTTCTTAAAAAATAAATAAATAAGGCGGTTATTACACGTCCACTTCGGAGCGACGGTACAGCGCGCGGTAAAGTGCGCAATTAAGCTTTCTAGTGGCCCTGAACGGTACCCTGCGCGGTATCGACGCTGCGAAATGTATTCGTGGATGAACGTCATGATTGGCTGAATTTCACGATAACTCAACACAATTGCAATACAACACATTTTTAAAAAGTAACCTGTAAACCTAACCCATTTAACTTTGTTTTAGTTATCACTTTTAAAATGTGTGTTGAGATGTCCGGTTACCGATTTCTTACATTTTAAAGCTAATCCCGTGTACTATTCTAAAAAAATTCATTGCGGTGTCTTCATTCAATTCATGTTTTTCATGCTGTTGTGTTATTTCATAATTTTGTTCAATGAGTTATCGTATTTAACATATTGATGTTGATGAACATCTAACTTTACTGATAGTTTTTTTCTATATTAACTCCACACAGGAGGCCCTGAAGAAAATAATTTCCCTCAGGGCCTATGTCATCTTTGGGGATGCTGAGTGTAGGGTCTTTTTGTGGAGAGGAAGGAGTGAACATGGGTCTTGAAGAGTCCCATGTTGTAGGAGGGAGGAAACACAGACGCCGGCAGTTCGTTCCACAGCCGAGCTGTTGAACTTAAGAACGAACCGTAGAAGCGACCCGTTCTCATGTGACAAATGTCAACCGTGTGCAAATGTTGGGCGCGCGTTTGGCGTGTATCCCGACTACGCACCGGTGCCGAAGGGATCAATGACGCTAGTTCCTCAGAGCATCTTCCATTGTAATACCGATAGAAAAAGGACAGCATACCTACCTGACGCCTGTGCTCTTAAGATTGCAGTCCGTTTGTTAAGATTGGGGAATCTATCAAACTGTCCGCCCGTTTTTGGACAGAGTCAAGGATTTTTTTCAGGTATTTAGGGGCTCCGGACCAGAGATGGCTGCCAAATTCGACAGTAGTGCGCACTTGCGATTTGTACAGGGTCAGCAGTTGTGTACTATTAAAGTATCTGCGGGCCCTGTACAGTACGCCTAGCTTCTGAGAGGCCAACTTTACTCTGGCTTCGATGGAGCCCCCGTACCTGAGCTGGTCACGTATATAACAACCTTCCACATAACATTAAACAAATACAAGATTCACACAAATTCAAATCGTTACTAAACACTTTCCTTGTTAATAAATGCCACTACACGTTGAGTGAATACCTCACGTAAATGAAACGCCTATTTTTATTGGTATATATATTTGTATTTTTTCATTGGTATATTGTTATTTTATCTGTATAAACATTGTAATTATTATAATAAAACAAATAATATTATATAAACATTGTAATTAAATAAATGTGGTTAGCTGGAAGAAATGGGGTCTACCCATAAGCTACATTTGTAATTTTTATTTTAAAATAAATAATTTTTGATTTGATTTGATTTGAAAAAAATACTCTCGAGATAACCGTCTATTCTCTGCTTCAAAGCCCTCCGAGCCGCTGGAGTTTGTGTGCCCTTTGGTTCAGTTATAATATACTACATTATATTCTTCTTCTTCTTCTTCCTAGCACTATCCCAACTCATTGCCTAAGTAGGCTGTTGGGGTCGGCTCTTCTCGTTCTCAGGTTATAGCTTCTTCGGTTCTGAGTGTCGCTTTCATCTAGGCCGTTTCTTTGTAGGATTTTGGAGCATTGGGTCATCCAGTAGTTCTTATTAACAACTTAATTCATGTAGTATATTATCAGTTATAATATACTACATGAATATACATTAAATAATATTAAATTAATATCAGTATCACATATTCGTGACTTGGGTGTAATATTCGATGAAAACTTGTCATTCATTGAACACATCAATTATATATCTAATAGATAAGACTTTAAAGATGCTTGGCTTCCTTTGCAGAACTTTAACTAATATTAACTTAATTTTAAGTCCATAGATTGTATGAGAACCCTCTATATTTCATTAATCAGAAGTCAATTGGAGTATAATTCACCTATTTGGTCCCTTTTTTATAAAGTTCACTCCAATAATATAGAAAGAGTTCAGCACAAATTTCTTAAGTACGTAAATTTTAAGCTCAGAATTCCTATTGATTACATTAATTATGTCAGTTTGATGAATCAATTGCATCTAATAACACTGTCTGACAGGAGAATTATTTCAGACCCGGTTGTGTTACACAGAGTCATTAACAACTTAATTGATAGTCCTGCCATCCTTGCCACTATTAAACTACATGTGCCGACTAGGAATACAAGACAACATATAACATTTTTCTGTAATACACTCACTGACCAATAGGATGCATGATCTGGGCAACAAGTATGGGGGCGCTATTTATTTATTTATTGACTCCATATATAGAATTAAGCATGGGTAATCTACACCAACACTTTGTTGAATCCTACAAATTAGAGTAGCGTTGGTAAATTAGTTTTAATGTTTTGTCTTATATGTAGTGTTGTTGTAATTTCTTTTTTACTTTATGTTACTCTTACGTTTTACTAATATTGCTTCATATTTTTTAATATTTTCTTATTATACTTGTAATCACAATTTTACAAGTGTGTATTTTGTACCTTCTTTAAAATGGATTATACCTATTTACTGTCAATATCTCCTGTATAATACATATTCTCTTATGTACACTGCATCATGTATCACTTCTATGTAAAAGCCTTTTTAGGCGTATATAAATAAATAAATATTTGTTTAAACATCTTTTTATGAAATGTATACTATATTTCTAATTAAATTCTAATTTTCTCTTTTTGTCGCGTCTGTTGGTGCAACCCCATGCTGCACACGCCACAACCATGGTTCAAAAATATTTAATTAAACTTGATAAACTTGCAATCAATTCTCCATTGTACACAAGCAGGCAAATCACGGCTGACCTTTACAAGATGGCGGATCGGCTCTTCAAATCACTACGGGCACTGCTTTACGGGAGGTAGGGTGATTGGCGATCTAGTCTACTATGGGTGTTATATATCTATGGTTTTAAGTAAGGGTGTTTGAAAGAGAGAGTACGAAAACACTATGCAATATAGTTGTGAATGAGGAATACTTAGAGCAGTTGGATGAGTTTGTATATTTAGGAAGTATGGTCTAGAGAGATGGGAAGGCTGACAGAGATATTGAAAGGGTAAATGCAGGTAACTCCATTAATGGAGGACTGAACGCAGTTGGCGCTCACAAAAAATTGTCCAAAGATGCGAAGCTAGCAGTCCACAATGAAGTTCTGGTACCTACCCTGATGTATGGAAGTGTGGCATGGAACTGGCAGAGAAAGGATGAAAGTAGACTGAATGCTGTTGAAATGAGAACCCTGAGGCGTATGTGTGGTAAAATCATGTATTATCCTGTGAGAAATGTGGAGATTCGCAAGGAGTGCAAGGCTGATGTAAGCGTAATGAGATAGATTAAGAAAGGGATGCCCACTGGAGCGACCACGCGAAATAAATAATTTTGCCTCGATTGCTCGAGATATCCAGACGATCATTTTTTTAATTTTTCGCCAACATTAAATAAAACATAACATAGAATTTTTACATGAAGTCATACAAACTTATTATAGTGCTATATAGCCAACGAGTTAACCTGTATTTTGTTGTTTGTTTCATTTTTGTAGGATTTATAGAAAAAATATAAAAAAATCGTAAAGTTTATTATCGCGTGAATTCTGCGTATTTTTTACTTCGAAACTGCAGTCAACATTGAATATTTTATATTTCTGTATGTTGTCTGTGGTTTACTTTTAATAAATGATACATGTCTATGGCAATAGACTTGATTTTAACCGAGAGTGGTATATTCATAAATAAATCACTCTCTAGATCGATATCTTCGGGCTTTTTGTATGGCGCCATTTTGTCACCCCCTTAACCACAGACGACCACAGATAAAACGGTCGTTTAGTCCAGACAGGTAAACATATTGTGTACCATAAATAAATCTCAAGGCCACTTAAAAAAGTGCAAACATAGACAATATAACTGCACCCAGCTAACATTGTTCATTCACTAGCCCAAAAAAATTATATTAATAAAAATATTGGAATGCAGGAAAAGGAAAATAAAAAAAACCCACAGCTATGCACACATAAAAATACTTTTTATTTTCAATTATTTTATATTTCAGTAATACAAAACAGGGTCAGTACAACCGATGTATTGAGCATTGATTTATCATTGAAGTAGAAGATAAAACTAACATATCTAAACAAAACATGAAACAGAACAAGACACAGAAAAATAAAAAGTAACGGTCTCAACTAGGAATCGAACCCAGTCTTACTGCAACAACTTAATAGGATTTAATTTGACCTTGCACAAAAATACAAGAATATATTCTTGTGTTTTATACACAAAATACATATTCAACAAATTTAAGTGTTAATTATTATTGCCACAGCACTAGAAGTTATTCAAATTCTCCTGCAAGGGTTTCATATAATTTCCACAGCTTCGTCAGCAAACATCATGGAAAATGCTAGTTAAATCTGAATACTTACATGATGCAATTCTGGAGAGGTTTAAATGACCTTGTTTGATGTAATCGTGGCTTTTTTTAGCAGTTTTAGCATCCTTATCGTGGTATAGTATCGCGTCGGAATACGGATAGGTCTGAAAAGGAAAATTAATTAAATTATTAGCCAATGAAGTACATTCAGGAATCAGGAATATTGAATCAAAGAACGAGAGGTTAGTACCTGTATTTAACAACGGGTCCTTTCAGTTGGTGGAGATAGACAATATATTATATGATGACTGGAAGATTAAGCGTTGCCAAGCATTCTTTTTTAATCCCAAAAGTACCGTATTTTTGCTTTCAATCGCGAAATGACACCCACAAACAAACGTATTTCTTGCTGCTTCTTCCTAGCACTGGATTATCGAATCCGTTTGAGCAACCTTTAACACAACACGGCATTAATTTATCACCTTGAAGAATTCTAGCACGCAACATTATTTTTAGACGGGTGAAAGAAAATTCAAAATATTTACGCTAAAATCTTCAACTGACTTCAATCTGCGAAATGGCGTCTTGGAAATTACCGTTATTTTTTTATCGGAGCATAACCGATGCTTAGCTTCTCTTTCTGTTACACAAGTCGCTACAGTAGAGAGCGAGAGATCAAGATACAATTTTTGCTCTGAGCCAATGAGATCTGAGCTTTCAGCCACAACAGCTTTGTCTATAAGAATTTGGGTTGAGGATAACTCCTCCCATCAGGGTTACAATGTTATGCGAGTGTTATACGCCCCTGGTATATTTATGTTTTAACCGTAAACAACCTTTCAGAGATCGTGGGTAAAAAAATATTTTAAAGAATTTGATCACGGACTGTCCAAATGTAAAGAAGTAAATTACTATATTTAGTACATTTAACACACTGAAATTGTATTAAATTAGAAAGATAATTTCATTGTCTACAATTACCAATAACAATTATTACAATTTTTGCCTTTTTAAACTAATTGAATAGTATAATACAGACAGTCTATTTTACAATGTCAAAATCGAAGCGCTGTTTTTTTTATATAAATGAGATCTAATACTGGATATTTATGACCATGTTTTTATCCCTTTCACACCCGCATTATTGTTTCCACACATATAAAATCTGTAATGCTTGATAATACCTCAGAAAATTATTTGAAAATTTTTGGCATTTAATTTTTTTTTTTTTTTTTGAAATTTTTCTATGTTAATTTGGATTAACATTGGGCGTCAGAGGGTATTTTTTACATAGTAACGTAAAATAAACATAACACAAAAGTAATACAAATAACTGTTTCATATCAAAAATGCACATTGACAATGTAGTGATAATCACTAAGGTACAAATAAATAACATTTTAACTAAAATTCATTCATAAATAAAGAAATAATCTAGGATAATAAATCTTTAAAAATTCGCCATACTAGTCGAAAAGATGTCCCTCACTACCAGTGTTAATTTGAATGAACATTGAGATTCATTTACAATATTCTGGGAAATGACTGTGATCTGTGAATTGAACTGATGTTATTATTATAGAACACATCTTTATGAGTGGAAATATTTGTAATTCAAGTAGAAAATATTGATACCTCACCTTCAATTAAGTAATCAATGACGGCAGAAATTCGATGAAACTTACAATCAGCAGATGTCAAAATATTGATCGTTGTTGTGGCGGGAATAAGGATTTCAACGGAGCGGAAAAAATAGACGCCACAGAAAAGACTACAAACTACAAGAAAACGAAAACATGGCTTTTCTCAATCGCTACAGTTACGTTAAAAAAATTCACAAAGTTCATGTTAATTTGAATTAACACTGGGGCTGAAAGGGTTATATTGGATAGTAAAACAAGAAACAAGGTTTTTAATAAGATATATATGAAAGCAATACATATTACTAATCTTTCAGAAAATACTTTGTAAATTGCTTAAATTCCGTGTTATTTCGACATTTTTCCCCCAGAATACGTGATTTTACAGCGTTTAAGCTCAATACACACCAGGTGAATTAACCTAGCAAAGTTGATGATGGTGATGAAACCTTTCATGTCAAATTTGTAGGAGCTTAGAACGGTAATTAAAATCTTTATATTATTGTAGAAAGCAATCACTTTGTGGTTTGACATATTGAATAAAATACTTTTAGTTTTAAAACCACAAGTAGTAATAATTTGTACCCTGAAGATGCTTGAGTAAAGCGAAACCGGTCGGTTGTAAAAATTATTTAAAACTCGTGGTTTTAAAACAAAAAGTATTTTATTTTATTAAAATCTTTATGATTTTTATACCTAAAAGTTGGGTTTTGAAAAAAAATAGTTGGGAGGGAAATAAATTTTAGAACAAACAATTTATTTATTTATTACTTGCAATAAAAACAATTAAATTTTTTATTGGTGTCATATAATTTAAACAAATCAATATATTTATAGTATCATTATGCCTCGTTCCAGAGTTATACTCTTAGTATCGCCCTGGTGACAGACCGCCATTCAAATTTGAACATTGCTTGAAATGGTTTCATTATGTTTAGTGACTAGATCTAAAATAGCCACTTTACTAGATATAGACAAATTGAAAAAACATATATAAAAAGACAAAAACAAAACAAGTAATGTGTACAATATACAGGGAAAAACGAAAATACCTTTGCATTTTTCAATGTGTATATTTCAATGATCAGAATTGAAATATACATATTAAACGTCCACCAAACCTTCTCCAAAAGGACCCCAAAATCGAACCTTTGGGAGCTTTGTCGTAACAACATTTTAATGAGATGTAAATACGCGGAAAGAACCTGGAAAGAATGCGGAAAGATCTGGTCACCAAACACAAGTGAATAGCCAAGTACTTCACCACCTTCCTCTTCCCCATCTCCTTCCATAACTTCAGTCTCAAAACATACCCCCAATTGGGGATGCTATCACACAAAAAACCTCAGGCGGCAGAATCGATCGCATTGCCCGCCTATCATCCTGGTCTTGTCTCCTAAGTTCTATGGCCAAAGCGGGGTGAAGTGCATTGCTATAAATTTGAGATGGTTCTGGTAACATGCATAAAGTATCCTCGTTGCTCACTACGTGGTCGACGTCGCTTGCTTCATCGTCCACTTCGCTTGCGCGGCTATCCTTCATGTCCGTTTCTGAAACAACAAAAATCACAAATTAATTTAATGGGTCTGTATTTCAATTAAGGACCGCCTCTGGTACGACGCTTAAAAAATAAACTAATAGCACGATCAAACGAATCAAATACTTGAGGCGGGCAATGTCAAGGGTTAGATTAACATCAGTGTATGTATGAGACGATGTATGCTTGTGAATAAAGCAAAGAGTTTGTCTGCCAAGACGGAGTTGTGTAGCGGTCCATAATTTCTGCCTAACCCTGCGGGGAAATGGTATGGTGGATTTGGTGGTTAGTTATTTAGTTTTATAACTTACGGTTCCTAAGTGTTGACTTTTCTTGATAGCGAGCTGCTGCGTCCACGTCGCTCGCTTCATCGTCCACATCGCTCCCGCGGCTATCCACCATGTTCGTTTCTGAAACAACAGAAATCACAAACTAATTTAATGCGTCTATTTTTCAATTACGGTCCGCACCCGGTAGAGTGTTTTAAAAAATAAACTCACCGTTTCCAAACGCAGACACTTCTTGGTAGAGTGGGACGTCCACCCACAACTCGCTATCATCACCCCACCGCGGTTCATCCCGTGATGTCCCAGGTAAGGGAGTGAAGGTAGCGGGAGATGTCAATGCTGGGGGAACTGGTGAAGGTAATGTTGCTGGTGTCCCTAGTGAAAAAGGACACCCTGTTCTCTCCGGAGATGGAATTCTGAAAACATATACATTAAACACAATAACGGATTGTTCTCATTCACGCGTGAACTGAATCTGTAAAAAGCCAGTAGGTAAAATAAATGAAAAATCAACATCAGTGTCATGGACAGCTTCGATTCTACCGCATGTGTACAATGCACATATAACCAACGCTAATCCAACTCACTCTCACTGTTGCAGAACACTCAGGAAAACAATAATATTTTATCATGCATATTTAAACACGTTCACTTACTTTTTTTTTATTTTCTTGGGGGTGCAGTGGGGAGAAGGATCCGCGCCGCCTGCTTCTGGAACTTTCTGAATTCAAATTCCAGTTGGAAGGAAGCAGACTAGGCCCTTACTGCCTTTTGGGCCCTGGCGCGATCCTCTCACTATTAGTAAAGCTGGATCACTGTTAAAATATAAAAAAAATATATGATAGCACAACACAGATCCACAATAAAAGAGCAACTTTAAAAATATTAAAAAATACTAACACTCCATACCGAGCTGTAGCTACAGCTCCTCGCATACGTCCACGACCTCGCCCTCGTTCTGCAGCTAGTGCTGATACTGGAGCGGCACCAGCGGCTGGCCCAATCCCTCGTCTCCCTCTGCCTCTCATCAGTCCACTATATATTTTATATTCAAAATAATTAATGTAAATACTTATATTTTGTAAAAAACATTCAAACCTTCAAATTTGAAATAAATTAATTAATCATAAAACGAAATCATCGAAAACGTATTGTGTAGTGGGACCTTAATTCCAGAAATGGCCTAATATGGCGAATTTATGTTCATAAATTGCTACAGATTTCAAATGCAAGTTACTTGTTTAAAAAACACCCAATCTATATAAAATTTATATTTTTCTCTTTGTTACGAATCACTATAATGGAATAACTTTATTTCCAATGCACACGTGAATCAATTAAATCGATTTTTGTAAAAACAAAACACATTCTGTAATGGCGTCGCAAAATTTCAAATTTGGTTTTAGAAATGTATTAAAAACAGTAATTTTTTATATAATACGAGTTGAAAACACGTTAAATAGTTATACAAATGATTAGCAGATACACTGGTACAGTAATATTAAATTAAAATGATATACTTACGACATTTCAATGATTTATATATCTGACAGTTGTGAAATACACGCGAAACAAACACAGAGAATTTCTGAATAAAATGGGCAAATTGAAATTTCCATAGAAGACGAATTAATCCTAGGATTTGCGACATCTATGTGTTAACGGATAAAGCATTTCAATAACTTCGTATTTAGTGCAAAATACTAGACGCGGGAAGGGCTCAAATTTTAAAATAAATATTTTTCCGAATCACGAGATAATTTGCAATTTTTTTCAAAAAAGCAATCGGAGGCATTTAAATTGGCGCTTTTATATTACCAAAAGCAATCCAGTGGTTAGATGGTGTGGGCAAGTAAAGCGAATGCGCGAAGAAATGAGTGTTAGGGGAATATATTATGCGAATGGTAGCAGAAGTCGGGAACACCAGAGAAAGACATGGCACGATCAAGTGAATTATCGAGTCGGGCCATGTCAAGAGTCAGATTAATGGAAGAGTATGTATGAATGTGAATGAGGCAAGAAGTGTTTGCCAAGACCGAGTTGTTTAGCGGTCCGTCCACTCTGCCTACCCCTGCGAGGAAACGGCGTGATGGTTAGTTAGTTAGTTAAGAGGGATTTTTCAACGTCAAAGTAAAGTTTTCAGAGGTTTGTTTGTAATAATTTCATGAATAGTGCATTGACTCCAGCAAAAAAAAATACAATTTAAAATTAGTATCCTCTCAAATAGCACTATCTACGATCGGAGTAAAAAATTAAGTAAAAATTTCGTTAGCGTTTTTGTACACGGGAAATATATATTTATCTTGTTTTTAAAACAGTATTTGTTTATTGGAAATTAAAAAAATAAGATGCAAACTCAACAAATAATAAATTGAAAATAATGAAAGGTTAACTCAACCAGTTTAGCAGAAGAACCCGACACCATTTTGAAAAACGTAGAATTTCAGACCTCTGTAAGGCTAGCATTACACTTGTAAGTTTTTACGTAAATTTACGACTTCTAGCCAATGGGCGCATTGGATTTTCAAAATGCAAGATGCCCATTGGCTAGAAGTCGTAAATTTACGTAAAAACTTACAAGTGTAATGCTAGCCTAACACTTTTACAATATTTTTATGAAAATATTGTTCTACGCGACAAATTTAGAGTTATTTAGAATAAGTGTAAGAGATAAAATAGAGGGGCCTTATCTGCTGTACATAAATATTAATGAAGCCTACCATTATCAACAACCTTTATTTTTACACCAAACTAACGCTGAATAACTCGACTTCAACATTATAAACAATATAATAGAAAGAAAATAAATAAATTATTCAATATTTCTTGAAGTTGGCAACACTCAAACGTTTGCTGTCAAAAATTGCTTCGAAATGTCAATATTTTTATTTCAAATTTCGATAACAAAGTAAACAAATTTGTGTTTTTTTCTTCCCTGTCTTTAAAATGACTTCACCCGAACAGTTTGTTAGTAAAATTTTCGAGCAAGTGGCTGGTAAAAATGTATGCAGAACTTGCCTTAGGAAATCTTCTAACATGAGACTTCTAGATGACAGTTCTATACTAAATTTGCGTGAAATTTGCTTTATGGAGGTAAGTGAGATATTTGGTAATTCGTCGAATTCCGCTGCATGTAAAGGCTTTTTAAATACAGCCACACTTGATTTCAACTTCTCTAAATAGTATAAAATAAAGTCGTAATCCGTGTCTGTCTGTTTGTGCGCTTAGTTCTTCTAAACTTCGTAACGGATTGTGATATAATTTTCACTATCATTTAGAGAATTTCTTTCTGAAGGTTTACATATATATTACATGCATATTATATTTATAGAAAGTAGAGAAAAGTCGATATAATCAAGTCTTAAAAATATATTTTGCCATGTATTGCTAAAGCGTATGAGATTTAAGTACCTATAGAACAAAGATTGCAATAAATTTCTTACAGTAAGGTAATCTATCAAACCAACCGCCCGTTTCTGCGCAGGTTAAAGTGTTTTTTTTAAATTTTTTATATTTTGAGCGCACTTGCGATTTGTACAGCAATTGTGTACAAATCCAAGTATTCCAGTATCTGCAAGCCCTGTACAGTGCGCCTAGCTTTTGAGAGGCTAACTTTCTCGGACTTCGATTGAGACCCGTACCTGAGCTGTTAAGAGGGTTTTATTAAATAAAACACGGTCTTTTATATAAAGAGACAGAATGAACTGGTGTTTTTTTAATAAGTACTGTACACGCAGATTGCGTTAGTAGTATTTTGATATAACTAAAATAACAGGTTTAACCTTTCCCTTACTGTGCTAAAAAAATCCACACGTTCCGGTGCTGTGTAGTCAATACACATCTCAAAATAAGCTATTTAATATTGGAAAAATATGAATATTCATAGCTAATTGCTTATGTTTATTATATTTTATATCAAAAGTGATAATAATTGTAATTTAATTGCTGAAAACATGAAAAATCCATCGGCAGATGCTAAAAAAACGTGCGAGGGGTCCAAATTTAACGACGGTCCGCAACCGACTGGCTGGCGGCTGGCACACACACAGCTATGTGGTCGTACGTATCGATGGTCTAAATTAAAATACAACTGTGGACGTGTGGATTTCACATGTTCCCGCATAACGAACTAAAGCGGGACATCAATAGCGTGTCATTTCCTCGCACACTCTTCGCGTAGCAGTGTCACACGGTTGATTGTATTGGTGTATTTGTTTCTGATTTTTAACAAAAATCTCTGATTTTTAATTGAATTTGAAAACTGTGTAAAATTTTATTTTTTAATTCAGTGCATAAATGTATAACGGAGGAATACCTAAAATCTGATCCCAGAATTTATTATATTTATAGAGTTATTAAAGTTATTAGAAGCAATATGTAGTAAATACACACCACAGATAAGTAAAGGTTAACTGTCTTTTATAGTAACCAGATAAAACAGACAATTATAAAATAATAGTTTAGGTTAGATAAGTTAAATTTTTCTCCATATTTTATCTTCAAAGTTGAATTTCATCACTGTGTTTTCAAGGAACAATTTTTCATTATAATACCGCTCCGGGTTGTCCTTTAATTCATTTTGTCGATTCCAGCTATCCTCGGAAGATAAAGTCCTCAAAATGTGCATTCCTTGCTACCACCAGCTGTTCCGAGCGGCCCAGTTCAGAAAAGGATGCCTCACGACCAGCCGAACCTTGCTGAAATGGGCGCAGATGCAGTACAACTCCAAACAGGTTAATTTAGCAATTTATTTTAATCCGAAAATACTCTCATTCAAGCTGTCATCAAGTCCTACATCGTAGATGGAGAGTTCCCTAGAGCCACTGTTTTACAAGTGTATCTACTTACAGTAAACTTTCTCAATAATCTGTCACTCCAAAAAACTAATGTTTGATGTTGTGTCCAATTAAAACAAAATATGCTCAAAATTAAAACAGGTATTTCTTAAAAATAAACACAGCACGAAGACTCCATTTTATAAACTTATTCTAACAAAATACGTGGCAGAATGAAACTAACAGAAACAGATGCGACAGTTGCTAGAATACACAGAGGAAATGTCTTAAAACTACAATAATGTTCCCTGGTGAGTAAAATGGTAAGCTCTAGCAAGCTAGACGCGGGGGTATATTGACTGCGCGTGTACGAGTTAGACAACTAGAGCGAGTGTACTTGGCTGCGCCCTCTAGTCTAGGCGCGCCAATGACTACTGAATTTATTATACCTACTGGCCAATTATAGACCTTGATTTTGGAAAACTACAGGGTTTTCCAATAAGAGGTGTTATTTTGAATAGCCCGCTATTTCAGTAGATGTTACTTTTGAAGCTGTCATTTTTTGACATTTGACAAGTAGAAACTACGCCATTAATAAAAATGGAACGATACACGCTTCAACAACGCATTGAAATTATTAAAATTCACTTGAGTGAATCAAATGCAAATCATCTTGAGTGATGAGACCCATTTCCACCTCGGTGGCTTCGTCAACAAGCAAAATTGTCACATCTGGGGCTCGGAAAACCCAAGAGTTATTGTTGAAAAGCCTCTCTATCCTCAACGTGTGACTGTTTGGTGCGGTTTATGGTCCGGCGGAGTCATTGGACCTTACTTTTTTCGAAAGTGAGGCTGGAGCAACAGTTACGGTAAATGGATTGCGCTATCGAGAGATGATTAATGACTTTTTATGGCCGGAATCGAATGATATTGATCTGGACAACGTTTACTTTCAACAAGACGGTGCTACGTGCCACACAAGCAATGAAACCATTGATCTTTTACGATTGAATATCAAAATAACACTTCTTATTGGAAAACCCAGTGTTAAAAATAACGGCAGATCCGAAATTGGGAATGCAACAGTCCTTCTAACTCCAGGCTGTCGTAACTGTTGTGCACTTTTTTTATTAAGTGTCGGGTCACTCCGTCCTACAACAAGGGTCTCTTCAAGATCCAGGTTTACTCCTTCCTTTCCTCGAAAAGGCTCTCCGCACATTAATGTAAAACTATATTTTTATGTAAACGTTGTACAAGAGTCCCAACTGCTCCCAACAGCCTGGAGCGAGTGAGGCTAAAGCATCCCCAATTGGGGCATGTTGTGATTAGGGGAAAGAGATAGGGAAGAGGGTGGGGACATACCTGGCTATAGTTTTGCATTAGGCCGGTTGCAGTGCACGACCGACGGTCGGTGTGTACGGTCGGTCCTGACGATACGCATGCGTTCGGTCGGTCCTGACGATCGCATACCACCGACCGACCGTCAGTGCCGTACCGTTAGTTCACGCTATTGAATTATTTATGTATTTATTGACGCCCTATTGGGCTTTTAACTACATAACATGAACAAATTTCATTTTTAACAAGAGTATAAAACAAACAATAGAAAATCGAAATAAAATATAATGATTTCTCATACATTATTTACATTTAAAAAGTGGTGGACTAATTTGGCTTTAAATGTATTGAAGTTTAAATCAAATATGTCAGCGACATCACTTAGTTCATTGTCTAACCTATGTGTTCTTTCTAACACAGAATTCGTAGCGAAGTTATTGTTGTAGAATAAAATATTCCGTCTGGTATATTTTGGAGGTATATGTAAAGATATAGATACAGTCCAACCTTGAATGAACAATTTTATATAATAAAAGGAGATCAAATATTTTTCGCCTTTCAGATAATTTCGATAAGTTAAGTATACTAAATT
Organism: Hesperophylax magnus; assembly: GCA_026573805.1. Lineage (NCBI taxonomy): Eukaryota > Metazoa > Arthropoda > Insecta > Trichoptera > Limnephilidae > Hesperophylax > Hesperophylax magnus. Next base: position 2,018,243 of record JAIUSX010000202.1, on the reverse strand, counting down.
ATATATTTGTATCAAACTGATAAGTTTTCTTTAAACATAACTAACTAAATAACCATCACGCCGTTTCTCGGCAAGGGTAGGCAGAGAGGACGGACCGCCAAACAACTCAGTCTTGCACACACTCCTTGCCTCATTCACATTCATACATCGTCTCATACATACTCTTCTATTGTTCTGACTCTTGACATGGCCCGACTCAAGTATCTGATTCACTTGGTCGTGCCATGTATTCCTCGGGCGTCCCCGACTTCTGCTACCATTCACATTTGCATCGTATATTCTCCTTACACTCCTTTCTTCGCTCATTCGCTCTACATGCCCAAACCATCTAAGCGTCCCTTTCTTGATCTTACTCATTACGCTTACATCAACCTTGCACTCTTTGCGGATATCCACATTCCTCACACGATCATACATGGTTTTACCACACATACGCCTCAGGGATCTCATTTCAACAGCATTCAATCTACTTTCATCCTTTCTTTGCCAGTTCCATGCCTCACTTCCATACATCAGGGTAGGTACCAGCAATCCATTGTGGACTGTTAACTTCGCTTCTTTGGACAATTTTTTGTTAGCGCCAACTGCGTTCAGTCCTCCATTAATGGAGTTACCTGCATTTACTCTTCTTTCAATATCTCTGTCAGCCTTCCCATCTCTCTAGAACATACTTCCTAAATACACAAACTCATCACCTGCTCCAAGTATTCCCCATTACAGCTATATTGCACACTATAACGAGGTCAGATAAATATGTTTCTTGATAAATTTGCGATGATTTCTGGCGATGTTACTGTGTATGTCGTACTGGAACAATGGGGACGACTAGTAGCTGTATCACCATTATGAATCAACATGGCTATATTAAGTACTTCGGAACGAACAGTCAATTTTTGAATAATAGAAAATGATTTTGTTATTGGTAAAAGCGAAGTGAAGAATGAACACTGTCTAGCTCGTCGGTCGACCGACGGTCCGCATGCGCACGCGCTCTATTGACGATTCTCGTGCGCACTGCGTAGCGATAAAAGCATGCGTACGGTCGGTCCTGCAACGAACGATTTATGAAATTTCATACAAATGACAAGCGCGACTGACGTACGCACCGACCGTCGGTCGAGCACTGCAACCGGCCTTAGTGATGGACGAACCAGTAGATCAGTATCTAATCTATAGTTAGTAATAAGACAGCATTGTATGTTTGTATATAGGTGATTGAGGTGATTTTTCACAAAAATGGTGCTATACAAATCATACAAATATTATTATTATTCAAATCTGTTCACCAAACACAATTAAAGCCATTTCGAGTAACGTCTCAATTCTGAATGTTGGTCTTTCACCAGGGCGTTACTGAAAGTATCTAACACTCTGGAACGTGTTGCAAATAAACTTTTAAAAATTTAATATTAAATTAATAAATTGTGAAATAACACAAATTAATAAAAAAAATCACTACTAAGGGTAATCCTCAAAAAACCATTTAGATATCATAGCGATGCACTATTTGAAGAGTTCTTGATGTTAGACAACTATACATGAGAAAATTAATTTTAAACACCCATCAACAACGCCACCTCTACCCATCTATTAACCACTCCACGACACCCGCCACTCACGGAGAAATCCAATTGTACCACTCACAACTAAAACATCTCTCGCTCAAAGACACTTCTCATTCTTAGGTCCAAAACTATACAACTTCATGCCTGATGCTTGGAAAAGGGAAAACACAGCTATTCTTCATAAATTGACCACTAATTGGTTTCATCAATTAGGTAGAAAGGAGAGTGAACTTTTTCTACACAAAAAATGAAATCAAACACAAACCAAAAACAACAACAAAAACTCCAACAAAAAATAAACCATGTAAAAGATACCTTTATGTTCTAATCTTTATCATTATGTGTATATATGTACTGTCGCGCGTCGGACCTGGGGTGCCCTGACTTTCCCTCGGCCAGCTCAGAGCGGGGCATGAGACGTCTCTCTCATAGTCAGGGTTCGGGGTCAGCGCGAGGCTCAAGAATCCATATCCCACCGTCTACACAAAACACTCCCATACGACTGCTATTCCCAAATGAAAGAGGTTAGGTTTTTATGAATCAACATTGTATTTGAGCGGCAAAATGGACATTACACGGGTGAATAACAATAGAATACAGGTTGTTACATCCTAACTGGAATTATCATCAAGGGGTTCCCTAATCTCTCTCTGGGGAATAATTAACAGCTCTCTCTCTCTAGACCGACAGGCAGCGTGGACGAGTTTAGGTTATTAGCGGACACATTCAAGGGGTAATAGGAAACGTAAGAGACTCACAGCGTGGTGTTGTCGGGGTATCCTGTTGATTGTAGGGCTGAGCGCCGTGTTTCAAACAAACGGTGCCAGCCTGTCGATGTTCAAAGCGCGCCATTCTCGTACATTATGCTTTTCGACCGTGCGGTGCGAAATTGGGAACGCGGACACCGGAACGCGCACACGTCCAGCTAGGTCAGAGGTCGGGGCGTAAGAGGGGGGAGCGAGGCGCTAGGTCGCCGGGGGTGGGGGAACTCTAGCGGATCTTTTGCGCGTTATTAACTACGTTTGGTCCAGCAACCAACCTGATAGTTCCCGCTACTTAGGCTAGCAACTGTAGGATCTTCGCGCCTAAAATCTGTTATATGACAGTACCTACCTAGTACTTTTAAATTAGAATGCTACCCAAGCAGCAGTTAATCTTATGTTTAATTGGATATTTTATTTTATTCTATTTCTTCTCTTTGTTATTCATATTTGTACAAAACATGTTAGTAGGCTTAGGCACCAGTTAAAAGTACAAATACCTATTATTTCATTATTATTTTAATACTATACTTATCAAACAACTTATCAAAATGTTAATACTCATCCTAATTTGACTGTCTTAAAACGGGAATCCTCCTAGTTGGGCAGTCAAAACATTTCTTAAATAATGTATAATCTTTTACTAAATACGAAAAATTAAAAAAATTATTATATTCTCTTATGAAAGGAAGCAAACACTTTGTGGATTGACATTATTATTAATTTTGTTTACCTTGTAATTGTCCTCTGTCTTTTAATTCAGTTTATATCTTTATTGTCCTGAAGAAGATTGAGTGCAACCGGTCGACCTATATAACTCAAGAAACTGGTTTAAAACATTTTTTTTTTTCATTTACTATGCTAATGTATTATTAATTATTTTTACATATTTGCAGGTTGATGTAGAAGCGTTTACGAATCAGCCCTCTCCTTTCTCGGAGCTATCGAGATCTTCACTTCTCTCCGTACAATGTTTACAACGTAAAAGTGTTAGCAATGGCAAACGAAAATTCAAAATATACACTCATCGCCCGTCCAAAACTTTACTAACTAACGAAGATTCGATAAACATTGAAGCACCTAATTCACCTTTGGAAGATCCGACCATTAAAACAGAAGTCTTAAACATTGTACATGCACCACAAGATAGTGAAGATTCGTTTAAAATAAATAAATGTCAACGAAAAGCAGTTTTGAATTCGAATGATCGAAAGTCACTAAACACTTCTATATCGAACGATGATGACGACTCGCATAAAACAAGGAACGTAAACCATTTGAAGTCATTTGATGATGAATCACATAAAAAGAATAAACACAGACATAATAGTTTTAATTTGAATGATGACGACTCACATAAATCAAATAAACGCAGTCGTAATAGTTTTAGTTTGAAAGATGACGGCTTGCTTAAAACAAATGAATGCAGATGGAACAACTCAAATGATGATGACGACGCACATAAAACAAATGAACATAGACGGAACAATTTGATATCTAACGATGACGACTCGCATAAAACAAATGAACACAGACAGAACAATTCAAAAGATGACGACGTGCCTAAAAAAGATGACAGCAGATGGAGAAATGTTAATTCAAATAATGAAGACTTTTTTAAATCAGACCAAACACAGGACGTAAATGCGCATGAATTTATAAACATCAGCAATGTTAAAGTGGAAAATGATGACTTAAGTGATTTTTCTCAACACAACGAATCTGGTTATGACGAGAAAGAAGAAAAAGTGAGAGTCGTAAGATTTAAGAAAAGATTATCAAAAAAGGAATTGCTTGGAGAAAGAGAGACAGGCGGTAAAGATAGAGTGGAAATTAATTATGAAGAGACTGACGAGAACCATCTCATCATTTCCATCAAGACGGAACCTGGGCCCCAGGAAGAAGACGGTGAAATACCGTATACGGATATAGATGTCGACCTCCCAAATGTAAAGAAGGAATGTTTGCAATATGCGGAGAGTATTCCGTCAGCCAGTAAGTCTCATTTCATATGCTAAGAATGTAGGACATATAATTCGGATGTTCTAAATTCACGACCGTTATGAAATGTCGTGCCGGCTGGACTAAGCTTATTCCTCAAGTTTCACCTCGATTTGTGACCTGGTTTAAGTAACATGCTTTATTATACATATATTAAAAAATACACATATATTCATGGAAGAACACATCATTCCATTGACTAAAAACAAACACAATCCGTACTGAAGATGTTTAAGAACAAATGATTTTTCTTTCTTGAAGAATCAGTCCCTGAAGCGGACATCTTTGTATTTCTTATTTTTTTTAAATAAATTCTTAAGTGTGTTATGCAAATACCCGCTTCTAAGTAGATACATTTGATGGTATCTTCAATGGTAAATATTTTCAGGAACCTATTTTTATATTCACCTATTTTGGAGGTTATACTTATCAATATATTACCAATAAGAGGTGTTATTTTGATATTCAAGAAAAATGCCATTTTTTATATAAATGATCGAATGTTTATTTCATTATAAAGAGGAAGGTATGCCGTTAATAGTGAAAAATAACATTAGTCAAATGACCACCACGACCACGCCTACAGGACCATATCCTTTTCATGAAATTTTCCATAACCAAATCGCAAAGTGGCTGCCTTATGTCCTCGATAGCCTCACGAATTCGATCTTTGAAGTCTTGAATCGACGCTGGGCTGTTGGCGTAGACCTTCTCTTTCAAGTGGCCCCAAAGGAAGAAGTCGCAAGGTGTGAAATCACAAGATCTCGGTGGCCAATTGTGATCACCTCTTCGAGAGATAACACCGTCCGGAAACTTTTCCCGTAAAATATCAATGGTTTCGTGACTTGTGTGGCACGTAGCGCTGTCTTATTGAAAGTGAACGTTGTCTAGATCAATACCATCCAATTCCGGCTATTAAGAATCATTAATTCCTTAATTAATATTCAAAATAACACCTCTTATTGGAAAAGCCTATATATCAGTAGGCAGAATAAGATGATTAATTAAAAGGATAAAGGTCACAACTAGGAACTCAGGATCTATTGTCGTCCTGGGGGATACGTCTTTAGTATAATCAAGTCTTCAAATCGTGTTCTTAATCCTGAATTCAGTGACATTTATCTTTTTATTTGTCTCGATCTTGTTCTGTTTCATGTTTTTATTTTATTTAAATCTTTCTACTAACACAAATACGTTTTGATGTATATCAATTATCGATATAAGTATTGTTGTTTCACAAATGAAAGAATATCTTTGTTTTAAACCACTTTATTACATTTATATACGTCGACCGGTTTCGGTTGAACTCAACCTTCATCAGGACAGTACAAATATAAACTAAAATATAATACAGAGGAAGATTATTAAGTAAACAATAAAGAAAGAGAAAGTATATAAATGTGAGGGAGAGAGCATCAGGGCAGCGGAGTAGGTAGTGGGGTCGGGGAGGGGTGGGGATTACCCAGGGAGAAAGGAAACATCTTTAAAATAGGGCTTTTAGTTAGTTCTATCTGTTTGTTTAAAATTGGGTAATAATTTTTATTTTTATTTGCTTTTGAGATTTCCAATGATTCTAAATTATTGAGACGTATTCCTATTTTATTTTTATGTAGTATTTGAACTCCTGTCGTTCTATTAAATGTATGATTAGTATTAATTAGGTGTTCGGCAAATTCTGAAAAACCGGTATTTGTTAAACACCTGACATGTTCTTTTACTCGAATATTTACATTACGCGCGGTTTCACCAATATATATTGCCGGGCAATCGTTGCAATTAAGTTTGTAGATCCCAGAGTGGCTAAACGTATCTTCTTTATCTTTATATCTATTTAAAAATTTGGCTAAGTTATTATTAGTTGTTTCGTTTATCCAGGTAGCATTAAATTGGAGACAGTTACCATCAAGGCGGATCTTGGACCCCGAGAAGATGAAGGGGGATATCCTTACGTGGAGATCGACATTGACCTGCCGGATATAAAAAAGGAATGCTTAGAACGTTTTGAAAGAATTACCCACACAGCAGGTAAAACCGATTATTGAGAACACGTCAAATAATTCATGCTCTCCAATTTTTTACGTTTTCATGAATTCAAAGTGCTTATGTTATCTGGTATCACTCTATTCTCACCGGTATGGTTTAGCAATGTACGTATATTTTACAGGTTGCATAAATGTGCAACCTGTAAAAAAGGCGTTAACCATCAAGGCGTATCTTGTACCCCGTGAAGATGGAGGATGATAAATTTCCGTGGCCTTCGCGATGTTAAAAAAAACTACTTAGAACGCATTGAAAGCCTTTCCCAGACTGCAGATCAAACCACATTTCTTTGTAAGTTTTAATAATTCCAGATGCTTGTTTTGAAAAAAAATTATTTTTGTTGATTTTCTTAAAATTACCGGTTTCGCTTAGTACAAGCATTTTCGGTTCCATGATAAATCAACACACTGACGATTTATCACACATTTTAAAAGTGATATAAATTCATTAGAAACGATGAAAAAAAAAACCAACCTAACCTAACCTACTTAACCTTTCCCTTGCTGTGCTAAAAAAATCCACGCGTTCCGGTGCTGTGTAGTCAATACACATCTCAAAATAAGCGATTAAGTATCGGAAAAATATTAATATTCATAACTAATCGATTATGTTTTATATCAAAAGTGATAATAATTGTATTTTAATTGCTGAAAACATGAAAAAACCATCGGCAGTTGCTAAAGAAACGTGCGGGGGGTCCACATCTAACAACGATTCGCGGCCGACTGGCTAGCGGCTGGCGGCTGGCACAAACACAGCTGTGCGGTCGTAGGTATCGATGGAATTAATCAAAATACAACTGCAGACGTGTGGATGTCTCATGTTCCCGCATAGCGAATTAAAGCGGGACATCAATAGCGTGTCATTTATTCGCACACACGGTATCACACGGTTGATTGTATTGGTGTATTTGTTCCCGATTTTTAACAAAAATCTCTAATTTTTAATTAAATTTGAAAACTATGTAAAATATTATTTTTTAATTCAGTGCATAAATGTATAACGGAGGAATACCTAAAATCTGAACCCAGAATTTATTATGTTTATAGAGTTATTAAAGTTATTAGAAGCAATGTGTAGTAAATGCACACCCCAGATAAGAAAGGTTAACTTATATCACTTTTAAAATATGTGTTACATCGTCAGTGTGTTGATTTATCCGGTCACCATTTTTATTTACATATGTTTAACGAATTAACTAAGCCTATTTACGCTGTACGTAGTTTATAGGACTTGTTTAGCTTCGTATATACGTATTTTTTCCTAATTTGTCGACAGATCTAAAGACGCATCCTGTGGAAAAACCATTATTTTTCTGTTTTCAAAAGAGCCATCTGACGAGCCACACGCCGACTCACAGTGGAAAAAAACCTTTTTTATGTTCCGAGTGCAACTATTCATGTTCTCGTAAGAGCCATTTGAAGGACCATATATTATCTCACAGTAAGGATAAACCATTTTTATGCTCCAAGTGCAACTATTCATGTTCTCTAAAGGGATATCTGACGCTCCACATGCTTACTCACAGAAGTGAAAAACCTTTTTCATGTTCCATATGCAACTTTTCATGTTCTGAAAAGAGCAACCTAAGGAGTCATATGCTGACCCACAGTGGAGAAAAACCTTTTTCATGTTCCATATGCAACTTTTCATGTTCTGAAAAGAGCAACCTAAGGAGTCATATGCTGACCCACAGTGGAGAAAAACCTTTTTCATGTACCAAGTGCAACTATTCATGTTCTCGAAAGAGCAATCTAAGGAGCCATTTGCTGACCCACAGTGGAGAAAAGACTTTCTCGTGTCCCGAGTGCAACTATTCATGTTTACTAAAGCGCCATCTTAGGAGCCATATGCTGACCCACAGTGGAGAAAAACTTTTCTCGTGTCCCGAGTGCAACTATTCATGTTTACAAAAGACCCAACTAAGGAGCCATATGCTGACCCACAGTGGAGAAAAACCCTTTTCATGTTCCATATGCAACTTTTCATGTTCTAAAAAGAGCAATCTAGGGAGACATATGCTGACCCACAGTGGAAAAAAACCGTTTTCATGTACCGAGTGCAACTATTCATGTTCTCAAAAGAGCAATCTGACGCACCACATGCTAAATCACAGTGGAGAAAAACCTTTTTCATGTACCGAGTGCAACTATTCATGTTCTCGAAAGAGCAATCTGAGGAACCATATGCTGACCCATAGTGGTGAAAAAACTTTTTCATGTACCGAGTGCAACTATTCATGTTCACGAAAGAGCTCTCTGACGCGCCACATGCTAACTCACAGTAGATAAAAAACTTTTTCATCTTCCGAATACAACTATTCAAGTACATAAAAGAGCTATCTGACGCGTCAAACGAGAAAAATCTTTTTCTTGTTCCAAGTGCAACTATTCAAGTTCTCATACGAGTCATTTGAAGAGACATATGCTGACCCACAGTGGAGAAAAACCTTCTTCATGTTCCGAGTGAAACTATTCATGTTCTTCAAACAAAAAATTGAAGAGACATATGCTGACCCATAGTAAAGAAAAACCTTTTTCATGTTCCAGATGCAACTTTTCATGTTCTCGAAAGATCCATCAACGGAGCCATATGCTCACCCACTGTGGAGGAAAACCTTTTTCATGTACCGAGTGCAACTTTTCATGTTCTCGAAAGAGCAATCTGAGGAACCATATGCTGACCCATAGTGGTGAAAAAACTTTTTCATGTACCGAGTGCAACTATTCATGTTCACGAAAGAGCTCTCTGACGCGCCACATGCTAACTCACAGTAGATAAAAAACTTTTTCATCTTCCGAATACAACTATTCAAGTACATAAAAGAGCTATCTGACGCGTCAAACGAGAAAAATCTTTTTCTTGTTCCAAGTGCAACTATTCAAGTTCTCATACGAGCCATTTGAAGAGACATATGCTGACCCACAGTGGAGAAAAACCTTCTTCATGTTCCGAGTGAAACTATTCATGTTCTTCAAACAAAAAATTGAAGAGACATATGCTGACCCATAGTAAAGAAAAACCTTTTTCATGTTCCAGATGCAACTTTTCATGCTCTCGAAAGATCCATCAAAGGAGCCATATGCTCACCCACAGTGGAGGAAAACCTTTTTCATGTACCGAGTGCAACTATTCATGTTCTCGAAAGAGCAATCTAAGGAAACATATTCTGACCCACAGTGGAGAAAAACCTTTTTCATGTTTCATGTGCAACTTTTCATTTTCTCGAAAAAGCCATCAGAGGAGCCATATGCTCACCCACAGTGGATAAATACCTTTTTCATGTACCGAGTGTGACCATTCATGTTCTCGAAAGAGTAATCTAAGGAAACATATTCATTTTTCATGTTTCATATGCAACTTTTCAATTTCTCGAAAGAGATTTCTGGCGCCACATATGCTCTTTTCCGAGTCTAGCTATTCATGTTCTCGAAATAGTAGATTAACGCAACATATGCTAACTCACAAAAAGGATTAACTTTTTTCATGTTCCGAGTGCGAATTTTCTCGAAACGGAAATTTGATGAGACGTATGCTGACTCACAGTGTAGAAAAACCATTTTCATGTTCCATGTTCAACAATTCTTATTGTAAAAAAAAAAACGTTTGAAGGGTCATATGCTGACTCACCATGAAACAGGCAGTCGCTTACTATGGTGATTTAATGTATCATATATACATCAATTTTACAATGTTTTATCATGTATTTTATGAATAAAATGAACAGGAGAAAATAACCTTTTTCATGTTACGAGTGCCACACATTGATTTACTCAGGAAAAACCTTCCTCGTGTTCCAACTGCAACTATTCATTTTCTACAAACGGACGACTTAAAATTCACTGCTGTTCTCACGGTGGAACCTGGTTCGTGTGTTTATAGATATATATACATGTTAGATATTTAGATATTGTATTTTTAGATATTTTAATATATCCGGGCATTTCTGTTTGAGTGTGGGAGGGTTGTTGACACTGTCGCGTTTCGTATGTTTTTGTCTAGTTTTTATGAGTCCGCTGTATTAGATTCGAACACACATGTTTGAAATATACTTGTAAATGTATTTCTATATTTATATACATAAATATATTTATATATATATGTGTGTATATAAATATGTGCATGTGTGTGTAATCTATCTTTACGCATATCTTTTTCTTCTTTCCATTTAGGTCCAATTTACGTTTATATTTGTAGCGTCGATATTAATCCATTGAATAATTAATAATAAACCGCTCGACCTACTCCCGAATCATGTACCTGCATTCCAGTTCGCCTCGTAAACAAGAAGCTACCTACGTACTTCAAGTACCGACCTGCCTATTGATGACAATAACACTGAAGTCCGTCTCGAATACTACGAGAACTCGCCAGAAGGTTCGAGCCTACGGCCTAGGCATAATTGCCAAGTCGTCGAAAGTTCGCGAATGATCCAGATCGAGCGAGTGTCTTCGATTTAGTTGCCATCCATCTACCCACTGCTACCGTCGGCCGTCTAGTATAAATAGGCCCGACGCAGCGAGCATATTATCAGTGTTCAGTAATTACTATCGTCCGGCTGCACCTACCTACGATTTACTACGGCTTAGTCTCGCGCGCATTCCATTCCTTTGTACATAACAAACGTCAAATATTGTGAGTAAAATCAGCTGACAACTTATCAATAAACGCTATACCGAGTGAGAGATCTTTTCATTTATACCCCACGATAACTACATATTTAATTCATATGTTTACACTAGACTTAAGACAAAATTTTATTTATTTTAGACAAAATAACTCTGTTCCATTGGTCACCATGAAACGGGCAGCCGCCAAGTGTGGTGATTTAATATGAAAAAAATATATAAATTTTTCGATTGCAACTATTCATGTTTACACGTTTTTCTTTTGACCTAAATGTTCATTTCTGAAAACAGCGAATAAAATAAAATACTTATGAACAATAATTAATAAAACACCTCTATTGGGAAGATCAGATCTGTCATACAAAAATGCAAATTAGGAAATTATTTCATATGAATTTTAAATTTCTCATCAAAGAAAAACTTTAACTCGATATATTGAACATACGTAAAGTTTATTCTACAATATGACATTATCAGTTGGGGAGCAACTTACAAACCTACCCCCATAAAATTAAAAACTCATAATCATTACAATAATACTTTCAAAAACCTTCGTTTTTTTCCCATTGAACACTTTTTCGTAGAATTCAATGTGAACGAAGTTATATAAAGCAATTAAATCTATAGAAGATTATAAACTCTTAAAAAAAGACTTAACGCTTTACGTGCTTGGTGTGTTGCCAACAGAATGGAACTGAATATAGCTAAGTACATAGTTATGACAACAAACTAAAGTTCAACCAACACATTCAATACATTTAAGTAAATCAAATAAATTACTCGGTTTTAATAAGAATTATAATATCCTAATAATTCTATTAAATTCGTTAATACGCAGTGTTTTTGAGTATCGATCAACAGTCTGGAATCCATACTATATTACACAGGTATCTAGACTTGAATCTGTACAAAGAAAATTTACACGGATTTTGTCTTATCAATCAGGTGTCTACCATCCACTAGTATTAGACGATTAGGAACAAAGACATATTTCAAATTTGGGAGTCTAGTTAAAAGACGAAACATTAATGACCTCGTAATGCTTAAAAAATTGTGATTAATCAAGTAGATTGTAACTTAATATATCAAATGAAGTTAAACGCCAGGCCCAAATTCACTAGAAACCTTGACATATTTTGGATCGAAATTTTCGCCAATAACACTGGATATTTTAATCCTATGTCTAGAATGTCTCGATCATACAACGATCTTGCTAAACCACAAACTAGTATAGATATTTTGGAAAATAATATAACTTATTTCAAAAGATATCTCCACAATCTCTGAACCTACAAAAATATATATATTATTTGTCGATTTTTGATGGTTTGATATTTTCTGTTATATACCTAATTTAAACATATTTTTTAAAATTATGATATCTTTTAATTTTTGTAATATTAAACTTTGTTTAAAAAATACTAATATTGTTGTGTTTGCTTCTGTGAATGTGCAAATGTGATAACTGCAGACGCATTAGTATTTATATGTTAAGTTATTTTATACTTCCCACAACAATGTACTTTAAATATCCTGTTTGTGCTTCAAGAAAAATTAAAAAAAAAATTCTAAATAAAAAAATTAAAAAAACAATTGGTTCATTTCACAAAGACGAATTCTGAGGAAAATTTATTCTAACATCCTAACATTCTTGAGAAGCAGAATAATTTATCAAATATATATTGTTGAGAAAATAAGCATTACTACAAATCAATTGTACAAAATAACGAAATGCAAATGCTTGGTGATCATGTCAACCAGCCTACTTCTTTTGTTAATGATTTAATCAATCAGTCTACTCCATTTACTGATGGTTTGGTAAACCAGCCTTCTTCATTTGATAATAAGGTGGTTGGTCAGCCTTCTTTATTTGCTAACGATTTTGTCAGCCAGTCTACTACATTTGCGAATAACTTGGTCAACTAGTCTTCTTCATTTGCTTATGATTTAGTCGGCCAGACTACCTCGATAGCTTATGATTTGGAGATCCAGCCATCTTTGTGTACTGCTTTGTGTGATTTATTCAACCAATCATTTAGTCAATATTTTTGCAATATAGGCTCGAACTTAGCAAATAAAATCAAACAATTTTCATTTATTGCCGAAAAACAGTGTGGAATGAAAATGTCCTGACCATAGCCTCCCCACAAATACCTCATCGGGAAATGAACTGATATCAAACAAAGCAATTAAATATCAGAACATATCTACTAAATGAGCTAATCTACCCACTGACCTACCTTGTAAATCTTTCAATAAGAAAAGGTATTTTTCCCACACGTCTTAAAATTGCTACGATTATTTCAATACACAAAAGCGGTCCCAAAAATGATATATCTAACTATCGGTCATTTAGTCTATTACCTACACTATCGAAAATATTGGAAAAAGTTATAAAAAAAACAAATGGTTAAATTTTTGGATGAAAATAAAATATTATCAACGAAGCAATATGGTTTTAGGGAAAACCTGGGTACTGGTGATGCTATAGCTAAAGTAACAAATACAATTATAAAAAAAACTGGATGAAGGTAAAAAATGCTTCGCAGTTTTTATTGACCTTCAAAAAGCTTTTGATACAATTGACCATGAAATACTATTTTTTAAATTAAAAAAAAATGGAATGACTCAAATAACTATAAATCTACTTGAAAGTTACTTAACTGGAAGAGAGCAGTATGTACAAATTGGTAAAAAAATGTAGCAAAACTCTATCAACCAAGTACGGTGTCCCTCAAGGAAGCGTATTGGGTCCAATACTATTTCTCATTTATATTAATGACCTAATGAATCGTCCCATTGAAGGAGACATAATGAGCTTTGCAGATGACACATATTTGACATATTCTTGACATATTCTATGAACAAATTTGGACAAGCACACATAAAAAAGCGGAGCAAGGTCTGACTGTACTCCAAAACTGGTTAAAAGCAAACTCCTTTACATTAAATGTGAGTAAAACTAAATATCTAACATTCTCTAAAAAAAAGAGGTCGACCAACGAATGAGCATACACTCAAATTACATGAATTTCTAAACAAATATTCGCAATGTTCTTGCCCGCATATAGTCCAAAATAAAACAATTAAATATCTTAGGATCGTAATTGACGACGAACTTCATTAGGATGCACACGTCGAAGGAACCTCAAAAAAGCTAACAAAACTCATCTATTTCCTCAAAAAATTACGAAATATCTTGTCAACTACAGATGTAAAGAGAGGATATTATGCTCTATGCCACTCTCTATTGGAATATGGAATAATAGGATGGGGCTCAGCTTCATCAAACCATCTTAAACAACTGAAGAAAACTCAAAATTGGATCATAAAAACCTTATAAAAGCTCCCCATAAGGACGCCAACTACTGATATTTTTAATCTATTTGATGTTCCAAGTTTACAAAAAATCTATGTTAAAAATATTCTAGTTCATCACCTAAACAATAAACCAGAGGCAAACCCCTCTCACGATCATAAAACCAGAGCCAAGCAAACAGACATACTAAATATTCCTAAATGTAATTCTACCTTTGGACAAAGATGCTCTGAATTTTTAGCAATAAAATTATATAATAAACTCCCTCTCAACATCAAACAAAGGAAAACGAAAAAAAACTACATTCAGGACATCAAATCTTGGCTTAAGGAAATAGCGGAAGAAGAACTAGAAGAATATATTAAAAACATCATCTTAGTCGCTGAAAACGTATACTAACATATAAAGTCCCCCTCAGCACAGGATCTCCTAGTGAGGAGGACTTCAATGATCTGTTTTAATTTTATATGTATTTTTTTTCTTGTGCCGTACAAAAATGTGCCTAATTATTTAAAGAAGTGACTAAATAAAAAATTTCAAAAAAAAACTACTACATTTGCTTATGATTTTGTTAACCTGACTACTTCATGTGCTTATGAGTTTGTCAACGAATCTACTTCATTTGCTAATGATTCGTCTTACAGAGTCGACAACATATTATGACGCTTTGGTCAGTAATTTTACAACCAACGCCAGAGGGATAACAATTTATTTATTTATTTTTACTGTGTTTTTACAGATGTTCTCTTTTACGTGAGAGCTATCCAGTTATAAAAACTCAGTTAAGTTACAATCTAAAAATTACATACACACAGGCAAAAATGCAATTAAATACAGGTTACGTACAATTAAAAAACCAAACAAATAGTGAACTTTTTTTGAATTTGTATAGATTATAGACGAAAATATCTACTTCAGCACACTCAATCTTATTGTACAGTCGACACATTTGGATCAGAGGGCTAAAGTTAGCGATATTATTTTTGAATATATTCACGTGAAAAATGCTATTGTGTCAAACAATGGGAATTGGGGACATTTATTTCAATATTGCCAAGACATAATGAGATATCAAGATGGCCGTGGATAATTTTATTCAAACATATTAGGTCAGTCAATTGCCTTCTTATTTTAAGTGTATTAATCTTAAAGTATTCACGACGTGCGTCATATGATCTAAGATGATCAATTAGTCCACATTTGAAAGATAATAGTCTTAGCATTTTTTTAAACTGATTCTAAAATGTTTTCATACTTGCAATAATGTTGAGTCAAATAGTGCTTCCATATTGAAGTTTACTTCTAATTGAGGCATAGGAAAGGGTTAGAATTGATAGAGGATCTTTGAACGGATTTAAATCCCATCATTTTAAGTGATTTGGACTTATTTGGACTTGAGTAATTCCTAGATCTCTTATAGAAGACACTTTTTTGAAAATAATCTTATTAATAACATTGGAACAATTCTAATATCATACTTCGAATAAGATGGTAGTTCTTATTCGAAGTATGATACAGTTAAAAGTGATCGAGGGGGATAGGGTCCCTTTAGCTCAGTGGTAGAGCGGTGACCGGCAAACATGGGTCCTGGGTTCGAGTCCTAGATGTGACCGTATCCATTTCTGATTTTTCTGTTTAAGGTTTTCGTTTATAAATCGCTTATATTGTCTTCAATAATTAAATATTACAATTTGAGGTTTTACTCAATAAAGTTATTCCGAAAAATAAAGATGAAAAATATTAAAAGAATATATATTTGCTATGTGTTCTCCATCATCAAGATGCATTACTTTAGGAATGCAATTGGTTTTTCGTAATGATTTTGAGTATGACCAGAATACCTTTTATCATGCAGACCACTTTCAACAGAGTTAATGTATGATTTATAACATTAACTTTTCTTAAATTAGAGAATTCTCTATAATCTGATGCATTATTATATTTTTTTACCTTAAGTCTAACCTTGTTTTTTTTCTTAAGAAGAGCAATCAATTGCTGATCAAACCAGACAGGATATTGATTTTTTGATTTAATAACATTTTTTATAAAATTTTCGTCAATTATTTCCCACAATTTTTCATAAAACAAGAGAACCATGATATTCACATTTATATTATTAAAAGTGTTATCCAATTAACCGACAGTAGATCTTGTTGACATTTATTATAGTTTCCTTTCCTGAAGTTATACTTTGAATCATTTTTCTTATTTTCTAAGAAATTTATTATTTTTTTTTTTACCTTAATTTCAAATGAAGGGTGATAATTATCTAATTTGGTTAAGCCTGGTGAGGTATGTATATCTATGTTAATTTTATCAGACAAAATAAGGTCTAATAAATTTTCATTTCTATTGAGTACATAGTTGAATTGATACAAATTACAAATTGATAAAAGGTTGACAAGACTGTGTGCTTTCTGGCTTTAATAATTAGAAGGGAAAGGACATTATTTTTAAACGAAGTGTCAGGTTACTATTTAATTTCTGGCAAATTGAAATAACCTATAATAATAAACTGTGAATTGGCATTTAGATGCCTTAAATATTGATCCTGTAATTTTACGATCTGACTGCAATAATTACCAACAGTTACATTAGTAGGAATGTAGACGACACAAATAAAAATTAAGGAGTTTGAATGAGTATTGGACTTGATCATGAGCCACAAATCTTCATTGTCACTTTCCCACTCAGTTTTTCTGGAAACAAGAATTTTATTAGAAACGGCGGCTAGAACTCCACCACCTTCTTTAGACACAGATTTGGTGGACTCGCGATCTCTTCTAAATAATAGGTATGTATCTGTCATCAAACAATTCTCCACTGAATACTGTTGAGTTCAACCATGTTTCGGTAAAACAAATGATGTCATAGTTATTAATTTAAATTTCATTACGTACACTGACAGCCTTTGTTCGAATACTCCTCACGTTTTGATAAAATATATTGAATATATTGAATGCACCAACAGTAAGTAACCCGTCATCTTTTTCTGTGTGATTAGACGCCATAGTAGGTCATGCTAACTTGCATATCAATCGTGGCTTTTTGTGCAGGGCAGACTCTATCTCCCGTGGCATGGTTTGCTGGTTTCATGAAGCGAGTGCAGGTCGCACAGATGGCAGTTTGTGAATTCTTGGGGCAATCCATAAAATCATGTCCGGTCAGAGCGCAGTGGCGACAAGTTTGTTATTCTTGTGTGCAGAATTTTCTGGTATGGCCGTACTGGTGGCACTTGAAACATCGTGTGGCTCCTATGTAATCACGGGCGTGGCAGACATTCAACCCAAGGAAGCATAAGCCGCTTTCTATTAATACCTTTCTTGCTTCTGGATGACACGTAATTATCATATTCATAGCGCTGGAATCTTTTTTGGCGAATAGGGATACTCTCCTCATAGTACGTATGTGATCTTTTTGGAGAGGTTGCATTTCCCATAATTATTGTCGAATATTTTTTCTAATAGTGCAGAATCACTCGTGGGTTCGCCTTTCGGTACATCATATACTACTATTTTAGGGAGTTTTCCCATTGGGTTTATCATTTTGATCCCTTTGGCGTTCAATTTTTTTTTCACCTTTTTGATATTCTCCACCCCTCCGCAATTGGTTGTTTGTATTGCAATTCCTGCGCCCTTTATTTTTTGGGTCCTTACCAACTGAAATGCATCTGTTTTTGGGTTAAGAATTGAGGTAAGGTTCATCTGGAGTTCCTCAGATGTCTTCCCTTCTGGTATATTCTGGTAAAATAGAATGGTTGGTCCTAAGGAAAGGAGTTCTCTCTCATAACCATTCATTGAGATCGATTTTGAGGCAGAAACTACTGACTTAAATGCAAGTGCACCAGCAATTAATCCTGCATAAGTATTTCTATTAGGATTTTGCTCAAATGTGGGAATGTTTGATAGATTGGCTGTTTTTTTCTATGAGCTTGTCCAATTTTCCTTTAATTCCCTTTTGGACCTGTGAGAAAGTTTGAGCAGTATTATCCATCGAATTTATATCAATCACAATTTTCCTATTTTTTCTAGAGCACTGTTGATGGCAGATCGATCCTCTTTGTTAATCATGTTTTTTCCCTCATTCATTATATGCTTGATGCTGTCTATCATATACTATATTATTTGCTTGATAGTATAGGATCCAGAACATTCATAACATTAGAATGGTTTTTTCTCTATTTCAGTTTCAATCCAAACATTAATGGGCTTTAAAATAACTTCAGTTTGGTTTGTGGGACTTGATGCAGACCTGACACTTGAAAGGTTTTCCATCTCCTGCGCATTGTGGACACTTAATTGGTTTGCTGATTCGGACAAGCGCTCACCATGGAGGCTCCTAAAAGGAGACTCCGATCTATGTGAATAAAACGAGGCAGCGAGTTCTTCATGTTCGTGCACGCTAGCTTGGCTCGAAGATTCTCTGGTTCCTGTCGTTGTGCTATAATTTGTTGAGATTGTAGTATGATTGATATTTTAGCTGAATCATCCTCAGACTCAGAGGAGCACATGATGAATTATTTTTTCCCGTGACAGTAAATACCGTCACACACTTCAAAGAATATCCATAAACTGAAACTTTGTTGATTAGAATGGGAGTCGCTATATGCACAGCGACTAATCGACAGGGGGCGTGGCCAACATTTCCGAGCATACCCGAAGGGAAGTGTTTCGGCGCTTTATTTGAAATTGGTTCTTCGTTCAGATTTTTTTTGTGACGTCACGGCCGAGCATTTCCGAATATTGCCGAGCAGCCGATAGCTAATTTTCATCTTTCATTTCATACGATTCTTGCACCTTGATTTCATTTGGTTAGATTACATTACTATAGGGCCAAAATCATAAAGTCGATTCCAAAGCCTTAATAAAGACTGTTTGGTATAGCAACCACATTCTAATTCCTGCAAATATAATTAACTTTTGGACAATAAAAGACTTGTGGTAGGTCCTATGTTCAAATTTTGTACAGATTCGTATTAGGCCTATATATACTCAAAGTATCTAATCTTTTTACATTACAAAACAGTACACCTATGGGAAAGTAAAACTAGCATTATTTGGAGTCAATGTGAAAATTTGGATGCCATATAGCATTTTGAAGGATAAGTGAGCAATGAAGGAAGTTGGGCAATTCATTGATACATTTATTTATTTATTTATTGGACAATTTGTATAGCGCCGCTTTTATGATATATCACCTAAGGGGCGCTTTACAGTTGATGCAGGTATTACAAAAATATAAATATTACAAAAAAACTGAATTTAAGTTGATACATATAAGCTGCATATTTGATATTATTTTATTAATGGAAAATAATACATTACACCACACAAAGGAAATATAAACATTGAGGGAACAAACCCCTTTAAAAACATGACAGATAAACCCTGAATTGAGCCGATCAGGTTCTGCCTCATCCTGAAATTTATGTTTAATAAATTGCTCCAACAATAGACACATCTCGTACTGAGGAAACTCCAGCTTCAACAAGCCTGAATTTCTTTTGAATCACAAACCATGTTACACAAACCTAGCGTAGCCGCTTAACAATTTGAAAACTGGGATGTTTTTCTTGCCTTGACGTAAGCAGGCGGTATAAAAGGGACTTAAGGGACACTTTCTTTTGAATCACAAACCATGTTACACAAACCTAGCGTAGCCGCTAAACTAATTGAAAACTGGGATGTTTTTCTTGCCTTGACGCGAGCAGGCGGTATAAAGGGGGCATTTTCTTTTTCATCATAAACCATGTTACACAAACTTAGCGTAGCCGCTCAACATCGCAGAAATAGTTAACTTTAATAAAATTTGAGCGTAAAAAAATAAAATCCAGCCAATAAATTTCAATCACAACGCACACAATGCATGCATATTAGGTAAATACTAATTTGACGGAATTTAACATTAAAAAAAACTCGGAACAGCTCGGGTATGCTCGGATATGTTGGCCACGCCCCCTGTCGACTAGTCGCTGTGCATATAGCGACTCCCGATTAGAATTTGTGACACAAATTTTGTGATGGTTTACTGATAGCCCGGCTACACTACTCGCGAAGTTGATCGAAGTTGACCGAATACGATAGTGTGGGCACGAACTTCGCTTCGCTTCGGGCAACTTCGCTTCGCTTCGCCCGACTTCCGATTGTTGTCGGTAAATGCGCCCGAGTCAAAGGACTCGAAGCGTCACGGCATAAATAAACCAATCACTGACTGAGTTACTCGCGAAGTTGCCCAATCAAAACCGTTTTTGGTATCTGTGACTTTACGTCAAGGACCAGCACTCACCATTTCCGTTTATCGTCAGCTACATAAAAGGTTGGCAAAACTTTTATACAGCTCTCGGAAAACGTTGTGACTCCTCAAATCCTCAATTGCTTAAAAAAACAATCAATGAAAAGCAATTACAACAATTATAACAATTACACGACATAATGATAATTTTTGCACGTCCCGCACGATCCTGCCGAGAAGTTAATTATTTTAGACGTTTAATTTGTAAAAGCAAACACATCGAACGGCTAGAGACAATTGAATAAATTTTATGAAAAACAAATATTTAATACAATATTCCGACAAAATAGCGCCTATTAAAAAAGCTTAAGGCGATGCACTGCGTAGCAATGCTTATTCTTGTTTTTTGCTTTGAAAATTTCTTCACCTCATATATTCGCCCGCACTGGAACATTGTACACCGATCTGGACTCCTTTATGCCAAGCCCATATCGAAAGAAGAGAAAGATTTCAAAAAAAATGTTTTAAACACATAAATTATTAACTAAACTTACACTTCTCAAATTATACCGAATCCATTATATTTCATAATTTTAATTCCATCCAAACACGACATCTAATTTTTGATCAAATCTTATTGTTTGAAATTCTAAATAATGGTCTGGACTCACCAGAACTTACCATTTTAATAAATCTTCATATTCCGTCTAGATCAACCCGACAATCTAATTTAATTTTTCTACCCTCGTGTAGAACAAACATTCGAAAAAAATTCCCCAATTCCTCGTATATGTGCACAATATAATACAAAATTTAACAGCATTGACATTTTTTTAAATAACGTAAAGAAATATCGATATAAAGTAATGCGTACGACCGATTATTATGGAATGTATCGGGAGTATGGAATGTATCGGGAGCATCTCCTATCCTCTTTCTATTTTCATTTTCCTCTCCCCTTCCTTTAACACCAAATTAATTTTATGATATTAAAACTTCATTTCCAATGAACTTTAGTATAAGAAACTTTTGTGGCTTGACATTAGTTAAATTGTATATTAATACCTATCATTGTATATTATGTAAAAGCTATTTGTTTCTTACAAAATAACTAATAACTCAACCTGACCTTACCTAACTTATACTAATCTAAACTAACCCAACCCAACTAAACCTAACCTAATCTAACCTAACCTATCAAGTCTATCCTTAAAAGCCCCTTTATAATAGGAATAAGCGGTAAGAATAAGCCGTAAAGTCTTTTATAAAGAGATTTATGTGTTTGAGCAGGATTAAGAGAATGGATTGAATTAAATAATAATATCTATTTTAAATGAAAAGTGTTACTTTATTTAGTTTTTACATGAGCTTAATTAAATGCTGTTCGCGAGCGCGATTCGATCCGGAATGACTCACATCAATGCACGAGCATTGCCGAGGATTACCGAATCGCGCTCGACCCACACACCTGCACAGTTTCTACCTAACCGTGCATCCACACATTCGCCTACAGAAACATGCAGAACTCAGTTCGCCTTAATATTATGTATTTTCAATTGATACTCTATGGTATCTATTATTAGACAAGAGTGGTTTATTTATGTATTTGACAATCGAACAATAATTTTGTGATCAAGTATTTACGCGGAGTTAATAGATTCTTCCTTTTATGCGAGTGGTATATTTATGCTTTTATGATTACTGGAACGCACACTCCAACGTCGTTTTTTCCTCATTTTTTTCGTCAACTGTGTGTCTCCCATTGCAGCGTATGCTAGCCCCAGAATTGACAAAAACATTCCACATGCAACAATGTCTGATGTATCCATCGTTTCAATATTTATTTATATAAAACATTAAACTTTTATAAGATGGAGGAAGAATATACTATCGGTTGACAGCTAACATAGACAAATGACAGCGGCATAGTCACTTCTATGGACGTATTCTATTTTTTTTTTTTTTTTTTTTTTTTTTCGATTTATAATAAGCTGATCTTTATTGAATGAAATTTTTTTACATTTTTTTTTTTTTTAGACAATGTATAGATAGTCCCACGAAGCTGCCACATGGCTGCTTGTCTGCAGGTTCTATCTCAGTATACAGTTATAATACAATAAATAAAATAAATAACAGACTCTTACATACAATCGTCCCAAGTACACTAACACTTTGAATGACAATACGATAACATACATTCAAAAATACAAGACAATATAGCACATAGATAACACACATTCAAAGTAAGACATATACGATAACACAATGTAATAGAATTAACATAACACAAATAAAAAGCTTGCTAGTGAACAAAAAAAAAAAAATACATTCATTTATATTAGAATTTAAACTTTCAATTAATGTCTTTCCTTTTCTTATTTGTTTGCTCTATTTTTTATAGATATACAGATTTTTCATTTATAAGCCACATCTTTACAGTTTTCATGCTTAAACTCTTATTTTCTGAAAAAACAAATTTATTTTTGAGCTTATTAAAAATCACTGGTACACAGTACTCCAGCGTTCGGCTTCCATACTTATTTGTTATTTTAGGTATTTTCAGCCCTTTGTTTTCTGTAAGACGTGTGCTGTGACTATGTACCAGTGGTTTTTTATAAGTACTATCGCCCCAGTTATCTTTAATGGTAAGGAACCAAAATAAACCTTTTATTGGGAGCAGGCCCTCAGCACAATATAAGAGTTGCACATTGTGTCTTTGTCTATACATATTAGGTGATACAATTTTTTTAATGATAGAGGTTTGCAAATTTTGTACATACTTAATATATGTCATGCTTGTATTTCCCCAGCTTCTAATTCCATATCTAAGAATAGATTCTACTAATGAGAAATATACTAGTTTGAGTGTGCTATGAGGCAAGACAAATTTTAATTTATAGAAACTGTTTGCTAGAGCTCTTAGCTGGTTACATATTTTAGTAACTTGCTTATCCCATTTAAATGTGTTATCTACTTTTAATCCCAGATAAGTATACTCGTTGACAAAATCAATTTTCTCACATTGGCAGTTGGATATTATTTTTCTATGGATGCATTCAAAGTTATGTGCGGTTAGTTTGGGGATATTCCACATTTTCAAACTTGGTGATCTGATATACATGCATTTTGTTTTCTTTACATTTATAACCAATCCTACATCGTGTGCCCATTTTAGCAGTTCATCAAAGTCGGTTTGCAATTCTTGAATCGCTATTTGAGGATTTTCATGAGATACTACAAGTGCGGTGTCATCTGCGAAAATGAATCTGCGCGCCTTTCTAAATAGTTTCGACATAGCTATAACATATATAATATATAATTTTGGGCCCAAAATTGACCCCTGTGGGACACCAGACCTTACAAATTTAGATTTACTCATCTCATTCAATATTTTTACCCTCATTTTTCTATTTGATAAGTAGTTATTAAAAAAAGTTAGCAGTTTACCACGGATTCCAATAATTTGTAGAAATTTTATTATTTGTTTATGGCATAGTGTATCAAAGGCTTTAGAGAAATCAATAAAGAGTACAAGTACATGTTTTTGAGAGTTGAGCTGGGTGTTTATGAAATTAGAAAAATTATTAAGTAGTGCGTCACAGCTTTTTTTTTTCTGGAACCCGTACTGACATTTGTCAATGATACCAAATTTATTTAAATATCCATCTAGGTATATTGCTATATATTTTTCGAGAATTTTTTCCAAGGCAGGTAATAGGGAAATAGGTCTGTAATTATTTATAATTGAATGATCACCGCCTTTAAAAATAGGTCTAACAATACTAGTTTTTAATTCTTCAGGTATTTGGCAAGTATCAATTATTGTGTTTATAAAATGAGTAATTACTGGGCTCAGTATTTTTACATGTTTTTTTATATCATACATACGTATTTGGTCCAATCCTGGTGTTTTTGAGTTTTTCAATATTCCGATAATAGATTCGATTTGTTTTACGCTAGCTCTGGGTAGGTACATAGAATGCGGTAAATCGTCTAGCTGGCACGGAGACGCACGGACATCACATTTGTGTAGTAACTCATTTACTCCCTCATCAAAGAAGTTAGCAAAATTTTCTGCAACTTCATCCGTCGGTTTGGTCTTCAAGAAGAATTTAGATATAACTGCGTCACAACTGGATTTGTTTTTTCTTCCTAATATTTTGTTTATTTCGTTCCACGTTTTTTTTATATCCTTAAAACAATTATTGAATTTGTTATTGAAGTACGTTTTTTTTGCATCTAATATTTGCTTATTTAGATTATTTCTGTATTTTTTGTAGTCTTTTTCATAATTCTTGTTTGTTGGCATGTTTTTCCATTTTCTCCATAATTTATCCCTCGTTTGTATATTTTCTATGAGAATATCGTTCATCCAACTTTTTTGATTATGGCGATACGTATTTTTTACTAATTTTGTGATACTGCTTTTTTCGTAGATTTTTTTAAAGTGTGATTTAATGTCTTGATATATGATATCCGGATCAGTGTGAATTTGAATTGAGTTCCAATCAGTTTTTGTAATCATTTCTCCAACTTTTTTTTCAGATAGTACAGTGTTGTATTCATGGTGCGATATTTTGCTTTTGTCCTTAGTGTAAAGGTATACTACAGACACGGCAGTTATATAATGATCTGCTATCCTTGTTTCGCATACGCATGAGTTAATTTCACACTTTTCTTTTTCTCTAATATATATGTGATCCAGACACGTCGCAGTTGTGTAGGTATTTACCACCGCTTCTCTCGTAATGTCATATATACATTTCACTAGACCGTAATTAGCCATTAAATTTTCGTATTGCAGAATTATTGAGTCGTGTTTATTTAATAGGTTTAAATTAATGTCTCCAAGTATCAAGATGGTTTCCTTAATATCAATGTTTCGTATTATATTTTCGAGCTGTTGTAGGAAGGTTTTTTTGTTCGTGTTCGGGGGTCGATATAATGCAAATAGATGTATACGTTTGTGTTTGTTTACGGAGAAGGTTCCATAGACGCACTCGAATGTAGTAGCTATTATATCTTTTTTTTCGAATGTATGGTTTTCTTTAATATAAATCATAATCCCGCCTCCCGATCTTTTTGTTCGGCAATAATAGAACGAGTTAAATCCTGATATTTTGTATAGATTTACACTGTTTTCGTCTATCGAGGTTTCACAGAGTATTATAATATCAATTTTATTTAGTTGACTATAAATACTTAGTAGGAATGTATTCCAGTACTTGGAGATAGACCTAATGTTCAAATTAACAACATTTATTGCTTTATCGCCTGTTTCATGTTTGAATTGGGTCCAGTTTTCGAACTTTTGAATCCGTTCGTATTCTATGTCTGAGGTCTCAAAATCAATATTAGACGCCATAGTCAATTTTAGCTAAGTCCTTTTGAAGGGCTGCCTTGTAAGCCGGACAGTCCCTATCTCCGGACGGGTGGTTTGCGGGCTTGTGAAATCTCGTGCATGTCGCGCAGACTGGCTCCGTAGTAGCAGAAGGGCATGTCTCACGGGTATGTCCTTCCCGGGCACAGTGCCCACATCTCGTCGTCTCCTTGCAGAACTTGTAGGAATGTCCTATCATCTGACACTTTGAGCACACAGTTAATCCAATAAAATCACGAACACCGCAAACTGTCCAATCAACAAATACGCGTCCTTGCTTGACCAGTGCATGTCTCAGGTATGTGGGGACCACGTAGATTCTATGGCATGCAGGTCCAGTTCGAGGGCCAGCTAGATGACTAAGCTTACATTTCTTTATGGTTTCATTTGTCTCCTCGATATTTTGTATTCCATTTAGGGCACACTCAAGAAAAGCTTCATCAGACAACTCCCTTGGAACGTTAAAGAAAATGACCCTTGGTAGCCTCTTTGTTGGGGGTCGGGCGCTCAGAGTCGCAGATTCGGTTACTATTTCCGACCTTAGTAGTTTCTCTTGTTCCGCAGCACTAGCCGTATGGATGATTACTCCTTTGTTTCGTATATTTTTTACTCCGGTAATTCTTACTCCTAGCTGGGATGGCTTCAGTGCTTCCCTGATTATTTTCTTTGTTTCTTCGCTATCTTCCACTGATGGTAATTTTGGAAAGAAACAGACGGATGGCCTCGGTTTTCCTATGGGGACGTCCAAACGCGATAATGGTGGAGGTAAGTTAACTTTTTTACTTGCAACCTCTGCAAAAGAGAGACTCGCTTCCGTAGCATCTGCCACTCTTTTCATCACTGGTCCTAGGTCTAATTCTAGCTGAATAATTTTGGATTGGAGTTGCTTATTTTCCTGTTTTACCACCATTTTTTCTGCTAGCATTACTTTATTTTGCGCTTTTGCTAAGGCGAGTTCACCTCGGAGAGTTTCTCTCTCCAAAATTAGTTGCCCAACAGATCCCAGGACGCAGGCTATATTACTGGCAATCTTCAGCTGTTGCTCCTTGGAAACCTTTGTATTTCCCAAGGTATCTTGTAAAGTTTTGAGGGCATTTTGAGTTTCTTTTAAAATTCCTTGTGAGTTCAAGGGGATAAGGTCATTCTCATCATCAGAAGCTTCAGATTGCGACATTGTTTTTGAATTTATAATGACAGTTTCGATTGTAAACAATAGGTATCACAGATTCGCAGCACAATCGCAACCAATAGGAGCCTTGAGAAGTGAGCTCATAATTAATCGTCCAATCCGCGCACTTGATACGTTGTACACAACACTTCGGTTTGGTAAACAGTGAGATCAATTATTTATAATATTAAAATATCAATGGTTAAATGTTAAAAAAACACGGGAGAACACTACCACGTGATAAACTTAAATTGTTTTTTACTACGATATAGTTTTTTTACGATATTCTATTCCTATTTCAATTATAAACGACGATCTAAAATATTACGGATAACGGATTACGGCACCGGCCTATTCTTACCGCTTATTCCTATTATAAACGGGCCTTTAATAACCCAACATAACCTATCTTATCCTTTCTTAGTATTTGCATAGAGTTAATGGTAAAAATTCTAGCCACTGGTTTCAGGAATACCAACAAAAGAAAATGTCATGAACAGAAATTTCTCCGGCTGTTTTTTATTTATTTATTTATTATTTTTTTTTTTTTATTTTATTTACGCCCTAATGGGCTTTTACATGAAAATATACATTTACATTGATTACAATAATTGAACATAAGAAGATAAATGGAGTTAATTGTAAGAAAGCAACACATATAATAAAATTTTGTGCAAATTAGCAAAACACTAATAAGATGGATTCAATATAAAATATACCCAAGCATGAAATAGTAAGTAAAAGAAAGTTCAACATAAAAAGTAAGTAAGTGGGTGTGTTTAAACCCAGTATTAATTGTGTGTTTAACAAATCGATAAACCAATATAAATTAGAGTGTAACTTACTCGTGAGGTAAAGAACATTATAACAGAGATTTAAAAAAAAAAAAAATAACAAAATAAGAGTTGCACCTGTAAAAAGCAAAAACTAATAGAATTTAGCAATATCGACATGAATAAGAAATAATAAGATCTGAGATGGAACATAGTGTTATGTATAAAAAGTAGTTAGTAGGTATAAGCATACAATTATAAGTGTATAGTAGAGCAAATAAAAAACAAACAAATATGGATATAATTTACTTGAAAGGTTTCGAATGGGAGAAGATGTAATAAAATTATTAAAGCTATAAAAGTTAATTATTAGCCGATAGAATCGAAATAAGTTGCCTTTTAAAGCTCACAAAATTGTCAAAACCAAATATATCTATAAGTTCACAGTATTTATTCGCAAGGTTGTGAATTCTAGGAATTGGTGAAAAAATAGAATAATTAGTGTTGAGGTTCTTGTTAAATTTAAAAGTATCTTTACTGCGAGTTTGCCTAGCAGGAACATTAATGCAAATAAGTTCCAACAAATTAGGGCTGTCAATTAAAGATTTAATAATTTTGAATAAAAATAGCAAATCAATTAACACTCTTCTATCAGATAATTTAAGAAGTTTAGTTTCAGCAAGCAAGTTATTGTAATTTATAAATTCGATTGGAATTTTCATTTTAAAATTAATGTACCGAAGGAATTTATTTTGTACCTTTTCTAATGATTGAGAATGGACCTTGTAGTACGGTGACCATACGGTGGAATTGTATTCTAATTTGCTTCGTACTAACGAGCAATACAGATGTTTTAATGTTGACATACTTTTAAAATTTGCTCCCATTCTCAAAATAAAACCTAGTATTCTCATCGCATCGCTTGTTATTTCATCGATGTGTTCGTTAAACTGTAGACTCTCGTGGAATATAACACCAAGATCACGAATCTGTGATACACAAAGAAGATTAGCACCATTCATAAAATAGGAAAAATTAAGTGGATTTTTGCCTTTGTAAAAACTGATAATCTGGCATTTACCTAAATTTAGTTGCAAATCATTGACAGAACACCACGCACATAGTTTATTAAGGTTCAACTGCAAAATTGCGCGATCGTCATCGTCTTTGATTATTCTGTATATCTTCAGATCGTCGGCAAATAACAGGACTTTAACATTAGTAAAAATATTAACAATATCATTGATAAACAAACAAAATAATATTGGGCCCAAGTGAGATCCCTGTGGTACTCCGCTCGAGGCAGCAAATGTATAAGAAGTAAACGAATCTATCTTGACTGCTAAGTACCTTCCTAATAGATAACTCTTAAACCATTCCAACATACTCCCTCTTATTCCCAACAATTTTAGTTTACGTAATAATATTTTGTGGTTTACTTTATCAAATGCCTTACTGAAGTCAGTATATATGGAATCAGTTTGATGTGATGCATTAAGGGCATTAACAATATCATTCGTGTACAATATCAAATTGGTAAGAGTAGATCTACCTTTAATGAATCCATGTTGAAGGGGAGAGATGGTTCGATTGATTCGGGATATCAACTTATCTAGTACTAGGCTTTCAAAAAGTTTGGGGTAAAGTAGACATTATACATATTGGCCTATAATTTGTTACTTCGCTCTTATTACCTTTTTTGAAAATGGGCGTTAAAAGACTAAACTTCCAAAGGTCCGGGAATACACCTGATGAGAGTGACTTTGTAAATAACTTATGAATAGGATATGACAATGTATGCATACAATTTACTAAAAACCTGGGCGGAACATTATCAGGTCCTGCGGATTTTCGGGAATCAAGACTCTTCAGCTTAGATATAATATCGTCTATGGTTACATTACAGTCAGATATATCAAGAGTTTCAACCAAATCAAAGCACGAAATATTGCTGTCTTCACTTGCATTAATGTAAACGCCGCTAAAAAAATCAGCAAAAAGATTAACAGTTTCCTGAAGATTTTGGGATAATTTAGAATCGAATGACACACTACTAGGTATGTAAGTACCATTTTCTTTTTGGGATTTAACATATTTCCAAAAGAAATTTGAGTCGTCCATGATAGAGCCTTCGACATCACTAATGTAATTTTTGTAACATTTTGCGGAGAGCTTATTGCACTCTGCCCTCAATTTTTGAAACGCAGTATAATCGATGGCCAGGCGACTTTGTTTGAATCTCTTATGAGATAATTTTTTAAGGTAAATTAAGTCTATCAGGTCTTTTGAGAACCATTTTGGGTATAGAGTTTCTCTGTAAGTCGTTAAAGGAACAAATTGTTCAATTGCAGAATTAACGATGAAGTAAAATTTTTTAAGGTGTACATTAATATCATCGTCGCTATCAAAGAATGACCAGTCAGACTGTTTAAGGAAATTTGAAATTTTAACATAGTCAGCTTTTTTGAAATTTCGAGTTTCTATTACCTTTTTTACGATAGGAATTGGTTTAAGATTAGACATGCATATTTCTAGTGGTGGATGGTAAACATCGACAGGTAATAGAATTTCGGTACTTCTCACAACACAGATGTCAGACACATTTGACAGTGCCAAATCCAACGTACGACCTCCTATATTATGAACATTATTACACTGTGTTAGACCTAAGAACAGTGCCATATCTCTAATAACACGAATATTAACATTAGAACAAGAATTGACAGAATTCATATTACACCAATCATAATGTGGCAGATTGTAATCACCAACTAGAAGTAGTTTAGTATTAGGATATTTAGCACAAATTGATTCAACCTCGTCGCAGTGATTGCTGTAGCTTTGGACATCAGAATTCGGAGGTAAGTATGCACATCCCACTATTATTTTACCTCTAGAAGTGTTCACATTGACAAATAGTTGCTCGATGGATGTGTTTTTTGTGGATATTTTTGAAGAACTGAGATTTTTTGAGATAGCAATGGCTACACCACCTCCTCTCGTTTTGGCACTTGTTTTAGAATTCCTATCCATACGGTAGATGTTGAAATTAGGGAAGCCTAATTCGGCAGAATTGATTCCTGAGTCGAGCCATGTTTCGGTTAAAATGAAGATATCACTGCTGATAGTTGCCGCCGAAGTCAGCAACATGGGAAGTTTAGTGCGGATCCCTCTCACATTTTGGTAGTAGCATTTTATTTTTTGTTGTTTCAGTTTTTTGGCGCACATTCAATAATTTTAGGTACAGAGTTCACATATTTGATAGTTATATTGGTTTCACCGTTGTTCTTCCTCGTCTCGAGTTGTTGGCGTAAATCTAGAAGTTGAGTCCTCTGCAATGGTGTTTGGTCGTTACTGGCCTTTATACCGTTTTTCAGTTTTGCGTTCCTGGTCAAAACCTCACGAGCCGAGACAGAGTCATTGAATTCGACCTTAATCGGTCTAATTTTGTTGGACTTTTTTACACCAAGTCTGTACGACTTAACCACACACGGTATTAATTCATTATTTATATCACTAATCGCTGAAACTACTTTATCGCTGTCCATTTTAATAATTGTTGTTGTTGATTCTGAAATACTTTCGGGAACATTAAATAAAATAATGTTCTTTGACCGGGTTTTTCTTTCCTCGGCCTCTGCGAGCAAATCATTTATTGAAGATGAAGTATTTGTCGGGTTAGTAACAATAGACTGAGTATCCGTTACACTTTTTAATGTTGACAATTCTCCTTCCAACATTCCCATACGAACAGCCATCAATCCTGTGGTTCCTAACAGATCCGTTGTTATCGGGGTAATTTTACCCATTTGCTCCTTCGTAAATTTGTTGCCGGGGTCATTAATAATTTTTATCAGCGAACAGAGTAGATCCTTGGCCTTGGTCATATAGTTAAGAGAGTTCTCGTTTAAATCCATATTAAAATTTATTTAAAAAGAGTTAAAAATATGTTAACTTTATTCGTAATTAGTTTATACACAAACGCCTGTTTCCCGCAAACTGTTTAGCACTATTCAAAAGTGACGACACTTTCGACCAATGGCGATAGTAATGACGGACTGATAATGCGCCTGCGCGTTTGGTATGTTTACCAGTTGAAAATTGTTATTTTAATATTTTTAAAACACAGCACTGCACAGCACACACGATAATTTAAAAATCTAACTGATTGAATATTTCGAAGATGAAGTGATTTAACTACTTCGACACTTTATGTTGTGTTTACTTGCAATTTTCTAATGTTTTGGAAGTTTTAATGTGGAGCGTATTCACTATCTGTGTAATCAATGACGGTATTTTAATACTATATGAATACTATCCCATACAACGAAAGCGAATGATCATTTCACGTAATTAAAAAATTTTATTTGGCTAGAACACTCCTTTGGGGTGAAAAGCCATTAAATTCAAAAATATAAATATATATTTTCCCAAATGCAGTCAATTTCCCTTTGAAGTAATTAAGGTAAATCAAAAGGTTTTATTTAAAAATATTTCGTATTATCCGCGGCCAGAGATTCAGAATAATTACATAAATTTGCATTTGATTTAAATAATCATTTACAAAATGTATGTATTTCCGATATTCTTTTGAAAGCGGATAAGGTAATACGGGTTTATATTTTGAGAAAGATATTAGTATGTGTTATTTATTGAGTTATCTCACGATTTATGGCGATTCTCTCAATTTTCAGTTATTTGTGTCAAATTCAAATAAGTATTCAAATTATTTATAGAAAAAAAAAATTAATTACTTATTCAAAACTGAAAATCGTACTATACTTAAATATATACTTGCATGCCTTTAATTAAACACTTCAGTTGCCGAACACCAATATAACCACCAAGGAAAATGTTTCTCTGGTAAATCACCAGCTGAAGGATTAATGATAAAATTTGTTATACGTAAGATTTGTAATAAAGTGTGTGCATCACTTTACTTACATCGCATCTATGGTCTTGGATTGTGGGACCTTTAGTAACCTACACATTGTCATTTCGCTATTGGTCAAATTGACAGCCCTGCAATTTTGACATGGAGAGTTGCCAAACCTGAGGGAGATAGAATCTGTGATTTGCATTGGAATTGGAAGCAGTGGCCATTCTTTGATCACCAGCCCAGATCAGCGGGCATTCCTCTTGGCTGAGGTTCTACGAACACATTCGCCAATTTTTGTGAGCATCAGCTTTGCATATGGAGCATTAACCATTTGATTGGTGGAATCAGATGGCATCTGCCGATCCTGATTGCTTAAGAGTGACCCTTTTGGAGACCAGCAGCGTGAGGCTGTTTTGCATTGGACTACGACATTATTATTTTTTGATAAATTATTAACTGGGACAGTTGCTGTGAAGAGCCGGAATCTACTACTTCGCATCAATAACGAACTGGTATCACACCTTCATTTTACCTATGCAAGCCCTTTTCCAGACAGATTTAATAGTAGGATGCTAGTTAATTTATTATTTATTATGTCTTTTTGGAGCTAATACATTTTAGTTTTCTTAAATTTTTATTTTTATTTCTAGATAAAAAAAAATACCCATCCTTACTTTTATTTGTTGTCACTTAGTCCAACGGTAACAAATTCTAATATTGAAAACTGTCAAGAAATATGTTTGAGATATTAGAAACAAAAAAACTGTTTCCCCTATTTATTTAAAGATTTCCATTATCACTGTTTCTTTTCAGATATATTTGTTTGAGCTTGAAGCTATCGCTACCACAGCAGCGCCATGGATCTACTAAATCCAGAAAATGTTTCCATCAAGACGGAACCAGGGCCCCAGGAAGAAGACGGTGAAATACCTGTTACGGATATAGATGTCGACCTCCCAAATGTAAAGAAGGAATGTTTGCAATATGCGAAGAGTATTCCGTCTGTGAGTAAGTCTCATTTCATATGGTTAGAATGTAGGACATAAAATTCGGCTGTTCTAAATTCACAATCGTTATGAAATGTCGTGCCGACTGTACTAAGCTTGTTCCTCAAGTTTCACCTCAATTTGTGACATGGTTTAAGTAACATGCTTTATTATACATATATTAAAAATACACATATATTCATGGAAGAACACATCATTCCATTGACTAAAAACAAACACACTCCGTACTGAAGATGTTTAAGAACAAATGATTTTTCTTTCTTGAAGAATCAGTCCCTGAAGCGGACATCTTCGTATTTCTTATTTTTGAATTAAATTCTTAAGTGTGTTATGCAAATGCCCGCTTATAAGTAGATATATTTAATGGTAAATATTTTCAGGAACCTATTTTTATATTCACCTATTTTGGAGGTTATACTTATCAATATAATACCAATAAGAGGTGTTATTTTGATATTCAAAGAAAAATGCCATTTTTTAATATAAATGATCGAATGTTTATTTCATTATAAAGAGAAAGGTATGCCGTTAATAGTGAAAAATAACATTAGTCAAATGACCACCACGACCTACAGGACCATATCCTTTTCATGAAATTTTCCATAACCAAATCGCAAAGTGGCTGCCTTATGTCCTCGATAGCCTCACGAATTCCATCTTTGAGGTCTTGAATCGACGCTGGGCTGTTGGCGTAGACCTTCTCTTTCAAGTGGCCCCAAAGGAAGAAGTCGCAAGGTGTGAAATCACAAGATCTCGGTGGCCAATTGTGATCACCTCTTCGAGAGATAACACGGTCCGGAAACTTTTCACGTAAAAGATCTATGGATTCGTGGCTTGTGTGGCACGTAGCGCTGTCTTATTGAAAGTAAACGTTGTCCAGGTCAATACCATCCAATTCCGGCCATAAAGAATCATTTATTTCTTAATTAATATTCAAAATAACACCTCTTATTGGAAAACCCTATATATCAGTAGGCAGAATAAGATGTATATTTTAAAGGATTACGGTCACAACTAGGAACCCAGAATCTATTGTCGTCCTAGGGGATACGTCTTTAGTATAATCAAGTCTTCAAATCGTGTTCTTAATCCTGAATTCAGGGACACTTATCTTTTTATTTGTCTCGATCTTGTTCTGTTTCATGTTTTTATTTTATTTAAATCTTTCTACTAACACAAATACGTTTTTATGTACATCAATTATCGATATAAGTATTGTTGTTTTGTTTATCCAGGTAGCATTAATTTGGAGACAGTTACCATCAAGGCGGATCTTGGACCCCGAGAAGATAAAGGGGGATATCCTTACGTGGAGATCGACATTGACCTGCCGGACATTAAAAAGGAATGCTTAGAACGTTTCGAAAGAATTACCCACACAGCAGGTAAAACCGATTATTGAGAACACGTCAAACAATTCGTGCTCTCCAATTTTGTACGTTTTTATGATTTCAAAGTGCTAATATTATCTGGTATCACTCTGTTCTCTCCGGTATGGTTGAGAAATGTACGTATATTTTACAGGTTGCATAAATGTGCAACCTGTAAAAAAGGCGTTAACCATCAAGGCGGATCTTGTACCCCGAGAAGATGAAGGATGATAAATTTCCGTGGCCTTCTGCAGATCAAACCACGTTTCTTTGTAAGCTTTAATAATTCCAGCTGCTTGTTTTGAAAAACAAGTTATTTATTTGATTTTCAATAAATTACCGGTTTCGCTTAGTACAAGCATTTTCGGTTCCATGATAAATCAACACACTGACGATTTATCACACATTTTAAAAGTGATATAAAGTCATTAGAAACGATGAAAAAAAAAACCCAACCTGACTTAACCTACTTAACCTTTCCCTTGCTGTGCTAAAAAAATCCACGCGTTCCAGTGCTGTGTAGTCAATACGCATTTCAAAATAAGCGATTTAGTATCGGAAAAATATTAATATTCATAGCCAATCGATTATGTTTATTATGTTTTATATCAAAAGTGATAATAATTGTAATTTAATTGCTGAAAACATGAAAAATCCATCGGCAGATGCTAAAGAAACGTGCGGGGGGTCCACATCTAACAACGGTTCGCGGCCGACTGGCTAGCGGCTGGCACAAACACAGCTGTGCGGTCGTAGGTATCGATGGAATAAATCAAAATACAACTGCAGACGTGTGGATGTCTCATGTTCCCGCATAGCGAATTAAAGCGGGACATCAATAGCGTGTCGTTTATTCGCACACTCTTCGCGTATTGGTATCACACGGTTGATTGTATTGGTGTATTTGTTCCCGATTTTTAACAAAAATCTCTGATTTTTAATTGTATTTGAAAACTATGTAAAATATTATTTTTTAATTCAGTGCATAAATGTATGACGGAGAAATACCTAAAATCTGAACCCAGAATTTATTATGTTTATAGAGTTATTAAAGTTATTAGAAGCAATGTGTAGTAAATACACACCACAGATAAGGAAAGGTTGACTTATATCACTTTTAAAATGTGTGTTAAATCGTCAGTGTGTTGATTAATCCGGTCACCATTTATATTTACATATGTTTAACGAATTTACTAAGCCTATTTACGCTGTACGCAGATAATAAGACTTGTTTAGCTTCCTATATACGTATTTTTTTCTTAATTTGTCGACAGATGTAAAGAGGTATCCTGTGGAAAAACCGTTATTTTTCTGTTCTCAAAAGAGCCATTTGAAGAGCCACACGCCGACTCACAGTGGAGAAAAACCTTTTTTATATTCTGAGTGCTACTATTCATTTTCTCGTAAGAGCCATTTGAAGGACCATATATTGACTCACAGTAAGGATAAACCATTTTAATGCTCCGAGTGCGACTATTCATGTTCACAAAAGAGATATCTGACGCACCACATGCTAAATCACAGTGAAGAAAAACCTTTTTCATGTTCCGAGTGCAACTATACATGTTCTTCAAACAAAAATTTGATGAGACATATGCTGACCCATAGTGGAGAAAAACCTTTTTCATGTTCCATATGCAACTTTTCATGTTCTGAAAAGAGCAATCTAAGGCAACATATGCTGACCCACAGTGGAGAAAAACCTTTCTCGTGTCCCGAGTGCACCTTTTCATGTTTAAGAAAGAGCTATCTAAGGAGCCATATGATAACCCACAATGGAGAAAAACCTTTTTCATGTACCGAGTGCAACTATTCATGTTCTCGTAAGAGCCATTTGAAGAACCATATATTGACTCACAGTAAGGATAAACCTTTTTCATGTTCCGAGTGCAACTATACATGTTCTTCAAACAAATATTTGAAGAGCCATATGCTGACCCACAGTGGAGAAAAACCTTTCTCGTGTCCCGAGTGCAACTATTCATGTTTACGAAAGAGCGATCTAAGGAGCCATATACTGACCCACAGTGGAGAAAAACCCTTTTCATGTTCCATATGCAACTATTCATTTTCTCAAAAGAGCAATCTAAGGAACCATATGCTGACCCACAGTGGAGAAAAACCTTTTTCATGTTCCGAGTGCAACTATTCATGTTCTCGTAAGAGCCATTTGAAGAACCATATATTGACTCACAGTAAAGATAAACCATTTTTATGCTCCGAGTGCAACTATTCATGTTCTCTAAAGGGATATCTGACGCTCCACATGCTAACTCACAGTGGAGAAAAACCTTTTTCATGTTCCGAGTGCAACTATACATGTTCTCAAAAGAGCAATCTAAGGAGCCATATGATAACCCACAATGGAGAAAAACCTTTTTCATGTACCGAGTGCAACTATTCATGTTCTCGTAAGAGCCATTTGAAGAACCATATATTGACTCACAGTAAGGATAAACCTTTTTCATGTTCCGAGTGCAACTATACATGTTCTTCAAACAAATATTTGAAGAGCCATATGCTGACCCACAGTGGAGAAAAACCTTTCTCGTGTCCCGAGTGCAACTATTCATGTTTACGAAAGAGCAATCTAAGGAGACATATGCTGACCCACAGTGGAGAAAAACAGTTTTCATGTACCGAGTGCAACTATTCATGTTCTCTAAAGAGCAATCTAAGGAAACATATGCTGACCCACAGTGGAGAAAAGCCTTTTTCATGTTTCTTATGCAACTATTCATTTTCTCGAAAGAGATATTTGACGCACCATATGCTGACTCATACTGGAGAAAAACTTTCATATTCCGAGTCTAGCTATTCATGTTCTCGAAATAGTAGTTTGACACAACATATGCTAACTCACAAAAAGGATTAACTTTTTTCATGTTCCGAGACCGACTTTTCTCGAAACGGAAATTTGATAAGACATATGCTGACTCACAGTGTAGAAATCCATTTTCATGTTCCATGTTCAACTATTCATATTCTAAAAAAAAAACGTTTGAAGGGTCATATGCTGACTCACCATGAAACAGGCAGTCGCTTAGTATGGTAATTTAATGCATCATATATAAATCAATTTTACAATGTTTTATCATGTATTTTATGAAAAAAATGAACAGGAGAAAATAACCTTTTTCATGTGATGAGTGCCACACATTGATTTACTCGGGAAATCCTTCCTCATGTTCCAACTGCAACAATTCATTTTCTACAAATGGACGACTTAAAATTCACTGCTGTTCTCACGGTGGAACCTGGTTCGTGTGTTTATTGATATATATACATGTTAGATATTTAGATATTGTATGTTTAGATATTTATATATATGTTACAGTCATAGCCACTGCTTCTGCCAGTTCCGTCAGAACCT
Organism: Hesperophylax magnus; assembly: GCA_026573805.1. Taxonomy (NCBI): domain Eukaryota; kingdom Metazoa; phylum Arthropoda; class Insecta; order Trichoptera; family Limnephilidae; genus Hesperophylax; species Hesperophylax magnus. The sequence continues at coordinate 1,979,748 of JAIUSX010000202.1, read as the reverse complement.
TCCTCAGGGTTTGTTAAAATAATTATATACATAGAAGAGGGAAAAAGACCATCAACTATGGTGGGGAGGGGGAAGTAGTATCGAAATTGGGGTTACAATTGGATGTAGGGAAGAGGAGCATGTTTTAAATTGGACTATTCAATAAATGCAATTGTTTGTATAATAAATTCGTTTTAAAATAAATAAATTATACAGATTGGTGTATATTTTTTTAAGATTGGTCACATGATTAGAGTACTGGTACCATATGTGCGTTTTTCCACAAGTCTGAAAAAGTTCCCGTGGTTCGTTCCGGTTTTTTATGTGTAATCAGTTCAAATTTTCAGCAGTCGTACAAACTGAAAAGTCATCCTCTTCCAGTCCTAAGAAGAAAAAATCCAGTGCAAGCAGTCAGAAAGCAAAAAACATGGCCATCACCCTTACTCTTGAGAAGCAGATCAAAGAAAAAGAAGATAGAAGACTGGACAAGGATTATATCGCCTCCCCCTTTAAATGCGAGCACTGCGTTGTGTTTTTCAACCACCAATATCTTCTAGATGACCATATAAAGAAGCATTGCGAGGTAATAAATAACCTTTTTGGTGTTATCTTTCACATTTGACATTGTAAACATGGCTTTAGCCGTGTTTAGTGACTAGATCTGAATAGCCAGGTACTTCCCCACCTTCCTCTTTCCCTTCCCCACTTACCTTCAGCCTCACAACATCCCCCAATTGGGGATGCCATAGTCTCACTGGCTCCAGACGGGAGCAGTTGGGACTCTTGTGAGGTATTCACTATAAAAAAAAAAAATAAAAATAAAAAAATTGTTTCATTTGACCTTGTCATATTTGACATTGTCACATTTGACATTGTCACACTTGACATCTTCACATTTGACATTGTCGCATTTGACATTGTCATACTTGACATCGTCACATTTGACATTGTCGCATTTGACATTGTCACATTTGACATTGTCACATTTGACATTGTCACTCTTGACATCGCCACATTTGAAATTGTCGCATTTGACATTGACACATTTGACATTGTCATACTTGACATCGTCACATTTGACATTGTCGCATTTGACATTTTCACATTTCACATCGACACATTTGTCACATTTGACATTTTCGCATTTGCCATTTTCACGTTTGACATCGTTGTCAGGTTTTTGACATCACCACACGTGACATTGCCACATATCACATTTATAACTGTCACAAATTATCTCGTATCACATTGACATGAGAATATATTTTTTATTTTGTTTATGAAGTCACGCGGCGAACTTGTCTGCGCTGTCTGCACGCAACGCTTCTCTGAAGCGAAGCCACTCTACTACCACAGCCGCAACCACGCCACGCGGCTGTCGTGCGGCGAGTGCGGCGCGCGCTTCCGCAAGACGCTCGACCTGCGCGACCATCTCGATTGGCACAAGGGCACCACCTTCCCGTGCCATATCTGCCAAAAGCTGTTCACGTTAGAATCCAAGTTTGACTAATTTTTACTGAAATCCTAAGATTTTTACTTCATTATGAACAATATATTTTATGCAACAATTTTTATTTAAAATAAGAAATAATTACATGTACAGTTTTTCCAAAGAAATATCACTATATCAATGACGGTTCTTTTTTCAAACTCTTTTCAGGTAGGTAGGTACCACAATATTGAAAAAATGGAATAAAAAAGTTCAAAAAAACATAACCCATTTCGAATTTGTAAACCTAAAATTTTACTATTAAAGCGGCCACCATCTTGAAATGGAAACGGAACTTACAAATAAATTTATTGATATATACGGAATGCAAAACTGTTGAGTTAAAAAAGGACTTCGCTATGCTCAGTCAATTAATATTTTAATCTTTCAGGCCTCTGACATATTGACCGTTACATTTCTTAAAGATAAAATAAAAACGTAAACGTTCTTTTGTTTAAAATCTTAAATCTCCGAAAGTTCTTCACCGATTGCTTTCAAATTTTGACACAACGTTGCATTGTAATACGCGTGTGTTTTTAAATACCTTTATTATATAGATGTCACCTGCGAAAAGGTAAGAACATGTACAAAAAAGCGCCATCTGTTGGACATAAAAGTAGAAACAAACATATAGTTTGTTAATTATTAAAAATCTGAAATCAAACTAATTTCTCACCTACGTTTTTTCATCTTAACACTCAACTAAAATTATCGTTAAAAATATATATATATATTATTAGACAAATGTATTATTAACATTTTTGCAATCTTACTTTTTTGTCGTTTCATATAAAAATATTAATAAAAAAATTCACAAAGTTTCAAAATTTTTTTTCAAATTGCGGTCGGAACCTTTGGTTTCATAGAGGTGTACATTTTAATAATTCTGTGGTTTACTTCTGGATTGAATGTACAGTTTGATATTTTTTCTTTATAACTCCGTTTAGCTCATATTTTTAATTATGATCATAAGGAAGACACAATGATTTCTATAATACCATATGAGCCGTTCCGAAAAGCAAATAAATTGAGTACATATTTGTTTGTGAAAAAACTGAACAAATTATTATTAAGGAGTTAATAAATTAAAAGGAGAAGTAAATTGAGATCAGCAAAAATAATAAACTAACAAACTCCCTAAGAAATACAAGCTGAAAGAAATGATGAAAATTTAGGAATAAACTTAAAAAAACAATTTACCTCAAACTAATTAAGTTGTGTGGTATATTATTTTACAAAAAAAAAATTTGCGTTTAGAAATCTGTTATTCTGAACACATATCGTCGCTCTAGTTCGTTTTTATCCAACAGACCAAAACGTTAATCGGGAGAAATAGCGTGTCAAAGTTTTTTTACGTAAAACGCATAAACATTGAAATCAGCTCAATTCTAAACTCACTTAAATGATTTAAAGTGATAGAAATTATTATTTTTTATCAAATGATTAAAATTACGCAGAAAACACGTTTTTCATTTGGATGTTGGACAAAGTGTTGGATAAACACGCCGGAATGTTGTTTAATTTTGGTGGTCTTAAGACAAAGAGCGTCTTGAAAACACACTTCACTTGTATCATATAAATAAATGATTTCTGAGAAGAACTGCATACTTAACTCAATTTCACCAAAGATGTTCTGTTGGACAAAAACGAACTAGAGGGACGAAATGTTCATAATTTTAAAGTTTATATGTATGGTAGTATTCCTAAAATGATTTAAGGCGATGCCATACGTATTATTGCCAAATCATGTGTTTTTGGTTTGAAATATTGGTTGCTTAGAAATGTTTCAGATGTTTTAATTAAATACTGCTAGTAGAATACATCTTGGCCTTTGAAATAATTGAGTATTTTTTAGATAAGTGTTTTTATAAGCCCAGAAAAAAATAATGTATAAGGTCTATGAAAACTGCTTTAAAGTTCAAAATCTCCTACTTACGAACCCATTTTCGGTTATAATTTATTGTATAATGTGGCAAATTAAGTTATTTATAAAATTATCAAAAAAAATTAAATATATATATAATATTTATAGGTACCTAAACATCCACAAAATAAAATAAAAGCACTTTTTGGCCATGTTTTTTTCTTGCATAAATCAAAACAGGTGGATTTTTTTAAGCGGGAATTTAAACCTTATCGCTATCTACGTAAGGGGTGTTATTGATAGCGGCTCGATTTAAAATATTACACGACGTAGTGCATCGCCTTAATGTTGAAAACTTAAGGACACTCCCTCCCTAAACACGAGTGATTCTTGGAGGTATTATGATTAGGGAGGTATTAATTAACAGCTTGTAACATATACTATATACTTATCCCTATGTAGATGATTTGAAATAACATACCGTTGTACATACTGATGGACGGTTGGTTTATATTCTTTGCAATTTTCTTAATATTAACCCCCTCTGTCTGCTGTACACTTACTGATATTCTTACTTACTTAACACTATATGGTCGGGCATTTTACCGCCAAATTGGGGGCGAAGCGCGGGGGTTTTTTTTAGCGACAAAATTAGACTTTCCGCAAAATATTCATATTTTATGATCTATTTGATATTTTTCGATGAAACTTTCAGTGTTTTACTTTAAAAAGATTGTTTAAATTTAGGTTTGGGGATCCTTTAGCTACAAACTATCGAAGAGAAGTGAAGCTCCCTAATCAAAAATAATAAAATTTGGCTGCCTTTAAAGAAGGTGTAAGCTAGCGCCATCTGTATTCTAAATCAGCTAAATTATAATTGGTTTGAAACTCGGAGCAAATTCGAAAATACTCCGGGCCAAAAAGAGCAGATATTTTTCAAAACAAAAATATATCGAATTCTATTTTCCAATTAAACAACCAAAGAATTATACAAAACCAATTATGAAATAATAAATTAGAAAATTACTGCTGTTAAAAGAGAAAAGAAAAAACCACATTACAATAATCATATATAAAAACATATAGTATGGACAACACAACAAAGGTTAATAGATTCCAGGTCATCCTTCTTCTTCATATTGCTCATTACTGCATTTTGAAAAGTTTTTAGTTTTCAATTAATTAAGTTCAAAATGATCGTGTTATAGACAAAGTGTTTTTATACATTTTCATGAATTTTTAACTACTTTTTTTATTTCACGTTCTATTCACATGTTTTTATTGCTTTTCACCATTTTAAATTCATGTTTTCTTTATTTTTATTTTTATTTTAAAACAAAAAAAAAATATTTTTCTTTTACTTTTTAAAACTTTAAAAGACTCTTTCAAGCCTTGTGTTTAATTTTTCTGTCGCGTTTGGACTGCGCCTGCTCCGTTAGGTGGGTATGTTGTCATCCTCAGTTCATCGTTGTCGTCTATTGGTAATAGACATAGCTTCGAAATTGCCCTCTGCGTAGTTCCATGAGCTGTTTTCAGAGTAGCCACACGGATCCTTCCGTCGGCTCCAGGATGTACTGTTGTTACGCGCCCGAGTTTCCATACACAGAGTGGTAGGTTGTCCTCCTTCAGGACCACCATGTCGCCAGGCTTCAGCTGCTTGTGAAGTCCGCTGGTCCACTTCGTTCTGCCTTGGAGTTGCGACAGATACTCCTTGCTCCACCTCGACCAAAATGATTGTATAAGCAAAGACAGTTTTTGATAATTATTCAGTCTGTTGAATGATATATATTTATCAGATTTTGCTCAGGAATAGCTGCCAAGTTTTCACCAACGAGAAAATGACCAGGACTGAGGGGATTAAGGTCATTTGGATCAGTGGATAGAGGAGTGAGAGGTCTAGAATTTAGAACTGATTCAATCTGGCATAAAACGGTATTAAATTCCTCATATGTTAGTGAGGGGCTACTTGAGATTCGTTTCAAATGATATTTGACAGATTTTATTCCGGCTTCCCAAAGTCCTCCAAAATGAGGCGCTCTTGGGGGAATGAACTGCCATTGTATTGCAAGTTTCGATAATGAATTTTCGATTTCATCGCTAGAGCTAGATAAAAAATTATAAATTTCTTTCAACTCATTGTTCGCGCCCTTGAAGTTAGTAGCGTTGTCAGAAAATAATTTACTTGGCCTTCCACGACGTGCTATAAAGCGTTTTAGAGCGTTTAAAAAACTTTCTGTGTTCAAAGACAGTACAAGTTCTAAGTGTATGGCCTTTGATACCATGCATACAAATAAACATATATAAGCTTTAACGTTACTAGTTTTCCTGTGAATACCCGACTTTATCATAAATGGTCCACAATAGTCTATACCAGTCATCTTAAAAGGTTTACATTCGGTAACCCTTTCCTCTGGAAGGTCTGCCATTATTTGCTGCATCGTCCTGGGATTTGATCTATAACATATTACACATTTTTTGATTATCTTTTTTACAATATTTTTTCCATTTTTTGGCCAGAATTTCAATCTGACTATTGCCAATAAAGTCTGAGTGCCTGCGTGCAAATGCAAATAATGATAATTTTTTATAATTAGCTTAGTTAAACAGTGATGTGATGGTAACAAGATGGGATGTTGTTGATTTATTGTTAACAATTTTCCTATTGAAAGCCTGCCGCCCACGCGAAGTAAATCATTATGCAAATAAGGATTTAGTGAACGTAGATTACTACCCCTCCAAACATCCCTGCTCGCTTGCAAGGCTCGTATCTCTTCTCTGAAGGAATATGCTTGTGCTCGGGATATTAAAACATTCAAAGAGTCATCCAATTCACTTACTGTCAATTGACCATAACGCTTGCGCGATGCGTTCCTACAATTAAATAAAAATCTAAGTAAATAACCTGTTACTCTTTGCAATTTGTTTAGACTTGAGTACCTCTTAAAAATGTCCCAATCTTGTGTTACTGTTGCCAACAGTGCAGTTTTTGTTTTCAATTCAGGTGGATCTAAACACGTAGATTCACCGCATGGCCAACTGGATTCTTCTAGCGTTAGCCAAGTAGGCCCGTGCCACCAAATTTTGGATATCAATTATTGAGAAGGTTTAATACCTCTAGATAATACATCCGCGGCATTATCTTCCGATTTCACATGCTTCCATTGTGCAGGTTGGCTTGATTCTTGAATTTCAGCTACCCTATTGGCAACAAAAGTGTTCCATCTCGCAGGTTGTCCCTTGATCCAACATAAGGTTATTTGAGAATCACACCAGTAAGTTGTAACTTTATCAGGTATACATATAGCCACCTTAACATAATTCATTTATCTTGATAGTAAAACAGCTCCACAGAGTTCCAATTTGGGAAGAGATATGGTTTTCAGAGGCGCTACTCGCGACTTTGATATTACTAAATTGGAATATTTTTTACCCAACTCATCAGTAGATATCATATAAATGCAAGCCGAGTATGCCTTTTCTGAAGAATCACAAAATCCATGCAATTGCAAGTTTACTTGATTCTGACAAATTATTTTTCTAGAAATTTGCAAGTTATTTAATAGCGGTAATTCGTTTGTATAAGATTCCCATGCATTCATCATGTCAATTGGAATATTTTCGTCCCATTGAATATTTGTCTGCCACAGTCTCTGCATTATTAATTTTGCGACCAACGTAACTGGTCCTATTAATCCTAAAGGATCAAATACAGATGCTATGGCCGACAGCATTTCACGCTGGCTTTTAATTTGCTTATGTATTGGATTCACTGTGTATAAAAAATTGTCCTGTTGATTATTCCATGACAGACCTAATATTTTTCCGTCATTCGATTCGTCACTAATAATCATACTTGACATATCCTCTTGTTTTGAACATAATGAGGGTATATTTGATCGCCATTTCCGCAAATTCATTCCAGCGGATGCCAAGATGGATATTAATTGTTCTTTAATTAATAGGCAATTTTGTTCACTTTCATCGCCAGTTATCAAGTCATCCATATAAAAGTTATGTTTTATAATTTGACTGACCTTATGATTTGTTTCGAGATTTTCATTTGCCAACTGCTCCAGGCATTTGGTTGCCAAAAATGATGAAGGCCCCAAACCATAAGTGACGGTATTGAGATGATAATGTTGAATTTCTTCATCGGGAGAGTTTCTCCATACTATGCGTTGCAGATCCCTATCTTCAGGTTGCACCAATATCTGCCTGTACGTTTTCTCGATATCAGCTGTTAATGCGTACTGGTGCCTTCTGAAAAATAGTAATTGCGCGCATAAATCCTTTTGTAAGATTGGTCCTACCATGAGGGCATCATTTAAAGATAATCCAGTAGATGATTTTGATGATCCATCAAATACTACCCGAGTATTGGTGGTTGTACTGGACTCCTTCAACACCGCATGATGCGGTAAATAACAATAATTTTTATCCAGAGACGGCGCTTCACACCGTGTCATGTGACCTAAATCATGATATTCTTGCATAAATTCTTTGTACTTTTCCATCATATTAGGGTTTATAGAAAACTTCCTTTGCAGATTACAGAGTCTTTTCTCTGCCATAGGCAGTGTTTCGCCCAACTGTTTAATACAGGGGCGCTGCGGTAATCTTACCGTAAAACGACCCTCGTCATTTCTTTTATGCGTGTCCTTGAAATTTATTTCACATGCACGCTCCTCGTGACTTCTATGCTTAGTAGGACTTAGTTCCTCTAATTTCCAAAAATTTTCAATTTTCTTGTGTATTAAGCTGAGTGAAAGATTACATGTTTTTACTGGCCTTTTTTCTGGAGTGAAGATTGGTCCGGATACCAGCCATCCGAATTCAGTTCGTTGCAGTATTGGTCCGGAATCCTGAATCTTCATCCGGTCAGAATGTAAAATCTCCCAGAAGGTGTCAGCCCCGATCAGCATGTCTATCAGGCCGGTTTCATTAAATGTAGGATCTGCCATCTGCAATCCTTCGGGAATGCGGTCACTTCCTCCAATACTAGGCATTCAATCCTCTTTGTGTAAGATGAATAATTGGAAGATATTTCTAAATCAGTAATGTTTTTGATATGTAGAACTTTCTTATGAATACCTGTTATAGGTATATCCGCCTTCCTAATTTTTAATTGTAATTTAGTGGCAAACTCTTTGCTTACAAAATTAGATTGCGCACCTGAATCCAACAGAATTCTAGCCTTAATTAAATTTCCCTTTTTATTTCGTACATTAATTACCGCCGTGGATAATAAAATAAAATTGTTGGAGGCTTTCGATGCATGATTACTAACTAAAGGCTCCTTAAATGAAGTGCTGCTTTCTGAATGATTTGGAATTTTATCCTCATTCTGCAAATGTAACAAAGTATTGTGTGAATTCATACCACACTTGCGACAGTTATATTTGCTTTTACAATCAGTAAATCTATGACCTACCGATAAGCATTTTAAGCAAGCTTTTAACCGGCGTATTGTTGTAATTCTGTCTGTTGTTTCTAAATTTAAAAATTTTTGGCAATTATAAATTTTATGATTTTGATTACAATTTATACATTTTAATTTTTGCGAGGATATAGAAACCATGGCTTCCTTTTTAAAATTATGAGAAAATCCTTTGACTTGTGTATGTCGCTTATCGCTTGGCGTTGAAAATTCTAAAACCTGTACTCTGTCGTACAAACATTTCAGAAACTCTTCGTAGGTAGGAATTTTATTTTTTATCGGATATTGTTCCCAGTGCATTCTGGTTTCACTATCCAATTTGTTTTATAAGATATATATTAACAATATGTCCCAACTTTTAGTGGGTAGATTTAGATTATTCAAAGCCTTTAAATGTAACTGTGCTTCATCTAACAATTTTCTCAATGCTACATGATTCTCAGTTTTTATTCCTTGCAATTGAAATAATGAATTAATATGATTATTTATTATTATTCTCTCATTTTGGAAACGATCTGTCAACATTTCCCAAGCTATAAAGTAATTATCCCGATTTGTAGGCAAAGACGATATTAATTTTGCTGCATTATCGAGTAAACATGATTTTAAATAATAAAACTTTTGAATGACATCTAATTCTTCATTGCTGTCGATTAACGAAACAAAGGCATCTCTGAAAGTTAAACATTCTGCATACCTAATTACCGTCGAATTTAGGTAATTCTATGATTGGAAGTTTAACGCCCTTAGAATTGACGGTTTTCTTTTCTTTAAATTTATCTTTTGCTATAGCTAACAGGTTGTAGTAGGTATTTTCAAATGTTTCTCTTTCGGTGTCCTTTTCAAGTTCATCGGGAGATAGTGATTCTATTTTTTCTTGTAATGCTTCAAATGCATCTAATAATGGCTCTATCCTTTTTATACGTAATTCGACCTCAGTAATTAATAGCTGATCACTATCCAGGTAGTCTTTAAATCTGGTTAATTTTGCTTTGCAAACTCCGCGCTGAGTTATCAAAGTTTTTAATTCCATTTCTATAAAATTGACTTAACAATAATTTGACGAGAACTTACAGGAATTAGTTATAATCACTACACTTGTATTGCCTTTTAAGGTCACTTTTTAAACACAGCAACTAATAGAATCCACTAACAGAATCAAATATTTAAACAAAAATTAATTAATAATACAATGTTCTAGTAATGCCCAATGCCCCAATGCCAACTGTCATTTAGTTTGTTATTGCGATCTATGGTCACTTTCTACTTTACCGACGGTGTTGGTATTTACGAGAGTTTTGGATTTATACAGCAATACTTCGTACCTACTGTATATTTTATCGACTTCTATTCAAAACAATGTAACAATTTTTTGAATATAATCAACATAAATGTTTATTGCGGTACTATAATCATATAGTTCGTCACAACAAAACATTTTTAATTGTTTTGACTTAACTCCGAATATCATTTGCAACAATTAGCCCGTTTTTTTTCAGAACAATAAAATACCACAATATGATTTGATTGAATTTGTTCTTTCTAAAAGGATAATAAGGTGTAAAGGGATGGTCAACTTGCCCGTGGTTTACTTGTGGTTGATGAATCCTCTGGTCCTCTTGTTCCTGGATGCTGGTTCTTGATATGGCTTCGACGCGATTCCGTCAATTGATTTTTCTTTAAAAATCGCGCACTCCGATTGTATTTTGCCATTCGGCTAGACGGATCAAATGTTTAAATTTAGGTTTGGGGATCCTTTAGCTACAAACTATCGAAGAGAAGTGAAGCTCCCTAATCAAAAATGAGACTTAAATAATAAAATTTGGCTGCCTTTAAAGAAGGTGTAAGCTAGCGCCATCTGTATTCTAAATCAGCTAAATTATAATTGGTTTGAAACTCGGAGCAAATTCGAACAAAGATGTTTCTATTTATTTACTTAGCAATGTATGTGTAATTCCTTTTTTTATGAACAAAAACTTTCTATTTTCTTGGGAATCATAGAAAAAACAGTATTTCACAATCGAAATAACATATCAAAATTTATTCATACAAAATAACAAGATTATTTAGAAATTTTCAATACATATAAAAAAAAACTATAACCTACTAGCGCTTCAATGTGTGATAGAGTTCGAAACACTTTCCTTTATGCAGGGGACATTGCAAAACTTGCACATGTACCGCGTTTCATTGCGTAGTTTGTGAGCGGAACATATGCGACAGCGATTTTATTTTTTTGTTGTGTTTCAAACTCATTGTATTGACAGGTAGATAGATCGGGTACCGCCGACAATAGAAAACACATGACCTCGCACCCATTTAGAACCCCTTGCTTACAGTTTCCCGCTCCTTACCGCTTTGCGCAATTAAACGAGTAAACTCGTCTCCCGCGTCTTACTGTAAAAAGGCGTATGACGAGTTTTCTCGTTTCTTGCAAAGAATGTGTTAAATAAGTAAAAAAAAATGGCGAAATATCTTAACCTGTCTATAATAGAATAAACCTTTCGTAATTTAGTGTCTTTCTTTTTCCCCAGGACAAGTTCTGCTTTGAAAATACACATCACTATCTTACACAAGGAGAAGGACAGGTTTAAGTGTGACCTTTGCGGCAAAGGATTCTACTGGAAGAAAGTCCTGAAGGACCACATTCTGTAAGTGTAATTTATTATATAGGTTGTTTTTACAGTTTAAAAGGGTCCGGAGACGATCATCAATGTCAATTCTCAATGTGCTTATATCATTGATAATAAGCATAGAAATGCGATTGACAAAATTTCAATCAACCTGTTAATATTTTGGCCCCAGTTGCTTTGTGGACGTCTGCGGGAACAGTACCTAAAGTGTGCAAATACAGAGATAATCTTTTCGTTTTACTTCCCATATTTTTGGACAATTGCGATATAATGCAATTATATGCAAAACAAAATATCTTTCCACGATGAAACTGAATTGAGCTCGATATATAGCAATGATTCTTAATTCCTCTCCTTCCTTTCCTTAAAAAAATATTAGTCTCACTGGCTCCAGACAATTGGGAGCAGTTGAAACTCTTGTGCGGTAATCACATCAAAAATAATAAATTTATCGTAATGTTTTCAGGAGGCACGGAACGGTCCGTCCGCACCCTTGTCCGCACTGCCCCAAGGCGTTCTACACTCCGGTCGCCCTGCGTTCTCACGTTGCCCGTCATCTTGCCCTTCTCGACACTGAGGCGCAGCATTACTGCGTCGAGTGCATAAGAGCCAAGCCATAGTGCTCAAACACCTCAAATACTCTAAGAAGCATGCTGACCAAGCCACACAGAAGTAAGTACTACATCATTATCATTTCTGAGATTTCTTTAATCATAGAATGCATGGCTGATGTAAGCGAAATGCGTAAGTTTAAGAAAGGGATGCTTAGATGGTTTAGGCATGTAAATCGAATGAACAAAGAAAGGAGAATATATGACAGAAGAAGTCGGGGTACCCGAGGAAGACATGGGCACGATCGTTTGAGTCAAATACTTGAGTCGGTCCATGTCAAGAGTCAGAATAACAGAAGCGACATACCCTTCTATGAGAAGATGCATACTTTGTGGGGAAACAGCGTGATATGACTAGTTTTTTTCATGTAACCAATGTAATCATGTTACAGGTACGTGTGTCCGCACTGTGAGCGTCGCTTCGTAGACCGCCCCTCACTGGCCTCGCACGTGAACACAATCCACGAGCGCGTGCCCACGGACACGTGTCTGGCGTGCGGTATGGCTTTCTACTCGCGGCAGGCGCTCAACAGACACGATCGCAGCGCGCATCAGGGCCGAGAGGCGCCACGCAATCACAAGTGCAGTTACTGCCATAAGGCGTTCAAGGTATTTTTACCAGATAAAATGTTAGGTTTGATTAGCTTTATCATGATGGGTCTACAATTCAATCTTTTTCGAGTAATCACTTCCGATACTAATAACAAATCGATCTCTTTGTTACAGAGAAAGACAGCTCTAGAGCAGTGCTCCGCAACCGGTGTGCCGTGGCACACTGGTGTGCCGTGAGCCGGACACTGGTGTGCCGCGGTCAAATTCAATGTATTTGACATTTTACAATATTTCATTATGTATTTAATACACAATAACAAAATATTTTTCATAATATTGTCTATTTTTCATTGTCTGCAGATACCGTTAAAAGAGGTATTCACAATTTATTAGAAACACTGATTAGAAAACTGTTATTGGCTGAAAAATTTGCACTTAGTTGATAGCTATTGTACTTTTCGTTGACGAGGACTTTATTAAAGAACATTATTTATTTTGTAAGGAGGTTCCAGAGCGAACTACCGGTGAAGAATTTTTTCAAGTAACCGATGATTTCTTCAAAATATATAATATTAAATGGAGCAATTGCATTGCTGTTTGCGCGGATTGTGCTGCGGCAATGATGGGTAGTAAAAAGGGTTTTGTCTCTTGCGTAAAACAAAAAAATCCAACGTTACAATTTACACACTGCTGCATACATCGAGAAGCATTGATGGTCAAAAATTTACCGGAGGAACTTTTGAACACGATGAATGAATGTATTAAAACCGTAAACATAAAATCAAGAGCCCTAAACTCGCGAATCTTTGGAATACTCTGTGCAGAAATGGGAGCCGAATATGAATCCTTATTGTTTTATACTGAAATTCGTTGGCTATCCCGAGGCAAAGTTTTGGCTAGATTGTTTGAGCTTCGCCATGAGGTGTGTGAGTTTCTTTTAAATCAAAATATGCCCAAACTATATCAGCACCTCGATGATAATTACTAGATAGCCAAACTTGCATACACGGCTGATATATTCGAGCATTTGAATTACCTTTTTAAGCTGTCGTACCCTTAAATTAAATATACCATTCCTAAGAGAAAGTCCAGTTATATTCAATTTTTCAATTAAGTCCAAAATCCTGTATCTAAATTTCGCCAATAAACAATTAGAAAATGTTAATTAAGTGTTAATCTCAAGTGACCTACCAGGTAAGTATTGTACTGTATATTTTCTCCATAAATAGTTAAGTAATAACATAGATCACTGTAGAAATGTATTATAAGTTTGTACAGCGCCTTCGAGGTGTTTTTGCACAAAAACGGCGCTATACAAGTCATCCAAGTTTTATTATTTAACTTAATAACGAATTTTGGCAGAAAGAGTTGCAAAAAGGATGTTTGGAAATGTACCAAAGGACCAACCATTGTACAATTGAAAACAAACAATTAACTGTGGATCTGAACCAACAACATTTAAGTATGCTTCAGCAGAAATTTGGTCAGTATTTTTATTCCATTAATACGGAACAATACGATTGGATTCGAAATCCTTTTGAGACCAATGCAATAACTTCTACGGAAGCACTGCCTCTGCAAATTCGAGTGGAATTTACAGATTTAAATAATGACATGAAATTAAAACTTCACTTCTCCGAAGATCAATTAGATGTTTTCTGGATTTACCTTAAAAAAAAATATCCTCACATTTCTGGCAAAGCATTCTAAACACTTCTTCCATTTTCGACGACACATTTAAATGAGCAAAGTTTTTCAACGCTTGTATTAATTAAAAATGATAAGCAGTCATGCTTAAAAGGTCTTGACCAAGAACTTTGGGTTGCGCTGTCAAAAATCGAGCCGAATATAAAACTTTTGTGTTCATTGAAACGAATTAATCGCTCTTTAATGTATTATTATTTTATAATAATTATTAAGATTGCGTAAAAATAACTATGTTATATTTATATGTATGTATGTATATTTTCCAAATAAAAAACAAGAAATTATTGTAAAATTTGTGTATCAATTTAATATCTATATATTTTAGCTTTTGGTGTGCCGCGGAATTCTAGGAAGAAATTTGGTGTGTCGTAGGTGAGAAAAGGTTGCGGAGCACTGCTCTAGAGGATCATATACGAACGCACACTGGCGAGCGACCCTTTGAGTGCGCCCTGTGCCACCTAAACTTCGCTCAGCGCACCACGCTCGACACGCACATCAAGATCGTGCACCTCAAGATCAAGCGCAACGTGCCGCTTCCCGCCAAGCCACCCCAACACGACTCCTGCAAGTTCGAAGAGCTCTCCAGACCGGGCAGTTCGGCCGATTGATATACAATATAGTCCCTTATAATCCATTCCTCCCTGTTTCATCATCGTGTCAGAAATGTGGAGATTTGCAAAGAATGGACGGCTAATATAAGCGTAATTAGTAAGTTTAGGAAAGGTACAATTAGATGGTTTGTGCATGTAGAGCGAAAGCACGAAGAGAAGAGTGTAAGGAGAATATATGATGCGAATGTGGAGGTAGAAGAAGTCAGGGATGCCCGAGGAAGGCATGGCATGATCATGTGTATCAGACGTAATGGTGACACATAAGACTGTAAGGGGCCGGTGATCCCAATCTGTGGAGGCGGAAGGCGTCGTCCTTCAGTGGCGTGGAGGGGTAGAACGGGGCCGTCTCTGAAGCCGCTGTAGAGCTGGTCCGAATGCTGTTTTCTTGTTCTTGCTAGATGGCGCCGCCGTCGGTGGGTACTCCACCCGTGGAGCTGTGGCGTGCGTCTCCGCTGCGTACCTCTGCGTAGGTATGCCCGAGGGCGCCGGCGCACAGTGTGTCGAATCCCAATCTAGCTCCCCTTTATTCATTCCCATACTCTAAAATCATTTGTTTACAAGATACCAAACTTACAGAATTACAAAATACGTCATTTTAAAGGTAATTAAATAAGGAACAGTTTACAGAAATCGCATAATTTAAAAAAAATATTTACGTACAAAGGCTTCAATTTTAATACTGAACAAATTAATACGTATTGGAGTGCGTTGATGTCTCTTTCACAACTTCTAAAGAATTATGATTTTTAAATAAGATATCATTAATAGATACTACTTTGCATTTTAGGTCATTTTGAAGATTATTAAATACAAAAGTATTTAAAAAATAAAACGTATATAAACATTAATTTTAAAGCTTTTCGCATGAATAAGAAGAGATTAAATTTTTCTTGTCTTTTCAATAAAAAATCTTCCCAATACTCCAATTTCAATTGAACAACATAAGATACTTATAGCCTTAAAACCTCCGTCATTTTGAAGGTAATTAAATATGAAAGTGTTTAAGAAAAAAAATTACTTAAAATATTATATAGGTAGGCAGTGTAGGCACCGCTTTAAGTACTATACTAATATTAATACACGTTAGAATATTTTTGTCCTTCCAATAATTTACCCTTCTACTCCATTGTCGTTTTTGTGAACAAGTTAGCATGTTTCGAGTCTTACGTCATTTTAAAAGTAGTTTAAAAAGAAGGAGTTTTGTGTAATAATATATTTCTAATTATTTTTTACACTGGCAGGCATCAATTTAAATATTGTTTGTACCTACAAAAACTTAATTGTTTTAGTATAATATTTATGTAAATATTTACCTATCTGTGTATTTTGGTATCAATCAGATTCCTGGTCGTCACTTTCTTCTGATAAAGTAGTCTCGGATCTCAAAGGAGCGGATGGAGTTGACAGCAATGCCAACACATCTGGTGAGAATCTCGTACTTTTTCCATTGGGTGATTTCCGCAACCTGGATATTAGTGGATCTGACGAAATTAGCAATATATGCAAGAGGTCCATATTCGTGTCAATCCGGGAAGTCTTCCTTGTATATAACTCCCTGAAACGTCTGTTGTACTTATTCCTGGCTTCTTGTGCTTCTTCTGATAGTTGTCCAATAGGCAGTATAGAGGTTGCGATGATGTCCTTCCCGTGTACCAATACCTTGTGTGCACTTGACGGCATATAATACCAGGGGTACAAATTAATGTAATGATGTAGAGTTCTCTCTGCATATACCCCAAATGCATCAGCGTCTATGGTAAATCCACAATTTAATGTTTCCAAAATTATTCTGAATCGTTTGATTAATTCTTCATCTATACCGGTGATACTAGCTGTCTGTTCAGCGTTTCTAAAAAACCTTCGTGCCGTATTGCCATCATTGGTATTGCCTGTACCTTGTTTTGGCATGTCAACAAGGAGACCCATTTCACTCTTAAATTTTTTTTGTATTGCTAATTTTCTTTTTCTTACATTTTCTTTACTTTCGGTATCTCTTGTCTGCCATTTCTTCACGTCTAATTTATACGATATGTGAAGCAAACACTCAAAAAACCGAATCCACGCATGCAATGGCGACAATCCGAATGAATAGGTACTAGGATCTGGAGTATTTTTTAAAACATATTCTAAATTGTTCATCTCTTTGGGTGATGCACCACATACGTAACACCTCTGCGAAGATTTGTACGCTGTCAATGTGTTGAATATTTTACCGTCAACCATTGTGAACAATAATTTGTGTTTAACGTTCATTTCCTTGCCATTAACTATTACATTTGTAGGCACCAGAGACTTTATCTGTAAATTTATGCTACCAGTTTCGTCTTCAATTAATTTATTTGTTTCTTTTGCATATATGAACTTTATTGACCGACAATAGCGGGTAGATGATGGCCTTGGGTTTTGCCAAACAATCTCATTACCATCACTAACGAGTTGTAGCGGTACAAATGAGACACTGAATAAACACTCATCACTATATTCACCCTCCTCTGAAAACTTCTGCTTATAAGTGCTTTGGCTGGAACTACCGTCACACCTCCACTTAGAAACTAGAGTCAGTGAGTCAAATGATTGTCTTGACAATGCTGTACTTATTACTTCTTCTTGAGAGCAGGCAATTCGGTTAACTGTATGATTAAGTAATGATTGCAATTTTACCTCAGCGTAGGTTTCGGTTATAGTAATATCACCAGGGTCAGGATAGCAAGCAGTTTTAGCCTTTTTCACTAAATAATATGAAGGATAAAGTGGACTATTTAGTTCTCTTGCCTGTTTCCTAATAAGTTTATATTGATTAGTAGTTAACTTAGCATTTACGATCAAAGACAGAGCTTGATTTGCCGTCAATGTTGCTTGTGTGGAACAAGGTTTATTATTTTTTTTTAATTTTTGTGGCATGTCGCGGCGATGATGAAAATAATTTGCCCACCATTGAAGCAGCACTTTTTTTACCAGAAGCCCGTAGAGATGCTTGAGCCACCATGGATATTTGTGTTTTGTTGGAGAACTGAAGGATTTTTTTCACTTCTTTTGCTTTGGTTTTTTCGCAACAATCCGCAAAAAGTTTTTTTGGGCGACCGCGTCTGGAAGCACTTGTAACGTTTAACGTCGTATTGTAACTACAAGAAGGTATTGCACCATAAACAATATCACTAAAATTAATGAAACGGAATAATTATTCACAAATTTATGAGCACGTCTTCCACTTTTCTTCCAACGCATGTGAATTCCAATGGTCACTACACTAATCAAATGTTTAAGTGATTTCAAAATATCGTCAGTAGGATCTACAAAACCAAAATATCGAATAACATGACGTAATATCTTGTTTGCTCGGTCTTCCTTCGGGTTTCGTAACCAAATATCGAATATCGTTCGGTTAGAAATTGATGGCTGTATCACTGGAATGTGAAGAAATGGCATGAAAACGCAAACAGATGCAGAAAAATTTCAGCCAAATGAAATAAAGATGAGTCAACCTTACGAGTTAATTTTTTTGGAATCATAGAAATTCATAGAAATAAACTTTCAGACCATGTAAACTTTTGAAACCAGATAAATGAATAAATATTGCTTTATGTTATTTTTGATTAAATCTTACATGCAATCTGGAAAATATAAATGGTTTAACACGATGAAAAAAATTAATGCATACCTTGATTTGTCGCCTCCATTTCACAGAAAAATAATAAAATTTCACACAAATAAACCACAACCATTCAGCGCAGACGTTCAAAACAGACTGTTTATTGGGGTACAGCGCCGCGGCTCAAGTACAATGGACTTTAAATGTGATCAAACCTACCCCAAAGGCAATAAAAATAAAAATATTTTGCAGTTTTATCTACCTGGGATACTTAACAACTCAATGCTGAATATTTAAAAAATATTTGAAATACACCAATTTTGTAATAAAGGGGAGCTAGATTGGGATTCGTTACACCGTGCGGCGTCGGCGTCGGTCCGTAACCCAGCCGCGGCGCAGTGGTGTGTGTCTCCGCTGCGTAGCCCAGGTTCCGCCCAAAGCCGCTAGATGGCGCCGCCGTCGGTGGGTACTCCGCCCGTGGAGCTGTGGCTTGCGGAACAGTGGGATCTCCCCCCACTGTGTAAGCAAGGCTATGACTGGGGCCGCTCGGGGGCGCCGCAGTTGTGGATGGCCCACCCGTGGGCCAGTGGTGTGCGCCTCGGGTGCGTAGCCCCAGCTTTGCCCGGGGCCGCTAGATGGCGCCGCCGTCGGTGGGTACTCCGCCCGTGGAGCTGTGGCGTGCGTCTCCGCTGCGTAGTCTGGGTATCTCCCGAAGCCGCTAGATGGCGCCGCCGTCGGCGGGTGCTCCGCCCGTGGAGCTGTGTCCGGTTGCCAGGCTGCAGGTGAAGCGGTCCGCGTGAGGCCCTTCAGCGTGGCGACAAGTTCTGCAATCTGTCGGGCGTGGTCGTCCTGCAGCTTCTGGGTGCGCCGCTTCTCAGCTCTTAGCTCGAGCTGCGCCTGCCGGAGCGTGTCCTCGCTGGAAGCCTCGCTTCTTGACGAGACGTCGGCCGCGGCAGGGGGCGTCTGTGGTGGTGATGCGCCAGAGGGACCAGGCAGTAGGTCCGCTCGGGGATCAGAGGGGGCCAGGGGGGCGGTTGGCCGGAGTCCGGGGGACGCGGCTGTGGCCGCCCCGGTTGGTGTGGGATCATCGCTTCCCTGCGATGAATCCCCGTCAGCGCTGTTCTTCCCAGAGCGCAGTGAAGGTGACATCTCTTCCACAGAAAGATCCGGCGGCGAAGGACCACTTATGTATCAGACGTAATGGTGACACATAAGACTGTAAGGGGCCGGTGATCCCAATCTGTGGAGGCGGAAGGCGTCGTCCTTCAGTGGCGTGGAGGGGTAGAACGGGGCCGTCTCTGAAGCCGCTGTAGAGCTGGTCCGAATGCTGTTTTCTTGTTCTTGAGCTGATTCCGAGTCTGGTCCGAAGGGGTAGGCAAGTCCGTGGTCCAGGGTGAGGCGGGGGTCAGAGTGAAAGAAAGTGAGTAGAAGCAGAAGTCGGAGCGAGGTAGAGGGCAGAGCAGAGAGAGAGGTGTTGAGCTGGTGGAGGTTGCTGGCTATCTGACGTTTGGTATCTATTGTGCAATTTACGAGTTTCGGGGAAGTTAATCTCCATGTCTCGCGAACTGAGGGTGTAAAGTACCTGGGGGATGGTTTTTTTTCTACCCGATGAGTGGGCTGCCTATAGCAACTTATAGGACTGAAATACTATATTTTTTTGTATTTTTTTTTTTTTTTTTGATTATAGGAATTTTTTTTTTTTACATATATTTTTTTGTAAATTTTGTGTTTGTTTTTTAATTAGAAAATCGTTATTATTATATTTTTTAAAGTTGATTGTTTGTAAATGTATACTATATTTTTTGTATATTTGGTTGCAATTTTAGTTTTTTATTTAAGTCCACTCATCAAGGGGGGAAGGTTATAGAGACTGGGAATGGATAGGTGGGTTCGTCGTCGGGACTTGAGCGCCCGAGACATGCTATGCTGGGATTTGAGTGCATAGGAAGTTTCGCATAGAATGTTTTGGCTAATTCTACCACATGAGTTTTAAATGGGGGGATTTTCGTGCCTGAATTAATTATACTATTACGGACGAACCAAGGGCTTTTGGTGAATCTTCTAAGTGTGACATTCTGGAATGTGGCGAGACTTTTTGTGTTTGCTGTGCCCCAAATGGGTGAAGCGTATGACATGATGGGGCGTATTTGTGTTTTGTAGATGAGTAGTTTGTTTTGTATGGAAGTTTTTGAGTTTGAGTGTAGCAACGGGTAAAGGGCGTTGGATGTGTTTTTTGCTTTTTGTAGTGTAATATTTATGTGTTTTTTCCATGTGAGTCGTCTGTCAAGTGTAACTCCAAGATATTTGGCCGATTTTTCCCATGGTATAGATTGGCCGTACATCGTTATTTCCTCTCGCGGGGCGCGGCTGCCTTTTCTACGAGAGAAAAAGACGGCCACGCTCTTTGAGGGATTCACGTCTATACGCCATTTATCGTACCAATCTTGGAGTAAGTCAATGTTTTTTTGTAGTCGGTACGTAATCATCCTGGGTGAACAGTATCTAACCATAACTGTGGTGTCATCTGCGTACAGAGCTTTGTGAGAATTTGAGTTTTCAGAGAGGGGGATGTCGTGAGTGTAGACATTGAAAAGGATTGGAGAAAGCAGAGACCCTTGCGGGACCCCAGCTGTCATGAAACGTTTTTTTGAGAGAGCGCCACCGTATTTTACTTGAAAAGTACGTTGGCGTAGAAATGATTTGAAGGCACCGAGTAGTTGGGGATCGATGCCTGTTTCGTGGAGTTTGAGAAGCAGGCCGTTTATCCATACTTTATCGAAAGCTTTGGCTATGTCCAGGAAAATGGCGCCAGTTGATCGCTTGGTATTGAAGCCTCCGATGATGATTTCGGAGACTCTGAGAAGTTGGTGGAGGGTGGAGTGATTTGATCTAAAACCGTGTTGCTCTTCAGGTAATGTTGAAACCTCGTCAATGTGCTTGAGGAGCCGTGTCAAAAGGATCTGTTCGTAGATTTTACCGATGTTTGATAGAAGGCTGATTGGACGGTGATTTTCGCAGAAGAGGGGGTCTTTTCCCGGTTTTGGGATGAGAATGACGTGCGCATGTTTCCAGTTTTTCGGGAAATAGCGCAGTCTGAGGGCTGTGTTGATGAGATTTACTAATGCTAGTATTCCTTTCTGGGGGAGGGCTTTAAGAGCGAAATTGGTTACGCCGTCTGGACCGGGGGCTTTTTTATTTTTCCGGCTTTTTATAGCGCGGATAACCTCGGCTGGGGTGGTAAAATGTATGTTTGTATTGGGGAGATTATTTAAAACATTATTGATTTTGCGGTTGACATTGGCAATGTGATTTGGGTCGGCGTGTTTAAAACTGGGGCTGAATTGATTTTCTAGACTGTCGGCGAACGCCTCTGCCTTATCTAGATCGTCAAAGACGAGGCCGTTTTCGGCGTGAATGGGGTGGTTGGGGGTGGGGGTGGCTTTTAGAGTTTTGGATAATTTCCACAGAGAGCCGTCCTGTGGATTTATCTCTTGAATTTTCATATTCCAGGTGAAATTTACGTGCTCTTGAAGTTTTTTTCTGATGAGGGCTTGGATTCTATTTATAGAAGTTTTCAAGGTGGGATTTTGATATTTTTGCCAGTGGCGGCGTAAAATATTTTTTGTTTTAATTAAATCTTTGACTGAATTTGGGAGGTTTTCCTTGAAATTTATCGGGGGGGGTGTGGGGAGGGGTTTTGAGGCCTCGTCAATTGCGGACATTATTGTCTTCGCGAAGTCGTCAACCGCTGTATCTAAATCTGAGGGATTTTTAATGTTTGGATTAATGGATAATGTTTCCCCGACTCTGTGCGAAAAGTAGGTCCAATCAGTTTTTTTGTTTTTTTTTGAAGGGGGGGGGTAAGAGAATTCGTTGAGAGTTAGCAACACGGGGTTATGGTCGGAGGAGAGGTCGCAGATGGTTTCGATACTGTATGTCCAGGATGTTTTGTGAAAAACGGCAATGTCAAGTACGTCAGGTCTGTGTCCGATGCTAGAGAAAAAAGTTGGCTCTATGGGTCCTGCGATGTTTATGTCGGGATGAGTGTTGGCAAAGTCGCGTAGGATACGTCCGTTTTTGTTGGTGAGCCTACTATTCCAATCGGGGTGTTTTGAGTTAAAATCCCCCGCTAGAATAGTAGGCGTTTGTCCATCGAGAAGTAATTCAAGATCCGACTTTTGTAAAGTCTGAACAGGTGGGTTGTAAATTGAATTAATTCTCAATGGACCTGAATGTTTTGTGAATACAGTGATGGAGGTACTTTCAATGGTAGTCAGGGGGGGGGTGATGTTGTGTTTGTGTGCGATTTTAGATTTCACGAAGACGGCTGTGCCACCGCCTCGTGAGTGTAAACGGTCGTTTCGGTACAGTGTGTAGTTAGCGATTTTTGGTGTGTGTGAGGGATTTAGGTGTGTTTCATTTATGAGTATTATGTCTAAATTATGTGTGTTGGTGAAAATTCGTAGTTCGTGCATGTTTTTGTCAAGACCATTGGCATTCCAGAATGCCAAACGTAGCGCGGAGGGCTTGGTAGAATTAGCCATTTAATTGGTAAAGAGAGCAATGATTTGAGGGGCTGCAGTGAAAAGAATCGAGAGGTAGTCTGCCGGCGAAGTGGCAGATTGGAATTTGAGGACTAGATCGGCGATAAGTTCGCCGATCTTTGAAAAGAAGTTATTTTTGAAAAGATCTGAAAAACTAAAGGGGGTAGCTGAGGGCTGGGGGGTGGGGGGGGAGGTTGGCAGAGAGGGGGGAAGGGGAAGGGGAGAGGGGGTGGGGGAAGGAGGGGGGATTTGGTGGGGGGGGGGTTCAATGCCTGGGCATAGGAGGTGGATGGTTGGACAGGGCGGGAGGTGAAAGTGATTTGGGGAGGTACCTCAGTTCGACGGGGCATGGATGTGGAGACATATTCGTCGTTGATCGTCGTTGTCCATATTTCGGATTGTCGTTGTCCATATCTGACGTTTGAGGGACTGTTGCCCGTTTTATAGGCCACCGGCGGCAGGCGCTGGCAAGCGACGCTCACACGGGCCAACTTTCTCTTTGATTCCGGGAATCGAAGCCCGTGTTTTGTGACGCGCTTGCGGCCCCGCCGCCGGTCTAGTTACCGCCTCTCGGCCGGTAATTTTGGGCCCGTGGCCGAACGCGACCACGGCCTCTCTTTGTTCAGGCACGGTCCTCAGAATCGCGCTTGTGGAACGTTCGGGCGGCAAACCACCCCGCACGCTATGACGGCGCACGGCCCTTTGCTTCGGGTCGCGGCCGAACGTTCCCTCTCGTATAAGCGCGATTCTCATAACCGTGCCCGAATTAAATGCTATTAATCCACCAGCTCTCTCAGTATACTTCTCTGCCCGTGTCCCCTAGCCAAGCTCCGATGTTTCATTTATTGTTTTCATTTACATGGCTTTTACATACATAGTTCAGTTACATATTTGACATATTTCTCATAAATTCTCATATCTGACATAGATCTCTATTTTAATTTTAAATTTTATTTTATAATTTTAACGCGGGTGACTGCGGCCGAGCCCGGAGCAGTACGTCCGTCACAATCATGTGAACCTAACACTTGAGTCGGGCCATGACAAGAGTCAGGATAACAGAAGAACATATTTCTATGAGACGATGGATTAATGTGAATGAAGCACGAAGTATGTGAGCGGCGTTATGTGGCCTAGGGTGGATCGCCATTGTATGGAATTTTTTTATTTTTATAAATCCGTTTTCGCGGGGTGCGGAATAGATGCTCTAGGTACATACAATTAAGCATACAAAATATCAATTTAAAATTTTGACAACAAGTACTGCCCCAAAGCAGTTGAATTATTTAAAATCTTGTAAAAAATTGGCCCTTTATAAAACAGTTTTGTGTCAATATTAATACATTATTTTTTACTTTTACATTTCATAATGAATAAAAATTGCCGCGCCTTAAATAATAATATTTAAAAAATATGATAATATTTATTAATTGCTGAGTCCACTTTCGCGCCTCGCTCGCGCACCGCGCATCTTTAGATCAACCGTCCATATCTCGCAGTACAATTTCAAGTTTTACTAACGTTGATCTTTCAACTGACCAACAATACTTTGCCTCATCTACTTCTTCTTCTTATGCAATAAATCCAACAGACAGTGGACCATCTATTGTATCCAGAACATTGGATCGATACAGTATTTTTGATCGGGCAGGTGCTACATTGCAAGATATTGGATTAGTGACAAAAGATAATCAAACAGACGTAATCGATCGTAATAAGATTTGACGTGCTCGTGGAAAAACTAGGACCACACTTGACTGCCATCAGTCAGCCCGATTTTGATTTGTGCATTTGCATATCGTTTGACGGTCGAGAGGATAAAACATTAATCATGGAGGACGGACGCAGAAAAGTTGTGATAGAAGAACGTATCAGTCTTTTGAAAGAACCTGGCTCACAATACATTGGCAACGTAGGCGTTAAGTTCAGTGATGCTAAAACAATAGCTCACAAATTGCTTGCATATTTTGTGGTAAAATTAATTGATTTAGCGTGCATCGTGGCTATCGGATGTGACAGAACAGCAGTAAAAACTGGAACTAAGTCTGGCATTATTCGACTTCTTGAAGGAAAGCTCCATCGTCCACTTCAGTGGTTGGTCTGTCAGTTATATGCTAACGAGTTAAGTTTGAGACACCTTTTCGAATACTTTGGTGGTCCTAGAAGCTTTAGCGGCCAACTAGGAAAGTTAGTAGGTAGGTACACTCAAGTAGGTACTGTGAACATGATCTTGTGATAGAATTTCAAGCAATAGAATGCAACTTACCGGACATTACAAAATCCCGTTACCACTTTAGCACAGACCAGCTTTATTTATTGAAAATATGGACAATGTAACGAAAACTTCAAGAATTCGACAGAAAATCAGGTGATATTGACTGAATGTGTGCTAAGAGTGTATGCTCCGATGTGGTTTAAAATAAAAACACAGCTTTCGTTTGTTTACGGGGCGAGACACCTCTACGAAACCATAAAATTGTCTCATTACCTTCCAAAGAAATTTGAAAAAGGTGGTAGATACCGTAATTCAACGCAACGGGTATTTTGGCCACAGCGAAAATATACTTATTAGTATGTTAAACGACGAACGAAGACAAATTAGAGAGTTGGCTCTGAGACGGATTCTAAGTATCCGAGGACGTAAGTCAGGGTTCTCTCCAATAAGAGTATTTAAGCTATCTACTTTTAATTTCAACGCAGCAGACTATTTTGACTTGATCTACTGGGAAAAACCATCAGAACCACCTCTTACAAAACTGATATTTAGCGAGACAATAATTGATGCCATTGCAGACCACGAAATTATCAATCAATTATCCAACATTTTGTGTAGATTCCGATTGATGCCCTGTCACACGCAAGCCACGGAAAGATGCATCAAAGTGGTAACGGCATCATGTTCTGCTGTTTGCGGCCCTGAAAGACGTGAAGGGTGGATACAAAACAAGCTAGAATCTTGTCGTATAATGCCAGTATTCAATTCGAAGAAGGACTATAAAACACAATAACTTTTATGATTTTTGACTTTATTTTTTAACATTGTTTGTGATTTTTTTGTGTAGCAATGATACTATTATTGTTTCTGGATTAGTAGATAATGTTATTAGTAAATAAAATGTTATTTTTTTTATATTTTAACTACTTTTATTGCGCAAAGACTAAACCCTTCTTTTTCTATTTTCACGCTGTTTTTTTTAATTTGAATTGACTTGGGGCAGTACTTGCACTCGAAATATCTTAATGCTGTCATAATGACTTTTAAAAGTATCCCCATAGAGCATCCATTCCACACCCGCTGCTAAGAAAAACACATAAACAAAAAATCGATCCACCCTAATGTGGCCCCTCCCCTCCCTTAGACGGGTGTTACGCCTTTCTATTTTGGGCGGACTTTGCAGATCTTCATTTTTCTACTGCCAAGATATGACCAAAGTTTCAATGAATTCACCAATTTTGTTATTTATCCAGCTCCATTTTATAATTTAAGTATAATTTTAGAGATATTTAGACACTGACTCCAGTAAAACAAATACTATTTTCAATTAGTATCCTCGCATATACCTCTGTGCATGGTATCAATTTTTTTCTTCGAAATAAGTTTTTGAAAATAAATTCTTCGAAACATCCCAATTCTTAGAATTTTACTTATTAACATTTGCAGATATATTCAAAAAATTTAATTTAGAAAAACTGCCATTCGAAAAATATGTCCTTCGAACAATTGATTTCGAAGAATTGATTTTCAAAGAATTGATTTACAAAGAATTTATCGTCCTGGTGAAACGAAAGAACGGCAAGAATTAGCATACCTTATGCTTGCCACTTTGAAATTTCTACAATGTGTCTGTAAGTGTCTATTCACAGTATTGCCCTGGTGAAAAACTAGGATTCAGAATTGAAAAGTCACTTAAAACGCCGTGTTTAGTGACGGGATGTGAATAGCCGGGTACTTCTCAACCTTGTTTACTTCCTGATTCAGCCTCACCACAACATCTCAAATCGGGGATGCCATAGATCCACTGGCTCCCAGCAATTGGGACTCTTGAACAGTAATCACATTAAAAAAAAAAACGAATAAAAAGGGTATGATTTATTTTATTATGTTGCATTCTGAACAATAAAATGGTATAAAAATACTTATTTCAATTTTATTCATTTATATACATTTGTGATAAAAAATATGTTTCGGAATTTGTTTCTCAATGGCATGATACAAATGCATCAAATAGTCAATGGGTGCCATTTTGTTTTTTTGATATTTGAAAAGTCTCCGTTAATCGTCGATTCTATCTGTCTCAGCTTTTGAGAGATTTTTGATCAGCAGAAAACCACAAATATGAATACCGGCCAATCATAGAGATTATTGATTGATATTTACGCTTTCAACTAGTCAAAATAACGACGGATTTACAGTAGTTGTCCGATAAAGGAGTGGCAAATTACTGTGAGTACTGTACTTACATTATGCCAGCATCACTAGTGGAACTTTCTAGATGCATCTATCGCAAACAATGCATTTTGCAATTCTTGACTTGAATGAGCCAATCTCTTCACTTTGACTTAATAAACCACCGTCTGAAATATGGTAATATTATTTTCATTTACATTCGTCAGATGTCATATAAGCTTGACAATATACATTCTGATGGTTTGATTGTTTGGTGGAGCTGTAAAGAATACAGAAATATGTGATCTAACCACGTCTACGATCGCACTTTTTCGTCAGCATTCTTGGTACCGGACAATCTCTCGGTTCCGCAATAATCCTCGGCCGACTATTGTTGGGGGAGTTGTTAACTCGTCGCAAGTAACGCCCGATAATATCTGGATTGTCTTAACGATGTATTGGATCACGATTTGCTTGATTTGCCGGAACTTCGTTGCGATTTCGAACTAATACGGGATTACCTATTTCATAACCGGCCCTTTCTTTATATTTTCGTTCCTGATATATAATTAACGAAGTCAAAATACAAGTGAAAAACCCTGAAGAAAACATGAAATTTTTCTCATCCTTTGGCACACGATCAAAGTAGAGTTTGCTACGTAGAGTAGTTGCTAAGGTTACTTGCTACGTGCAGCCTACAATACTCACCAGACATTTTAGGTTATAATAATGAATGTGGAATCACAAACTTTATCCAGTACTGGAAGCGCCAATTCTTGAGGATTAGATACCCACAAGAATGTTTGTGATCCCAGGGTTCTCAGGGGGTTGGGTACGAAACCAGAAATGTGTCAAGTTACAATGTGTACTTTAGAGTCAAGGAAAGAAGATTTTGATGTAACAGGAATGTATATTATTTTGAATACAATAAAGACTACACACTCTACCGTGTGAGTTATAACGAAAACAATATAATGAAAGTTAGATATAAGCTTACCCCCAAGGTTCCGACCACGCTTTATCTATCTATCTAATTAAGTAACATCCTACTCGAGCTGGAGCAGCACCTCCTCAGGCTGAGCTCCTAGGGGCTCCAGCCGGAGCAAGAGGTAGATTCAGTTCCGCCTCCTGGCGACTGTCCGTGGCAGGAAAATGTGTAATCTGGCGACTGAGGAAGAGGTATCTGGTGCCCGCGGTCGCATCCGTGTATCCTGGCGAGGATTCCCTTTATGTAAGGAAAAATAGGCCTCAATACGGCCCTGGTGAAAATGCGGTCGACGTAGTGCCAAACCGCGAGAAAGAATACTATCCTTAGGTTTCCGGGAACCGGGCACAATATTTTAAGCCACTGGCTTCTTCATCCCATAAAGGATGGGTCGGATTCAAGCAGATCACACGTCTGACTCCCTTTGCGATTCATGATCCCGCGTGGTTACAATAAACGAACGAGCCACGGAACTAATTCAATTATGGCACTTCGTATTTACACCATTTATACGATTTTAATATGCAATCTCCGCATATAAGATTAGACTTCGCCTCTCCGATTAAAGGGAAACCATTCCCAAACAATTCCACTCCGGAAAACTGTGACTGTCGTCTGCCGAGAGATCAGGCCCACTCCCTGGTTTCTTCGCAGGCAAGGAAGTGTTTTGTTTTTTTTTTCTGTTTCCGCCCGGTACAGATTTTAAATTTTAAATTATGATTCGAAATTTTACCAAAACCAATACCAGCGACAATCGCACAGTTCCTAACTAGGTTAGAGAATCGGCGAGGATAAATGTGATGATGCAGAATAAATTAATGAATAAAATATTAAAACAAAAGGAGTCTAGCCCTGCATCATAACATTACCCCCCTCGCCACCAAATGTTTGCCCTCAAACATATAAAATTGTCGAAATAACCTAACCCTATTCTTTCTAGGTCGGTCCAAGGGTCTACTACAACAGAAAAAAAAACAAAGTGATCAATAAAATACCAGTAGATAATAATAACCATCAATAGGAAGTATTCATATAACAAAATTAAACCAAAGTGAGAATAGCGAATGGGCGTGCCGCAAATCCGGTCGCACTTCATCGAACGTAAGGCAGGATGAACATGATTGCGGTGCAGCCATTCTTACTTAAATAACTATAATATTGTAGGAACTAAACTTAAAAAACTTAATCTAAACATAACAACTAATGTTACGTGAACGGGATCCGCCAACACCCACAGCTTGAATATGCTGGGTGAAGACTAATTGACTTAGCGTCATGAACAACCGTTGACGTTACATTTATAAAAATAATTAGTACATAATTAATAAAAGTAAGACTTAAATAATACAAACGCCACATTTATAACTAACCAAATATCTGACTGTCTATCACATTCATTTTATACAACCAAATGCGATAATGCATCACTGACCCAAAATAGGGTTATAAGCCCGTCAGGCAACACTTTTTAGGGAGCATAGCAACCCTCACTTATCACTGACTCTACTTCTCCATAGGAGATAAGAAAACACTTTGTCGATGTTTCTACCTAATCTACCTAACTAGGTCGTATAGGGGTGTCCATAAGAGAACAGAGCAGTTAATCAAAATACACAATCTTAATTCAACAAGAGTGTTAAGCAGTCAACAACCATCGCATAAGAATGGAGCCAAAGTAATAGAGTATACAGCCATCAATATAGAAGGTGCAATCGGGTTAAGTGATATGCAACTATTATTAGTGCAGTGATCTAGGTATACGTCCAACAGTAACGAAGGCGTAATCGATATTTTTATGAAACAACTTATGGTTTTCTCTGTAAACTGTTGTTCAAAAAAAAAAAAAATTGTTAATAATAAGTCTCGCAGGACTGTAACAACAATTATGTATAATAAACTTAGAGTTTATAATAAAAATTCTAAAACAATAGGAAAGGAACATCCCAGGTTACTTACATGGTAGCAAGATTTAATGCAATGCAATTTTAAAATTAAAAAAAAAAATATTTGTAACAAGTACAACAAGTGTGTACACAGAAATGACTGTTGAGAAGTCAAAGAATCAGCAACAAATAAAATTAACATTTATAGATTAAACCTAGGTCAAAACCTACGGAAGGTTTCAATACATCTTCGTATGTTCTGATCTTGACAAAATACAGAAAAATCAGATTCAAGAATCATAATATGAAAGAAGTGGCTTAAAATGTGAAAGGATCGGTGGTGGGACATCGTTCCACATTATAATTTTTCACTTGACTTAAGAAAAAATAAGGAAGATATATCTTGTTTCATCAGCAAGATAGCGAACAGCTCTTTTCGTTATGAAGAGGTTAAAGTTTATGTGCACCGCTTGGTGCAGTCTTTAATTTATTACTAGTACCCGTCGAGACATTTGGCAATGTCATAATATCTCTTCAAATATAAATGATGAAACAAGAACAAGCAGTATTTATGCATATATAGTAAAAACAATGCTTCCTTATTTTGACTATCTTGAAACGAAAGTAACAGTGGGATTATAGATCCTTGCATTTCAAGATATAGACAAATAAATAATACTTATTAGGATATATTATCCAATAATATTTTACCACAATTACTTTGAGGTACACGAACAATGCTGTTATGCACGTGTAACTCAAAATGCAAGATTTATAACAAATTACATGACTATTCACTTGTTCACCTGAGCCTATTGTATACTTATTTATAGTTAGAAAATACAATTGCTAATAAGGTTTATTTCTAATCCATTCAATTCGAGCATTAATACCGGAATCAATGGTTATGGGCGTAAGGGAGTAACTTAAAAATAACAATATTAAAATTATAAATACGCCCACGCGAAGTAGTTAAAACATTTCTTCTGAAATGAACCTAGGACAGGATTAAGACTGTCAGAACGCTGGGAATTCTTCAACTCGGTTGATCAGGCCGGTGAAGTTTCCTGTGCGTAGAAAATAAAACAAAAGAACCGAAGTTCTTTATTAGTATTAATATCAGTCCTCATGAAAGATGGCCAGACCTTCTGAGGTACTGATGTGCGAAATAATTTATACCGGAACATTGTCCGACTTGACGATATCTTTTATATGGAAATCGCCAGATACTTTTCCTTTCATGTCCGCTAAGGTATACACTAAGTCCGATTTTTTTTTCAGGACTATATTTTGCACAAAGCGTGGAGCTAGTTTCTGTGCAAAGTAATTTAAAGCGTTTGATTGGACGAAATTTCTACGCCAAACTCTGTCTCCGACTTGAAAACTAACATGTTTTCTCCGCAGGTTATAATGGTTTGCTCCTTTTTGGTAAGCTTTTAGTAAAGCATCTGAGACTTGCTCATAAACTGATGACAGTTCTTCTAATTTTTGTGCGTAAATTCTCTGACTAGTACAATTTTGTGAATTAGATTCCGTGTCAGCTATAGGGTTACGATGCAAATCACCGTCTAATATTTGCTCCCGACCATGCATTAGAAAATAAGGTGTAAAACCCGTAGCGCAATTTACGGAATTGTTCATAGCTGATTGTATTTGTGGTAAGAATTTTGACCAATTACGGTGGTCTGTTTCAACTAATATCGATAATGCGGTGCCCAAAGTTTGGTTATATCTCTCTACCACATTGTTTTGAGGGGTATAATAAGAGTTATAAAACGGAGGTGGTATATTATAATTATTTAATAAGTCCTTAAATTCTTTGGATACAAACTGACGGCCGTTATCACAAACAATGGTACGCGGTACGCCATGTACAAGAAAGATACTTTCTTCTAAATTCTTCACAATGCTTTGCTCGGTACCTTTGCGCAGCGGAAACAGCCAGGTAAACTTTGAAAAAACATCGACACAGGATAGAATGACGGTAAAACCAGAGTAACTTCTCGGTAATGGACCTACCAAATCCAACGATAACATCTGCATTGGACGTGTAACTTTTTTAGGATGTGATGAAATACCGTTAGGTGAGGCCGTACTGATTTTATGCGCCTTACAGACCGTACAGCGATTTACAAATTGTTTAATGTCTCTGTACATATTTGGCCAAAAATACCGTAATTGTGCTTTTTTATAAGTTTTAAAAACGCCGGGGTGACAAGATCGAATAGACTCGTGCACACTACTTAAAATGTCTAATCTTTTTTCTTGAGGAATTACTTTTTTCCACGCAGTGTCCTCACACAGTGCTAAACTAGCCTTCGTGTGACGAAATAGTTCGTTTTCCCGAATTTGGAAGTTCTGAAAACGTTGGGGAAATTCTTGACAACCCTTCCAAATATTTTGATACCACTCATCTTGAATATTTTCTGAATCTATAATCGAGATTTCAGCAAGATCCATTCGCGAAAGGACATCTGGGACTATATGTTGAGTACCTTTACGATGAATTACATCAAACGAAAATTGGGATAGGCGTGAACTCCAACGCGCGAGACGACCGCTGGGGTTGGACAGAGAACCTGACCATTTTAGACTTGAGTGGTCGGTTACAACTGTAAAATGAGTTCCTTCAATGTATGGTCTAAAGTGTGTAACGGAGTCTAGTACGGCTAAAAGTTCACGCTCAGTTATTCCATAATTACGTTCGTGAACGTTTAAGCATCTTGAAAAATAAGCAATAGGGTGCTCCTGTCCATCTATAGTTTGAATTAATACCCCCCCAATGCCTACGGAGCTTGCGTCACAGTGTATAGCGAAGGGTTTCGAAAAATCTGGACAACTTAAAACTGGGGCAGAAGTAAGTGCTTGCTTTAGTGCAATAAATGCGGATTCAGCTTCCGGTGACCATTTAAAATTACTAATTCCGTTTTTTGAACCAGTAATACTTGTTAAAGGAGCTGCAATGCTTGAAAATCCCTTGATAAACCGTCTAAAGTAACCGCACAGGCCAACAAATGCCCGAATTTGTTTAGCATTTTTCGGTATAGGAAAATCTTTAATACTATCAATCTTACTTGGATCAGTGCGAAGTCCCTGGGAATCCACCATATAGCCCAAGTATTTAAGCTCGGCTTTACAAAATTCTGACTTTTTTAAGTTAATGGTGAGACCCGCGTCTCTTAGACGTTCGTACACCCGATTTAACAAGTTTAAATGTAATTTCAAATCTTCCGATACTAATATAAGGTCATCTAAATAGCAAAAAACATTATCATCGAAATCAGGTCCAAACAATGCATCCGCTAGTCTTTGTAATTCGCTAGGAGCATTTTTCAAACCAAACGGCATGCGAGTGAACTCAAAGAGGCCCCGCCCAGGAACAACAAATGCTGTCTTTTCACATGATTTTTTGTCTAAGGCTATTTGCCAAAATGCCTTGGAGAGGTCAATCGAGGAAACATATCTGGCACCGCCAAGTTTATCTAGGATACGCGCAAAATAGGGAAGAGGATAACTATCACGTATCGTGACGTTATTAATTTTTCGAGAATCAAGGCAAAATCTAGCTGTTCCGTCTTTTTTTGTTACAATTATTACAGGACTGGACCATGGTGAACGAGAAGGTTGAATAACCCCTAATTTTAGCATTTCATCAACTTCTTTTTCTAATTGTTTCTGCCGTGCGGGTGAAAGAGGATAATACCGCTGTTTGATGGGTGATCCTGTTGTAATTATTTTGTGTTTAACTAAGTGTGTTAGACCTAACCCCTTCTTTTCAAAAGAAATCGACTCGAATTTTTTAACTATTTTAGAGAGTTCCCTGTTCTCTTCAATAGTTAGGGATGAGGCTGGCTGAATAGCCCGCAACCCACTAATATTTCCTTACGAAACAGGAAGAGTAACTTTCGAAAACAGTTCCGGTGCGATGTGGAACTCCTTCCAAAAGTTAACTCCTAGAATAATTGAAGGCGACAATGTCGGGATGACGTAGAAAAGAATTTCCTTTGTGGATGATTTATACGTGACCGGCAATGACATTGTCCCTAAGACTGGTTGGTTTGAACCGTCCGCTGTATAAACACTAAACTTAACTTTAACTAACTTAATACCTAATTCCTTAAAAATTTTATAACTATTGCCTCCTAGACATGACAATGAAGCGCCGCTGTCTAGCATTCCACTGTAAAAATTATTTATAATATGTACATAAGTATAAGGACGGTTATCATTTTCAATAGCCATCTCCCGTGGCAGCGGGCCCACTGTTCCGGTTGATGGTGATGAAAGAAATTTATCAACTATTCGGAGCCAACTCTCCCACTCGCTTTTCCTCTGCGCCAAGGACGGCTTGTAGCAAGAGAGACTCCGACCTAGTTTTTTGACTTATTATGAGCTTTGTCATTGATAGCTCCCACTTTAGGATTTCCTGCGACTGCGGGTTTTTTCCTACAGTCGGCCACGACATGTCCCGGTGTCTTACAATAAAGACAAATAGGCGTCTTATAAAAAGTTTTAGAAGTTCCCTGATTATTAAGATTACCGTTATTAAAAGAAGACGAAGATGGTTTATTTGAGTTGTATCCTGTATTTGATGGACCGAAATTACGCCTTTTATCATTATTCTTATTGTTGTACGACTGCTTAAAAGTGTTCTGGGTATAACCAGTGCGTCTAAAGTTATTATTATTATTAAAATTTTCACTAATATGCACAAATTTCTCCGTTTCATTCGAGCTACTGTGCACATTGGATTCTTTTGAAAATGTAGACGATGTCGCAAATTCTTCAGGCAGTGATGCGTATGACTCTAATTTACCTGCATAAGTTGTTAATTGCTCAAAAGTAAATATGTCTCTAGACACTAATAGATTTGAATACATCGGTAGCAAGGCCTTCATTGCTAGCCGCAGCAGTTCCTGCTCGGGAAGTTTTGTTTCGAGCATATTGTTTAGTGCTTTCATTTTTAGCGTGAATTCTAGTACTGACATTCCTTTTTGTTGAGACATGTTAAAAAGTTTTATTTTTAAATCGGTTTGAAGGTCGCTTGCTTCAAATTGGCTAATTAAAAGTTTTGATAGCTCGTCCCACTTCAATTCTGGGTGGTAAATGGATCTGAACCACAACAACGCCAGGCCATCCAGAAGATCAGGGAAAACGCGCACCAGTTCATTTTGAGGAAAATTTCTGGTTCTACATTTTTCCTCAATAAGTAGGAGAAATTCTCTTACGCTCGATTTCCCGTCGTATTTAATGTTCCAATTAGTAACATTTGTGGATGATGATTCCTTATAAATAATTTTTGTATGTTTAATAATTTTTGGGTTTTTAACAGTATTTAGTTCCTCTGAATCTGAATCTGACGAATCCATTTCTGTAATTGCTGTTAATTTTAACGTTTTATTGTACTCGCGCGCCTGTGAACGCAGCGCGTGAAAGGTGGACGCTGGTTCGATAGATCGTGTTGTAAGTTCCTTAGTAAGGTCTTCTTTAGAGGCATTGTTAATATTTGCAATTGGAGTCGACATTTTTATCAAATTGTACGCGAAGTTCTAATATGAAAAACTCGAATTATCTCGAAAATAATCGAAAGCGTATTGACGTTCGATGAATGTTTTTAGCATTGAAAAACATAAATGTAAAAAAAACATTCATGAAATATTTATAGTTTTGAATTGAAACCAAAATAATGTTAATATAAATTATTTTTATAAAAGTGGTAATAAAATCCAAATTCGAGACAATCGTCTATATACTCGAGGTTAAATTTGAAACGTATATTTGATTTGAATCGTTATTTAAAAAAAATATATTAGAAACTTTTGAAAAATACAATTTTTAAATCAATAAAAATAATCGATGAAATTTAGTTAAGTATGTCATCTTAATCGGTTGTTCCAAGTATAGTAAGTACCTATTGAAGTTCATAAATTAATTTTTCGACTAAAATGTTGACAAATTCACATCTACGCTGGAGTATCTATGGAATTTTTTTTTGTGTACAACAAATTATGCATCTATGCTAAAACTTCTATGGAACTGTTTGCGAAGAAACAATGGCGATGCAATTTACTCGTGAACAGCATAATAACAATATAATATTCACCATTAATAAACATTTTTATTACATGAATCTGATATACAGATACAAGATTAATGTCGAAGAAAGTCTATTTAATTCCAATAATAAACAACACTACCCACTTGTTATTCATAGTATTATCTGTTGTGATGACAGATTGACATACCAGTGTAAACAAAACATTTGTCATCCATAGTATTTCGAAACGTCAGAATGACGGAAATACAACATTATATATGAGGTTAAGGCATGACTACTTATTTACCGTTTATTTATTTCGCGCCAAATATTAACGTTCTTCCAACGAAGCGTAAACAATCAATTAACAAGTACATGTTATTTATTAAAACTTGGAATATGCTGTCGAGTATCTAACATAATAATTTATATTTTTCAAGGGATCATAATATCCCACACTTTTGTGAAATACTTGTTCGTAGTATTATAATAATTACTGTCGATAACCAAAACAATGCAATAATTGCAGGTTATATTTATGATTTGCCGCTGTCAATTTGACACAAGAGGTTATTTTAAATGTTGTTACCAACATGACGGAATGATACCAATTCAAAACAAAGCAATATTTTAGGTTATTTTAACAATACAGATTTATAAGCCTCAATGTGAACAAATGAATTATGTACCCTATACAATTATAATCTGACACATTTATAGCCGTGTTTTAAGTGGGTCGCCAATTGCTACGTAGAGTAGTTGCTAAGGTTACTTGCTACGTGCAGCCTACAATACTCACCAGACATTTTAGGTTATAATAATGAATGTGGAATCACAAACTTTATCCAGTACTGGAAGCGCCAATTCTTGAGGATTAGATACCCACAAGAATGTTTGTGATCCCAGGGTTCTCAGGGGGTTGGGTACGAAACCAGAAATGTGTCAAGTTACAATGTGTACTTTAGAGTCAAGGAAAGAAGATTTTGATGTAACAGGAATGTATATTATTTTGAATACAATAAAGACTACACACTCTACCGTGTGAGTTATAACGAAAACAATATAATGAAAGTTAGATATAAGCTTACCCCCAAGGTTCCGACCACGCTTTATCTATCTATCTAATTAAGTAACATCCTACTCGAGCTGGAGCAGCACCTCCTCAGGCTGAGCTCCTAGGGGCTCCAGCCGGAGCAAGAGGTAGATTCAGTTCCGCCTCCTGGCGACTGTCCGTGGCAGGAAAATGTGTAATCTGGCGATTGAGGAAGAGGTATCTGGTGCCCGCGGTCGCATCCGTGTATCCTGGCGAGGATTCCCTTTATGTAAGGAAAAATAGGCCTCAATACGGCCCTGGTGAAAATGCGGTCGACGTAGTGCCAAACCGCGAGAAAGAATACTATCCTTAGGTTTCCGGGAACCGGGCACAATATTTTAAGCCACTGGCTTCTTCATCCCATAAAGGATGGGTCGGATTCAAGCAGATCACACGTCTGACTCCCTTTGCGAATCATGATCCCGCGTGGTTACAATAAACGAACGAGCCACGGAACTAATTCAATTATGGAACTTCGTATTTACACCATTTATACGATTTTATTATGCAATCTCCGCATATAAGATTAGACTTCGCCTCTCCGATTAAAGGGAAACCATTCCCAAACAATTTCACTCCGGAAAACTGTGACTGTCGTCTGCCGAGAGATCAGGCCCACTCCCTGGTTTCTCCGCAGGCAAGGAAGTGTTTTGTTTTTTTTTTCTGTTTCCGCCCGGTACAGATTTTAAATTTTAAATTATGATTCGAAATTTTACCAAAACCAATACCAGCGACAATCGCCCAGTTCCTAACTAGGTTAGAGAATCGGCGAGGATAAATGTGATGATGTAGAATAAATTAATGAATAAAATATTAAAACAAAAGGAGTCTAGCCCTGCATCATAACAACCTAAGTACAGATCAGTTATATTTGTATAAAATCGTATCTGCAGTTACGGTGGGGGAATTACGTGAAGATTTAGGCCACAAATCTCCTGGAAAAATGTCTCATGCCAGATGACTTACGCGTGCTAATCGAATTCTTCGTCTTTATGTTGCAACGGAAGCTCCTACAGAGAATCTTATTATTTTAGCAACGTACGTTGTTAAAGTTTATGCTCCGACTTGGTTCAGTATTAAAACTCATCCCACCTGTAAAGATGGAGCACGTCACCTATGGCAGCTAATTTCAGCGTCTAGATACTTATCCCCTGAACTAAAAACTATAATTGATCCAGTCATAGAAAGAAACAGTTTTTTTTTTTTTTTTTTTTTTTAATATTTTTATTCTAGATAAAAGAAAATTACATTTTCACTTATTTAACTAGAAATAACATATATATACTACACATAAATATATTACACACCGATATTATTCACTTTCATTGTTTTGCTGATTGAGCATAAAACTGAACAATTTTTTTTTAAATGTACCTATACTTTTTTCATTTTTAATTTCGTCTGGGAGGCAATTATATATGTTGCTTCCCTCGTAACCAATGGATTGCTTGCCATAATGAGTATGTATGGTGTTTAAATGTATTTTATCGTGTTGCCGTGTAAAGTGTGTGTGTACTTGGGACGTTTTAATGAGTTCTGTATTTGTATGTATGAGTTTATTATTTATTTTGTAAATAAGGAGACATGTATTATATTCATATAATTTTCTTAATTTTAATAGTTTTGTTTCTATATATAATTTTTTTGTTGATGTTCTAGGTTTGAAGTGGAATAGCTTTTTGATTACTTTGTTTTGTGTTACCTGTAGTTCGTTTATATATGTTTCACATGTATTTCCCCAGATTTCAACCAAGTAGTTTAAATGTGAGTGTACGAGGCTATAATATAGTTACTTCGCACATCCCGAAAATTTACTACTCGCAATGTTCACTGACCCTCAATAAGTAAAACAAGGCTGTTCCAACTTCCAAACATAAACTTTGATGCATCATATTACTACGACCTTATTAATTGACAGCAAAATGTAACCGAACCCCCAATACTGAAGAATATATCGGATGAAGATCTTCAATTATTTGTAGCACAGGGGGGAGAAGGTAAATTGCCTCTTCTGCGTCTGCCATGTCATACTCAAGCAGTTGAAAGAGCTGTAAAGACTGTTACTGAAGCCTCGACTACTTTATGTACGAAGTCTGCAAGAGAAGGTCTTATTAAGGCAAAGATTGAGTCTCGCAAAATAATGCCGAAATTTGAGAGTAAGAAGGATTTTGCTAGTATTTGAATGCACTGTCTTGAGATAATGTTAATTATAATCATATATTTTTTTAATAAATAAGTCAGAATATTCTCTCTAATTTGTGTTTTATTGAAAAAAGGTTCATTTTAATTGTTTATCTAATATTTTTTAGAGATTTAACAAGGGTGGGTTTTTCTCTATTTTGTGAAATTTCAAACTCAATCCGGAGGAAGAAGATGATATCCAAATATTATTAAAAAAATTACGTGATTTTACATCTTCATTTAACACCCTTTTATCACTAACAGACAAACCAAAACAAGTTTTTTTTCCACCATGCAATCGTGACCCGCCTTAATGCTTACCCCATGTAGAAT
Source organism: Hesperophylax magnus (assembly GCA_026573805.1). Taxonomy (NCBI): domain Eukaryota; kingdom Metazoa; phylum Arthropoda; class Insecta; order Trichoptera; family Limnephilidae; genus Hesperophylax; species Hesperophylax magnus. Next base: position 1,939,833 of record JAIUSX010000202.1, on the reverse strand, counting down.
CGTATGGCAAAAATTTTTGTAGAAGCAAAAAATCTCTCAGAATGTCTGGAAACGAATATTGAACGTTTGACATTTTGCCGACAGGTTCGCTACACGATGTATATATCGAGCAGTGTATGTTTTTATTCATTTCTACAATCTTGCCGCGTCCACGAAGTAATACAATTTTCGATACATAACGAAGATCGTGCAGCGTCTACGCATTACGTCGATAGTATTGCGTCCTCGAGACCGATTACGAGTAGATATTATTTTATATCCATATCGACGGTCGTACTGCATCCACACATTACGTCGATAGTATTGCGTCCCCATGGCCGATCACGCTGAAATATTATTATGAATACATAACGACGGTTTTGCTGCGTCCACGCATTACTTCGATAGTACTGCGTCCCCGTGGCCATTCATGAGTGCATTGTTATGTATTATTTGAACGTTTGGTTGAGTAAATCATCAGATTTGGCAACATTGGGTTAATTTACAACGGTGCCGCTTGACACTCAAAACTAAGAAGCGTCCTGCGTGGTTTTTAATGCATAACGACGATCGTGCTGCGTCCACGCATTACATCGATAGTACTGCGTCCCCGTGGCCATTCGCGAGTACATTGTTTTACATTATTTGAGCGTTTGGTTGAGTAAATCATTAGATTTGGCAACATTGGGTTAATCTACAACGATGCCGCTTGACACTCAGAACTAAGAAGCATCCTGCGTGGTTTTTAATGCGTAACGACGATCGTGCTGCGTGTACGCATTACGTTGGTAGTATTGCGTCCGTTCACGAATAGATATTATTTTTAATACATATCGATGGTAGTGCTGTATCCACGCATTACATCGATAGTATTGCGAACCCGTGGCCGATCTAGATTAGGTATTATTTTTAATTAATGAAGACAATATTAGCGAAACTCAATCGAACATCTGAAACGGAAAAATCTGAAAAAGGCACTGCCACATTTGGGACTCGAACCCAGGACCTTTGGTTTTCCAGGCCGTGACTCTACTAACTGAGATAATGTGTCCCTATCCGATTCGGTCATATTTACTGTAATATACTTCGACTGAGAATTACCAACAGAGTGGAAGTTACTTCCAGTATCGCCCGGGTGTAAGACCACCATTCAGAATTAAAACCTTGATCCAAGTGGCTTTAGCCGTGTTTAGTGACTATATCTGAATAGTCAGGTACTTTCCCACCTTTGTCTTCCCCACCTTTCTCTTGCCCATCGCTTCCCCTTCCCCACTTACCTACAGCCTCACAATATTCCCCAATTGGGGATGCTATAGTCTCACTGGCTCCATACTGGAGCAGATGGGACTCTTGTGAGGAATTTGTTAGAATATGGCAATATAAATGCAATTATCTTAGGTTGGCTATAAGGTATCTGTAAACATTGTTTTGTTGGCAATACTGTTTAACCTTGTTCTATTGTCTATTACTGAGAAGAGACCTGTCAATGTGTACATTTGTAAGAAGAAGAATAAAGTTATTACTGCATAAAACTGAACCCCTTTTATTGAAATAATCACAGGTTATGGGCCCAGAGTCGCTAATCTAAATCAACGGGAGTGAATATCAGCGAAAAGTGAGGTTAGGTTGCCGGAACGCGTGCAGAAAATTTTCGTTGAGAAGGATAAAATACCACTGATATATCTGATCAGGCAAGGCAGGATAGCAAAATGGAAGGAAACGCGATGACTACCAATGTTTTGAAGTTGGAAGGGACAAGGAATTGGAATATTTGGAAATTTCAAACGACAGTACTTCTCAGAGGACAGGGATGGCTGGACATTGTTGAAGGGCGCACTATGAAACCTGAAGATGTTACCGCGCGAACTACTTGGGAGACAAAAGATGCTAAAGCTCAGACGCTACTGGTTACGAGAATGTCGGAAAACGTTATGCTACATATCATATCGTGCACAACTTCGGCTGCAATGTGGAGTAAGCTTCTAAGTGTATATGAACAGAAGTCGGAAACCAGTATCCATATTATCCAACAAAGGTTCTTTCAATACAGATATGAGAAAGGCACCGAAATATCAGTTTTTCTCTCTAAAATTCAAGAGATGCAAAATCAGTTAAAACAAATGGGCGAGGATATGTCTGATAAATTTATAATAACTAAAGTCTTAATGAGCTTGCCACATGAATATAAACATTTTGTATCGGCGTGGGAATCGGCGCCAGACGACAAACAAACGTTCGACAATTTAGTAGCCAGGTTATTAATTGAAGAGGAAAGGGTGAATGTTAGAAGTGATGAAATACAAGATACTTCGTCCTCATCTGCGTTCGTAGCTAAAAGAAATATTAAGTGTTACATGTGTGGTAAAGTCAGACATTTACAAGCTGAGTGTAGAAGTAATCGAGACCGTGAGAAAAAGTTAAACGAACGTAAATGCTTTTACTGTGGAAAATTCGGGCATTATAAGGCACAGTGTCGGTTTCAAAAGTCAAAGGAAAATAAGAAAACAAGTAATGCTTTTGTAGTGTTGAATTCCTCGCATACAAATTATGAACAATCAAAGTGGTTAGTTGACTCTGGAGCGAGCGAACACATGTGCAACGATCGCTCTTTATTTACATCATTTTCAAATGTTCCGCAAAAGTCTGTTATTGTTGGAAATGGAGCAATAATTAGTGTGTTAGGATGTGGACAGATGGCGGTACAAGTCTATAATGGGACTGAATGGATAAATTCAACCATAAACAACGTTTTGTTCGTTCCGGATCTGAAGTCAAATTTATTTTCTGTGAAATGCGCAGCTGACCGCGGATACACTATGGTCACAAGTGACAGTTCGTGTTTATTTTATAAAAATGGAGTTGTTTGTGCGATAGCAAGTCGAGTAGACAGTTCATACTATATGGATTTTCGTTTCAAATGCGAGGTCGCAAGTGTTGCTAATATTATTAAAAATGACCTATACGAGTGGCATGAGAAATTCGCACATCAAAACTTTGATTACGTGAAGAAAGCATTGCAGAAAAATAACATTGAAGTAAAACAAACTGACGTACCCCAATGTGAAAGTTGCTTGAAAGGAAAGATACACCGGCTACCATTTAAGAGGAGTGAGCATGTGAGCACAAAAACATGTGAAATCATACATGGGGATACTTGTGGACCCATGGAAGAAAAATCAATTGGCGGGTCGAGATATTTTGTCGTTCTAAAGGATGACTATTCTAACTTTAGAAGTGTGTATTTCGTTGAAGCAAAACACGAGATTAAGCGCTGTTTGGAGGATTTTATAAATAAAGCCGAAAATACTACTGGAAACAAAGTCAAGATATTTCGGAATGACAATGGGCTAGAATTCATAAATAGAGATGTAAAGGAAATATTTTCCAAGCATGGGATAACCCATCAGACTACTGTTCCCTATACTCCCGAACAAAATGGGAAAGCTGAAAGGGAAAATAGAACCCTAGTTGAAGCAGCACGAACAATGCTACACGCGAAGAATTTACCTAAGAAATTGTGGGCAGAAGCGGTAAATACTGCTGCTTTTGTCTTGAATAGAACTGGGAAAGGTAAAGAAGGAAATTCTCCATATGAAATATGGACAAATAGTAGTTTTGATGTTCATCAACTGAAGGCATTTGGTTCACCAGTGTATGCACACATCCCAAAAGAGAAAAGAAGGAAATGGGATAAGAAAAGTGAGAAGGGTTTGATGGTAGGTTATGCTGAAAACGTCAAAGGCTATAGAATTTACTTCCCTAAGAAAAACAGCGTAGATGTAAAGAGAGATGTAATTTTCTTAAGTCAAGAGGAAACAGAGGAAATTGAGGATGTGTCGGATCAGAATACTCAAATTTTGCTGACATCAGAAGAAACAGTGGAAGAACAAAAGGTTGCTGAATGTGAGGAAACTCAAGTTACCCAAAATGACAGTCATACAAATCTCACTGTAAACAGTTCTTTATGTGAAAGTGAAAGCCAGAGTGAATATGAGCCATGTGATGATGAACTATCAGACCTAGATGAAACATTGTTACCTCAAAATGAAAGAAACAAGCGGGTGAGGAAACCGACAACATTCTATCAATGTCAAAATGTTGTAAGTGAAGCAAATGAGCCAGTGACATACAAAGAAGCAATGGAAAGAAGCGATGCAAATAGGTGGAAAGAGGCAATAAGTAGAGAATTGCAAACTTTAGAAGAGAATAATACTTGGGATTTTTGTAATGCACCAGTACATGAAAAGGTAGTAAGTAGCAAGTGGGTTTTTAAGCTTAAAGGAAATGGTAATGTAAAGCAGTATAAGGCTAGGCTAGTTGCAAGGGGGTTTGAACAAAATGGTTGTTTTGATTTAAGTGACATTTACGCTCCTGTGGCTAAATTATCAACATTTAGAATTTTTGTAGCGATAGCGACTAAATTAAATTTACCTATATATCAAATGGATGTAATAGGGGCGTTTCTGTATGGCGATATAGACAAAGAAGTCTATATTAAATTGCCAGAAGGGGCTTATTCTGAGGGAAATAATATTGTAAAGCTAAATAAGTCACTGTACGGTTTAAAGAGTTCACCAAAGTGTTGGAACATAAAATTCAATTCTGTAGTAAATAAAGAGGGTTTTGTTAAATCTAACTGTGACTCATGTTTATATTTAAAGTATTATGACAATGAGAAAATGTACATTTTACTTTATGTCGATGACATTTTAATTTTTGGTACAAACGAGGAAGATATTTCTAAATTTAAGAGTATATTATGTAAAGAGTTTAAAATGAAAGACTTAGGGCTAATATCAAATTTCCTAGGTATAAATGTAAAGCAAAATTTGAAAACTGGTATTACAGAGTTAGATCAGAGAGAATATTTGGAGAATATTTTAAAAAGATTTAATATGCAAAATTGTAAGCCTATGTCAACCCCTATGGACCCTAATTTTAACACTAAAATATTTGTAAAAGACAGTATTGCTGTAGACAACAGTATTCAGAATTTGTGCAGACAAATGATAGGATGTCTAATGTATGCTGCATCAGGTACCAGGCCTGATTTGTGTTTTCCAGTTTCTATGTTAAGTAGGTATCAAACCTGCGCCAACAATGAGCTATTAAGTGCATTAAAGAGAGTGTTAAGATATATAATGTATAGTCTAAATTATAAGTTAATTTATAAATGTAATGATATCATTTTGGAAGGATATTGCGATGCTGATTGGGGTGGTGATATCAAGGACAGAAAATCCACTTCTGGTTTATAATTGTCTTGTCGCATGGAGTTCAAAGAAGCAGGCCTCTGTTTCTTTGTCATCCACTGAAACAGAATATATATCTATGAGCATGGCTGCTAGTGATGTGTCATGCCTTATAAATCTGCTAACTGAATTTGATTTTAAAAATATTTGCCCTGTTAATATATTTTGTGACAATCAGTCGGCATTAATAAATGCAAATACAGATGCTATAAAGCGATTAAAACATGTAGATATTCGCTATCATTTTGTTAAGGAATTGGTAAGAGAAAATAAGATTTGTGTAAGATATGTTAACACAAATTTGCAACCAGCTGACATATTAACAAAAGCTTTAAGCAGAGAGCTGATTGTAAAACATTTAAATAAGTGTGGTGTTATGGGCAAAACTGTATAACATAATCAATGTTAAAATAGGAATTATTATTAGTTTGTTTATGTTTAACAACTGTATTTACATTGAGAAGGGGTGTTAGAATATGGCAATATAAATGCAATTATCTTAGGTTGGCTATAAGGTATCTGTAAACATCGTTTTGTTGGCAATACTGTTTAACCTTGTTCTATTGTCTATTACTGAGAAGAGACCTGTCAATGTGTACATTTGTAAGAAGAAGAATAAAGTCATTACTGAAGTAAACTGAACCCTTTTATTGAAATAATCACAGAATTCACTATAAAAATAAAAATAAAACGTAATCTTAATTTTCTTAACGCATATTTTTATTGACTGCTATCTTTATGTATGATTGCAGGATTCAACTCGAACTAAATGCGTGAGCAGGTACCTAAGCGATTCCCTCAGAAACTTGATCAGGGTGCTTAGGGTGTGAACATCTTGGAATAATTATCGATAATAACATCAAATGGAAAAGTCAAATAAACTCCACAGTAGACAGAATGAGAAAACTCATCTTTATATTTTTTCGACTTAGAAATACTGTATCATTAAAAATACATAAAGATATTTATTTTGCACTTGCACATTCTACACTACTACAATATATGGAATCGTGGCTTGTGGTGGGGGGGGGGGGTGCATATAAATCATGCCTACTTCCATTTGCGACAATTCAAAAAATATTAATAAAAATTATCTTAAACAAGCCATATTACTATCCAACAATACATGTTTTCCAAGGTTTCCCAGTTCCCCCTCTCAAAAAATTTATGACAAAAATACTCGTACATTAACGGCCGTTGTGGCCAATCTAATCTGAGCCGAATACTCGACTCAACCCTGCTGAAATGCCCAAATCCGTTTTGCCCAAAGCACTTGATCGCCACACCACTCAAATTTAAGGAAGCTAACCTCGTGGATTAAAGACGCTTAAGGAAGACCTACTTATAAAAACTGACAACAGAGCGAAATACGCGAAAGCAATCGATCTGTCATCGCTGTCATCTGTCATCAGTTCACGCTCTTGTCGGTTTTTTAATTCGAATTATGAACATTTTGAATATAGTAGATGCGGTGGAATGGGCCGATATGCTTGATAATAATATTGGATTATATAGGCGGCGACAAGACGGCGATATAAATTTTATACATATATTAAATGATGCAGACTTTTATACCCGTTTTAGGATGACTAAAACGTGTTTTTTTATACGTTTTGAGCCAAATAGAGGATAACTTGACTTACGCAAGCGAAAGGTAAAAGCTCGAGCTTCAATGGCATTTGGAGAACACATTATTATATGAGATAATCAGTATGTAACTTACCGGTTAATTGAGTTGCTGCTATTAAAACCGAGAACCACTTCGTTCCAAACAGTTTCTTTAGATTTCAAAAGTGTGGCGTAATTTGGGCCGCCTGTAGACCTAGACAAAATGACCCGCGACGAGGTAACTAAATCGACAAGTCGCATTTTCTCATTTGGGGTGAAATTTTTTGAGCGTTTTGCTTTGTCCATTTTGTATATTTATGATTTTGAATCTAAAGTTTCAACTGCATAAAACGTCAAACTTGACGTAAACAAAAAAGTTAAGTCAATTAACACCTTATTTTTTACATATTAAATACGTTTGTTTTAAAAATATGAAATGTCGGTTTATGTATTACACTATTTAAAGTAAATTATTTGTATAAATAATAAATACAATTAATTAATGCTTCGGTATTAATTAAAATGTAAAGTTTCTAATTTGACGTCATTTTTTTGTCTATGTAAATAAACAGTGCTACACACGAGGTGTTATGATCAAAATGTTGGCTACAGGCGAAATGGAGCAAATCACTACGATCACTTAACTGAGCAGCGCCTGGCTCAGGCTCAGAATTCCTTTGATAATCCATCGAAATTGTTGGCCACAACGGCCGTAAGTACTTCAATTACATAAAGATTTCACTGAAAAAATAATATTACACAATTAATTTGAGGCAAAATAATTATTTATATTGGAGGACTAACCGTACCACTAGTTTGAACTACAACAGCACAACATCACTATTTAACGGTATAATTTTTTTTAATAAATTACTCCTAGATATATCTGAGAAAAATTATAACAGTTACAAAAAAAATCAATTTAAAATTCTCTAATACCACCTCATAACTTTTCTTATTGTTTGATATTATTTATTTTATTTCAGGGAAATCAACAGTTTACAATGTGGTTCATTTATACATGTGTAATTTACCTAACTGAAAAACCAATTACAGATTTCCTCAATATACTATTCTATAATGCATCTAAAAAATTAAACACTATACTTAAATTTATCTAAAAAATATTAAATTTATCGAAGAAAGCAAACATTTTGTGGCTTGACATTATACAAATGAAACAAATACTTTGTTTTAAACCACTTTATTTTAATTTATATTTCGTCGACCGGTTTGGATTGAACCCAAATATTGTGTTAAATAAATATAAAGTGGTTTAAAAAGAAGTATTGTTTCGTTTTTTGTAAAAAATATAAAGTTATTCAATAAAAAAATATGAGATTATTATAACATGAGATTATTATAACAGGAGATCATTTAAACAGAAGATTATTATAACATAATACTACATAATATATGTCATTACATTTTATGCAGTTTGGTACACGTTTAATACATTATTAATTGAGTTTTTATATTTATTTTGGTTACATTGAAGATAGAATCAGAGAGAATGTTATTATACATATGTTGAACATATTCTTCTAAGAAAAGAATTTTTATTTGAAATGGTTTTACAGTGTTTTTCTTTAAATAGATTACATGAGCGTGTGTGCCGTGTAGGTACTTTTCAATTCTGTTTAATAAACTCCATATATTATATTTCTGCTTATCATTCCTGGGTATTATTTATAAATAACCTGTTTTTATTACTTTTATTGTATTTTCTTGTAAGGTTATTAATAGTTTTTGTAATAATATTTGCAATATAAATATTTGTAAAAATATATAGTTGTCTTTTCCAAAGCACAAGCATCTGATTTATCAGAAAAGTGATTGAAATATTATGTTGTAAATATTGTAACACTAAAGATGTTAAGAAATATAAATAAAAATATTTTTATTTTTAACATAATGACAATAATAAGTTTAGCTCATTAATTAAAATATTACAATTTGAGGTTGAACTAATTAAGTTAAATATAAAAACAGATATTATTATATTGAATACGTAACGACGGAAGTGCTGCGTCGATGGTATTGTATCCTCGTGACCGATCACGAGTAGATATTATTTTGTATACATAACGACGGCCGTGCTGCGTCCACGCATTACGTCGATAGTATTGCGTCCCCATGGCCGTTTGCGAATTTGTACATTTTTATGTATTGTTTGAGCCCTTGGTGAAGCAAAACGCTAGATTTGGCAACATTTAGTTCATTTACAACGATGCCACTTAGCACTCAGAACTAAAAATCACCCTGCGTTGGTGGACATTTTTGTAAGATGGATTACAGTAGACGGTAAATTGACGTCCCGACCTAAAAAGGTCCGACCGCCCTCTGCAATGGAGCGAACTGGCGCGTTATGAAATGATACATTTTTACTAAGGATATCGTTGTAAAAAAAAAAATGTCACACGCCTGCGCCCAGTAGATACGTTTGTATACAAGATGCAACAAGATATTCATTCAAACTTCTCACTATCAATAGACAGTTTGTTGTCAGGTCTGGTGTGTTTCTGGATGCCAAAAAAATAAAACACATATATTTTTTATATACCGCACAAGAGTCTCAACCGCTCCCGTCTGGAACAGCGAGACTATGGCATCCCCAATCTGAGTACTAGGGTGAAGGTATTGGCGAGGGGAAGAAGATGGGGAAGAGAAATGTAGAAAAGTACCTGGATATTTATATCTGGTCACCAAACACGGCAAAAGCTTAGAAATACCGTTTCCATTCGGAATGGTTGTCTCACACCAGGGCGATACTGAGAGTATATTTCACTCTGGAACGTGTTGCAAACACACTTTAAATTATGTTTAATGTATTAATTTCGAAATAACACAAACAAATAAAAAAATTATTTGGGCACGCCGGGTTTGACCGTCAGATTACGGGATTCGGATTGCGAGTCGAGAGTCTTACCTCTCAACCACAGATGCTGTAATTAATTAATTAATTCACTATGAACGTGAAAACTTCACTAGAAGAGTAAGAAATATTTTGTGCTGTTTATTTATTTGTTAATTTATTTATTACACCTAATAGACTTTCACATTCTAGTTTAATAGTTGAGTATCGCAGTTATTATAAATTCTTCAAAATTAAAACAATAGAGAAAACAAAATACAATGAAAAAAAAATGTTACAGCAAAAGCGTATAATAAAATAAGATACATTGGTAAAAATGATAAGAAGTCTCTCATAAGTAGATATTCAAAATAAACAAAAGATTGCAAAAATTATAGATGTCTATTTGTCTCGATATATAAAAGAAATAAAATAAACAATATTTATATTGATTATTTTTAAGGTGAAATATATCTCCCATATCAGAATAAGTCATGTAATCCTAAAGGGACTGGGACACGGTCAAGCGGCTTGATCGCAAGCACGTAGTTTTTTTGTCTATTGTTGTCTATTATTGTCTATGCTTAGCGGCTTGCCAGGACGCATCAAGCCTCTCCGTCAAGCATGGCCACGCCTTCCTGTGATTTCGTGGTGGTCAAAATTTTATTGGTTTATTTATGCATCTATGTATATGTACTTCTATGCCTTCCTGTCATTTCGCGACTCGCGACTGTCAAAAGTCAATTTTGTGCAAAATGGAATCTGTCAAAGACAAAGCGTTCTTGGCTCTTACGTTAGCTTTATGTTTGAATAAAAATAATAAAAATAAACGAATTTGGTGTCAAGAATGGTACAAGTTAAGGTACCGCTTTACCCATAAGCATTTGCAAAGTGTATTACAGGCTACAGCACCAAATGATTTCAAACATTTTCTCCGAATGGATGACCATATTTACGAGTCATAATTACAGATGGTTGGACCTCTTATTAAAAACACAGGGGAAACAAATCAGTCTGGTCTTGTCGCTCTATTCTATTCATGTGTTTTAATAATAAGTATCAATATTTTAGAATGTCAATAGTTTATCAATATTTTAGAATGTCATAGTCTCACTGGCTCCAGATGGGAGCAGTTGATACTCTTGTGCGGTATTCATACAAAAAATATGTTTTCTCCATTGAAAATTCAGAAAATTATTTATTCTACAGTTTGATTATTAATGACCTTGAAAACCGCTGTCAATACTTCCAGAATTTTTAAATTAGATGGATTTCTACAAATTGAACACAAAAACACTAACTAAGTACCTATTTTATAATAATTTTATTCAATTTATATCACTGTTTATGATACATGATATTTATTTGTCTATTTTCGTTTGTCTATTCCCACAAAAATATAAATTCGCATCAAGCCCCGCCGCCAGCACGTAGTATTGCGCAATGCTTGCAAGCCAGCTTTGGTACACGGTCAAAATGCTTGTCACAAAGTGCCATAGACAAAAAACTACGTGCTTGCGATCAAGCCGCTTGACCGTGTCCCAGTCCCTTTAGTGGTTATATAATATAAGGGGCATAACAACGGCCTAAATTTACTTTTTGAAACTCTCAAAACAAATTCAAGAGTCTTATGGGCCCTATATACGGAAGACGTAAAAATTAAATCGACCTTCAAAACGCCATGTAACAAACAAATAATATACACTCGGACGCCAGAATAAATTATTCAGTATGGACGTGAAACCTTTATTAGAATAGTCAGCAATATACGGAAGACGTAACAATTAAATTAGAGTGAACGGACGTGAAACCTATATTAAAAGGAACCTTCAATATACAAAAAATATACACCCGGACGTGAGTATGTACGTGACGCTAGAAATGTATGAAAGTGTAATAAACATCAAAACCTGCATTATTATAAATATTAAAAACATATGATATAAGCGATTATTGTGAGTAAAACATAATGCAATATTCACAAAAACAATCTAAAAAAAAGAACTAGAAGTGCTGGACGCCCAAAGACAGATTAACGCACGGACGCAATAAATGTTAGCAACATTTAGCAACTTGTTTAGCAACATTTCCGGCTTTCTGTGGTGGTAGTAGGAGATTTTCAAACATTGTTGGGTTATTCGTAACCTGGGAATGTTTGTCTTTCTTTTAAAAAAAAAAAAATATGTTGTGGGACCTATACCTAACCGCTGTCAATACTTCCAGAATTTTTAAATTAGATGGATTTCTACAAATTGAACATGTAGTGGCTACGTCATACTCCGCTCCCCTCTCCACTATGAAGCGGCTACGTCACGCCCAGCTCCCCTCGCCTCAACATATTATGTATTACCCTGTACTGCCTGTTTGATTTCAGTTAATAAACGCACTAGCTTCCTATCAGACGTGTTCGCCTTATTGCTCTGCATTTACTCCCACACACATACCTATCCAAGGCGTACTGCACTTACGCCTCCAAAGTGGTGACCCCGACGTGATCAACAGTGTGTGTGTGAGAACAATAGAGTGATAAGGAAGCATAACACAACACTGCATCAGTGCGATATTTTCTCGGAAGTTTGAACAATAGAGTGAGTCAGCGCGAGTGTAGAAATGGCTTACAGTGCAAGTAGTGGTTCCAGGGCTGCCTCCGAGCCCGAAGTGTATACGGTTTCTCTCAATACAAAAATTCCGGAGTTTTGGGCTGAACAACCATCAACGGCCATTGAGATGCTGACTCGGACGATTGAAAAACTGCAAATGGAGATAGCCAGCTTACGAAGGGAACCACGGGGCCGCGAGCGACAACGTTCAACATCCAGAGCTCGCCAGTCAACTTCCATAAATCGCCCCCGTGCACCACAGCCTGGAGATCCCAACTATCTGTGCTGGTATCATTTCAAATTCGGTTCCAGGGCGCAGAAGTGCCAAGATCAGTGTACGTACAAGACAAAAAAACGAGAATTGACGCCCGCGATCGAGATAGTTGGCGTTGATAATACATCTCGATTATGTGTTACCGACCGTAAAAGTGGTATTAGATACTTAATCGATACCGGCGCTGACATTTCCGTTTTATCAGCTCGAAAATTTTCCAAATCAACACCTACCGAATACAAACTGTATGCAGCAAATGGAACAAAAATTAATACATATGGTGAAAAATCCCTGATTCTTGACTTAGGACTACGCAGACCTCTCCGGTGGACTTTCATCATCGCTGACGTCAAACAATCTATCATCGGAGCAGACTTTCTTCGGGCCAAACAGCTACTCGTAGATCTACATGGAAGAAAACTGGTAGACAAGGTGACAACCCTAACCACCAGTACATCTATTACAAAGGATCCGAACGTAAACATTTACGCAGTAGACATAAACAACCCATATCACAAGTTATTATTGAAGTACCCCGAGTTGACAAGACCGGAATCTTTGAAAAATGCACCGAAACATGATATCTGTCATCATATTGTGACTACAGGCCCACCCATACATGAAAAGGTACGTCCATTAAATCCAACCAAGTATAAGGCCGCCAAGCAGGAATTTGAACACATGCTCGAGCTCGGAATCTGTCAACCATCCAACAGTCCGTGGGCGAACCCCTTACACGTCGTAGATAAGGCGGGTGGCGCAATTCGACCCTGCGGCGATTATCGCCTATTGAATGGAAATACGATCCCTGACCGATACCCGATCCCTCGCATATTAGATTTCACCTATGCACTTCACAAGCGACAAATATTTACGAAATTAGATTTATGCAGAGCTTATCATCAGATTCCAATCGCTACAGAAGACATTCCCAAGACAGCAATTTTAACTCCTTTTGGTTTATACGAGTTCACTAAAATGAACTTTGGCCTCCGCAATGCGGGTCAGACTTTTCAAAGGTTCATAGACATGATATTACGTGGACTCGACTTCGTTTTTGCATACCTGGATGATATACTAATAGCGTCAGAAAACGAAGAACAACATATACAACATCTTCAACAAGTATTATCCCGTTTGGACGAATTTGGTTTAACAATTAATGCAAGCAAATGTGAGTTTGGAAAAAAAGAGCTCAATTTCCTCGGCTACTGTGTAAAAAGTGATGGAGTTACCCCTAGTGAAGAAAAAGTCAAGGCTATTGCCGATTTTCCTAAACCAAGCACTATCGAAGAACTACGTCGATTCCTGGGGATGGTAAATTTTTACCGCAGTTCTATCTCTAAAGCTGCACAAATGCAAGGCCCACTCAACGCATTCTTACATAACTCCAAAAAGAAAGACAAAACGCCAATTGAATGGACAGCAGCCGCAAATGAGGCATTTCAACAGTGCAAGGAGAGCCTAAAAAGCACGGTTACACTGTTTCATCCGGTTCTTGACGCAGGATTAGCCCTCATGACAGATGCGTCCGAAACATGTGTCGGAGCTGTATTACAACAACGAGTCGGAAACAGTTGGCAACCACTGGGTTTTTTCTCGAAGAAATTGAGTGAAACCCAACAAAAATACAGCACCTATGATCGCGAACTTTTGGCTATTTACATGTCGATCAAACACTTCCGCAGCATGACAGAAGGAAGAGAGCTGATAATATTTACAGATCATAAACCTCTTACTTTTGCCCTTACAAAGAAAATTTCAACATCCGACACACCTAGAAGAATCAGACAACTTGATTTCATTTCACAGTTCTGTTCCCAAATTAAATATGTGCGTGGAGATGAGAACCCAGTCGCAGACGCGCTTTCACGAATTCAAGAAATTACCTTACCTGGCTTGTTCGATAACGAGGAACTCGCAGATGAACAAAATAAAGACGAAGAGTTACAACAGCTGAAAAAGCAGAGTAATTTACAATTTAAACTGATTATTATGCCAAATTCAAATTGCCAAATAACTTGCGAAATATCAACAGCTCGTGTAAGGCCGTATCTACCACTGAAATTCCGTAAAAAGGCATTGGCCTCCGTTCATAATATGAGTCACGCTGGCATCAAAGCAACTCGACGTTTGATAACGCAGCGATATTTTTGGGCCGCAATGAACCGTGATGTAGCAATATGGGTAAAAAATTGCTTGTTTTGTCAAAAAGCAAAAGTTAGTAGGCATACAATTTCACCACTTGGCGAATTCCATGACGTGTCACGATTTGAACACTTACACATCGATATTATCGGACCGCTTCCAATTTCGCAAGAAAACAGATATTGTGTGACAATGGTAGACAGAGAGACATCATGGCCAGAAACAATTCCGGTTAAAAATATTGACGCCGAAACGATAGCTGATGTTCTGATCATTCATTGGATTTCAAGATTTGGATGTCCGACTTTTATTACTACTGATCAAGGTAGGCAGTTCGAGTCCGACTTATTTAACCAGCTGTTAAAGAAACTCGGGATCGAAAAGATTCACACTACCGCTTATAACCCGAAAGCCAACGGCAAAGTAGAACGCTATCATCGCACTCTCAAAGCTGCTATCATGGCAAAATGCCAAGATAACGCACAGTGGGCACATGAATTGCCAATCATATTATTAGGCCTTCGATCAGCCGTCAAGGATGATAAAGGCTACAGCCCAGCACAAATGGTGTATGGTACATCTTTAGCATTACCTGGAGATTTTTTCGTGCCTTCTAAGCCGAAAATAAACGACACAGATTTTAGCAGAAGACTGATGGACCATTTCCAAAATGTATCTTGGCCAGAGGGAAGAGTCATTACAGACCGAAGACACATTTTTATTCACCCTGAGTTAACAACTTGCTCCCATGTTTTCCTTAGGAACGAAGCAAAGAAAGCGCTTACTCCACCATATAAAGGTCCGTACGAGGTTTTCAAACGAAAAGAGAAATATTTTTGCATTATTATCAATTCAAAAAAGGTCAACGTATCAATTGATAGACTTAAACCGGCATTCTTTCAACCAGTAAATGTTTCTAACGAAAGTAAACCAGCTGATCATACATTTTTCAAACCAACTACTGAGTCAGCTGTAGACAGACCGACTAGACTGTCAACCCAAACGAACAGTGACCCTGTACCCGTGCCCTCGTCAGCAAAATACATTACACGGGCCGGACGAACTTTAAAAAAACCAGTACGCTTCTCCTGAATGTTCATTAATAATTTCAACCTTTAGACAAAAGCATCATGGGTGGACAAGCATCGAAAGAAGAAATTGTTATTGCCCAGGCCGGGGGAGATTCCTCCAGCCAGACAACAACACACCACATATCAATAACCTCATTGATATTAGCGTGCACCATTGTAGTTTTCGCCCTAGCCTATATGGGGTGGAAGTTTTGCAGCAACAAGATAACAACCAGCATCATGGAGAGGATTACAGGTCGAGGTGAAGCAGGGGACAATCCTGTTAACTTTCCCCGTCAACATCCTGTGCTGTGAAAGTTTAAGAAAGTGATTTTTACAATATTGTGAAAAAAAGTGTACAACCCAAAATTTTTGTAATGTGTATTTTTCTTTTTTTTTTTGTTTTGTTTGTTGTTCGTGAAATTTTATGGCCATTTCACTAGGGGGGGAGGCATGTAGTGGCTACGTCATACTCCGCTCCCCTCTCCACTATGAAGCGGCTACGTCACGCCCAGCTCCCCTCGCCTCAACATATTATGTATTACCCTGTACTGCCTGTTTGATTTCAGTTAATAAACGCACTAGCTTCCTATCAGACGTGTTCGCCTTATTGCTCTGCATTTACTCCCACACACATACCTATCCAAGGCGTACTGCACTTACGCCTCCAAAAACACAAAAACACTAACTAAGTACCTATTTTATAATAATTTTATTCAATTTATATCACTGTTTATGATACATGATATTTATTTGTCTATTTTCGTTTGTCTATTCCCACAAAAATATAAATTCGCAATTCTTTCTTTTAAAAAAAAAAAAAATATGTTGTGGGACCTATACCTAACCGCTGTCAATACTTCCAGAATTTTTAAATTAGATGGATTTCTACAAATTGAACACAAAAACACTAACTAAGTACCTATTTTATAATAATTTTATTCAATTTATATCACTGTTTATGATACATGATATTTATTTGTCTATTTTCGTTTGTCTATTCCCACAAAAATATAAATTCGCATCAAGCCCCGCCGCCAGCACGTAGTATTGCGCAATGCTTGCAAGCCAGCTTTGGTACACGGTCAAAATGCTTGTCACAAAGTGCCATAGACAAAAAACTACGTGCTTGCGATCAAGCCGCTTGACCGTGTCCCAGTCCCTTTATATATATATATCTATATATATATATATATATAGATATATATATATATATATATATATATATATATATATATATATATATATATATATATGAATATCTAAACAAACAATATCTAAATATCTAACATGTATATATATCTATAAACACACGAACCAGGTTCCACCGTAAGAAAAGCAGTGAATTTTAAGTCGTCCGTTTGTAGAAAATGAATTGTTGCAGTTGGAACATGAGGAAGGTTTTTCCCGAGTAAATCAATATGTGGCACTCGTAACATGAAAAAGGTTATTTTCTCCTGTTCATCTTATTAATAAAATACATGATAAAACATTGTAAAATTGATGTATATATGATACATTAAATCACCATTCTAAGCGACTGCCTGTTTCATGGTGAGTCAGCATATGACCGTTCAAACGTTTTTTTTTTAAGAATATGAATAGTTGAACATTGAACATGAAAATGGTTTTTCTATACTATGTGAGTCAGGATATGTCTCATCAAATTTCCGTTTCGAGAAAAGTCTCTTTCGGAACATGAAAAAAGTTAATCCTTTTTGTGAGTAAGCATATGTTGTGTCAAACTACTATTTCGAGAACATGAATAGCTAGACTCGTTTTCGTTAGACTTCGTTAGAAAAGTTTTTCTCCAGTATGAGTCAGCATATGGTGCGTTAGATATCTCTTTCGAGAAAGTGAAAAGTTGCATATGAAACATGAAAAATGAATAAGAATATGTTTTCTTAGATTGCTCTTTCGAGAACATGAATAGTTGCACTCGGAACATGAAAAAGGTTTTTCTCCACTGTGAGTTAGCATGTGGAGCGTCAGATATCCCTTTAGAGAACATGAATAGTTGCACTCGGAGCAAAAAATGGTTTATCCTTACTGTGAGTCAATATATGGTCCTTCAAATGGCTCTTACGAGAATATGAATAGTTGCAATCGGAACATAAAAAATAGTTTTTACCACTGTGGGTCAGCATATGGCGCCTTAGATTGCTCTTTTCAGAACATGAAAAGTTGCATATTGAACATGAAAAAGGTTTTTCTCCACTGTGGGTCAGCATATGGTTCTTTAGATGGCACTTTTGAGAACATGAATAGATGCAGATGGAACATGAAAACGGTTTTTCTTCACTGTGGGTCAGCATATGGCGCCTTAGATTGCTCTTTTCAGAACATGAAAAGTTGCATATTGAACATGAAAAAGGTTTTTCTCCACTGTGATTTATCATGTGGCGCGTCAGATTGCTCTTTCGAGAACATGAATAGTTGCACTCGGTACATGAAAAAGGTTTTTCTCCACTGTGGGTCAGCATATGGCTCCTTAAATGGCTCTTTCGTAAACATGAATAGTAGCACTCGGGACACGAGAAAGGTTTTTCTCCAGTGTGGGTCAGCATATGGCTACTTAGATTGCGCTTTGTAGAACATGAAAAGTTGCATATGGAACATGAACAAGGTTTTTCACCACTGTGGGTCAGCATATGGTTCCTTAGATTGCTCTTATGAGAACATGAATAGTTGCATATGGAACACGAGAAAGGTTTTTCTCTACTGTGGGTCAGAATATGTCTCTTTAAATTTTTGTTTGAAGAACATGTATAGTTGCACTCGGAACATGAAAAAGGTTTTTCTCCACTGTGGGACAGCATATGGTTCCTTAGATATATTTTTTGAGAACATGAATAGTTGCATATGGAACATGAAAAAGGTTTTTCTCCACTGTGGGTCAGCATATGTCTCCTTAGATGGCTCTTTCGTAAACATGAATAGTTGCACTCGGGACATGAGAAAGGTTTTTCTCCACTGTGGGTTAGCATATGGTTCCTTAGATATATTTTTTGAGAACATGAATAGTTGCATATGGAACATGAAAAAGGTTTTTCTCCACTGTGGGTCAGCATATGGTTCCTTAGATATCTTTTTTGAGAACATGAATAGTTGCATATGGAACATGAAAAAGGTTTTTCTCCACTGTGGGTCAGCAAATGGCTCCTTAGAGTGCTTTTTCGAGAACATGAATAGTTGCACTCAGTACATGAAAAAGGTTTTTCTCCATTGTGGGTCAGCATATGGCTCCTTAGATGGCTCTTTTGAGAACATGAATAGTTGCAATCGGGACATGAAAAAGGTTTTTCTCCACTGTGGGTCAGCATATGGCTCCTTAGATGGCTCTTTTCAGAACATGAAAAGTTGCATATGGAACATGAAAAAGGTTTTTCTCCACTGTGGGTCAGCATATGGCGCCTTAGATGGCTCTTTGGAGAACATGAATAGTTGCACTCGGTACATGAAAAAGGTTTTTCTCCACTGTGGGTCAGCATATGGTTCTTTAGATGGCTCTTTTGAGAACATGAATAGTTGCACTCGGTACATGAAAAAGGTTTTTCTCCACTGTGGGTCAGCATATGGTTCTTTAGATTGCACTTTTGAGAACATGAATAGTTGCATATGGAACATGAAAACGGTTTTTCTCCACTGTGGGTCAGCATATGGCGCCTTAGATTGCTCTTTTCAGAACATAAAAAGTTGCATATGGAACATGAGTAAGGTTTTTCTCCACTGTGGGTCAGCATATGGCTCCTTAGAGTGCTTTTTCGAGAACATGAATAGTTGCACTCGGTACATGAAAAAGGTTTTTCTCCACTGTGGGTCAGCATATGGTTCTTTAGATTGCACTTTTGAGAACATGAATAGTTGCATATGGAACATGAAAACGGTTTTTCTCCACTGTGGGTCAGCATATGGCGCCTTAGATTGCTCTTTTCAGAACATAAAAAGTTGCATATGGAACATGAGTAAGGTTTTTCTCCACTGTGGGTCAGCATATGGCTCCTTAGAGTGCTTTTTCGAGAACATGAATAGTTGCACTTGGTATATGAAAAAGGTTTTTCTCCACTGTGGGTCAGCATATGTCTCCTTAGATTGCTCTTTTCAAAACATGAAAAGTTGCATATGGAACATGAAAAAGGTTTTTCTCCACTATGGGTCAGCATATGGCTCCTTAGAGTGCTTTTTCGAGAACATGAATAGTTGCACTCGGAACATGAAAAAGGTTTTTCTCCACTGTGAGTTAGCATGTGGAGCGTCAGATATCCCTTTAGAGAACATGAATAGTTGCACTCGGAGCATAAAAATGGTTTATCCTTACTGTGAGTCAATATATGGTCCTTCAAATGGCTCTTACGAGAACATGAATAGTTGCACTCGGTACATAAAAAAGGTTTTTCTCTACTCTGAGTCGGCGTGTGGCTCGTCAGATGGCTCTTTTGAGAACAGAAAAATAATGGTTTTTCCACAGGATGCGTCTTTAGATCTGTCGACAAATTAGGAAAAAAAATACGTATATAGGAAGCTAAACAAGTCTTATAACCTAGGTACAGCGTAAATAGGCTTAGTAAATTCGTTAAACATATGTAAATAAAAATGGTGACGGGATAAATCAACACACTGACGATTTAACACACATTTTAAAAGTGATATAAGCTAACCTTTCCTTATCTGTGGTGTGTATTTACTACACATTGCTTCTAATAACTTTAATAACTCTATAAACCTAATAAATTCTGGGTTCAGATTTTAGGTATTCCTCCGTTATACATTTATGCTCTGAATTAAAAAATAATATTTTACATACTTTTCAAATTCAATTAAAAATCAGAGATTTTTTTTTTAAATCGGGAACAAATACACCAATACAATCAACCGTGTGATACCAATACCCGAAGAGTGTGCGAACAAATGACACGCTGTTGATGTCCCGCTTTAATTCGCTTTGCGGGAACATGAGACATCCACACGTCTGCAGTTGTATTTTGATTTATTCCATCGATACCTACGACCGCACAGCTGTGTTTGTCCCAGCCGCTAGCCAGTCGGCCGCGAACCGTTGTTAGATGTGGACTCCTCGCACGTTTCTTTAGCATCTGCCGATGGTTTTTTCATGTTTTCAGCAATTAAATTACAATTATTATCACTTTTGATATAAAACATAATAAACATAATCGATTAGCTATGAATATTAATATTTTTCCGATACTAAATTGCTTATTTTGAGATGTGTATTGACTACACAGCACCGGAACAGAACGACTACAAACAAATAAACACAGACGACACAGAACGCGTGGATTTTTTAAGCAAAGTAAGGGAAAGGTTAAGTAGGTTAGGTTAGGTTGGTTTTTTTTTTCGTTTCTAATGACTTTATATCACTTTTAAAATGTGTGATAAATCGTCAGTGTGTTGATTTATCATGGAACCGAAAATGCTTGTACTAAGCGAAACCAGTAATTTTAAGAAAATCAAATAAATAACATGTTTTTCAAAACAAGCAGCTGGAATTATTAAAGCTTACAAAGAAACGTGGTTTGATCTGCAGTCTGGGAAATGCTTTCAATGCGTTCTTAGTAGTTTTTTTTTTAACATCGCGAAGGCCACGCAAATTTATCATCCTTCATATTCTCGGGGTACAAGATCCGCCTTGATGGTGAACGCCTTTTTTACAGGTTGCACATTTATGCAACCTATAAAATATACCTAAATTACTAAACCATACCGGAGAGAACAGAGTGATACCAGATAACATAAGCACTTTGAATTCATAAAAACGTAAAAAATTGGAGAGCACGAATTGTTTGACGTGTTCTCAATAATCGGTTTTACCTGCTGTGTGGGTAATTCTGTCGAAACGTTCTAAGCATTCCTTTTCTATATCCGGCAGGTCAATGTCGATCTCCACGTAAGGATATCCCCCTTCATCTTCTCGGGGTCCATGATCCGCCTTGATGGTAACTGTCTCCAAATTAAAGCTACCTGGATAAATAAAACAACAATACTTAAATCGATAATTGATGTACATCAAAACGTATTTGTGTTAGTAGAAAGATTTAAATAAAATAAAAACATGAAACAGAACAAGATCGAGACAAATAAAAAGATAAATGTCACTGAATTCAGGATTAAGAACACGATTTGAAGACTTGATTATACTAAAGACGAATCCCCCAGGACGACAATAGATCCTGGGTTCCTAGTTGTGATCTTTATCCTTTTAATTATTCATCTTATTCTGCCTACTGATATATAGGGTTTTCCAATAAGAGATGTTATTTTGAAAATTAAAGGAATTAATGAATCTTTATGGCCGGAATTGGATGGTATTGATCTGGAGAACGTTTACTTTCAACAAGACAGCGCTACGTGCCACACAAGCCACGAAACCATTGATCTTTTACGTGAAAAGTTTCCGGACCGTGTTATCTCTCGAAGAGGTGATCACAATTGGCCACCGAGATCTTGTGATTTCACACCTTGCGACTTCTTCCTTTGGGGCCACGTGAAAGAGAAGGTCTACGCCAACAGCCCAGCGTCGATTCAATACCTCAAAGATAGAATTCGTGAGGCTATCGAGGACATAAGGCAGCCACTTTGCGATTTGGTTATGGAAAATTTCATGAAAAGGATATGGTCCTGTAGTCGTGGTCGTGGTGGTAATTTGACTAATGTTATTTTTCACTATTAACGGCATACCTTCCTCTTTATATTGAATTGAACATTCGATCATTTATATTAAAAAATGGCATTTTTCTTTGAATATCAAAATAACACCTCTTATTGGTATTATATTGATAAGTATAACCTCCAAAATAGGTGAATATAAAAATAGGTTCCTGAAAATATTTACCATTAAATATATCTACTTAGAAGCGGGCATTTGCATAACACACTTAAGAATTTAATTAATAAATAAGAAATACGAAGATGACCGCTTCAGGGACTGATTCTTCAAGAAAGAAAAATCATTTGTTCTTAAACATCAGTACGGAGTGTTTGTTTTTAGTCAATGGAATGATGTGTTCTTCCATGAATATATGTGTATTTTTTAATATATGTATAAAAAAGCATGTTACTTAAACAATGTCACAAATTGAGGTGAAACTTGAGGAACAAGCTTAGTCCTGTCGGAACATTTCATAACGGTCGTGAATTTAGAACATCCGAATTTTATGTCCTACATTCTTAGCATATGAAATGAGACTTACTGGCAGACGGAAGACTCTCCGCATATTGCAAACATTCCTTCTTTACATTTGGGAGGTCGACATCTATATCCGTATACGGTATTTCACCGTCTTCTTCCTGGGGCCCTGGTTCCGTCTTGATGGAAACATTTTCTGGATTTAGTAGATCCATGGCGCTGCTGTGGTAGCGATAGCTTCAAGCTCAAACAAATATATCTGAAAAGAAACAGTGATATGGAAATATTTAAATAAATAGGGGAAACAGTTTTTTTGTTTCTAATATCTCAAACATATTTCTTGACAGTGTTCAATATTAGAATTTGTTACCGTTGGATTAAGTGGCAACAAATAATCATTTAATAAAATAAAAAAAAATTAAGAACACTAAAATGTATTACCTCAAAAAAGACATAATAAAAAATAAATTTACTCGCATCCTACTATTAAATCTGTCTGGCAAAGGGCTTGCATATGTAAAATGAAGGTGTGATACCAGTTCGTTCTTGATGCGAAGTAGTAGATTCCGGCTCTTCACAGCAACTGTCCCAGTTAATAATTTATCAAAAAAAATAATGTCGTAGTCCAATGCAAAACAGCCTCACGCTGATGGTCTCCAAAAGGGTCACTCTTAACCAATCAGGATCGGCAGATGCCATCCGATTCCACCAATCAAATGGTTAATGCTCCATATGCAAAGCTGATGCTTACAAAAATTGGCGAATGTGTTCGTAGAACCTCAGCCAAGAGGAATGCCCGCTGATCTGGGCTGGTGATCAAAGAATGGCCACTGCTTCCAATGCAAATCACTGATTCTATCTCTCTCGGGTTTGGCAACTCTCCAAGTCAAAATTGCAGGGCTGTCAATTTGACCAATAGCAAAATGACAATGTGTAGGTACTTAAAGGTCCCACAATCCAAGACCATAGATGCGATGTAAGTAAAGTGATGCACACACCTTGTTACAAATCTTACGTATAACAAATTTTATCATTAATCCTTCATCTGGTGATTTACCAATGAAATTCCAAAGTTCCAAATTGACCAGATAAACCTTCACGATTAGCAATTACACGGGTTAGTTTCTATTGTATGGATTCAATCCTATAATTATGAATCTCATAATTGGGAGACCAAATTGTTGATGCGTTTTCGAGAATACATCGCACAATTGATTTATATAATGTTAAAGTTAATTCTATACTCTTAAAACAATTTGTAGATCTTAGCGTTAATCCTAATACTTGTGATGCACTTTTTGAAATTGTATCTACATGTTTATTGAAGCTAAGTGACGACTCAAATGTCACGCCTAAGTTTTTGATTGAAGTTGTGTTTAGTAAAGGGATATTGTTAATGTGATATGTGTTTGAGAATTTATTAATGTTCTTTGTGAATGAAATTACGGCACATTTGTTTTCATTAAAATATAAATCATTTAGTGTGTCATGTTAGGTTCGGTTAAGTAAAGTTGGTTTATTAAAGGTTGGGTTAGGAGATTATAGGTTTGGTAAGGTAAGGTTAGGATGGGTTATAAGAGGTTGGGTTATCATAGGTTTGATTAAATAAAATAATAATAATACTTAGTAATAAATAGTTTAAGGGGATGCACTACGACGTGTAAAATTTCGAATCAAGCCGTTAACAATAACACCCCTTATGCAGATGGCGATAAGGTTTAAATTACCATTCAACACCATCCGTCTTTTTTGATAAATAGACAGGCACAAATATTTAATTGTTTTACGATAATTTTATAAAGAACTTAAATTGCTACATTATACAGTAAAACCGAAACCGAAAATGCGTTCGTAAGTTGGAGATTTTGAACTTTAAAGCAGTTTTTATTGGCCTGATACATTATTTTTTCTAGGCTTCTAAAAATCTTATCTTACACTAGGGCGTGTAATTAATAAATAAATTAATATTTTTGCTGACATATCTAATCGAGTTCACTAAATTGCTACTTGACGGTATAACTTACTACTTGCCCATTAAATTACCAAACGATTTAGTAATCGCTCATCATTGACCTTGCGACTGGCTGCGGAACCAATAGAGAAATTGTTTAAATTCGTAAGACAACTTATTAAATATGAATGTATTCAACGGTTCGTTGACCATATTTATTTTTAAACTAGATGTACTCGCCAAGCGTTGCTGCGGCTCAGTCTGTCTGTGCACATAGAAAAAATAGCGCGTGTTGCTTTTACGTACAACATATCAAACTTTAAAAAAACATGTTTTTACCTATTAAGGGTAACATGTACATAATAAAGATATATAAAACACGTGTTTTCGAATGCAACGTTGAATCAAAATTTCAAAGCAATCGGTGAAGAACTTTCGGAGATTTAAGATTTTGAACAAACCAAAATTTACATTTTTTGTTATATAGATTATGTCATTTCATTATTTTTTGTTATGTATTGTGTCCAACAATATTAAACACGGGTTGTCAGATGATATAATATGGAAGAAAAGTTATTCTCGCTTAAAAGCAGTTATTTGTTATACTTGGAGTACCTTTCGCTCTCGTAACATAGATGACACATGATAATACCAAAATAAAATCTATTTATCCTACAACCATTATTTAAAATCATGATGAAAGAGAAATGGGCCTTTTTGGCCCGGAGGTCTGTAGTCCAATATTTCAAAAGTCAAAAGTAACACATGATATTTCAGATTTCCACAGTTTAAGGTACTTACTTGGTACTTACTGCCGATTTCAACTGCGTTGGTGCCACCGAGAATATACGTTGAAGTCAAATTTAACTTATCTCTGTCGCTAAGAATGTTCGTGTTACGTGGCTTAAGGTAATAACCTACAACTTACACTTTTACTTTTACCAAAATTGATTGTTATCTTCTAACATGAGGCTTGAACATAAATAAACCACTCACCACTTGAATTTTCTAGGTTATAAAAATCATAGTGCAGTGACAGTTGGGTTGGATCATAGATGTCGGTATTTATTCTGTTCTATTATGCCCCGTCAGACAGAATGATTTTAATTGAACGACTTTTATTGAATGATAAAAATTGAACAAAACTTTGTTTAGACGTTTCAATTTAACTCGAATCGATATTGTTAATCAAGATGGCGTCAAGTGAAGTTATCGCTGCCTGTGTCCTTATAATTTCGGACCTTTTACTGAACGAACTTTAGAATATGAAAAAGCGCCAATAATGTCGTATGTGGGCCAGAAAATGGATTGTAAGAAGAAACAAATTATATGCTTCTAACCCTATATTGAGAGAGATGGCGTTAGAAGATAACGAAGTCTATCGAAATTATTTCCGAATTTTGGAAGAACAATTTGATGTACTGTTTTTTTTGTTATTTGTTTTTGGGGTGTTATGCAGTGTTGCGCTAACTCCTTCTATAGCCAACGTTTCGGACAGCATTGCAGTGTCCATCATCGGCAGATGTGTTATTTGAGGTTGTGTTAAAATGTGAGCTTATGTATGAGGTTGTAATACCGTGTTGCCAGCTCTAACCCTCTGAGCTAACATTAACGTATCATTTTTTATTTAAAGTGGTTTTCTTTGTTTAGCTCTGGTGTAGCCGTCAATTACCGGATACCAAGAACTATTGAGCTTAGCTCCATCGTCTCTATTGATGTTTACGGGATTTTTATGAATTTCAATGGCCTCCGTAATCAGCCGTGCTTTATAAGTTTTGGGTCTCCCCAGGATTTCAGGAACAAATTTAAAGTAATGCCCGGTGTCAATCAAATGCTCGGCAATTGCCGATTTGTCAGGGTGGCCGAGTTTACAAGCTCTGAAGTGTTCTGAAATCCTTTTGGAGATAGTCCGCTCTGTTTGGCCTACATAGACCTTGTCACATCCGGAACAGCTGAGTTTATACACTCCATCTGTTTCCAGAGGAAACTTAGTCTTTGCAGACCTCAGTAAGTCCTGTATCTTTGTGGTTGTTCCGAAGACAGTCTTGATATTTTCCTTTCTCAATAGCCTGGCAATTCTGTCTGTCACATTGTGCACATGAGGCAGGAAGGCACAGCCTTTCGACTCTTGTTCAATTGTGTCTTCGTTTGGTGCAGATTTGGCTCTTATGATTTGCCTTGTCTTGCTGGGTAACCGTTACGCTCCAGTGCATCGGTCAGCTTCATAAGTTCCGCTCCGATTTTATGTTCTTCACATATTCTTGTCCCTCGGGTCACCAATGTATGGATAAGTCCTCTC
This sequence comes from Hesperophylax magnus, assembly GCA_026573805.1. Lineage (NCBI taxonomy): Eukaryota > Metazoa > Arthropoda > Insecta > Trichoptera > Limnephilidae > Hesperophylax > Hesperophylax magnus. The sequence goes on along the minus strand of JAIUSX010000202.1, from coordinate 1,912,654 downwards.
TTCTGCGCTGGGTGGTGGTGCGAATCAGCGTGTAAGTACCGATTCGTATGGGTTGGTTTCCTATATACAGTATGCCCTAGGCTACCATCGTGTTTTCACATCACCTCCACATCTAGAAAAGGCAGGATTTTATCTTCGTTTTCCAGTTCCATTGTGAATTTAATTTTGCTGTGGAGAGAATTAAGATGGTCCAGGAATTCGTTTAGTTTCTCCGTTCCATGAGGCCAAATGGCGAAGACATCGTCGACGTAGCGCCACCATACTTTAGGGACAGCCAAAGCTGTGTCGAGTGCCACTTCTTCAAACTTCTCCATAAAAAAGTTGGCTAGTACTGGCGATAACGGACTGCCCATCGCAACTCCCTCCAATTTCTCAAATAGTTCACCCTGAAACGCAAAGTATCCCGTTTTGAGGCAGTGTTCAAAAAGTTTGCAAATGTCTTCCTCATATATCTCCCTGAGCATTGTCATGGAGTATTCTAGAGGCACATTTGTGAAAAGTGACACGACGTCAAAGCTGACCAGAATATCTCCTTCCCCAGTCTTAACTTTCTTGAGCTTACTAATCAGATCTGTTGAATCCTTAATCCACGATTCGGTTTTTCCAGTTTGCATCTGCAGTAATCTCGAGAGGTATTGGGAAAGTTTGTATGTAGGAGCACCAATAGCGCTGACAATCGGTCTAATTGGGATTTCCTTTTTATGTATTTTTCAAAATACATAAAAATGTGGATACTGATAGAACAACAGGGTTGCCCATCAAAAAACCAAAATGCATTGTAGATTACAATAATTTGATGAATGCTGTTGATCTTGCAGACCAACAATCCAATATACAGAAAATCTTTAAAGAGGACCTTTCTTATACCTTATTCATTGTGGAATTTTCAATGCTTTCCTAATAAGCTTTGTTTCCGCGACTTTTTGTTACAAGTTGCAGAGACCTGGAGGGCGATTCTCGTTCTACTTAACGACACTAAAATCGTCCTTACATTCAAATTAACGATTTTTCTCGGTTTATTCTTATGAAGCGATTCCGGTTCTCTCGATGACAGATGGAATCCTTAGATTTTCGATTGCGCGCGAAAACTTTTAGCCTTACGCGAAGGGGACCCCTAGACCTGTCTTTCGGCGGCCGAACGCTAGCATTCGCGGAGAATTTGCTTCATTTAATTGTGACGTTTTGACAATTAGCAATATTTGCGTAGTTTTAACAAGAGAAAACTTAATATTATCGTAAGTATTGACTGTAAACATGATTAGTGACTTGTTTGTGGCACAATAATGCTATTAAATGAATTGAATAAGGTAATTGCGATGTTTGTAAAGTACGTAACATGTCGAAAGCCAGATAAGTGATTTAATTTACAATAAACTACACATACCATTGAGGATTTCTACATAAATAATAATAAGTTTCAGATAAAATGGCTGCAGGGCTGGTGCTGGAAATTGTGGGTTTTGAAGTTTACCACAACGAAATAAGAATCCCTTTCCGTATCTTAAGAGACGCCCAAAATCCCATGGAAATGGGGCAAACAGAGTTCCTGAATTTATTCAGAATATCTAATGAACTCGTTATCCCCTATCTTACAACCGAGAAGAAAGCATGGACTGTCTGAGTGGGGCTTGGCTGTCTGTCGGTCGTCGGTTAGCCGATGCATATTAAATGTTTCATCGGCTATCAACGACACACTACTCCAGACGTGGGTTAAATTTCCTTTGACTGCTGCAGATAGGCAAAAAGCCAAACAAATATTTGAGCAGTCCGGTGATCCTTTCCCTGGTACTATAGTAGCAATTGACTGCACTCGTATAGCTATCGTTGGTACTGCAGTACAGGAATATATGTACTGCAATCATCACGGGAATCGCTCCTTAAACGTGCAAATGGTGAGATCTTCATATGCACAAGAAAGTCATATTATAATAAAAAATGAACATTTCAGATTTGTGATCCGAACTTGGTTACCTTGGATGTAAATGCAAAGTGGTGAAGCTGCGTTCCTTGTGTTATGGAACTCCGGCATGAAATAGGAAAACTCATAGCTCATAGGGAAAAATAATTCATGACATGTAGTACATAATAAACGTTTTATTGACAACACATAATTATAAATAATTTTTCAACAAAAACAAGTACACAACAAATTATATATGCTTCCGATTTTGTTGTCCGGGTTAAATCTTCCCCATAGGAAAAACTAAACCCTTCCACTCACTTTTCCACAAATGATCATCTAGTCAATCAACATTATGTAAGTGCATTATATAAGCAAAATAAATACAAAACAATACAAGAACGACACGTCAACTCACAAGAGATCAAATGGGAAAATAATTCACCGTCTCCAGATATTTTCATATCAGAGGGTTCGGCTCGGTAGAACTTCTAACAGGGCCTATAAATCCTACTGATCCCTCAACATAAATATTAAAAAAATCTTTTGTTATCCTACATGTATTCAAAATGACAGACTTTTGCATCTTTATATATAATTTTTTTGAAAGATCTAATACGCCTAAATTTTGAATTAGAGAGCTAGGTATAATGCCAGTAGCCGAAATAACGAATGGTAATATTTTTATAGTCTGAGAATGCCAAATTCTTTTTATTTAATTTCCTAAATCTGTGTATTTTCTTATTTTTTCGCTAACAGATTTTTGAATATTACAGGAATTTGGTATAGCGACATCAATGATATAAGTTATTTTTTAAATTTTGTCATGTAAAACTATATCGGGTCTATTATGACTAATCGCTCGGTCTGTTAGTATAGTTTTATCATAATATATTTTATAAAATTCGTTTTCTAAAAATGAATTTGGTTCGTATTCATAATATGGTACTATATTACGGCAGTCAATCAAGGTATGTTTAATTACCAAATTTTGGTGAATTATTTTTAAAACTTGATTGTGCCTAAATGTATACTCGGACTATGCTAATATAGAACATCCCGATATAATATGTTCTATAGTTTCCGGAAAAGCCAAACATTTTCTACACAAATCATCAATTTGATTTGTATCTTTGATTATATGCTTTCTATAATTTTTAGTATTAATGACTCTATCCTGAATGGCAAGCATAAATCCTTCTATTTCTGCGCTCAACTCTCCAATACTCAACCATTTGTTTGACGAAAATTTGTCAACATACGTTTGGTTGAGATAATTGAAGTTTTTTGCGTGTAAAATTTTATTTGACCAGGAATCTAATAATTCCTGGTTGGGATTTATAAAAATGTTGGCATTCTCATCGTATAAATTTAATCATAGAACGGGAAACATTATATTTAGTTCAAAGATATTGATATATAATATTCGATTTAAAAACAAAAAGAATATGTGTATGAGTCTGCATGAGCGACCCGAATTATAAATTCATACGTCGTGTAGCACAATCCACGCAGGATAAGCAGAATCGATGAACCAGTTTTCTTCACCAACATAGCGCCGTTCTGCTAATCCATCAGCTTCTCATCAGCTCTGCTCTCGTTTCGGTCTGAAAAATTTAATAACTATTAAATTGATATCTCTAATAATTTTTAATTGATCTTACGAACATTATAAAATATAATTTAAATAACACGCTCGCTCGCGCTAGGCCGCAAACAGCAGCAGTATGGGGGGGGCGACGCTCCGTGGAGACGATCGGACGAATCTCTTGGCGTAGGGCTGAGTCTCAACGGATCGCAGCATGACGCTGCTCTACCGGGCACAACACCCTGCCAGGTACGAAGGTCGTCTGCGGACGATTCCGAGTTCCGACGTCGAACTTAAGCTTGGTCAGAGGCGGGGCGCCATCGCGCCGGGACATTTAACCACGTTGCGCAGTGCTCGCCTCGCCTCGTCGGGCTTCGACGGAGGCCCCCGCGGACGGGGGCCTCCGTCTGATAGATGTCACATTGTTTAGAGAGCCTTTCGACTCGCGGAACTCACATCACGTATCACCGCCCGATTTGCCTAGGCGGGATACGGCCTTAGAGGCGTTCAGGCCTAATCCTGTGGATGGTAGCATCGCACCACCGGCCGGTCGACCGAGTGCGTGAACCAAATGTCCAAAACTGCCGTTCCTCTCGTACTGAGCAGTATTACTATCGCAATGATCGGTCATCAGTAGGGTAAAACTAACCTGTGGTTTTCCTGCGAACTTAGATTAAATGGACGTGAAGCTACTTTATTTGTATAAAGAATTACCTGCTACGAATCGACTGTCTTCTCCTTGGCTGGCTTGGGGAGGGGGAGGTCTGTCTACTGTGGGCTTGTCACGGGGTATTCACCCAACACTCCACTGCATCTCTACCGCTAGCATCTCTACAAGTACAGGAGGCTCATCACTCTCATCAGCGACATCCACGTGCAAGAAGAGATCTCTATGAAATAAATAAACGTATCAAATTGTATCTTATGAAATTTGATTATTTAGTAAAACATATTATATAAACTAACAAATAAATTTGTGTATACACATATCAGGTATTTTGACTCGGCATATCCTCTCTGCCAAAGGTATCTTGTGTTTAACCGCTATGCATTTCGACACACAATATCAGTTGTGTACTTGTTAAACATGATATAGCACCATAAAACATAAATAAACTACGTACATCGTCATTGGGAAGGACTTTGGGCACATCTAGTCCTTCAATTGACTACACATTGTCGAACAGGCACTATTCAAAGTGGATAAATAAACTTACTTTTTGCCATTGGATTATAGTCTTGTGTGGAGCAGCATTATTTAATTAATCTCCTAGGTTTTAAATGTCGTCTCCATTTTAAAAGATTGGCTCGGCTGTCATGGATCCGCCAGCAGCATTTATCGAATTGTCTTGACCGTGCCACTCTGTTGCTGCACACTGAAATTGAATTTTACGACAATTGATGACATGTAACTATTACACACTATTCTTAGGTTTCAAACACAATGATGTACACGAAAGATAATAATAAAATAGCTGTCTCACTTTTTGACCTAAAAATGCAATTGTACACAGACATAATACGTTGTTAATTCCGTTTCAGTCTGGGGTGAAAAGCATCTAAATGATATCATGCTTTTACTTACAACATATAGCTTTTGCTTACCTCATTTTAAACAATTTTGTCAAGTTAATTAGCAAACGAACACGAAAACGTTGACAACATAAATCAACTTGGGTGACAGTTAGCGACGTTAGTTCGACACCAAACGTCACTTTAGAAGTGGTGAATCTGTAAAAAAGTCATTACTATCCAGCGAGGTAGGTACCTTTTTACAAAACGTAAATCTTCGATAAATGGCTTATTTATGTCATTCATAAATAAAATAAGCAGTTATTAAAATGCATTATAATACAAAGTATTTGTTTTTTTAAGTTTTAGTTAGAAACCTTGCGTCACTTAATTATATTTCACCAATTTGTGTTTTCAATAATCTCTTAACAATTTCTTAACCACGCTTCTTTTGGATTTTTTACTAGGTCTCTCCAAAATCGAACTTGTAAGGATATCAAAAGAACGAGAATCGCTTAATAGTTAAGAAAAGATGTTGCAAGCGACGGACAGCTATCTTTCGCAAACGATAGCAGTCGTTGACGAATGCTATCATTTAGCTTAAGGCTAAAAGAACGAGAATCGCCCTCCTGGCTTGAAGATAGTTCTTCCGCAGCAGCCACACCATCCACATCATTCACGCAAGATTTGCAAATAAGTACACCTACTTGTGTCACGGCGAGAACTCCTTTTTTTGATCTACGTGATAGACTGTCTGGCATTTTGAAAAACCACGAATTGGTAAAGATAACGAGTGAGAAAACTAAAAACTTAGTAAGACGCAATTGTCGAGTTTGTGCGAAGCTCAAAATACGGAAGCCAAGTGCGTTCATGTGTAAACAATGCAAAATTCCGCTTCATGTTGGTAAATGTTTCCAAACATACCACACCAAGAAAAAATATGTTTAAATTTAATTAGTTTTAGAACGTGTTCTATTTTTTCCTATCATATTTTATCCTATAATATTTTTTTCCTATTATATTATTGTAATAAGTAAACTTATTAAATATTTTTTTATTACTAATTTTTGTTTTATTGATATAAGCTCCACAGTTTGAAGTTTGCTGACGTACATCCGGTAGTGGGATTGCGATCTAATTCCGCCCGCCCCAAGTGGCAGTTTTTTAACAAAGATCTCCGTAGCTAGTGTGTTAAGATGTACAATTCCGTAGTACATTATTTTGATGTATCTCTTAAGGTTTATCCAGCGTTAGCAATTTAAGCCCCGAAAATATTTTTTTTATGACTTAATTACAAAAAATTGACTTTTATCTACTTTTGTATAAATAAAATATGAATGTATTATATAGTACAGGGTTTTCCAATATGAGGTGTTATTTTGAATAGCCCGCTATTTCGGTAGATGTTACTTCTGAAGCTGTCATTTTTTGACATTTGACAAGTAGAAACTACGTTATTAATAAAAATGGAACGATTCACGCTTCAACAACGCATTGAAATTATTAAAATTCACTTGAGTGAATCAAATGCAAATCATCTTGAGTGATGAGGCCCATTTCCACCTCGGTGGCTTCGTCAACAAGCAAAATTGTCGCATCTGGGGCTCGGAAAACCCAAGAGTTATTGTTGAAAAGCCTCTCTATCCTCAACGTGTGACTGTTTGGTGCGGTTTATGGTCCGGCGGAGTCATTGGACATTACTTTTTCGAAAATGAGGCTGGAGCAACAGTTATGGTGAATGGATTGCGCTATCGAGAGATGATTAATGATTTTTTATGGCCGGAATTGGATGGTATTGATCTGGACAACGTTTACTTTCAACAAGACGGCGCTACGTGCCACACAAGCAACGAAACCATTGATCTTTTACGATTGAATATCAAAATAACACCTCTTATTGGGAAACCCTATGTTTTATGTTTAAAAATATATGAATCTCTAAATAGTATAAAATATTTATTATTATTTTGTGGAATAAGTTAATCAGTAAAAAGAAAAAGTTACGGTCACATCTAGGACTTGAACCTAAGACCCTTGCCTTGCAGGGGTGGAAATGGGCCTCATCACTCAAGATGATTTGCATTTGATTCACTCAAGTGAATTTTAATAATTTCAATGCGTTGTTGAAGCGTGTATCGTTGCATTTTTATTAATGGCGTAGTTTCTACTTGTCAAATGTCAAAAAATAACAGCTGCAAAAGTAACATCTACCGAAATAGCGGGCTATTCAAAATAACACCTCTTATTGGAAAACCCTCTATATGGCCCAAAACTGACTTTAACTTTGTGGAGTTGTACCACAAAGTAGGCTTTAATTTGAGATAGTACTTATATAGTTGGAGTGTGGTCACCACCATTCAAATATGTGTATTATTTTCAAAGATATAGCGGTTTAAAGCAAAATCCTTTTTCTCGAACTGGAACCTATTTTTGCCCGTTTTACGTGTGTTAAGAGATATACACTGAAAATATCACAGGCTCGAGGGGTGTATAGTGTATGGAGAATTATCGTGAGTTTATTGTAGCGTGTCGGGTAGTATGCAATAATACTCTTAGGTGATCTATGTACTTGTATTTATTGGAGAGCTGTTGTAACAAAGGAGGCACACAACTAACGTACATCGCCTTTTATAAGATCTTGCATATAATTTATTAGACATTGTAACCAATTTGCTGGAATCAGCCTAAAAAGCAATTTTTTTTTTGTTGTCTTTCAATTTATCTAAATCTCGAATTCATTCAGACGCTAGGTTTTATTTTTAAAGAAATAATCATAGCATTGATAAACAACAGTTGTTCACAACAGCGTAGTTAGAAGAAAAAAATACTGTATTTTATCATGAAATTTTCTTAAGAATAAAAAATCAATCCATAAAAAACACTACAATACATAAATTTTCAGATGTCTTAACAAAATAATTTTTTTTTTTTTGACTGAGTATCGAACCTTCTACCCAGGAACTGGACTCGACAACTCTTCGAACCGAGCCAAATCCCGATTGGATTAAACTGTTATTTTTAATGTAATCAAATTTCAGAGAAATGCTTATGTTATTGCTTGTGTTTGCGTGATTGCCACCAAAAGTTGATAGGATGCATTGTCATCGACAACAAGTCTATCTGGCGAGTAACAGCACGATCGGATGTTGTAGAGTGGGTTGATTTCCACTTTCAAGATTTGCTTTCATTTACGAAAGCAAAAGTGAAATTGAAATAGATATATTTAAAAAAAATACAGAATAACATTAAGATGGGTTCAGAATTAAACCATCACATTTTTGGAAATTTTGATTGCACCCTGGACACCATGTATTTTATTATATACTGACTTGCTGATCTTCCCGCAGTGCGCGCACACAAAGGTGGGTCGCTCGCCGTCGTGCGCGGCGGCGTGTCCGAGGGCGGACTTGGCCGCGCAGAATACGGCGGGACAGCGCGCGCAGCGGTAGCGCTCGGAGTGCGTCTGCCGGTGCCGCGACAGGGACACAGCGCCCGAGTAGCGCAGCGTGCATACGGAACACTCGTGCGTGCCAAACGACTGTAATCAATTATACGACTTGTTCATTATTCTTACTTTTTTCACAATATCTTCAGCTTTAGGCTAAATTACGCACTCAGTCGCAGTTGCTTTAAAAAGTTGTGGTCTGGATCAAAACAAAAGGTACACAGTTTTTACCCAGTGAATACTTCACAAGAATCCCAATTGTCTGGCATATGGTGGTGGAGGAGGGGAAGGAGATGGGGAAGATAAAGGTGGAGATGCCAGTGTTAATGGCACCAGACGGTTGGGAACAGTATATATTGATTAAGATATGTAAATTTAATTTTTACCTCTTCGTGTCTCTGATTGTGCTGTTGCAAACTGGTTTCAGATACAAAATACTTGGCGCAGGTATTGCAACGGTAGGGGGCGGCGAGGTACTTGGCAGCCAGTCGCATTCGCGCCAGCTCCTGAAGCTGTTGCTCCTCGGTCTGACGCACCATGAGGACCTTGGACGGCTCAAAGCGTGTCCGCGGCCTCTTCGCTGGAGCTACAACATGTGAAAGAACAGATAATACGTAGGCAGATATGGCTGATGTATTCAACATGGTTCATGGCACATCTTTGTTGTTTCTATTATATATGACAATACTATTACAAAGTCATTAAATTCTTCTATCTGTGAATTTTAACACATTTAATCCCAACATTTTTTTTAGGGAGATATATCTCCCAGCCCGATACGGACTCATAAAAGTCAAGCTACTCATTTTTTATTACAGTGAGAAATGTAACTTAAACAATGTTAGAAAGAAAGAACACCACGCTTTGTATTAGCATTTAAAAGTTTTTATTAGACATTCTCTAAAATTTTTAAATAATTCTATAAAACGACATTTAGTTTGAAGAAAAAGGTGACAATAACATTTATAAATCCTTCGTCTAATTAAATATGTTTTATAGTTTCGTGAAAAGTGGTTTACAGTTTAAGCCAGAGATTCCCAAAGTGGTCTATATAGACCCCCAGGGGTCGATTTCGGCTTGCTGGGGGAATATGTCAGTGAGAAAAAAATTTGGGGGTCCATGAGATTCAAATGGGGGTACATACGAGCGGACCCCCATTTACCTTAAGTCAACATTTAGGAGTTCCGTAAATGACACAATACACCTAACACAAATAACAAAGTTTATGCAATACTAATAATAGACTGAGAAATTACTTATTTGATATTTATATATATTTCGTAAAGTTGTTTATTGAGGTAAATAAATAAAATTATACGTTTCTTTTCTCATCAGTATTAATATATTGAAGCAAAACTTTGCACATTGGAAGCCGCGAATTTTCCTGGTTCCCCAACTTGTTTTTGAAAAACGTCCAGGGTAAGAATGACGTTCAACATTTAGATGTACCTCACACAGACATAAAAACTAAGTTTGAGGACATTTTGATTGTGGAAATGGAATGTTGAAGAATTGGATATCATGTGACAAGAAGAACTGACCAGAATAAGCACTGACAAAGAACTTAAGGGGCAGTTCTGTAGGGCCAGCTACAGAAAGAAATTCCCGTTGCTTATCCTGCTTCATTTTCATTTGGTGTAATACCTCATAAGGGTGCCCCTGTCTGCACAATGTAAAGACAGAGGAACTATATCGCCACCCGGTTGTTGGACAGGCAAGGGAAGGGAATCTTCTTACGAAAAAAATAAAGGATTGTCACATAGGACGTTAATAGTTTTAGGAAAATTCAATATTCGGCAGGCAGGGGGTCTACGGAAAGATGAGATACTGTTGTCACTTTCGCTCAGGCTTTCGGGGGGTAACAGCGACTGTGAAAGCAACAGTTTTGTAAAATACCGTTTATTCAAATTTCTCGGTGACCGTGTTTCGTCTTTCAAAAATAAAAATAAAACTTACCGTGCTCTGCAACTTGTGACTTTTCACGTTTCAAGTTTTTTCTTTGAACCTTGGCATGGAGTGGTTCTACATCACTCTCGTCAGTCTCTTCGTCATTAATTTCCACTCCATCTTTACCGCCTGTTTCCCTTTCTCCAAGCAATTCCTTTTTTGATAATCTTTTCTTAAACCGCACCACTCTCACTTTTTCTTCTTTCTCGTCATAACCAGATTCGTTGTGTTGAGAAAAATCACTTAAGTCATCATTTTCCACTTTAACGTTGCTGATGTTTATAAATTCATGCGCATTTACGTCCTGTGTTTGGTCTGATTTAAAAAAGTCTTCATCATTTGAATTAACATTTCTCCATCTGCTGTCATCTTTTTTAGGCGCGTCGTCATCTTTTGAATTGTTCCGTCTGTGTTCATTTGTTTTATGAGAGTCGTCATCGTTAGATATCAAATTGTTCCGTCTATGTTCATTTGTTTTATGTGCGTCGTCATCATCATTTGAGTTGTTCCATCTGCATTCATTTGTTTTAAGCAAGCCGTCATCTTTCAAACTAAAACTATTACGACTGTGTTTATTTGATTTATGTGAGTCGTCATCGTTCCAATTAAAACTATTACGTCTGTGTCTATTCGTTTTATGTGATTCATCATCAAATGACTTCAAATTGTTTACGTTCCTTGTTTTATGCAAGTCGTCATCATCGTTCAATATAGAAGTCTTTAGTGACTTTCGATTATGCGAATTCAAAACTACCTTTCGTTGACATTTATTTATTTTAAACGAATCTTCGCTATCTTGTGGCGTATGTACAATGTTTAAGACTTCTTTTTTAACTGTCGGATTTTCCAAAGGTGAATTAGGTGCTTCAATGTTTATAGAATCTTCGTTAGTAAGTAATGTTTTGGACGGGCAATGAGTGTATATTTTGAATTTTCGTTTGCCATTGTTTACACTTTTACGCTGTAAACATTGTACGGAGAGAAGTGAAGATCTCGATAGCTCCGAGAAAGGAGAGGGCTGATTCGAAAACTCTTCTACATCAACCTGTAAATAATAATGTAATGTAAAAATAAATAATAATACATTAGCATTGTAAATGAAAAAAATATATTTTAAACCACTTTATTGAGTTATAAAGGTCGACCGGTCTTGGTTGCACTCAATCTTCTTCGGGACAATGGAGATATAAACTGAATTAAAATACAGAGGACAATTACAAGGTAAACAAAATTATATATATATAATGTCAAGCCACAAAGTGTTTGCTTTCTTCCATAAGACTGACCTTCCATAATACCTGACTAATCACTGACCAATAGGATGCATGATCTGGGCAACAAGTATGGGGGTGCTATTGATTTATTTATTGACTCCATTTATAGAATCAAGCATAATTTACACCAACACTTTGTCGAATCCTACAAATTAGAGTAGCGTTGGTAAATTAGTTTTAATGATTTGTCTTATATGTAGTGTTGTTGTAATTTCGTTTTTTACTTTATGTTACTCTTACGTTTTACTAATATTGCTTCATATTTTTTAATATTTTCTCATTATACTTGTAATCACAATTTTACAAGTGTGTATTTTGTACCTTCTTTAAAATGGATTACATCTATTTACTGTCAATATCTCCTGTATAATACATATTCTCCTATGTACACTGCATCATGTATCACTTCTATGTAAAAGCCTTTTTAGGCGTATATTTATATATATATATATATATATATATATATATATATATATATATATATATATATATATATATATATATATAAATAAATAAGATAATAAAATAATTTATTTTATTAATTTGTGTTATTTCACAATTTGTTTATTTAATATTAAATTTTTCAAAGTTTATTTGCAACACGTTCCAGAGTGTTAGATACTTTCAGTAACGCCCTGGTGAAAGACCACCATTCAGAATCTAAATGTTACTTGAAATGGCTTTAGTCGAATTTTGAATAATAATAATATTTGGATGATTTGCATAGCACCATTTTTTGTGAAAAATCACCTATTAACAATCATACAATGCTGTCTTATTACTAACTATAGAGTAGACAAACTATTGTCAATTTATCAGATTGCATCTACTGGTTCGTCCATCACTAAGGTCGGTTGCAGTGTTTGACCGACAGTCAGTGCGTACGTCAGTTGTGCTTGTCATTTGTATGAAATTTCATAAATCGTTCGTTGCAGGACCGACCGTACGCATGCTTTTATCGCTACGCAGTGCGTACGAGAATCGTCAATCGAGCGCGTGCGCATGCGGACCGTCGGTCGACCGACGAGCTAGACAGTGTTCATTCTTCACTTCGCTTTTACCAATAACAAAATCATTTTCTATTATTCAAAAATTGACTGTTCGTTCCGAAGTACTTAAAATAACCATGTTCATTCATAATGGTGAAACAGCAACTAGTCGTCTCCATTCTTCCAGTACGACATACACAGTAACATCGCCAGAATTCATCGCAAATTTATCAAGAAACATATTTATCTGACTTCGTTATGTTTAAAGAAAACATATCAGTTTGATACAATATGTAATTCAGTAGCGTGAACTAACAGTACGCACCGACGCACAGTGGACTGAAAATCGCCTTTCATAGACATAGAGACTTGAATTTTCAAGGGTATTTTTTTTGGCTAGAAATGGATTCTGCTGATCATTATTATGCTATAAAATGTCACACGAAGCAATTGCGTGTACAAATGAAGGAGTTATAATTTTTTTAAGAAAAAATTGTATGGCGCTGATATATCTAATAAAATGTTGAACATGCGTTCCAAAGTCTCGTGCAACATAAACGGAGAAACGAATCCTGAAGTAATCGCCAATATTTTCAAAAAACATTTCGCGACTACCACGCCGACCATCTCCTCAAACGATACGCATTTGAACGCCTATGATGACATTGACCCTATAGTCACTGCAAACATGGTGAAAACCGCCATTAAAAACATGAAATCCGGAACATCAGCAGGACATGACGGCTTAAGTACCGAACACGTTAAATATGCAGGGGTAGCGATTCTGAAACTACTGGCAACATTGTTCACTGATATCTTAAAGAGTGGTTATCTACCCAAAGACATGACAAAGACAATCATAATACCGATAGTAAAATCTAAACTGACAGACATAACTTTACAGGAAAATTACAGACCAATATCCATCGCCACCGCCACCGCCAGAATATTTGAACGAGTTCTCTTAGATCAAGTCGGACCCCAATTGAAAACGAAAGACAATCAGATGGGTTTTAAAACAGAATGCTCCACGGACTCAGCCATATTCTGCGTAAAACGGACACTGGAATACTACAGGAAGAGAAAAACAACAACTTACGCATGCTTTCTGGACCTTAGTAAGGCCTTCGACAGAGTCTACCATCCATTATTGTGGACCAAACTAAAAGAAAGAGGTCTACCATGGAAAGTAGTACGAATTCTCGGCACATGGCACCGTCAACAAGAAAACCTCGTTAAATGGAAAGATGGTTTCTCAGAACCCTTTTTCTTAAAGAGTGGGGTCAGACAAGGAGGTTGTTTGTCCCCAGTACTGTTCAACATATATATGGATGAATTAACTCACAGGTTAAATAACGCTGGGGTAGGCTGCCATATTGGAGGACAATGCATCAACAACGTGAGCTACGCAGACGATATGGTGCTGATGGCACCGTCAATAAGGGGACTAAGAATTCTCTTGAAGATCTGCGAAGAATATGCACTCGAAACAAACATGTTATATAACGCGAAAAAAACAGCACTGCTGGTCGTCAAATACAGAGATGGACCAAAAAAGATTCCCCCAGCATTTTTGAATGGAGAACCTCTCATAATAGTAGAAACAACGAAATATTTAGGGCATATCATCACCAACAACTTAACGGATGACGACGACATCGATAGGCAGAGGCGAGCACTGAGCATAAAAAGTAACATGCTCAGTAGAAGATTTGGACTCTGCAGCCCGCAGGTGAAAAGGACGCTATTCTTAGCTTTCTGCACTACCTTGTATACTTGCGAGCTGTGGGCCAATTCCAAAAAGCGTACCATGGAAAGGCTTCGTATTCAATATAATAATGCCTACCGCATAATGTTCGGACTTCCAAGGTACTGCAGTGCCTCCTCGATGTTCATGGAGGGAAGAGTTCCCGGCTTTGCAGCCCTAATGAGATCCAGGGTAGCAGGAACGAGGGGAAGGATCAATAACTCCAGAAACATCCTCATCATCGAATCCCGCCAGACCTCAGGATCGAGCATCGAAAAACATTGGAGAAAAATATTGGCCCCCATAATTATCGCTCCGATATACCAATAAGCTTACAAGAAATTTAAATGTTTTATGATATCACTCTCCATTCTATATACTAGTTCCTTTTACTTTTTCTTATGTTTTACTTGCTTTATCAAACTTACATTTTATACTTTATTTTATTTGTACTTTATTGTATCTCTGTATATAACATTGTAGTTATATTTTATGGATTGTGTGGGATTGCACTTACCTCCCCACATTCTGGAATAAACAATTATTATTATTATTATTATTATTATTAAAAATGAGGCTATCTCTGGAATCATAAGGTTGGCCGTTCTATCTTTACACACAGATAATATTACTATTTATTTGTATTTTTTTGACATACTTCATATTGTGGCGCAAGGTGCGATTTTTTTTTTTTAAATCCTAAAGTTGAAAAAAAATCTTTTTTTTGTTGATGAATCATTTTAATGCTTAAATGCTTTACATATGAGTATGCTTTGTCTAGTTTACAATATTTTATTTACACTGCAAGCCAAAACACTGTGCACAGTGGGCTGAAAATCGCCTTTCATAGACATAGAGACTTGAATTTTCAAGTGTATTTTTTTTGGCTAGAAATGGATTCTGCTGATCATTAATATGCTGTAAAATTTTGTATGAAGGTATTGCGTGTACAAATGAAGGAGTCATCATTTTTTTTAAGAAAAATTTGTATGGAACTGACATTAAAAATGAGGCTATCTCTGGAATCATAAGGTTGACCATTATATCCTTACACACAAATATACTACTATTTATTTGTATTTTTTTGACATACTTTGTATGGTGGCGAAACTTGTGATTTTTTTTTAAAAAATCCTCAAAGTTGAAAAAAAAAACTTTTTTATGTTGAAGATTCATTTTAATGCTTAAATGCTTTACATATGAGTATGCTTTGTCTAGTTTACAATATTTTATTTACACTGCAAGCCTAAAAGCATTTAAACATTAAAATGAATCATCAACATTAAAAAGGGTTTTTTTCAACTTTGAGGATTTTTAAAAAAATAATCGCACCTTGCCCCACAATATGAATTATGTCAAAAAAATACAAATAAATAGTAGTATTATCTGTGTGTAAAGATAGAACGGCCAACCTTATGATTCCAGAGATAGCCTCATTTTTAATGTCAGCGCCATACAAATTTTTCTTTAAAAAATTATAACTCCTTCATTTGTACACGCAATTGCTTCGTACGACATTTTATAGCATAGTAATGATCAGCAGAATCCATTTCTAGCCAAAAAAAATACCCTTGAAAATTCAAGTCTCTATGTCTATGAAAGGCGATTTTCAGCCCACTGTGCGACGGTCGGTCGGTGGTATGCGATCGTCAGGACCGACCGTACGCACCGACCGTCGGTCGTGCACTGCAACCGGCCTAATGCAAAACTATAGCCAGGTATGTCCCCACCCTCTTCCCTATCTCTTTCCCCTAATCACAACATGCCCCAATTGTGGATGCTTTAGCCTCACTCGCTCCAGGCTGTTGGGAGCAGTTGTGACTCTTGTACAACGCTTACAAAAATATAATTTTACATTAATGTGCGGAGAGCCTTTTTCAGGAAAGGAAGGATTGAAGAGATCCTTGTTGTAGGACGGAGGAAACACAAGAACATGTTCTATCTAAAAGTGACCCGACACTTAATAAAAAAAGTGCACAACAGTTACGACAGCCTGGAGCAAGGAGGACGGTTGCATTTTCAATTTCGGATTGAGGGGATTTTTATAAAATTTTTGATCTTGGATCTGTCTTGGCTTATGATCCAAGACTTGATGTCTGTTTTATATTTCGAAAAAATTCATTCAGTCTAATGGCTAGTGGGAGAGCATTATATAGCCTGGTTTCAAAATATCTAAAATTTCTCTGGCCAAAAGATGTTTTAGTGAAAGGGATTTGTAAGAGATTATGTCCTTTGGTTCTAGTATCACGAGCAGTTTGGACATTTTCAAAAGTAGTTTTGTGTTTGAAGAGGTATGCTAGTATGTTTTTAGCATAAAGTTGCCTAATGTCCATAACACAGATATTCCTAAAGATTTCATCCGAGCTGCTTGTGATTGGTAGTTTGAGGATAACGTTTATTATAAGTTTCTGAGCATTATATATTGGATCAATGGCGGCAGCGTTTGCTCCTCCCCATGCTATGATACCATACTCTATTAAAGATTGACAAAGTGCATAGTAGATTGTTTTGAGCTGGCTTAGGTTGAGAAAGTTGCGAGTTTGTCTAAAAAAGTAAATGAATTTTCTAAGTTTGTTTGCTGTAGTGGTTATATGTTGTTTCCACTTTAAATTGCTGTCAAAAATAATACTTAAGTATTTAATTTTAGTAACCTGTTCTTATAATACTTTTGAAAGTCCAAAATCAAGCTCTATAATTGGCCAGTATAATAAATACAGTAGTCATTGGAGTGCTTAGACTGGAGGGCCAAGCCAAGTACACTCGCACTAGTTATCTTACTCGTACACACGCAGTCAATATACCTCCACGTCTAACTTGCTAGAGCTTACCATTTTACCAGGGGACATTATTGTAGTTTTAAGACATTTTCTCTGTGTATTCTAGCAACTGTCGCATGCGTTTCTGTTGGTTTCATTCTGCCACGTTTTTTGTTAGAATAAGTTTATAAAATGGAGTCTTCATGCTGTGTTTATTTTTAAGAAATACCTGTATTAATTTTGAGCATATTTTGTTTTAATTGGACACAACATCAAACATTGGTTTTTTGGAGTGGCAGATTATTGAGAAAGTTTACTGTAAGTAGATACACCTGTAAAACAGTGGCTCGAGGGAACTCTACATCTACGATGTAGGACTTGATGACAGCTTGAATGAGAGTATTCTCGGATTAAAATAAATTGTAAGATTTTCATTAACCTGTTTGGAGTTATACTGCATCTGCGCCCATTTCAGCAAGGTTCGGCTGGTCGTGAGGCATCCTTTTCTGAACTGGGCCGCTCGGAACAGCTGGTGGTAGCAAGGAATGCACATTTTGAGGACTTTATCTTCCGAGGATAGCTGAAATCGACAAAACGAATTAAAGGACAACCCGCAGCGGTATTATAATGAAAAATTGTTCCTTGAAAACACAGTGATGAAATTCAACTTTGAAGATAAAATATGGAGAAAAATTTAACTTATCTAACCTAACCTATTATTTTATAATTGTCTGTTTTATCTGGTTACTATAAAAGACAGTTAACCTTTCCTTATCTGTGGTGTGTATTTACTACATATTGCTTCTAATAACTTTAATAACTCTATAAATATAATAAATTCTGGGTTCAGATTTTAGGTATTCCTCCGTTATACATTTATGCACTGAATTAAAAAATAAAATTTTACACAGTTTTCAAATTCAATTAAAAATCAGAGATTTTTGTTAAAAATCAGAAACAAATACACCAATACAATCAACCGTGTGACACTGCTACGCGAAGAGTGTGCGAGGAAATGACACGCTATTGATGTCCCGCTTTAGTTCGGTGTGCACGAACATGTGAAATCCACACGTCCACAGTTGTATTTTAATTTAGACCATCTATACGTACGACCACATAGCTGTGTGTGTGCCAGCCGCTAGCCAGTCGGTTGCGGACCGTCGTTAAATGTGGACCCCTCGCACGTTTTTTTAGCATCTGCCGATGGATTTTTCATGTTTTCAGCAATTAAATTACAATTATTATCACTTTTGATATAAAATATATTAAACATAAGCAGTTAGCTATGAATATTCATATTTTTCCAATATTAAATAGCTTATTTTGAGATGTGTATTGACTACACAGCACCGGAACGTGTGGATTTTTTTAGCACAGTAAGGGAAAGGTAAAACCTGTTATTTTAGTTATATCAAAATACTACTAACACAATCTGTGTGTACATTACTTATTAAAAAAACACCAGTTCATTCTGTCTCTTTGTATAAAAGACCGTGTTTTATTTAATAAAACCCTCTTAACTGCTCAGGTACGGGTCTCAATCGAAGTCCGAGAAAGTTAGCCTCTCAAAAGCTAGGCGCACTGTACAGGGCTTGCAGATACTGGAATATTTGGATTTGTACACAATTGCTGTACAAATCGCAAGTGCGCTCAAAATATAAAAAATAAACACTTTAACCTGCGCAGAAACGGGCGGTTGGTTTGATAGATTACCCTACTGTTAGACATTTATTGCAATCTTTGTTCTATAGGTACTTAAATCTCATACGCTTTAGCAAAACATGGCACAATATATTTTTAAGACTTGATTATATCTTTTCTCCACTTTCTATAAATATAATATGCATGTAATATATATGTAAACCTTCAGGAAGAAATTCTCTAAATGATAGTGAAAATTCTATCAAAATCCGTTACGAAGTTTAGAAGAACTAAGCGCACAAACAGACAGACACGGATTACGACTTTATTTTATACTATTTAGAGAAGTTGAAATCAAGTGTGGCTGTATTTAAAAAGCCTTTACATGAAGATTCGACGAATTACCAAATATCTCCATAAAGCAAATTTCACGCAAATTTAGTATAGAACTGTCATCTAGAAGTCTCATGTTAGAAGATTTCCTCAGGCAAGTTCTGCATACATTTTTACCAGCCACTTGCTCGAAAATTTTACTAACAAACTGTTCGGGTGAAGTCATTTTAAAGACAGGGAAGAAAAAAACACAAATTTGTTTACTTTGTTATCGAAATTTGAAATAAAAATATTGACATTTCGTTAAGCAATTTTTGACAGCAAACGTTTGAGTGTTGCCAACTTCAATAAATATTGAATAATTTACTTATTTTCATTCTATTTTATATTGTTTATAATGTTGAAGTCGAGTTATTAAGCGTTAGTTTGGTGTAAAAATAAAGGTTGTTGATAATCTTAGGCTTCATTAATATTTATGTACAGCAGACAAGGCCCCTCCATTTTATCTCTTACACTTATTCTAAATAACTCTAAATTTGTCGCGTAGAACAATATTTTCATAAAAATACTGTAAAAGTGTTACAGAGGTCTGAAATTTTACGTTTTTCAAAATGGTGTCGGGTTCTTTTGCTAAACCGGGTGAGTTATTTTCTGTGTATTTCAAATTTGCTATTTTACATGATATTTTTTTTATTTCCCGTAAAAAAATAGTGTTTTAAAAACATGATACATATATATTTCCCGTGTACAAAAAAGCTAACGAAATTTTTACTTCATTTTTTACTCCGATCGTAGATGATGCTATTTGAGAGGATACTAATTTTAAATTGTATTTTTTTTTTGCTGGAGTCAATGAACTATTCATAAAATTATTACAAACAAACCTCTGAAAACTTTACTTTGACGTTGAAAAATCCCTCTTAACTAACTAACTAACCATCACGCCGTTTCCTCGCAGGGGTAGGCAGAGTGGACGGACCGCTAAACAACTCGGTCTTGGCAAACACTTCTTGCCTCATTCACATTCATACATACTCTTCCATTATTCTGACTCTTGACATGGCCCGACTCGATAATTCACTTGATCGTGCCATGTCTTTCTCTGGTGTTCCCGACTTCTGCTACCATTCGCATAATATATTCTCCTAACACTCATTTCTTCGCGCATTCGCTCTACTTGCCCAAACCATCTAACCACTAGATTGTTTTTGGTAATATAAAAGCGCCAATTTAAATGCCTCCGATTGCTTTATTGAAAAAAATTGCAAATTATCTCGTGATTCGGAAAAATATTTATTTTAAAATTTGAACCCTTCCCGCGTCTAGCATTTTGCACTAAATACGAAGCTATTGAAATGCTTTAGCCGTTAAAACATAGATGTCACAAATCCTAGGATTAATTCGTCTTCTATGGAAATTTCAAGTTGCCCATTTTATTCAGAAATTCTCTGTGTTTGTTTCGCGTGCATTTTACAACTGTCAGATATATAAATCATTGAAATGTCGTAAGTATATCATTTTAATTTAATATTACTGTACCAGTGTATCTGCTAATCATTTGTATAACTATTAAACGTGTTTTCAACTCTATTATATAAAAAAATACCGTTTTTAATACATTTCTAAAACCAAATGTGAAATTTTGCGACGCCATTACAGAATGTGTTTTGTTTTTACAAAAATCGATTTAATTAATTCATGTGTGCATTGGAAATAAAGTTATTCCATTAAAGTGATTCGTAACAAAGAGAAAAATATAAATTTTATATAGATTGGGTGTTTTTTAAACAAGTAACTTGCATTTGAAATCTGTAGCAATTTATGAACATAAATTCGCCATTTTAGGCCATTTCTGGAATTAAGGTCCCACTACACAATACGTTTTCGATGATTTCGTTTTATGATTAATTAATTTATTTCAAATTTGAAGGTTTGAATGTATTTTACAAAATATAAGTATTTACATTAATTATTTTGAATATAAAATATATAGTAAACTGATGAGAGGCAGAGGGAGACGAGGGATTGGGCCAGCCGCTGGTGCCGCTCCAGTATCAGCACTAGCTGCAGAACGAGGGCGAGGTCGTGGACGTAGGCGAGGAGCTGTAGCTAAAGCTTGGTATGGAGTGTTAGTATTTTTTAATATTTTTAAAGTTGCTCTTTTATTGTGGATCTGTGTTGTGCTATCATATCTTTTTTTATATTTTAACAGTGATCCAGCTTTACTAATAGTGAGAGGATCGCGCCAGGGCTCAAAAGGCAGTAAGGGCCCAGTCTGCTTCCTTCCAACTGGAGTTTGAATTCAGAAAGTTCCAGAAGCAGGCGGCGCCGATCATTCTCCCCACTGCGCCCCCAAGAAAAACAAAAAAAAGTAAGTGAACGTGTTTAAATATGCATGATACAATATTATTGTTTTCCTGAGTGTTCTGCAACAGTGAGAGTGAGTTGGATTAGCGTTGGTTATATGTGCATTGTACCCATGAGGTAGAATCGAAGCTGTCCATGACACTGATGTTGATTTTTCATTTATTTTACCTACTGGCTTTTTACAGATTCAGTTCACGCGTGAATGAGAACAATCCGTTAATGTGATTAATGTATATGTTTTCAGAATTCCATCTCCGGAGAGAATAGGGTGTCCTTTTTCACTAGGGACACCAGCAACATTACCTTCACCAGTTCCCCCAACATTGACATCTCCCGCTACCTTCACTCCCTTACCTGGGACATCACGGGATGAACCGCGGTGGGGTGATGATAGCGAGTTGTGGGTGGACGTCCCACTCTACCAAGAAGTGTCTGCATTTGGAAACGGTGAGTTTATTTTTTAAAACACTCTACCGGGTGCGGACCATAATTGAAAAATAGACGCATTAAATTAGTTTGTGATTTCTGTTGTTTCAGAAACGAACATGGTGGATAGCCGCGGGAGCGATGTGGACGATGAAGCGAGCGACGTGGACTCAGCAGCTCGCTATCAAGAAAATTCAACACTTAGGAACCGTAAGTTAAAAAACTAAATAACTAACCACCAAATTCACCATACCATTTCCCCGCAGGGGTAGGCAGAAATTATGGACCGCTACACAACTCCGTCTTGGCAGACATACTCTTTGCTTTATTCTCATGCATACATCGTCTCATACATACACTGATGTTATTCTAAACCTTGACATTGCCCGCCTCAAGTATTTGATTCGTTTGATCGTGCTATTAGTTTATTTTTTAAGCGTCGTACCAGAGGCGGTCCGTAATTGAAATACAGACCCATTAAATTAATTTGTGATTTCTGTTGTTTCAGAAACGGACATGAAGGATAGCCGCGCAAGCGACGTGGACGATGAAGCAAGCGACGTCGACCACGTAGTGAGCAACGAGGATACTTTATGCATGTTACCAGAACCATCTCAAATTTTTAGCAATGCACTTCACCCCGCTTTGGCCATAGAACTTAGGAGAAAAGACCAGGATGATAGGCAGGCAATGCGATCGATTCTGCCGCCTGAGGTTTTTTTGTGTGATAGCATCCCCAATTGGGGGTATGTTGTGAGACTGAAGTTATGGAAGGAGATGGGGAAGAGGAAGGTGGTGAAGTACTTGGCTATTCACTTGTGTTTGGTGACCAGATCTTTCCGCATTCTTTCCAGGTTCTTTCCGCGTATTTACATCTCATTAAAATGTTGTTACGACAAAGCTCCCAAAGGTTCGATTTTGGGGTCCTTTTGGAGAAGGTTTGGTGGACGTTTAATATGTATATTTCAATTCTGATCATTGAAATATACATATTGAAAAATGCATAGGTATTTTCGTTTTTCCCTGTATATTGTACACATTTCTTGTTTTGTTTTTGTCTTTTTATGTATGTTTTTTCAATTTGTCTATATCTAGTAAAGTGGCTATTTTAGATCTAGTCACTATACATAATGAAACCATTTCAAGCAATGTTCAAATTTGAATGGCGGTCTGTCACCAGGGCGATACTAAGAGTATAACTCTGGAACGAGGCATAATGATACTATATATTGATTTGTTTAAATTATATGACACCAATAAAATTTTTAATTATTTTTATTGCAAGTAATAAATAAATAAATTGTTTTCTTCTATAATTTATTTCCCTCCCAACTATTTTTTTTCAAAACCCAACTTTTAGGTATAAAAATCATAAAGATTTTAATAAAATAAAATACTTTTTTTAAAACCACGAGTTTTAAATAATTTTTACAACCGACCGGTTTCGCTTTACTCAAGCATCTTCAGGGTACAAATTATTACTACTTGTGGTTTTAAAACTAAAAGTATTTTATTAAATATGTCAAACCACAAAGTGATTGCTTTCTACAATAATATAAAGATTTTAATTACCGTTCTAAGCTCCTACAAGTTTGACATGAAAGGTTTCACCACCATCATCAACTTTGCTAGGTTAATTCACCTGGTGTGTATTGAGCTTAAACGCTGTAAAATCACGTATTCTGGAGGAAAAGTGTCGAAATAACACGGAATTTAAGCAATTTACAAAGTATTTTCTGAAAGATTAGTAATATGTATTGCTTTGATATATATCTTATTAAAAACCTTGTTTCTTGTTTTACTATCCAATATTAAAACATGGTCATAAATATCCTGTATTAGATCTCAATTATATAAAAAACGGCGCTTCGATTTTGACATTGTAAAATAGACTGTCTGTATTATACCATTCAATTAGTTTAAAAAGGCAAAAATTGTAATAATTGTTATTGGTAATTGTAGACAATAAAATTATCTTTCTAAATTTAATACAATTTCAGTGTGTTAAATGTACTAAATATAGTAATTTAGTTCTTTACATTTGGACAGTCCGTGATCAAATTCTTTAAAATATTTTTTCACCCACGATCTCTGAAAGGTTG
The DNA here is from genome assembly GCA_026573805.1 of Hesperophylax magnus. Classification (NCBI taxonomy): domain Eukaryota; kingdom Metazoa; phylum Arthropoda; class Insecta; order Trichoptera; family Limnephilidae; genus Hesperophylax; species Hesperophylax magnus. The sequence continues at coordinate 1,888,624 of JAIUSX010000202.1, read as the reverse complement.
TTTACGGTTAAAATCAAGTCTTTTTTCCATAGACATGTATCATTTATTATCAAGTAAACCACAGACAACATACAGAAATATAAAATATTTAATGTTGAGTCAAAAAAGTACCTGTCACTGCAGTTTCGAAGTAAAAAATACGCAGGATTCACGCGATTATAAACTTTACGATTTTTTCTATAAATCCTACAAAAATGAAACAAACAACAAAATACAGGTTAACTCATTGGCTATATAGCACTATAATAAGTTTGTATGACTTCATGTAAAAATTCTAAGTTATGTTTTATTTAATGTTGGCGAAAAATAAAAAAAAATGATCGTCTGGATATCTCGAGCAATCGAGGCAAAATTATTTATTTCGCGTGGTCGCTCCACAGTGGGCATCCCTTTCTTAATCTATCTCATTACGCTTACATCAGCCTTGCACTCCTTGCGAATCTCCACATTTCTCACAGGATAATACATGATTTTACCACACATACGCCTCAGGGATCTCATTTCAACAGCATTCAGTCTACTTTCATCCTTTCTCTGCCAGTTCCATGCCACACTTCCATACATCAGGGTAGGTACCAGAACTTCATTGTGGACTGCTAGCTTCGCATCTTTGGACATTTTTTTGTGAGCGCCAACTGCGTTCAGTCCTCCGTTAATGGTGTTACCTGCATTTACCCTTCTTTCAATATCTCTGTCAGCCTTCCCATCTCTCTAGACCATACTTCCTAAATATACAAACTCATCCAACTGCTCTAAGTATTCCTCATTCACAACTATATTGCATACTGTTTTCGTACTCTCTCTTTCAAACACCCTTACTTAAAACTTACTTAGAATCATCATTTACTCATTCTTCATACATACTTCGTTAATCGAGAGACTGTAGATCTTCCATACTATTAGCCTTTTATAATATAAAATCATAATATTATAATACCTTTCCGGACTATTCGTCTATTTTAAATAAATTATCAAAATAACATCATCGCTCGATGAATTTAATAGTCCAGTTGCCTTTGAGTTTGTGTATACTTATGAGTATGTTGACTGCCTTATCTATATGTCTCTATATTGTAGTCCCTTTAAAATGTTATTATTCTCTATCTATTTTATTGTCTTTTTGTTATATGTGTGCTTTTGTTGTAAAATTAATATTGTGAACATGACCTTTTGACAAACCGCTTTGGCAGTTTATATTGAAGAATAAAAAAACACACACTGAGAAAACTAGGCAATTCACATAATTTTCTGTGAGATGGAAGTACGTAATTACTTACGTAAATGTCATATCTGACATTTGTTACTGGTAGCGTCTAGGCATCTAAAAAATGAACTATTCTGCGGCTTACCAAGACTTTTTTTTTACTTTTTTTTATTCTTTATATTGGCTTTCACCCATTAAGAGTGATCTTGGCCATACATTACAACATTTTTCTTATTAATAAATAAAACAAATTACAGGATAAAATTGATTACACAACATAACATAACGTAACATAAATAAACCAAACATACCATAAACATAACATAACATAAACATAACATAACATAAACATAACATAAACATAACATAACATAAACATAACATACTTAACATAAACGGTGCAGAGCTGGTAACAGTAGATTATCACAAACTTATTAAAATAGGAACCTGTGTACAATATAAGTGGGCGCTTTTCGTTATTTAACCAAAGATTTTTCTAAAATTAGTAGCGTTTTTTTTTAAAACAGAATTATGAAATTGGCAATCTTATAAACAAACACAACATATGGGAGTAAACAAATGTGATTATAAAACATAAAGATAAACATAACACAAACATACCATGAACATAACAAAAACATATCATAACATAACATGAACATAACATATCTTAAACATAAACATAACATGGGTGTAATATAAACACAATTTAACAAAAACAATACAGAGCTGGTAATAATAGGTAATTACAAAATTATAAAAATAGGAACCTGTGCACAATAGTAGTGGGCATTTTTTGTTATTTAAAAGAACAGATTTTTCCAAAATTAGAAGCATTATTTTTTTTTTAAACAGTACTATGAAATTAATATAAACAAATTCAATAAAAGAATCAAGAAAAATATACAAATGCATAAAGAATAGTGTTTTAACTCAGTCAAAATATGCAGAGTTGGGATTAGTAAAAATAGATAAAAATAAATATGAAAATAGGAACTTGAACAAATGAAAGTGAAAGAAATTCGGTTCATATTTATTGTTATGGTCAGATATTAAGGCCATTTTTATAAATAAATTTTGCCAACAAATGGTAAATTTCAGTAGTGTTTAGACTAAGAAGGCAGTGTATACTGGTAGGCAATTTAATATCAAGTTTTACCAATTCATGCATGAATTTTGGAAATTGGTCATTGATAGGACACTCAAAAAAATGATGGTCCAGAGTATCCTCTGACCCACAATCACAATACGGCGAACTGACTATGTGGAACCTGGCAAGATGGCTAAGACAACAAGTGTGACCCAGACGCATTCGGGTTAAGGAAGAAATATATTTTTTAGGCATGGTAGTGTATTTGTGAAACCAGGGCTTAACAGGAATAGAAGGTTGAATTAATGAGTACTGGTGACCTTTTATCAGAGAAGATTTTTTCCATTCAGAAGACCATTGGAGTTGGTACTTAGTTTTTAGAATAGGGAAATGGTCTCTAACCGGAATAGGGATATCACTTAACGGACCATGGGTTAGTGGCTTCCTTAGCAATATGATCAGCAATGTCATTCCCAGTAATACCGATGTGTCCCGATATCCAGGCTAGGACCACTGATGCATGAACCAGTGACATGGAATGCAGTAGGTCCCTGATCGAGCAGATTAGAGAGTCGCTACTGGAATTGGGTGGGGATGCGCTTATTTTTTGTAGTGAGCTAAGCAAGTCTGAAAGGATGAGTGCGTTTTTAATATTTAATGATTTGACGAGTTGAAGAGCTTCTATGATAGCTATGCATTCAGCAGAGAAAATGGAGCATTCTTTGGGAAGTTTGTGTGTAGATAAATCCAGGAACGAGTTGTAGCAATCATAAAAAGGGGGGGGGGTATGATTTTTCCAAAAGTGAATTGAATTAACCTCATACTTTAACGATTGAAGTATAGGAATCAAGGGATGGGATGTTATTGAACATATTTTGTAAACATATTTTTCTGCCAGGCTTCGCCTTCTTATATGTAAGGGAGGTTCGCAACATTCCACTTGCATTGCGTTGATTGGAGAAGATTTCATGGCTCCTAAGACAAGGCGAAGTGATTTTGACTGGATTTTATCTAATTTATGAGAATTTGACGTGGACATTGGATCAAACAGACAAGATCCGTAATCGAGATGGCTTCGGATGAGGGTATTGTATAGAAGTTTTAAAGAAGCTGAGTGGGATCCCCACCACACTCCTGCTAGAAATCTAAGGGGATTGATGTTGCTTTCACATTTTGTAACAACGTGATTTATATGAGAGTTCCAAGTAAGCTTGGAGTCCAAAAACATTCCAAGGAACTAACTTCCTTCGAGATAGGGATCACTTCATCGCCAAATATTACCTGAATATCCGGAAGCTTTCGTCGACGAGTGAAGATGACAACTTTGCTTTTGGCAGGGGAAAGTTCAAGACCATTACTATTTTACCAAGCCAAGAGTTTTCTAAGAGCGTTGTTAATTGCTGATGCTGCGATGAAAAGATTGGCGGATATTTTGTAAAACGTTAAGTCGTCAGCATATTGGAGTATGTTGCACATGAAATTAATAGATTTTTCCAGATTGTATGTGTAAATATTATACAGTATCGGGCTTAAGACAGACCCTTGAGGGAGCCCTTTGAAAATTTGTCTTATGCGGGTAGAGGATTCGGATCCATCTACAAAAACAGTTCTTTCGGAGAGCAAATTGATAATGAATTGAACCAATTTAGGAGGAATACCAATTGCCAGTAACTTTTCTTTAAGAATGGGTATATTTACATTGTCGTATGCTCCACAGATGTCTAAAAATACTGCAATACAATATTCGTTTTTAGATAACGCTAATTTGACATCTGTAACAAGAGAGGAAAGGTTGTCAAGGGTACATTTACCCTTTCTAAATCCAAACTGGGAAGGGGGAAGAATATGATTTTTCTCTACAAACCAGTCTAATCTATTCTTTATCATTCTTTCAGCTACTTTGCAAAGTGTTGAAGAGAGAGCAATCGGTCTGTAACTTGAGCCTAGACTTGGATCTTTGGTACTTTTGCAAATGGGTATGATTTTTTGATTTTTCCAGTCCGGGGGAATAATACCAGAGTCCAGGAAGATATTTATGAGCGAGAGAAAGTAGGAAAGAGAATCGTCATCAGTGTGGCGGATAAATATGTTCAAGATTTCCTCATCGCCTGGAGCTGAGTCTTTTAGGTCTTCCGTGGCTCTTTTTAACTCATCTACGGAAAATGGAGCATCTAACCAAGAAGAAGAATTTGGAGAGTAACATAAAACAGGCACTTCGTCAAAATTAGGTACATAAGAGGGAACAATTTTGTTAAGAAAGTCAGAAATCCAAATACCAGAATTGTGAGATGACTTCGGCAGGGTAAAGGAAGACCTAAACCTGCGAATAATGGACCAAACCTCCCCCGCCGGAGTAGCAGGGGATATATTAGTGCAGAAATTATGCCAGCTGTTTTTTTTTTAAACGGAATGTACGTTTAGCAACAGCTTGGGCATTCTTGGCTTTCAAGAAATTTTCCACTGTCATCTGTTGGCAGTATGTCTTATTGGCCGCTTTCCTCTCCTTCAGCACTCGAAGGCATTCGTCATCCCACCAGGGGGGAGGGTGAGCCTTCGTGCCTACAGGGGATGATTTGGGAATAGACTTGTCTGAAGATTTTAGAATGGAATCAGACCAAAATTTGTAAGAGGAGGTGCAGTTATCTGAAGAAGGGGTAGGCGGGGAAAGGGTGTGACCCTGGACAGATTCTCTAAAATGGCACCAGTCGGCTTTTTTTATGATAAATTTTGGCTTGCTTTTGAAGAGGTTAGTATTTAACCCTTGAGCCAGATTTAGAATAATAGGATAGTGGTCACTGCCGCAGGGGTCTGATGAAGTTCTCCAGGAAATTAGTGGATATATACTTGGGGAACAAAGAGTTATATCCACCGCACTAGGGCTCTGCCCAGGTAGACTTAACCTTGTTGGGGATCCGTCATTTAGAAGGCACATGTTCAAGGAGTCCATAAGGTCAATTATTGTGATTCCTGAGAGATCCGTTGATGAAGAACCCCAGAGAGGGGAGTGGGCATTGAAGTCACCCAGAATGTCCAGGGGAGAAGATATTTTTCTAAACATGTGGGTCCATAATGAAATGTCAAATAGGGTAGAAGGGGGAATGTAGAGGGATACAAATGTAATGTTAGAGACAGTAGCTGCCACTAATTGCAAGGATGAATCTGGGGGTTTAATGGAAATAGGGGTGAAGGACAGGGAGTTTTTGATTAGAAGGGCTGCACCACCCTTCCCATCAATGCAGTCGTCCCGCAGACATTGGTAGCCACTCACCTTGAAGAGCTGAGACGGTTTAAACCAAGTCTCAGAGATGGCAGCAATAGAAATTGTGTGTAATTGTAGAAGGCGGATGAGGTAAGCCTTATTGGAGAAGGCGCTTCTACTATTCCACTGAAGAATCCCTGCTGTCAGGGCAGCCATTGGAAACAAGAGAATTTAAGGAGGAGAGTAAAGAGGCAGCGTTGGCCGGTAGGGAATTATTGTTATTAATTATAGAGATCAGTAACATGATGAGAGTTTGAATAATATTAAAATTGTCATTAGAAATTATGTTATTTAGAGAATTCCCATTTGAATCAGGAATAAAGGAATTGCAGTTCGAAGTATTGTTGTTAGGAAAGACGGCATTTAGTGGAAATGGGGAGCTGATGTTACCATTGGGGAACAAGAGCTGGGAGTTATGGCCAAGATGATCATATCCGGGGGTTTTAAGAGGACGAGAAGCAGATTTTGTCATTACAGTCTTCCTGTTTGACGAGTTTGGAGGAATAATGTTTTGAGTTAACTGGGGTTGAGAGGCGACTTCAGCAAAAGATTTTTTAGAGGGAGCTGTTATTTTAGAAGCGTGGAAGTATGATACGCTATTGGAAGCCATATAACTTTGAATGTTTTTTTGGCGTGAAAGTTCGGGGCAGGGTGGATTTATGGCTGTGTGAGAGCCTGAGCAGTTGACGCAAGTAGGGGGATTGGAAGGGGATGGGCATTGCTCTGCTAAATGACTTTCTGCACATTTAAAGCAGCGAGGAGAAGAACGACATGATTGCTTGGAATGGCCGAACCGACAACAGTTAAAGCACTGAATTGTCGGGTATGAATAAATTTCCACTGGGAGAGAGTTGTGGAAAAGGTACACATGAGAAGGAAGAGATTGGCCTTCAAATGTAAGAACTACAGTTTGGGAGGGTTTCCAAACTATAGAATCGGAAATCCTATCTTTATAATTCAGCCGCCTAGTCTTTAAAACTTTCCCCGAAGATGCTGGGATAATAAGTTCCGTGATGAGTTCTTCCTCGAATAGGTCTGTGGGGATCAGAGGCGGATTTGCAGTCTTGGCCACCCTAGGCCCAGTCCATGTAGCCGCCCCTTTCTCAGTACCCATCATATTGACCAGGAGTATCCAAACTTTTAGGTAAACACCAGTAAGTTCCTAGGGTCAAAACCGTTTTAATTTTCCTGCCATTATCATTCATGGTTCATGGTGTGAGATTTGTCCAGGTCTTGGCAGCGGATACGTCTGCCCACCTGCTGCGTGGCGGGCCGGATCGAAAGAGACTGGGTGAGGGAGGCCTTTTGACCTTTCCAGCCGGACAATCTTGACCCATCGCCTTGCACCGCAGTTGGAGGGATGTATTCATACGTATGTCACTCCTGGACACACTAATCCCCAGATTCCTACCCACCCCTCATACATTTTCCTTTTCAGAACTTCCTATCCTTCCCTTCCTTAAAAAGACCCTCCACACAGCATCACCTAAGATGGCATAGGTCGTGAGGGAAAATATTTTCCTCAAAGCCTACTGTGTGGAATTAATGTAAAAAAATACGCTTGCTAAATTCGCTAGTTCAATTACTGTATAATTGTCGATTGTCGCAGGCCGGTTTGATGACATTGGCGGGCCGTTGTTTGGAGACCCCTGATATAGACTATAGACTACATAATAAATTTACTTTATTGACAACTTTTGTCGAAATCGATTCAGAAATTTAGTTAACTATAATAGCTGCTAGTTTGTAATACTTTCTAAAGTTTCAAGGATTTGAATAAAAAATTTAAAACAGTTTTAGGTTTAATTTATTTAACTAGTTTCAGGTTTATTCTCATACAATAATATATAAGTGTTTCACAGTTTTAATTAGGGTTGCCAGATACGGGCTGGATAAAAAGTTATTATTAAGTCTCCAAACAAATAAAAGAAATCAGCACCTCTTTTAAATAAAAATCAACTTAAGGATCATATTCGAATATAATAACTAAACTTAAAATACAAATTAAAACGTTGGTTAAAAAAATTTACGTAAAGCATTATCTAACATAAAAAAAACTGAACTCAAAACAAAAATCTGGCAGTTACAATTCTCGTCTGCACTTAAGTGCAGCAAAATCATTAATTAGATCTTTTTAAGAAATTAAATTTATTATAAAGTGATTTGTAAGCACCCAGTCGTTTTTTTAGTTCTGCTGATAAGGAATAGATTATTACTAAAAAAGTTGCGATTCTGAAATTTTCGCGGCCGTTTTTTTGTTGCATCTCTTCACCTGTATTATTCTCGCCAGGAAGTAGCTTAGGCTTTCGATTGCGTCGAAAATCTCTTTCATATTCCTGTAAAAAGGACAGTAGGGATTGGAAATACGCGAGCGGGCGAGCGACGGAGCATGATAAGTGTGGCGAGGGCGGCTGCGGGGCGTGGGGGCGCGCTGTGTGCTGTGTGTTAACACGCTCTTGCATATCGCTATTTCGTATGTAGAATATTTAGGTACTTAGGAAGTAATTTCTTGTTATCATCTGTGACTTTTTTGTCACGATTGGCCGCCCCTAATATGTGGCCGCCCTAGGCCCGGGCCTACATAGGCCTAAAGGCAAATCCGCCTCTGGTGGGGATACCTCTCACTATACCCATGCGGGAGATATTAAATGAAGGGATGTAAGCCTTGTATTTTTTGGCAGAGACGTAGTCAATGGAATTTATAAATTTATTGGCATTGAGTGCAGTTGTTAACTCTACACAAATGCGGAATCTTCCTTCCGATCTGATACCACCTGGGGAAATGCCAAGTGGTTTTTTTCCTACAAATTTTCCGAAATCAAGGGGATGCAGTGAGTGGCAATAAATAGTAGATGTATTTATATGGTTTTAATTGTTGTTATTGCTCTCAACTTTAACTCTCAGTTCGAACAAGCAAATTTACTTTGACCGCAAACTAAAATAAATCGGGTGTTTATGTCTTGTTCAGATGTTTCAATTTTAGTTGATCATCTGTTGAATGACAAGAGTAGAATATACTTTTAGTATCGCCCTGGTGTGAGACCACCATTCAGAAATGAAACGTTGCTTGAAATGGCTTTGAACGTGTTTGGTGACCAGATCTGAATGGCCAGGTATTTCCCCGTCTTCCTCTTCCCCTCCCCCTGCTTTCAGCCTCACAATATACCACAATTGGGGATGCCATAGTAACAATGGCTAAAGACGGTTGGGAGCATCTGGGACTCTTGTGCGGTTTGACATTAAATAAATCAAATAGGCTTATAATGCCGCGTTCAGACGTTTTAAATTTAGTTGATCAATTCTCTGTTGAATGACACTTGAAAGTTATCGACACCCTCTCAACAGAGTTGATTTTTAGTTGAGCAACTAAATTTGAAAGCCCGTCTACAATCGGAGTCGAGAGTTTTAAATTTAATTAAAACCCTTTTACAAATATTTTTTATTTTAATTTATTGGAGAAACAAACAGTTCTACAACTTTATATAAATAATAACATGTTTGCATTAACCAGAGAAGTTTCCACATAAAATTCATGTTACACACAAAAAAACACAAATATCTTACACACCTTAATTAAAATAACTTAGATATTATATATATATATATAATATAGTATATTATATATATATATATATACTTATATATACTTATCTTACTCAGATAACTCAGATATCGCAGATATCTTAATGAAAATAACTGAGATATCTTAGATATCTTACACATCTTATTGAAAATAACTGAGATATCTTAGATATCTTTCACATCTTAATGAAAATAACTGAGATATCTTAGATATCTTACACACCGTAATGAAAATAACTGAGATATCTTAGAAATCTTTCACACCTTAATGAAAATAATTGAGATATTTTAGATATCTTTTACACAGCAGGAGGAGAGGGTAGGTAAGTAATCAAAATTTTTGATTTAATTTTCTCCAATATTGTTGTTCAAGTATGAGTCATCATTCGAGTTGAAATCGAATCGACACGTGCGAACACGTGCCCGGCCGGCCACACAGCAGGTGGGCAAACGCATTCGTTGCCAAGACCTAAACAATCCTCACCCCATGAACCCGGGCACCGCTGCTAAATCACCAAACGTAGCGAAAAACTTGGGGTGACCTATTACGGCAGGGATATTGGTTATCCTATAAACGGTTCCCACGGCGGCGGTATGCATTCCCGCCTCCCAAATTAAATTTAGCGAAGAGCTTTCGATAATATTTCACATCCAAATTAATTAACAAATTGAATGATATTGGCACTATTGATATTGATATGATATTGGCACCTTCTTACGGACTTTATTTAATTACAATGTTTATATAATGTTATTTGTTTTATTATAATAATTACAATGTTTATACAGATAAAATAACAATATACCAATGAAAAAATAAAAAAATACAAATATATATACCAATAAAAATAGGCGTTTCATTTACGTGAGGTATTCACTCAACGTGTAGTGGCATTTATTATGAGGAAAGTGTTTAGTAACGATTTGAATTTGTGTGTATCTTGTATTTGTTTAATGTTATGTGGAAGGTTGTTATATACTTTAATTTCCTCCTGGGGTAAAAATAATCTCGTCGAATTTAATGTTTCAAAGACCCAATCCTGTCTGATTACGTGATGTAAGGGATCCAAATGATAATATAGTCTCCTTCAACGGAGGCAATCTTCCGAACAGGCCTTCCATTGATATGCTTGGTCTAACTGGTCTTCCTCAATGCATGTAACCAATAATTTTATTGAATAAAGAAACTTAAAAAAAAAAAAAAAACTATAAGTGACCAGCTCAGGTACGGGGGCTCCATCAATGCCAGAGTAAAGTTGGCCTCTCAGAAGCTAGGCGTACTGTACAGGGCCCGCAGATACTTTAATAGTACACAACTGCTGACCCTGTACAAATCGCAAGTGCGCACTACTGTCGAATTTGGCAGCCATCTCTGGTCCGGAGCCCCTAAATACCTGAAAAAAACCCTTGACTCTGTCCAAAAACGGGCGGACAGTTTGATAGATTCCCCAATCTTAACAACAACCAACCAATCAACCGTGTGATACCAATACGCGAAGAGTGTGCGAATAAATGACACGCTATTGATGTCCCGCTTTAATTCGCTATGCGGGAACATGAGACATCCACAAGTCTGCAGTTGTATTTTGATTTATTCCATCGATACCTACGACCGCACAGCTGTGTTTGTGCCAGCCGCTAGCCAGTCGGCCGCGAACCGTTGTTAGATGTGGACCCCTCGCACGTTTCTTTAGCATCTGCCGATGGTTTTTTCATGTTTTCAGCAATTAAATTACAATTATTATCACTTTTGATATAAAACATAATAAACATAATCGATTAGCTATGAATATTAATATTTTTCCGATACTAAATCGCTTATTTTGAGATGTGTATTCACTACACAGCACCGGAACGCGTGGATTTTTTTAGCACAGTAACGGAAAGGTTAAGTAGGTTAGGTTAGGTTGGGTTTTTTTTTCATCGTTTCTAATGACTTTATATCACTTTTAAAATGTGTGATACCTCGTCAGTGTGTTGATTTATCATGGAACCGAAAATGCTTGTACTAAGCGAAACCGGTAATTTTAAGAAAATCAAATAAATAACATGTTTTTCAAAACAAGCAGCTGGAATTATTAAAACTTACAAAGAAACGTGGTTTGATCTGCAGTCTGGGAAATGCTATCAATGCGTTCTTAGTAGTTTTTTTTTACATCGCGAAGGCCACGGAACTTTATTATCCTCCATCTTCTCGGGGTTCAAGATCCGCCTTGATGGTTAACGCCTTTTTTACAGGTTGCACATTTATGCAACCTATAAAATATACGTAAATTGCTAAACCATACCGGAAGGAACATAGTGATACCAGATAACATAAGCACTTTGAATTCATAAAAACGTAAAAAATTGGAGAGCACGAATTGTTTGACGTGTTCTCAATAATCGGTTTTACCTGCTGTGTGGGTAATTCTTTCGAAACGTTCTAAGCATTCCTTTTTTATATCCGGAAGGTCAATGTCGATATCCACGTAAGGATATCCCCCTTCATCTTCTCGGGGTCCAAGATCCGCCTTGATGGTAACTGTCTCCAAATTAATGCTACCTGGATAAACAAAACAACAATACTTATATCGATAATTGATGTACATCAAAACGTATTTGTGTCAGTAGAAAGATTTAAATAAAATAAAAACATGAAACAGAACAAGATCGAGACAAATAAAAAGATAAATGTCACTGAATTCAGGATTAAGAACACGATTTGAAGACTTGTTTATACTAAAGACGTATCCCCCAGGACGACAATAGATCCTGGGTTTCTAGTTGTGACCTTTATCCTTTTGATTATTCATCTTATTCTGCCTACTGATATATGGGTTTTCCAATAAGAGGTGTTATTTTGAATATTAATTGAGGAATTAATGATTTCTTTATTGCTGGAATTGGATGGTATTGATCTGGACAACGTTTACTTTCAACAAGACAGCGCTACGTGCCATACAAGCCACGAAACCATTGATCTTTTACGGGAAAAGTTTCCGGACCGTGTTATCTCTCGAAGAGGTGATCACAATTGGCCACCGAGATCTTGTGATTTCACACCTTGCGACTTCTTCCTTTGGGGCCACGTGAAAGAGGTCTACGCCAACAGCCCAGCGTCGATTCAAGACCTCAAAGATCGAATTCGTGAGGCTATCGAGGACATAAGGCAGTCACTTTGCGATTTGGTTTTCTGGAAAATTTCATGAAAAGGATATGGTCCTGTGGGCGTGGTCGTGGTGGTCATTTGACTAATGTTATTTTTTACTATTAACGGCATACTTTCCTCTTTATAATGAAATAAACATTCGATCATTTGTATTAAAAAAATGGCATTTTTCTTGAATATCAAAATAACACCTCTTATTGGTATTATATTGATAATTATCACCTCCAAAATAGGTAAATATAAAAATAGGTTCCTGAAAATATTTACCATTGAAGATACCATTCAATGTATCTACTTAGAAGCGGGTATTTGCATAACACACCTAAGAATTTATTTTTAAAAAAAAATAAGAAATACGAAGATGTCCGCTTCAGGGACTGATTCTTCAAAAAAGAAAAATCATTTGTTCTTAACCATCTTCAGTACGGAGTGTGTTTGTTTTTAGTGAATGGAATGATGTGTTCTTCCATGAATATATGTGTATTTTTTAATATATGTATAATAACCACTCGAACGATCGCGCGTCAAAAAACTTTTTTCTCCGATTGCTCGCGGTTTTTTGGCGACGATTTTGAATATTTTCCGCCAACATTAAAAAAATCAAACCTCCGAATTTTAATACGGAAACATAAAACTGATTATAGTGCTATACAGCCAATGAATTCACCTATATTTTAATAATTATTCTATATTTTTAGAATTGATAGATAAATTATTAAAAAATCTTAAACTTTATAAATGCGCGAAATTTGCGTTTTTGTGATTTGAAATTGCCGCCAGTGGCAGTTTTAAAAATCTTTATTGAATATTTTCTACGTTTTTATGTTCTCTATGGCCTGTTTGATAATCACAGATGCAAGAATGTAATAGAAAAATATTTTTTTGCATGTTAAGATCTCTTCAAAAGTTTGGTCAGAAAATAATTTTGTAAAATTTGAGTGCGTGACGCGTCAAAATTGAAATCACTGTATTATATTATATAATAAATTTACCACAAAAACTGGTATAACGTTAGGAAGATACATTAACTGTCTACAATTATTAATAAGCATAGTCGCCGTGTTGGCTTTATTTTATTCATTTGATGAATTATACAGAGAGCCTATTTCACGATGTCAAAATCATGGTGCTACTTTTTAAATAATTGTAAATTAGAACTGGAGATTTGTAACCATGTTTTTATATTACGTGCAAAACGAGGAAATAAGGCTTAAAGTGAGATATATATCATAGATATAAACATTGCCAATATTTCAGGGGGATACTTTGAAAGTTGATGAAATTCACCAATATTTGACCAAAAATCACTTCTGACAGCTACCTTAAGGTCAATCTACATAGGGTAAATCGGAATATGTAAAATGATGATAAATTTGTATATATATATCAAACCTTTGTATGACCGTAGAATTTCAAATAAAATCATAGTGATAATTTTATATCTAAACGCAAAGGTATCGAAAAAAAATGGGGGAGGGAAAATAATTGATGGAACCAATAATTGATTTATTTATTAAGCCCTAATATCCTTTAAAATCAATATTACAGTTGTATGGTTACAATGAAAGAGCAGTATATTGATTTAAACATTGTTTACACCTTTTGTCATAATAAAAATGTATTCAGTTTATTGGTTTATTCATAATTTAAGAAAATCAATACATAATAATATCATTGTGCCTCGCTATAGAGTGAGATTCTGAGTATCGCTCTGGTGAGGGACCACCATTCAGAATTGAACATTGCTTGAATTGGCTTAGTTATGTTCAGTGACTAGATCTGGAAAAGCATCTTTACAGAAAAATTGACAAAATATAATTAAGACATAAAAATAAAACGAGTTATTTAATGTGTACAATAAACAGGGAAAAATGAGAAAACCTGTGCATTTGTTAACATGCATATTTCAATGATCAGAATTGAAATATACATATTAAATGTCCACAGAACCTTATCATATAGAACCTTTGAGGACAACATAACATGAGACGTGAGTATGCGGAAAGAAATGATTATAAGTCCAGCCATCCAGGCCATCATAATTGATGTTCAAACAAATTTAATTAAATTTATAAATTAGAATTTCATAACTAAAAAACCAAAAAAGAAAAAAATGAAATAAAAAAAACCCTCAGCAAATCTATATTGTAGTGTGATATGGCTTCATGCAATCATAGCATAATGCCACATCACACACATCACACTTTGTAAGGGTCCTTTTGAAAATGTTATTTATGTTGCACCAGGCACATTTCACCTTTTTCCCGCTACGGACCACGAAGTGGTTGCCTTTCAGGATAGGTCGCAGAGTCTTTCCTTCAGCTATTAGGCCAATGGTCCGCACAGTCGTGTCAATTTGACTACGACAGAACAGCAGAAGGAGTTCATCCGCAACCTCACTCCTGAAGTTTCGGTACAAAATGCGTTTATTTTCCTTGCGGAGCTTTGAGCCGTACAATATATACGCATTCTGCACCGAAACGCTTAGTAGTCTCCTGAAAAGCTTCTTGTACCAGACCAGGTTTCGCTGTCGTTCAATGGGGAAGCCTGACAAAAGCTGATCTTTTCGGTCAACCCCCCCCATTACCTTGTTATAGTCTAGTACGAGTTGAGGTTTGTAAGTCCAGGTACCAAACTTTTCAACTGCCCCGATTTCTGCCTTATGGTAGGTGGACAACATACTTACCAGGTTTTTGTCCAACCAAACCATTACATTGAGGTCCCCGCAGTTCGAGTATACAACCTCACCTTCCCTCAGTTTGGACCGGAGATGGGACTTAAATGCAGAGGGCACAAATTCTCGGTTTAACCGCAATGTGCCCATGCAGTCCATCCCATTTCTTTTGAGGCATCGTGCCAATAATGGACTATTATAAAAATTGTCCATTATTAATGTATACCCCTTGTTAAACAGAGGGCTGGCCAGGTCGTATACTATCTTTGCAGTGGCCCCAACTGGGCAGATATTGTGAGCACCCAAAAAGTTGGCCTGTGTCATGTCGTCCGTCATATCTTCCGTTATGTCTTCCGTCATATCTTCCTGGTCTGGATTTGTCGATTCAGCCTGTCTGGAAATGGTCTTCCCCGTATAAATTTGGAATTTCCAAAGATAGCCAGACTTGGACTCACAAAGCTCGTAAGACTTTATACCCGCACTGGCCGCTTTGGTTTTGATCATCTGGACGAATCCCAAACGGCCTTTATAGCAGAGTAAGGATTCATCCAGAGAGATGTCTTGCTCGGGCAGGTATAAAGTCTCAAACTTATTTGAGAGGTGGTCCAAGACGGGTTGAATCTTTTGTAACCTTCGCACAGATAATGGTGCATCAGAAGAAAGACTTTCATTGTTGGTGAAGTGAAGGAACTTTTTAATTAGAAGAAAACGATTATAATCCATGGCTCGGCTGAAATAAGGCATGGCGGTGAGTTTTTTTGAATAGAAGTAGTCTTTTTCAACAGGAAGGGGACTAATACCTTGATACATTAAAATTGCCAAGAATACATACATTTCCTCTTTATTCGTGGGAGCCCATTTATTGGTACGCGCATGACGCTTAAATTGTTTTTTCGCAATCCATTGATCTGCATACCTGTTGGTCTCTCTCGCGATCAGTTCAACGAAATCTGCATCAAAGATTTTAAGAAAGGCATCCACAGGTTTGCCCATTTCGTCGGTATTGAAAGTTGGTCCCGGCGTGCCTGTGAAAGTCTCCCTTATCCCAGTAAAACGTAAGATATCTTTAGACCAATCGAAAGAGTAACCTTCAGGCGGCAGAATCGAACGCATTGCCTCACTATCTACCTGGTCTTGTCTACTAAAGTCTATGGCCATAGCGGAGTTAGGTGAAACGTTGATAATATTATGATAAGGTATTGGTGGCATGCAGAAGGTATCCTCATCGCTCTCTTCGTGGTCGACGTCACTCGCTTCGTCATCCTCGTCGCTCGATCTGTCCATTTCTGAAACAACAGAAAACCCAAATTAATTTAATGTGTCTATATTACGATAACCCACTGCCTCTGGTACGGCTTATGACTCGCAATACGATGGTCGCGGGATCAAATCAAATAAATTATATTTGAATAATTAGTGTTATTTTCACACAAAATTCATTTAAAATAATATATATTATATTTGCGGCACGTTCCAGAGTGGAAGATACCCATAGTATCGCCCTGGTGTAAGACCCCATTCAGAATTGAAACGTTGCTTGAAATGGTTTTAGCCGTGTTTGGTGACCAGTTCTGAATAGCCAGGTACTTTTCCACCTCCCTCTTCCACACCTCCTTCCCCTCCCCGCTACCTTCAGCCTCACAACATACCCCGATTGAGGATGCCATAGTCTCACTGGCTCCAGATGAGGCTCTTGTGAGGTATTCATATAAAAAAATAAATAAAAAGTTAATCAAATACTTGAGGCGGGCTATGTCAGGAGTCAGAATAGCACAGTCAGGTAGGTATGGAATGAAGAAAAGAGTGTGTGTGCCAAGATCGAGTTGCATGGTGGTTCATCCTCTCTGCCTACCGAAATGGCGTGAAGGTAAGTTAGTTAGTTTTATAACTCACGGTTTCCAAGTACAGACTCTTCTAGTACAGCTGCCTCGTCCACGTTACTGCCCATGTCTGACTCTGAAATAAAAGAAAACACAAATTTACAGTAGAATTTGGATATAATGACTTTGCATTTAACGGTCTACTGTTTTAAGTGACGATAATGTAAACTCTAGTAAGGTTTCATAACTTTTAGTAGGAAAACGTATCCGTTTAAAGTGACCAACTACGTAAAGCGACCTATTTTAATGATAATTTGTCCGGTTACAAAACCCACCTACCAATACAGCCTCGCTTTTGACTAGGAAGCTCGACACAATGAGTCCCGTGAAGCGAAAGTGTTTTTTCAATTTAAGAAAAAAATGCTGTATTACACCGTTTAGAAGCCGGTGAATCAAATGTAATCCTCGCAAAGAAGTTCGGCATGTCTTATTTCTCACTCTGCAATACCCGTTACAGAAAAAAAAAGATGTGTAATGATGCATCCACGTCATAACAACAATACATTTTGTATGTTTGTTATGTGGAATTTTTAAGTACTATGCTTATTTCCTGCCAATATACCAACAGTGAAACTGTGCTAAAGATATCAATATAAAATATAGATAATTGATTTTATATTGAGCCCCTGGTATGACATTTTAAAAAATAAACTCACCGTTCCCAAACGCCGATAATTCTTGGTAGAATGGCACGTCCACCCACAGCTCGCTGTGATAGCGGGCCTCCGGAGAGAAGAGTTCCCCACTCCGCGATGTCCCAGGTAACGGCTCGGGAGATGCTGCACGGATAGGCATAATTGGTGCATTGGGAGCCGTTGATTGGATCTGTGCGGGAGTGGACATCCACGGTGGTGGTACGGGTCGTGGCAACGGTGAAGGCGTCCCTTGTGAAAAGGGACACGTTGTTCTCTCCGGAGATGGAATTCTGAAAACATTTACATAAATCATATAAATTGTTCTCATTCACGTGTGAAACAGTAAGTACAGTATGTAAATAAACAATAAAATTAGAACTCTGTAAAATATGCACTGAATGTGCCAAATGCACAGAGCGCTGATCTTACCAACTATCACTGTAAGAGTGGAACGCTGTCAGGAAAAAACAATAATATTGTATCAAGCATCTAAATACGATTGCTTACTTTTGTTTAGTTTTTCTTGGAGGTGCGGTAGGGAGCAAAATGCGCGCCGCCTGCTTCTTGAATTTTCGGCTTTCCAGCTCTAGCCGGAAGGAAGCAGGCAGGGCCCTAACAGCCTTTAGGGCCTTGACGCGATCCTCTCGCACCAGTAGCAAAGCAGGGTCGCTGTTTAAATAAATACAAATATATGATGAGTTCAACGGCCACAGCAAAGTACTTTCATAAAAAAACATTAAAAAATACTAACACTCCAGACGAGGCTGCAATTGCAGCTCTGCGTTGACGTCCACGTGCAGGTAGTCTGGCACCAGCTCGTACCCCACCTCTCCCTCTTCCTCTGCCTCCTCTTGCAGTCAGCACCACTCTATATATTTTAAATTGAAAACACTTAATGTAAGTACTTAAATGTTTAAATTTTGTTAAATATTGCACTAATATAAAATTTGAAAATAATTATTGGGTCGTGGAGTGCTCCCTTTCCCTGGACGACATTTGTTTCTGCACAAATTTGGTAAAAGTGAAGAAATTAATTAATTATACAACTAAATTACTAAATTTTTATTGTGTGACGAAGGCTTTACACCATTTTACATGTAAAAAAGAGTCAACTTTTTGACATATGACTTAAAATAATTGGTTAACAAATATCTGTATTAATAATGAACCAATTCAAATAAAACTTATATATATCTCTTTGTTTTGAATCACTGTGATGGAATATCTATATTTCAAATGCGCGAGTGCAGTATATAAGACATTATTGTAAATCAAAAACAGATGACGTCTTCAGTTGACGTATTCTTACACAAAAACTTCAACCAAAACAATATATTAGAAACAAACTAATTAAAAACGCATTTCAAAGATAGATAAGTCAATCACAATAACACAAATATATAATTATGCGTTAAAAACCCAATAAATTAATTACTTACGGCATTTTAGGAAGAGTCCAAAATTTCGTGAATGTTAAAAATTTATGGTTTTGTTTTTTGACAGGACGCCTTATAAAACCGCGAAAACTCGTTAAATATCACTTCAAAGACAACGGATAAGTTCATAGACAAAGAGAATATATTATCAGCTATTCGATAAAACAAGTAGCTGGCCAAGGAAGCGTTTTAAATAATTACAATAAATATTTTACGAATGGTAGAAAAATCGGTCCATTTTTGGACCGATATCAATCGCAGAAAAATAAAAGTGGTCGATTTTTCGACCGAAATCGTTCCAGTGGTTAAAGCATGTTACTTAAACAATGTCACAAATTGAGGTGAAACTTGAGGAACAAGCTTGGTCCAGTCGGAACAATTCATAACGGTCGTGATTTTAGAACATCCGAATTTTATGTCCTACATTCTTAGCTTATGAAATGAGACTTACTGGCAGACGGAATACACTTCGCATATTGCAAACATTCCTTCTTTACATTTGGGAGGTCGACATCTATATCCGTATACGGTATTTCACCGTCTTCTTCCTGGGGCCCTGGTTCCGTCGTGATGGAAACATTTTCTGGATTAAGTAGATCCATGGCGCTGCTGTGGTAGCGATAGCTTCAAGCTCAAACAAATATATCTGAAAAGAAACAGTGGTAATGGAAATCTTTAAATAAATTGGGGAAACAGTTTTTTTTGTTTCTGATATCTCAAACATATTTCTTGACAGTGTTCAATATTAGAATTTGTTACCGTTGGATTAAGTGGCAACAAATAAAAGTAAGGATGGGTATTTTTTTTTATCTAGAAATAAAAATAAAAATTGAAGAATACTACAATGTATTACCACAAAAAAGACATAATAAATAATAAATTAACTAGCATCCTACAATTAAATCTGTCTGGCAAAGGGCTTGCATAGGTAAAATGAAGGTGTGATACCAGTTCGTTATTGATCCGAAGTAGTAGATTCCGGCTCTTCACAGCAACTGTCCCAGTTAATAATTTATCAAAAAAAAATAATGTCGTAGTCCAATGCAAAACAGCCTCACGCTGCTGGTCTCCAAAAGGGTCACTCTTAACCAATCAGGATCGGCAGATGCCATCCGATTCCACCAATTAAATGGTTAATGCTCCATATGCAAAGCTGATGCTCACAAAAATTTTCGAATGTGTTCGTAGAACCTCAGCCAAGAGGAATGCCCGCTGATCTGGGCTGGTGATCAAAGAATGGCCACTGCTTCCAATGCAAATCACAGATTCTATCTCCCTCAGGTTTGGCAACTCTCCATGTCAAAATTGCAAGGCTGTCAATTTGACCAATAGCAAAATGACAATGTATAGGTGCTTAAAGGTCCCACAATCCAAGACCATAGATGCGATGTAAGTAAAGTGATGCACACATCTTATTACAAATCTTACGTATTACAAATTTTATCATTAATCCTTCAGCTGGTCATTTACCAAAGAAACATTTTCCTTGGTGGTTATATGGGTGTTCGGCAACTGAAGTGTTTAATTAAGGACATGCAAATATATATTTAAGTATAGTACGATTTTCAGTTTTGAATAAGTATTACGAACAAGATGACAGAATCAATCGACTCAGATAATGTACCTCTACATTCCATAGATATTCTTGAATGCAGACGCGTAGCGTTATTCATTATCGATACTCTGTTTTTTAAATCATGGCAATCCGTATACTAGTGATGGAAATAAATCGATTTTTGTAAAATCTCGCGCGTTTACGTGAAAAGACGTACTAATGTCTTGAACGCTATTATCATATTTACGTCTTTTGACGTTCTAATGTTCCGAGTGGTTATACACTTTTATGATATAATCTTACTTTGTTAGTTATTACATATCTTTTAAAGGTTCCTAAATTACTTGTGAATATGTCAATATCATTAAAATTCTTATTAAATATACTACAGGCTCTGAATATAAACGCATTTCGTCTGATATTAGTAGAACATTTATGGAAATGAAAAAGTGATTTTTCTCTAGTTCTAACGCATCGAAATGAAAAAATAAAAATAAAATAAATAAACATAAACAATTCATGTTCTCGAAAGATCCATCAAAGGAGCCATATGCTCACCCACAGTGGAGAAAAACCTTTTTCATGTACCGAGTGCAACTATTCATGTTCTCGAAAGAGCAATCTAAGGAAACATATTCTGACCCACAGTGGAGAAAAACCTTTTTCATGTACCGAGTGCAACTATTCATGTTCTCGAAAGAACAATCTAAGGAAACATATTCTGACCCACAGTGGAGAAAAACCTTTTTCACGTACTGAATGCAACCATTCATGTTCTCGAAAGAGTAATCTGAGGAAACATATTCATTTTTCATGTTTCATATGCAACTTTTCATTTTCTCGAAAGAAATATCTGACGCCCCATATGCACTTTTCCGAGTCCTGCTATTCATGTTCTCGAAATAGTAGTTTGACACAACATATGCTAACTCACAAAAGGGATTAACTTTTTTCGTGTTCCGAGTGCAACTTTTCTCGAAACGGTAATTTGATGAGACATATGCTGACTCACAGTGTAGAAAAACCATTATCATGTTCCATGTTCAACTATTCATATTGTAAAAAAAAACGTTTGAAGGGTCATATGCTGACTCACCATGAAACAGGCAGTCGCTTAGTATGGTGATTTAATGCATCATATATAAATCATTTTTACAATGTTTTATCATGTATTTTATGAATAAGATGAACAAGAGAAAATAACCTTTTTTCATGTTACGAGTGCCACACATTGATTTATTCGGGAAAAACCTTCCTCATGTTCCAACTGCAACAATTCATTTTCTACAAACGGACGACTTAAAATTCACTGCTGTTCTCACGGTGGAACCTGGTTCGTGTGTTTATAGATATATATACATGTTAGATATTTAGATATTGTATGTTTAGATATTTATATATGTTCAATATATATATTCGGGCATTTCTGTTCAAGTGTGGGAGGGTTGTTGACACTGTCGCGTTTCGTATGTTTTTGTCTGGTTTTTTTGAGTCCGCTGTATTAGATTCGAATACACATGTTTGAAATATACTTGTGAATGCATTTCTATATTTATATATATAATTATATTTATACACACATTTATATAATTATATTGTGTATATAAATATGTGTATGTGTGTGTAATCTATCTTTACGCATATCTCTTTCTACTTTCCATTTAGGTCCAATTTCCGTTTATTTTTAATTCATATGTTTACACTAGACTTTATACAAAATAACTATGTTCCATTGGTCACCATGAAACGGGCAACCGCCAAGTGTGGTGATTTAATATGAAAAAAATATTTAAATTTTTCGATTGCATTTATTCATGTTAACACGTTTTTCTTTTGACCTAAATGTTCATTTCAAAACAGCGAATAAAATATATATAAATAAAATATATAATAATCCGAAATAAAATGAGATAAAAAGAATTTGGCATTCTCAAAATATAAAAACATTACCATTTGTTATTTTGGCTACTGGCATTATAACTATCTCTCCCATTAAAAATTTAGGCGTATTAGATCTATCATAAAATTTATATAAAAAGATGCAAAAGTCGGTCATTTTAAATACATGTAGGATAACGAAAGATTTTTTGAATATGTATGTTGAGGGATCAGTAGGATTTATAGGCCCTGTTAGGAGTTCTACCTAGTCAAACCCTCTGATATGAAAATTTCTGGAGTCGGTGAATTATTTTCCCATTTGATCTCTGGTGAGTTGACGTGTTGTTGTTCTTGTATTGTTTTGTATTTATTTTGCTTATATAATGCACTTGCAAAATGTTGATTGACTAATCGTTGATAATTAATAATTTATAATCATTTGTGGAAAAGTGTGGAAGGGTTTAGTTTTTCCTATGGGGACGATTTAACCCGGACAAAAAATCGGAAGCACAAATTTACAAGAATCTCCGTTTTTTCCCATTGAACACTTTTTCGTAGAATTCAATGTGAAGTAATATAAAGCAATTAAATCTATGGAAGATTGTGAACTCCCAGGGCATTTAACTAAGCTTTGGCCTTGAAACTCATTTGAAACCGCCACGCCCACCTCAAAATTCTTATAGAAAACGAATTATATGGCTAAAAGCTCAGATCTCATTGGCGAGAACAGAAGGATTGGTTTGATCTCTCGCTCTCTACCATAATGACTCATGTAACAGAAAGAGATGACGAAAATTTTGACAGTTTCAAATCATTCAAACAAAATGAGAGTGGTTTATTTATACACGCGGGTTGTCATTTGCTGCCGAATTCCGTCGAAAATATTGCGTGTTAAAGTTGTTTGTGATAAAAATACAATATAAGCCAGTATAGTGTTAGCGAGTTACAAACATATATTCAACCTACCTACGTAAGTTCAAGTTTAAAGTGAATTAACAGTTTTAGGTTATTCGTTCGGTTTTTTGAACAATGCTTCATACTTGACATTTGTCTTCCTCCACAACGTATAAATGTTATTTATTATATCGATAAACTTATTCATGTTATTGATTAGTGTTATCCTGTATTATCTTATGGTTTTGGTGAAATTAAAGATTTTTAAACATATGTAACCATGAGTTCATGAGGCCGAAAAATGTCGGAATTTTTCGTCGTACTGTCGGACAATCATGTTTTGGAAATTTTCTTCAGTGTTTTTGCAAATTTCTTGTCATTTTGGGTTTCTTCTTCTCAGATTAACAAATTTCATCGTAAGGAAATGCATTGTAAAAGTTTATTTTCTTAGTCAGATGAACCTTGCCCTTGGAAAACATTTCGAAATTTTTCTGCTTCAAGGACATTTTTATTTTTATAATAGTTTTTTTGGGCTAGTGAATGAATAGAGTAGGCTGAGAGCAATTATGTTGTCTATGGTCGCATCTTTTTTTAAATGGCCTTGAGTTTCCTCTACCTTGTCTACTGCTCTGCTCCGCACGGTAGGTACTGCTTGTATATCTGTGGTTAAGTACTGTATTGTTGGATACAAAAAGCCCGAAGATATCGATCTAGAGAGTGGTATATTTATGGTGAACTCTTAAAAAAAGACTTAACGCTTTATGTGCTTGGTGTGTTGCCAACAAAATGTAACTGAATATAGCTAAGTTCAAAGTTATGACAACAAACTAACGTTCAACCAACACATTCAATACATTTAATTAAATCAAATAAATTACTCGGTTTTAAGAAGAACTATAATAGCCTAATAATTCTATTAAATTCGTTAATACGCAGTGTTTTTGAGTATGGATCAACAGTCTGGAATCCACACTATATTACACAGGTATCTAGACGTGAATCTGTCCAAAGAAAATTTACTCGGAATTTGTCTTATCAATCAAGTGTCTACAATTCACTAGTACAAGACGATTACGAACAAAGACATATTTCAAATTTGGGAGTCTAGTTAAAAGACGAAACATTAATGACCTCGTAATGCTTTACAAAATTGTGAAAAATCAAATAGATTGTAACATAATATATCAAATGAAGTTAAACGCCGGCCGAAATATTTTGGATTGAAATTTTCGATAATAACACTGGATATTTTAATTCTATGTCTAGAATGTCTCGATCATACAACGATCTTGCTAAACCACATACTAGTATAGATACTTTCGAGAATAATATAACTTATTTCATAAGATATCTCCACAATCTCTGTACCAACAAAAAAATATTAAATGTCAATTTTTGATGGTTTGATATTTTCTATTATATACCTAATTTAAACATATTTTTTAAAAATAATTATGGCTTTTAATTTTTGTAATATTAAACTTTGTTTAAAAAATACTGATATTGTTGTGTTTGCTTCTGTGAATGTGCAAAAGTGATTACTGCAGACGCATTAGTATTTACATGTTCAGTTATTTTATACTTCCCACAAGAATGTACTTTAATTAAATATCCTGTTTGTGCTTCAAGAAAAATTTAAAAAAAAAAAATTAAATAAAAAAATTAAAAAAAACAATTGGTCCAGTTCACAAAGATGAATTCTGAGGAAAATTAATTCTAACATCCTAACATTCCTGAGAAGCAGAATAATTTATCAAATATGTATTGTTGAGAAGATAAGCATTACTACAAATCAATTGTACAAAATAACGAAATGCAAATGCTTGGTGATCATGTCAACCAGCCTACTTCTTTTGTTAATGATTTAATCAATCAGTCTACTCCATTTACTGATGGTTTGGTAAACCAGCCTTCTTCATTTGATAATGAGGTGGTTGGTCAGCCTTCTTTATTTGCTAACGATTTTGTCAGCCAGTCTACTACATATTTATATGTAGTAGACTAGTAGTATGTATTTATTTATTTTCTGGTTAACTTTTAGATTTGAATTTAAAGCTTGATGTTTTCTCTTTCTAACAAAGTTAAGATTATTTTTTATAACGATGGTAATAAGGGAGACATAACGATTTCTATGAGATCTGTATGAGTTGTTCAAAAAAGCAAACAAATTAGCCAAAGGGGTTAATATGCAAGTACTACACAATTCGAGTCTCGGTTCGCAAATGAATACGCTGCATAAGATTTTGTGTGGAGATGGACTCCACACACCATAAAAAATGTTCATCATACTATTGCAAGTCGGAGAAGTATACTAATAATCCAAATTTAGGGCCAAAGCAATAATAATTTGTGGGCAATTGAAAGGCGTAAGAGGTTAACAGCATCTAACTTTGGAAAAATATGTAAGCTGCGGCCAAAAACTTCAGTAGCGAGAGTATTAAACTCGTTACTGTACTCGCCGTTTAAAGGAAATATGGCCACAAATTACGGGAAAGATAATGAAAACCAAGCAATAGAGCAATTTACAAAAGAAACGAAATTACAGGTATCCGCCTGTGAACTATTTATCGATGAAAACAAAAACTTTTTAGCGGCAAGTCCGAATGGCCTCATCGGTGAGGATTCTAAAATTGAAGTTAAATGCCCTTATAATATAGCACATATGTCACCAGAAGAGGGAATTGAACAAAAGGATTACTGTAAAATTGAAGATAATGCTTTAACATTAAAACGGAATCACAATTACTTCTACCAAGTACAAGGCCAGTTACATATTACTCGTCGTAATTACTGTTATTTTGTTGTGTGGAGTCCTAAAGGTTTACTGTATGAAAAAATTGAGAGGGACGATTCAATCTGGAAAAAAATCGAACCACTGTTGGACGACTTCTGCCACCAATGCCTTTTACCAGAAATAATTGACGGTCGCATACCAAGAAATTTACCGGCGAGAGAAAGATCTAAACCATAAATTGTTTTAATTTCATTATCTCTTTGTAAAACATTTAAAATTTTGTACAATAAAACCTTTAACAAACAAAAAATCTCATTTAATCACTGAAGACAATATAAGCGAATCTCATTTGAAACATTTTTTAATTAATTAATTGTGAAATAAGACCAATTAATCAAATAAAATTTATTTGCGCACGCCGGGTTCGAACTCGCGAATTTCGGATTGGGAGTCGAGTCTTACCACTCGACCACGCCGGAACGAATCTTATTATTGTGTAATTATTCTTATTTTGTATAGGTCTTGGCGAGGGATGCCTTTGCCCACCTAATGCGTGGCTGGCCAGATCAGGAGAGACTGGTTGAGGGAGACCTTTTGATCACTCCAGCCTGCCTCTCGAACCATCGCCTTGCACCACAATGGTAGGGATTGAATACGCTATATCTACTTATAGATAATATAGCTTAGTGTTCTCAAAGGGAGAGAGGATATACGGCCGACCCTGAGGGAAAAAAAATCCCCTCATTGCCTATGTCATCCTTGGGGATACTGTGTGGAGGGTATTTTGAGGAAAGAAAGTAAAGGAAGTCCTGGGAAGGAAAAAGGTATCAGGGGTGGGTAGGAATCTGGGTGTCAATGTCTTCATGAATGACCATCATATGAATCCATACCTCCCACTGCGGTGCAAGGCGATCTTCCGGAATAGTCTGGCTGGAGAGATCAAAAAGTCTCCCTCATCCAGTCTCTCCCAATCCGGCCTGCCACGCAACTGGCGGACCGATGCATATATCGCCAAGACCCGGACAATCCTCACCCCCATGAACCCGGGCACCCCTGCTCAAGTCACCAAACGTAGCGAACCACTTGGGGTGACCTATGACAGAGGTTATCCAATAAATGGTTCCCGGGGCGGCGGTACCCATAACCACCTCCCAAATTGAAAATTATTATAGTACTTGACGTATACAAATTGAATTTGGTCCAATTTTAGTAAGATCGGCAAGTATGGTATACTCGAAATAAGTCACTAAACCAAAAAAAAACTAATAATATATATCAATAACTTGGGAAAAGACAACACTAGTGCACCGACACAATTCGATATACTACGCTACATCACTTTGCTGTATATTTATTTGTCGAAATAGAAGTTAAATAAATAAAATAACAATATACATTATAGGTTATTGAAGAATTATAATATTATGCTAGTTACCCAAAAGTTATTTTAAAAAAAATTATCCATTTGAGTGTTTTGTATCCATATTGGCAATACGGAACGAAATCACCTCGGAGTTGGTCTGGCCGTAACGGATGTTTTTTTACAGATATTATTTTACGTAAACATATGAAATTAAAGTAAGAATATCGGAATACTTCACCAAACAAACACAAAAGTGACCAAACGGAAAAAATAATAAAAAAAACATCGATTACTCGGGACAACACAACACTAGAATATCGAATATCGATTTATGACTACGTGTCATCACTTCGCACAAATACATACGTATTTATCTAAACCCTGTCCCCCGACCCTTACCTCCCGAATACTGAGCGAAAGGGACACATGCAGCTCGGGCTACAAATACCTAAATGAAATCTTCAAAATCGAGGTTTTGTATTCCCCATTTTTCTCCTCCAAAAGTAAGCCGATTTTCAATTTTTTTTTACCAACTACATAAGAAGAAACTATTCTATGTCGGACCGTTTTGCTTTTTTTCAAAATATATTGTCTAGTTTGTAGACTGAACGTCTTTTGACTGCGTTTAAATCAGGCAATTTTATTGATTTTTGGAAGGTCATAACTTCTATAAGAAGCAATTTATCAAAAAAAAACAAAACCTACCGACACGCAAGTCACCGATATCTATTTTATGTTAAAAAAATTTTTGCTCTAGGGTTAAAATCCAGAAAGATAAATGGGGACTACGTTTGTATGGAAAAATCAACGCCCGGTTACGTCTTAACACAAATACCTCATCGGGAATGAACTGATATCAAATAGAGCAATTAAATATCTACTAAATGAGCTAATCTACCCACTGACGTACCTTGTAAATCTTTCAATAAGAAAAGGTATTTTTCCCACACGTCTTAAAGTTGCTACGATTATTCCAATATACAAAAGCGGTCCCAAAAATGATATATCTAACTATCGACCAATTAGTCTATTACCTACACTATCGAAAATATTGGAAAAAGTAATAAAAAAACAAATGGTTAAATTTTTGGATGAAAATAAAATATTATCAACGACGCAATACGGTTTTAGGGAAAACCTGGGTACTGGTGATGCTAAAGCTAAAGTAACAAATACAATTATAAAAAACTGGATGAAGGTAAAAAATGCTTGGCAGTTTTTATTGACCTTCAAAAAGCTTTTGATACAATTGACCATGAAAAACTATTTTTTAAATTTAAAAAAAATGGAATAACACAAACAACTCTAAATCTAATTAAAAGTTACTTAACTGGAAGAGAGCAGTATGTACAAATTGGTAATAAAAGTAGCGAAACTCTATCAATCAAGTACGGTGTCCCTCAAGGAAGCGTATTGGGTCCAATACTATTTCTCATTTATATTAATGACCTTATGAGTCTTCCCATTGAATGAGACATAATGAGCTTTGCAGATGAGACTATCATTATATTCTATGAACAAAATTGAACAATCACACATAAATAAGCGGAGCAAGGTCTGACTGTACTCCAAAGCTGGTTAAAAGCAAACTCCCTTACATATGTATATTTAGAGTAATTTTAACTGAACTGCCTTAAAGAAACACAAGTATACCCACGAACTGGCGATGCCTATGTGGGATTTTTTTGCTATCATACATTTATGCATATTATTATTTTTATGTATATGCTGTTTATGAACTCGTGTGTGTGTACGTGTATTGTGTGTGTATGTTATGTATGATGTGTAATACACTATATATGTATACATATGTGCATGTGTACATATACTTTTCTGTAATTCGCATTGTTTCTTTCTTTTTTTAATATGTATGTAAAAAAACATAATTTGTATTTTAAAACCATGTATGTAACAAAAAAAAATATTAAAATAAAAAAAAAAAAAAAAAAAATTAAATGTGAGTAAAACTAAATATCTAACATTCTCTAAAAATAAAAGCGGTCAACCAACGAATAAGCATACACTCAAATTACATGACTGTCTTAACAGATATACGCAATGTTCTTGCCCGCATATAGTTCAAACTAAAACATTTTAAAAAACTTGGGATTGAAATTGACGACAAACTTCATTTGGATGCACACATCGAAGGAACGTCAAAAAAGCTAACAAAACTCATCTATATCTTCAAAAAATTACAAAATATCTTGTCAACTACAGATCTAAAGAGAGGATATTATGCTCTATGCCACTCTCTATTGGAATATGGAATAATAGGATGGGGCTCAGCATCATCAAACCATCTTAAACAACTGAAGAAAACTCAAAATTGGATCATAAAAACCTTATAAAAGCTCCCCATAAGGACGCCAACTACTGATATTTTAAATCTGTTTTATGTTCCAAGTTTACAAAAAATCTGTGCTAAAAATATTCTAGTTCATCACCTAAAAAATAAACCAGAGGCAAACCCCTCTCACGATCATTAAACCAGAGCCAAGCAAACAGACATACTAAATATTCCTAAATGTAATTCTACCTTTGGACAAAGAATCTCTGAATTTTTAGCAATAAAATTATAAAATAAACTCCCTCTCAACATCAAACAAAGGAAAACGAAAAATAACTACTTTAAGGACATCAAATCTTGGCTTAAGGAAATAACGGAAGAAGAACTAGCTAATATATTAAAAACATCATTTTAGTCGCTGAAAACGTATACTAACATATATAGTCCCCCTCAGCACAGGATCTCCTAGTGAGGAGGACTTCAATGATCTGTTTTAATTTTATATATATATATTTTTTTCATCTGCCATACAAAAATGTGCCTAATTATTTAAAAAAGTAATTAATTCATTTATTTTTTTTAAAACTACTATATTTGCTTATGATTTTGTTAACCTGACTACTTCATGTGCTTATGAGTTTGTCAACGAATCTACTTCATTTGCTAATGATTCGTCTAATCAGTCGACAACATATTGTGACGCTTTGGTCAGTAATTTTACAACCAACGCCAGCGGGATAACAATTTATTTATTTATTTATACTGGGTTTTTACAGATGTTCTCTACGTAAGAGCTATCCAGTTATAAAAACTCAGTTAAATTACAATCTAAAAATTACATACACACAGGCAAAAAATGCAATTAAATACAGGTTACGTACAATCAAAAAACCAAACCAATAGTGAACTTTTTTTTGAATTTGTATAGATTATCGACGAAAATATCTACTTGAGCACACTCAATCTTATTGTACAGTCGACACATTTGGATCAGAGGGCTAAAATAAGCGATATTATTTTTGAATATATTCACGTGAAAAATGCTATGGTGTCTTAAACAATGGGAATTAGGGACATTTATTTCAATATTGCCAAGACACAATGAGATATCAAGATGGCCTTGGATAATTTGATTCAAACATATTAGGTCAGTCAATTGCCTTCTTATTTTAAGTGTATTAATCTTAAAGTATTCACGACGTGCGTCGTATGATCTAAGATGATCATTTAGTCCACATTTGAAAGATAACAGTCTAAGCATTTTTTTTAACTGATTCTAAAATGTTTTCATACTTGCAATAATGTTGAGTCTAAATAGTGCTTCCATATTGAAGTTTACTTCTAATTGAGGCATAGGAAAGGGTTAGAATTAATAGAGGATCTTTGAAAGGTTTTAAATCCCAACATTTTAAGTGATTTTGACTTATTTGGACTTAAGAGTAATTCCTAGATCTCTTATAGAAGACACTTTTTTGAAAATAATCTTATTAATAACATTGGAACAATTCTTTAAAATATCATACTTCGAATAAGATGGTAGTTCTTATTCGAAGTATGATACAGTTAAAAGTGACCGAGGGGGATAGGGTCCCATTAGCTCAGTGTTAGAGCGGTGACCGGCAAGACATGGGTCCTGGGTTCGAGTCCTAGAAGTGACCGTATCCTTTTCTGATTTTTCTGTTTAAGGTTTTCGTTTATAAATCGCTTATATTGTCTTCAATAATTAAATATTACAATTTGAGGTTTTACTCAATAAAGTTATTCCGAAAAATAAAGATGAAAAATATTTAAAGAATATATTTGCCATGTGTTCTCCATCATCAAGATGCATTACTTTAGGAATGCAATTGGTTTTTCGTAATGATTTTGAGTATGACCAGAATACCTTTTATCATGCAGAACACTTTCAACAGAGTTTATGTATGATTTATAACATTCACTTTTCTTAAATTAGAGAATTCTCTATAATCTGATGCATTATCATATTTTTTTACCTTAAGTCTAACCTTGTTTTTTTTCTTAAGAAGAGCAATCAATTGCTGATCAAACCAGACAGGATATTGATTTTTTGATTTAATAACATTTTTTATAAAATTTTCGTCAATTATTTCCCACAATTTTTCATAAAACAAGAGAACCATGATATTCACATTTTTATTTTTAAAAGTGTTATCCAATTAACCGACAATAGATCTTGTTGACATTTATTATAGTTTCCTTTCCTGAAGTTATAGTTAGAATCATTTTTCTTATTTTCTTAGAAATTATTTTTATTTTGTTTTACCTTAATTTCAAATGAAGGGTGAAAATGATCTAATTTGGTTAAGCCTGATGAGGTGTGTATATCTATGTAAACTTTATCAGACAAAATAAGGTCTAATGAATTTTCATTTCTATTGAGTACATAGTTGAATTGATACAAATTACAAATTGATAAAAGGTTGACAAGACTGTGTGCTTTCTGGCTTTAATAATTAGAAGGAGAAAGGACATTATTTTTAAAAGAAGTGTCTGGTAACCATTTAATTTCTGGCAAATTGAAATCACCTATAATAATAAACTGTGAATTGAAATTTGAATGCCTTAAATATAGATCCTGTAATTTTACGATCTGACTGCAATAATTATCAACAGTTACATTAGGAGGAATGTAGACGACACAAATAAAAATTAACGAGTTTGAATGAGTATTGGACTTCATCACGAGCCACAAATCTTCATTGTCACATTCCAACTCAGTTTTTCTAGAAACAAGAATTTTGTTAGAAACGGCGGCTAGAATTCCACCATCTTCTTTAGACACAGATTTGGTGGACTCGCGATCTCTTCTAAATACTATGTATCTGTCATCAAACAATTCTTCACTGAATACTGTTGAGTTCAACCATGTTTCGGTAAAACAAATGATGTCATAGTTATTAATTTAAATTTCATTACGTACACTGACAGCCTTTATTCGAATACCCCTCACGTTTTGATAAAATATATTGAATATATTGAATGCACCAACAGTAAGTAACCCGTCATCTTTTTCTGTGTGATTAGACGCCATAGTCAGTCATGCTAACTTGCATATCAATCGTGGCTTTTTGTGCAGGGCAGGCTCTATCTCCCGTGGCATGGTTTGCTGGTTTCTTGAAGCGAGTGCAGGTCGCACAGATGGCAGTTTGTGAATTCTTGGGGCAATCCATAAAATCATGTCCGGTCAGAGCGCAGTGGCGACAAGTTTGTAATTCTTGTGTGCAGAATTTTCTGGTATGGCCGTACTAGTGGCACTTGAAACATTGTGTGGCTCCTATGTAATCGCGGGCGCGGCAGGCATTCAACCCAAGGAAGCATAAGCCGCTTTCTATTAATACCTTTCTTGCTTCTGGATGACACGTAATTATCATATTCATAGAGCTGGAAATCTTTTTTGCAAAATAGGGATACTCTCCTCATAGTACGTATGTGATCTTCTTTGGAGAGGTTGCATTTCCCATTTAAATTATTGTCGAATATTTTTTCAAATAGTGCAGAATCACTCGTGGGTTCGCCTTTCGGTACATCATATAGTACTATTTTAGGGAGTTTTCCCATTGGGTTTATCATTTTGATCCCTTTGGCGTTCAATTTTTTTTCACCTTTTTGATATTCTCCACCCCTCCGCAATTGGTTGTTTGTATTGCAATTCCTGCGCCCTTTATTTTTTGGGTCCTTACCAACTGAAATGCATTTATTTTTGGGTTTAGAATTGAGGTAAGGTTCATCTGGAGTTCCTCAGATGTCTTCCCTTCTGGTATATTCGGGTAAAATAGAATGGTTGGTCTTAAGGAAAGGAGTTCTCTCTCATAACCATTCATTGAGATCGATTTTGAGGCAGAAACTACTGACTTAAATGCATAAGTATTTCTATTAGGATTTTGCTCAAATGTGGGAATGTTCGATAGATTGGCTGTTTTTTTCTATGAGCTTGTCCAATTTTCCTTTAATTCCCTTTTGGACCTCTGAGAAATTTTAGCAGTATTATCCATCGAATTTATAATCACAATTTTCCTATTTTTTTCTAGAGCACTGTTGATGGCAGATCGATCCTCTTTGTTAATCATGTTTTTTCCCTCATTCATTATTTGCTTGATGCTGTCTATCATATACTATATTATTTGCTTGATAGTTTAGGATCCAGAACATTCATAACATTAGAATGGTTTGTCTCCATTTCAATTTCAATCCAAACATTAATGGGGTTTAAAATAACATCAGTTTGGTTTGTGGGACTTGATGCAGATCTGACACTTGAGAGGTTTTCCATCTCCTGCGCATTGTGGACACTTAATTGGTTTGTTGATTCAGACAGGCGCTCACCATGGAGGCTACT
Organism: Hesperophylax magnus; assembly: GCA_026573805.1. Lineage (NCBI taxonomy): Eukaryota > Metazoa > Arthropoda > Insecta > Trichoptera > Limnephilidae > Hesperophylax > Hesperophylax magnus. The sequence continues at coordinate 1,854,642 of JAIUSX010000202.1, read as the reverse complement.
AAAAGGAGACTCCGATCGTATGTGAATAAAACGAGGCAGCGAGTTCTCCATGTTCGTGCACGCTAGCTCGGCTCGAAGATTCTCTAGTTCCTGTCGCTGTGCTATAATTTGTTGAGATTGTAGTATGATTGATAGTTTAGCTGAATCATCCTCAGACTCAGAGGAGCACATGATGAATTGTTTTTTTCCCGTGACAGTAAATACCGTCACACACTTCAAAGAATATTCATAAACTGAAACTTTGTTGTTTAGAATTTGTGTATGGTTTACTCAGATTTACTGATTTACAGTTAAGTTCAGATGACCTTCAGTAGTCACCAATCTAAACCGTTTTTGGTATCTGTGATTTTACGTCTAGGACCAGCACTCACCATTTCCGTTTTTCGACAGCTATATAAAAGGTTGGCAAAACTTTTATACAGCTGTCGGAAAACGTTGTGACTCCTCAAATTCTCAATGGCTTAAAAAAAAATTAATGAAAAGCACAACAACTACACGACATAATAATAATGTTTGCACGGCCCGCACGATCCTGCCGAGAAATTAATAATTTTAGACGTTTAATTTGTAAAAGGAAACACATCGAACGGCTAAAGACAATTGAATAACTTTTATGAAAATCAAATATTTAATACAATATTCCGACAAAATAGCGCCTACTAAAAAAGCTTAAGGCGATGCACTGCGTAGCAATGCAAATTCTTGTTTTTTGGTTTGAAAATTTCTTCACTTAAAAATGTTTTTGATTCTTTGATTAACCTAACCTAACATGACCTTTCGTAACCTAACCTTACCTAAACTTACTTAACCTAACCTATAGGTTCTCATTTAGGTCCAATATTATTTAATGTGTATATATACGACATTCACAAATGTTTTTTACATTTAATTACCTAGCATATGCAGATGATAAAAAAATATACTTAGTTATTAAATCAATCAATAACTGCATTAAACTTCAAAAGGACCTCAATCGTTTTTTTGTCTATTGCGAATTAAATTAACATCGTGAAATGCAATAAGTTAACATTTACACGTAATAAAAAATATAATATCCTTTGTACACACACTAAACGGCACACACATCAATGAAGTAAAAAATATCAGGGACCTTGGGGTAACACTGGATGTTAAATTAAACTATATCCAACACACTGATGACATCATTAACAAAGCCAATAAAATGCTGGGATTTATAATTCGCATAGCAAAACCCTTCCACAACATAAACACTGTTTATTTCCTTTACACCTCATATATTCGCCCGCACTGGTACATTGTACACCGATCTGGACTCCTTTATACCAAGCCCATATCGAAAGAAGAGAAAGAATTAAAAAAAAATGTTTTAAACACATAAATTATAAACTAAACTTACACTTCTCAAATTATACCGAATCCATTATATTTCATAATTTTAACTCCATCCAAACACGACATCTAATTTTTGATCAAATCTTATTGTTTGGAATCCTAAATAATGGTCTGGACTCACCAGAACTTACCATTTTAATAAATCTTCATATTCCGTCTAGATCAACCCGACAATCTGATTCATTTTATCTACCCTCGTGTAGAACAAACATTCGAAAAAATTCCCCAATTCCTCGTATATGTGCACAATATAATACAAAATTTTACAGCATTGACATTTTTTTAAATAACGTAAAGAAATAATATCGATATAAAGTAATGCGTACGACCGATTATTAATATGGGAGTATGGAATGTATCGGGAGCATCTCCTATCCTCTTCCTATTTTCATCTTCCTCTCCCCTTCCTTTAACACCAAATTAATTTTATGATATTAAAACTTCATTTCCAATGAACTTTAGCATAAGAAACTTTTGTGGCTTGACTTTAGTTAACTTGTATATTTATATCTATCATTGTATATTATATAAAAGCTGTTTGTTTCTTACAAAATAAATAATAACTCAACCTGACCTTACCTAACTTATACTAATCTAAACTAACCCAACCCAACTAAACCTAATCTAATCTAACCTTACCTATCAAACCTAACCTTAAAAGCCCGTTTATAATAGGAATAAGCGGTAAGAATAAGCCGTAAAGTCCTATGCCGTAGAAGTTGGAATATAGGAAACCTGTGTATCCGTTTATAATAGATGGCAATAATCTCTTATTTTTTTCCATAACCGAAAAGATGGTCCAACTTTATTTTTTACGGTTACGGATTACAGAAAGCTGAGATATATACCGAGATTTATGTATTTTCAACTGATACTCTATGGTATCTACTATTTGACAAGAGTGGTTTATTTATGTATTTGACAATCGAACAATAATTTTGTGAACAAGTATTTACGCGGAGTTAATAGATTCTTCCTTTTATGATTAATGGGACGCACACTCCAACGTCGTTTTTTCGTTATTTTTTTCGTCAACTGTGTGTCTCCTATTGCAGCGTATGCTAGCCCCAGAATTGACAAAAACATTCCACATGCAACAATATCTGAGGTATCCATCGTTTCAATATTTATTTATATAAAACAATATGACTTTTATAAGATGGAGGAAGAATATACTCCCGGTTGACAGTTGACATAGACAAGTGACAGCGGCATAGTCACTTCTATGGACGTATTCTATTCTATTCCTATTTCAATTACAAACGACGATCTATAATATAACGGATTACGGCACCGGCCTATTCTTACCGCTTATTCCTATTATAAACGGGCCTTTAATAACCCAACATAACCTATCTTATCCTTTTTTAGTATTTGCCTAGAGTTAATGGTAAAAATTCTTGCCACTGGTTTCAGGAATACCAACAAAAGAAAATGTCATCAACAGAAATTATTCCGGCTGTTTTCCCATACAACGAAAGCGAATGATCATTTCACGTAATTAAAAAAATTAATTTGGCTAGAACACTCCTTTGGGGTGAAAAGCCATTAAATTAAAAAATATATATATATTTTCCCAAATGCAGTCAATTTCCCTTTAAAGTAATAAAGGTAATTCAAAAGGTTTTATTTAAAAATATTTCGTATTATCCGCGGCCAGAGATTCAGAATAATTACATAAATTTGCATTTGATTTAAATAATAATTTACAAAATGTATGTATTTCCGATATTCTTTTGAAAGCGCATAAAGTCATACCAGTTTATATTTTGAGAAAGATATTATTATGTGTTATTTATTGAGTTATCCCACGATTTACGGCGATTCTCTCAATTTTCAGTTATTGAAAAATTCAAATAAGTATTCAAATTATTTATAGAAAAAATAAAATTAATTACTTATTCAAAACTGAAAATCGTACTATACTTAAATATATATTTGCATGTCCTTAAATAAACACTTCAGTTGCCGAACGCCAATATAACCACCAAGGAAAATTTTTCTTTGGTAAATCACCAGCTGAAGGATTAATGATAAAATTTGTTATACGTAAGATTTGTAACAAGGTGTGTGCATCACTTTACTTACATCGCATCTATGGTCTTGGATTGTGGGACCTTTAAGTACCTACACATTGTCATTTTGCTATTGGTCAAATTGACAGCCCTGCAATTTTGACTTGGAGAGTTGCCAAACCTGAGAGAGATAGAATCTGTGATTTGCATTGGAAGCAGTGGCCATTCTTTGATCACCAGCCCAGATCAGCGGGCATTCCTCTTGGCTGAGGTTCTACGAACACATTCGCCAATTTTTGTGAGCATCAGCTTTGCATATGGAGCATTAACCATCTGATTGGTGGAATCGGATGGCATCTGCCGATCCTGATTGGTTAAGAGTGACCCTTTTGGAGACCAGCAGCGTGAGGCTGTTTTGCATTGCACTAAGACATTATTTTTTGGATAAATTATAAACTGGGACAGTTGCTGTGAAGAGCCGGAATCTACTACTTCGCATCAAGAACGAACTGGTATCACACCTTCATTTTACCTATGCAAGCCCTTTGCCAGACAGATTTAATAGTAGGATGCGAGTTAATTTATTTTTTATTATGTCTTTTTTGTGGTAATACATTTTAGTATTCTTAAATTTTTATTTTTATTTCTAGATAAAAAATAATACCCATCCTTACTTTTATTTGTTGCCACTTAATCCAACGGTAACAAATTCTAATATTGAACACTGTCAAGAAATATGTTTGAGATATCAGTAACAAAAAAACTGTTTCCCCTATTTATTTAAAGATTTACATTATCACTGTTTCTTTTCAGATATATTTGTTTGAGCTTGAAGCTATCGCTACCACAGCAGCGCCATGGATCTACTAAATCCAGAAAATGTTTCCATCAAGACGGAACCAGGGCCCCAGGAAGAAGACGGTGAAATACCGTATACGGATATAGATGTCGACCTCCCAAATGTAAAGAAGGAATGTTTGCAATATGCGGAGAGTATTCCGTCTGCCAGTAAGTCTCATTTCATATGCTAAGAATGAAGGACATAAAATTCGGATGTTCTAAATTCACGACCGTTATGAAATGTCGTGCCGACTGGACTAAGCTTGTTCCTCAAGTTTCACCACATTTTGTGACATGGTTTAAGTAACATGCTCTATTATACATATTTTAAAAAATACACATATATTCATGGAAGAACACATCATTCCATTGACTAAAAACAAACACACTCCGTACTGAAGATGTTTAAGAACAAATGATTTTTCTTTCTTGAAGAATCAGTCCCTGAAGCGGTCATCTTCGTATTTCTTATTTTTTTTAATTAAATTCTTAAGTGTGTTATGCAAATGCCCGCTTCTAAGTAGATATATTTAATGGTAAATATTTTCAGGAACCTATTTTTATATTCACCTATTTTGGAGGTTATACTTATCAATACAATACCAATAAGATGAGTTATTTTGATATTCAAAGAAAATGCCATTTTTTAATATAAATGATCGAATGTTCAATTCAATATAAAGAAGAAGGTATGCCGTTAATAGTGAAAAATAACATTAGTCAAATTACCACCACGACCACGCCTACAGGACCATATCCTTTTCATGAAATTTTCCATAATAAATCGCAAAGTGGCTGCCTTATGTCCTCGATAACCTCACGAATTCCATCTTTGAGGTCTTGAATCGACGCTGGGATGTTGGCGTAGACCTTCTCTTTCACGTGGCCAATGCCATCCAATTCCGGCCATAAAGAATCATTAATTCCTTTAATTTTCAAAATAACATCTCTTATTGGAAAACCCTATATATCAGTAGGCAGAATAAGATGAATAATTAAAAGGATAAAGGTCTCAACTAGGAACCCAGGATCTATTGTCGTCCTGGGGGATACGTCTTTAGTATAATCAAGTCTTCAAATCGTGTTCTTAATCCTGAATTCAGTGACATTTATCTTTTTATTTGTCTCGATCTTGTTCTGTTTCATGTTTTTATTTTATTTAAATCTTTCTACTAACACAAATACGTTTTGATGTACATCAATTATCGATATAAGAATTGTTGTTTTGTTTATCCAGGTAGCATTAATTTGGAGACAGTTACCATCAAGGCGGATCTTGGACCCCGAGAAGATGAAGGGGGATATCCTTACGTGGAGATCGACATTGACCTGCCGGATATAAAAAAGGAATGCTTAGAACGTTTCGAAAGAATTACCCACACAGCAGGTAAAACCGATTATTGAGAACACGTCAAACAATTCGTGCTCTCCAATTTTTTACGTTTTTATGAATTCAATGTGCTTATGTTATCTGGTATCACTCTGTTCTCTCCGGTATGGTTTAGCAATTTACGTATATTTTATAGGTTGCATAAATGTGCAACCTGTAAAAAAGGCGTTCACCATCAAGGCGGATCTTGTACCCCGAGATTATGAAAGATGATAAATTTGCGTGGCCTTCGCGATGTTAAAAAAAAACTAAGAACGCATTGAAAGCATTTCCCAGACTGCAGATCAAACCACGTTTCTTTGTAAGCTTTAATAATTCCAGCTGCTTGTTTTGAAAAACATGTTATTTATTTGATTTTCTTAAAATTACCGGTTTCGCTTAGTACAAGCATTTTCGGTTCCATGATTAATCAACACACTGACGATTTATCACACATTTTAAAAGTGATATAAAGTCATTAGAAACGATGAAAAAAAAAACCAACCTAACCTAACCTACTTAACCTTTCCCTTACTGTGCTAAAAAAATCCACGCGTTCCGGTGCTGTGTAGTCAATACACATCTCAAAATAACCGATTTAGTTTCGGAAAAATATTAATATTCATAGCTAATCGATTATGTTTATTATGTTTTATATCAAAAGCGATAATAATTGTAATTTAATTGCTGAAAACATGAAAAAACCATCGGCAGATGCTAAAGAAACGTGCGAGGGGTCCACATCTAACAACGGTTCTCGGCCGACTGGCTAGCGGCTGGCGGCTGGCACAAACACAGCTGTGCGGTCGTAGATATCGATGGAATAAATCAAAATACAACTGCAGACGTGTGGATGTCTCATGTTCCCGCATAGCGAATTAAAGCGAGACATCAATAGCGTGTCATTTATTCGCACACTCTTCGCGTATTGGTATCACACGGTTGATTGTATTGGTGTATTTGTTCCCGATTTAAAAAAAAAAAATCCTTGATTTTTAATTGAATTTGAAAACTAGGTAAAATATTATTTTTAAATTCAGTGCATAAATGTATAACGGAGGAATACCTAAAATCTGAACCCAGAATTTATTAGGTTTATAGAGTTATCAAAGTTATTATTTTTTTTTTTTTATTATTTATTACTTGTAAATTATTTAACATTATAAATGATAACAATATGCAGACAGATATATAGATTTTTCGTTTTTTATTCTACTACTCCATAAGTTGAGCTCCAGGAGCTCGTGTTTATGGGAGGAGTATTTACATTTAGTTCTAATGATTTTTTAAACAATAATCAAAAACTTTTGATATAAATACAAACATAATATTAACATAGGTATACAAATTAGAAAAGTGTCCTTTTAAAGATAATTAAAATAATATATCTTCTTACAGATTAAGAAAGCGTGAGGAAATTAAGGGTACAATATATCAGGTAAACAAATTAGAAAAATAGTTTTTTAAAAACAATTAAATTAATATATATATTTTTGTACAAATTGAGTAAGTGTTAGAAAATTAGGGGTACAATATATCAGTATCCAATTTTAGGGACTTAATTAACTTTTTGAATTGTTCATAATTCACAGTTTCGGTTACACTAATTTTATTTTTGGACAATAATATATTGTACCATCTTACACCTAAATACGAATAGTGGTGCTGAGCCGTGGTCGTTCTAAACATAGGAATGGCTATCAAGCCATTAGTTTTGAATCTATTGCTTATGCTATCTGAGGGGTGAATTTTATAAATAAAATATTCTTTATAAATTTGATATAAGGCGATTCTCTTATACAATTCTGTGATAGATGGTACATTAAATTCCCGAAATATCTCTAAAGTAGGGGAGTCATATGGTTTCCTAAGGATGATTTTTATAATTATTCTTTGAATTGTAATTATGGGCTGTAAAGAAGCCTTATAAGCCCCTCCCCACCCGATAATCCCGTACTGCAATATGAACTGAATTAATGCATAATAGACAATTTTGATAGTTTTCTTATTTAAAATCTTCGTATATTATAGAAAATATAGATAAGTTTTCTTATTCTTTCAACAGTGAGATTAATGTGGTCTTTCCATTTAACATTTTTATCTATTAAGATACCAAGATATTTTATATTAGATTTATGATTTAGTTTCGCGCAGTCCGTATTACATGTACCGTTATTTACACAATTTTTAGAATGAATTGTTATGTTAATTTGGTTATTTGGCACATCTTCTTGTAGAGTGAAAGGAATACAATATGTTTTTTCTGTGTTGAGTGATAATAAATTGCCATCGAACCAATTTTTTATAACCTTCATATCTTGATTGGCTGCATTGGTAATTTCGTTCCATGTCTTTTTTTCGATAATTATTGCAGTGTCGTCAGCAAAGGATATAAGTTTACCATTAAGTGATAATTTAAACATATGGTTAACATAAATTATAAATAAAATTGGTCCAATAACAGTCCCTTGGGGAATTCCAAATTCTAAAGTTTCATCCACGCTTAGTGAGTTATTTAATTTTACTTTTTGGTTTCTTTGAGTTAGATAGCTTTTCAGCCAATACCTTACCTTACCAATAATACCGATATCATTTAATTTATTTATTAGTTTTGTATGGGAGATACTATCAAAAGCCTTACGTAAATCAATGAAAATGCCAAGGCATTTATTTTTTTTATCTAATGCACGGTATATAGTTGAAGTTAGTTCTGCAATGGCATCATGAGTGCCTAGTTTCTCTCTAAATCCAAATTGGCTAGGACTAATTATTTTATTATTTTCAATATAGTACAAAAGTTGCTTTTTTACGATCTTTTCGAAAAATTTTGCAATGTTTGAGACAAGAGATATTGGTCGATAATTTGATATTTCTTCAGGGTTGCCAGATTTAAAAACATGTGTTACAATAGATTTTTTATAAACGGAGGGGAATATTCCACTAATTAAACTAATATTTACAATGTGTGTAATTGGAATGCTTAATAATTCATTATAATTTTTCAATATTTCTACTGTGACTCCATCAAACCCTGGTGCAGATGCACTTTTTAATTCACTAATAATATTTTTTATGTCATCTGTTGTTACCGGTTTGAAAACTGACAGATTATTTTGTTTAAGGCAGTCCTTTTCGAAATTATCTATTTTATAATTTTCATCGATCCGTGTAGCTAAATTTTGACCGACGTTAGCGAAATATTTATTGAAGTCATTAGCACATTTTGTCGGTTCCTTTAAGGCATTAATAGAATTTTTTCCGATATTAATTTTTTTAATTTGAGTTTTTTTGTTTTTTCTACTATTTATTGTTTTCCATATATGTTTTACATTTTGTTTAGCCACATCAATTTCATTTTTGTAAAAGTTTTCTTTAGTGGTTTTTAGTAAACAGGTTAATTTGTTCCTAAATTTTTTGTAATATGTGTATATTTTTTTATCTAAGGGAAATTTCTTTGTCAAGCGATATAGCTCTTCTTTTTTTCTAATAGACACGATTAAGCCATGTGAAATCCATGGTTTTATTTTTTTGAATTTTGATTTAATTTTTATAGTTTTAACATCTGTTGATGCTGTAATATAATTGCATAGAATATTATCAAAAATATTTGCGCATGTTTCACCACAGGTTGATTCTAATACGGAACGCCATGTTTCTGTTTTTATTTTTAGTCTTAATTTATGATGGTTTAGTGACTTTTTTGTAAAAGTATTGCATTTTGAATCAATATGATTATTAATATTTAGTTTTTGTATATAGATGCAAGTGTGATGATCAGTAATATTATTTTTTTAATATTATCGTTGTAATTTGTCGGTATCTTTGGTGTTACTCCATATGTGATCGATACAAGATGGACGTTGACCCGTAATTTCTCTAGTATTTTTTTATACATAATATAAAATTCATTTCCGACATAAAATTGATAAATTCAGTTTTTATTTTGTTACTATTTTCGTTTGAAACATCTATGTTGAAATCGCCGATTATTGTTATGTTCTGTTTAATTTTTTTTGATAATATAATGCTTCTTAATTCATCCATAAATGTATACTCTTTTGATCCGTGTGTTCGGTAAATTGCAATAATATTAAAACATATTTTATTTACATTTAGATTAATATCTAAGCAATTAACTCGCTGCATAGGTACTTCTTCCACTGCGATGTTTGAATAACAAGATTTAACAAATACAACAATACCACTATTTCTATTAATAGCACAAGATGTTACGAAGTAGCTATATTCTGGAATGCAAAATTTATTGTATTCGTTGGTGAATGCTTCAGTTAACACTGTGACGTCCGGTTTATGATTAAGTAAATTAATTGAGAGTAAAAATTCATTGAAATTTTGTTTCATCGATCTGATATTTAAATGGAGTACTGAGAATGAATTTGATATTTTATCCACGATTTTATTACAATCATTTAAAGTGTGACAAATATATTCCGAAATATTAAGAGTTTTATCTAATTCCTCAGTGAAGAAATCATTCATTTTTAAAGAAATAAATATACGAAATACAACTCACTCATATTCAATTCGCATTTGGGCATTTTGTATCATTTTTTTGCGGAATTCACATAAGTGACTGTTGGCTGCGTGATCATTTTGATACCCCTTTCTGTTAGTGCAGTTGTGGCATTTGGCAGAATCTTGTTTTTTGGTGCAGTTTTGTATTTTGTGCTCTTCTGCACAGTGGAGGCATCTGGGATTCTTCATGTTGTCGAGGCATCTCAGTGAGGTGTGTCCGTATCCAAGGCAATGATAGCATTGCATCAGTGGATCACAGTCTTCTACGTGTGCTCTTGTATATCCAATATTAATTCTTTCTTTAGATATGATTATTTTTCTCAGTTTTGCAGTTGTTTGGATGATGAAATTTGCTAATTTTTCCGATTTTTTATTCTTCAGCTTTTTTTTAACAACGATTGGTTCATTGTCTGTTTCCGAGGTCATGGCATTTTTTAGGTCTTCATTTTGATTTATCAAATCTGTTAGGAGTTCTTCTTCTTTGTAGCCAGCATCAACACCCTTAATGATAATGCATGGTTTTTTTTTCTTTATTGTTAGAATTATATAACAAAATTAATATGTGTGACTAACTCCATCTATGATGTATCTATAAACTAAATAAACGTCAGTCGATTTCCACCAACCTTGGAGTTTTATTAGGTTCTGGGCCCAGAGCTATAACTCGCGTTAAATCAGCGTTAAATCAATGTTTTCCTGCGTAAAATACTATTTAGTTGGACAATCATTGACCAGTATATCATATACTCTATAAAAACAGTGTAAATCGCCGCAATAATAACTGTTTTTGTGATCGACAATCTGTTACCGCGTTCTCGGTGTGCGTTTATTTCAACATGGCGGGAAGTTACATAGTGAATGTACCTAAATTGAAAGGACGTGAAAATTATGATGAGTGGGCGTTTGCAGCTGAACATTTTTTGATGTTGGATGGTGTGGATATTCACAAGCCAGAATCATCTGATTCTACAAGTCTGGATGATAAAAAGGCAAAAGCTAAACTTATTATGACGATTGATTCTTCAATTTATGTTCACATCAAAAATGAGCAAACAGTACAAGATGTATGGAAGCGTTTGAAGGCCCTATATGATGATTGTGGCTTCACTCGTCGCATCAGTCTACTTCGTCAGCTAATTTCTATTCGACTAGAAGACTCCGAGTCAATGGGTGTCTATGTAACGCAAATGGTTGATACCGCACAGAAACTTAAAGGTACCGGCTTCCAGATCACTGATGAGTGGATCGGGTCATTATTACTGGCGGGGCTAACAGACAGGTTTGCTCCTTTAGTAATGGCCATAGAGCATAGTGGATTGCACATCAGCACGGATGTTATAAAGTCGAAATTGTTGGACATGAGTTCGGAAGTTGGCAGCTCTGGAACAAATAGTGCTTTTTTGTCAAAAGGTTGGCAGCTCCGAAATAGCAAGAAAAATGGCAACCCTGCTTTTACGTCAAAATCGAAAGAGTTACCGCCGCCATCTTTGAATTCTGTCAAAACAATACGCTGCTATAAATGTAAGCAACTCGGACATTATATGAATAAGTGCCATAATAATTCACAGCATCAAAGTGAAAGTAATGCATTTAGTGCGATATTTTTGAATGGAACATTCAAAGATTCCGATTGGTACGTAGATTCGGGTGCAAGTTCACACATGATTACTGATAAGAATTGTTTACAAAATGTGTCGTACAGACACACAGTAAAAGACATAGTAGTTGCAAATCAAAACAAAATACCAGTTATATGCTCAGGAAACACGATGATTACAACCGTAGTGGACAATTTGGAGTTTGATATCCCTGTTAAACATGTTTAATGTGTGCCTAACCTGTCAACTAATTTGTTATCAGTAAGTCAGCTGATTCAAAGTGGAAACAAGGTTAACTTTGAATCGGATGTTTGCTATATACGCAATCGACAGAATGTGCTGGTAGGAATAGCAAATCTAGTAAATGGAGTGTACAGATTGAATATTAAGTCAGAAAATTTGTTTGCGTGCTCAGCGACAAATGTGACAAGTTTAATATGGCATCGACGGTTGGGACACATAAACAGTAAAACTTTGAATACTATGAAGGATGGTGCTGTGGAAGGAATTTTATACCCGGATAAGGCTGACTTTGATAAGTCCAACTGCATCACATGTTGTGAAGGGAAGCAGTCGAGATTGCCATTTTCACACAAAGGGTCAAGGTGTGAAAAAGTGCTGGAACTTGTTCATGCCGATGTCTGTGGACCCATGGAACAAATTTCAATTGGACAAGCCAAGTACTTTCTGCTTTTTGTAGATGACTATACTAGAATGGCATTTGTGTATTTCCTTAAGACCAAAAATCAGGTGTTTAAGTATTTCAAAGAGTTTATAGCTCTTGTTGAAACACAGACAGGCAGAAAACTCAAAGTATTGAGAACAGACAATGGTGGGGAGTTTTGTTCGTTAGAATTTGATAATTTTTTGAATAAAATGGTATTGTGCATCAAATGACGAACCCCCATACACCGGAACAGAATGGCCTGTGCGAAAGACTAAACAGAACAGTGGTGGAGAGAGCTCGGTGCCTTTTGTTTGAGGCTAATTTGCATAAGAAGTTTTGGGCTGAAGCAGTGAATACGGCAGTCTACTTACGAAACAGAACTTTGGCATCAGGATTACAAAAAACACCTTATGAGCTATGGAGTGGTAAAAAACCAGATCTCGGCCATATTCGGATATTTGGCAGTCCTGTGATGGTCCACGTTCCGAAAGCAAAGAGGACTAAATGGGACAGAAAGGCTGAAGAACATATCCTGATTGGTTACCCAGAGAACATTAAGGGTTACAGGCTTTACAACCCAAAGACCAATCGTATTATGACCAGCAGAGATGTTGTAGTGATGGAAAATATTAATGACAGTTCATCAACAAATATTTTCGTAGAAGAAAAACGGCAACCAGATTACACAGGAGACAGTCAGTTGAATAGTACATATATCGAAGAAGATGATGTAAATGATGTTACATATGTTCCTGCTGAATCGGCAAGTGAGTCAGATGACAGTCTTTATGAGACTTTGTCCCCGGCTGACACAAATGTTGTTCCCGCTGATGCAAATATTGTTCCAGAAAAACGAGCTAAACGTAAACCAGAATATTACGGTTACACGAACATGTGCATAGAAGACGTGTCAAGTGGACAGATTTCTCTTGTTGAGGCTATAACTGGACCCGAGAAAGTGCAATGGCAAATCGCAATAAAGGAGGAGTTAAAATCCTTTAGTGATAATGACACTTGGGAGCTAGTGGACAGGCCAAAGGACGGCACAGTGGTAAAAAATAAGTGGGTTCTTAAAAAGAAATATAACAGTGATGGTGAAGTGCGTTTCAGAGCAAGACTTGTAGCAAAAGGTTTTTCTCAGAAGAAGGGTATAGATTTTACCGAAACCTTCTCACCAGTGTTAAGATATTCCACTCTTAGATTATTGTTTGCTTTGAGTGTACAACTTGATCTCAATATGAACCACCTTGATGTACCAACAGCATTCTTAAATGGTTTTCTTAAGGAAAATGTTTTTACAGAAATACCAGAATACTCTCATTTTTTTGATTGTAAAAATAAAGTATTGAAATTAAAAAGAGCCATTTATGGTCTCAAACAGTCTGCTAGGAGTTGGTATATTAGAGTAGAAGAATGTTTATTGAACTTAGGATATAAAAAATCCAAATATGAACCTTGTCTTTTCATAAAAAGTAATAATAATGTTAAAATATTTGTTGCATTATTTGTGGATGATTTCTTTGTATTCTATAATTCAGAAAATTATTATGAACAGTTAAAGAATGAACTTATCGATAAATTTAAGATAAAAGATTTAGGTGAGATTAAACAGTGTCTAGGAATGAGAGTGAATGCTCAAAAAGATTGTATTACTGTTGATCAAGAGCTTTTTGTAAACAATATTTTAAATAAGTTCAATATGTCAGATTGTCATACTTCAGATACCCCTATGGAAGTTAATTTAAAGTTAGAGAAAGATGTAAATAAAAGTGATGATATTATAAAATATCCATACCAACAGTTAATAGGGAGTCTTATGTACTTATCTGTGTTGACAAGACCAGAAATTGCTTACTGCGTAAGTTACCTAAGTCAGTATAATAGCTGTTATAATGAAACTCATTGGAAACATTTAAAAAGATTGTTAAAATATCTACAAAAAACCAAAAGCTATGCTTTAGTTTATAAGAAAAGTGATTACATGGTTTCTTTACATGGTTTTGTAGATGCTGATTGGGCATCATGTACCTTAGATAGAAAGTCATATACTGGGTTCTGTTTCATAATGTCAGGATGTGTTATATCTTATGAATCTAGAAAGCAAAGAACAGTTGCCTTGTCTAGTACAGAAGCAGAATATATGGCTCTATCCGAAGCTTGCAAAGAGGCTATTTACTTAAATAACTTATTATCTGATATGATAGAAAAACATAAAAATACACCGGTATGTTTATATAGTGACAGTCAAAGTTCTATTAATTTGTCTGTTAATCCACTGTTTCATAAACGCACCAAGCACATTGATGCACGACATCACTTTGTCAGAGAATGTGTTTTTGATAATAAAGTTAAGCTTGAATATGTGTCAACTTCCAATATGCCAGCTGACTTGTTAACAAAAAGTCTTTGTTCGAATAAACATCAAATTTTTTTAAGTTCAATGGGCATATCGGAAATTTAAATCCATTTTCATAATATTGTTTTGTAAGAATGGTATTTAGTTTATTTTGTTACGAGAGGGTGTTAGAATTATATAACAAAATTAATATGTGTGACTAACTCCATCTATGATGTATCTATAAACTAAATAAACGTCAGTCGATTTCCACCAACCTTGGAGTTTTATTATTTATTTCATTAGCGTGTATTCCAATATCCGGGTTTTTGTTGATTTCGTTTATTATTTTTTCGGTGTCATTTTGTTTCTCACATGTTAGTATTATTTTGTTTTGATGTGTTTTTTTTAGTCCAGAAATTCCTATTCCTAGTTTGGATAGTTTTATTTTGTCTTTTATTATTTTTTCGATTTCATCTGCAGGTTTGTCTTCTTTTGATGTAATTAGTAAAGCAAAATTTGCTTTCGGTATTGGGTGAAATTTTTCCCTTACCACCATTGCATAGCTTTTAACTTCATTTTTATTTTCTTCATTTTTTCCTTTTTTAACAATTTTTCTAATTTTCTGATATAATCATCTTGATCTTGAATCACTTTATTTTGTAGACAAATTATTGTGTTTTGTAGTGACTTTATCTCAAGCTTCCATGAATCTTCGATGTTGATTAATATAGCTTCAATTTCAGTTTTAGCTTCTTTGGCAGCTTTTGTACTGCCAATTTTGTTGAGTTCTGACAATATTTTTTCAATATGTATTTTGAGTTCCATGTTGGAACATGGTCCCGAAGGTGTTAATTTTATATTTGTAGACAGTTTTACAGAGTCCGTCTCGTTAGGCGACCGCTCGCCGCAAGACATGCGACAATACTAGAAGATTAGAAGCAATGTGTAGTAAATACACACCACATATCAGGAAAGGTTAGCTTATATCACTTTTAAAATGTGTGTTAAATCGTCAGTGTGTTGATTTATCCCGTCACCATTTTTATTTACATATGTTTAACGAATTTACTAAGCCTTTTTACGCTGTACGTAGGTTATAAGACTTGTTTAGCTTCCTATATACGTATTTTTTTTCCTAATTTGTCGACAGATCTAAAGACGCATCCTGTGGAAAAACCATTATTTATCTGTTCTCAAAAAAGCCATCTGACGAGCCACACGCCGACTCACAGTGGAGAAAAAGCTTTTTTATGTTCCGAGTGCAACTATTCATGTTCTCGTAAGAGCCATTTGAAGGACCATATATTGACTCACAGTAAGGATAAACCATTTTTATGCTCCGAGTGCAACTATTCAAGTTCTCTAAAGGGATATCTGACGCTCCACATGCTAACTCACAGTGGAGAAAAACCTTTTTCATGTCCCGATTGCAACTATTCATGTTCACAAAAGAGATATCTGACGCACCACATGCTAAATCACAGTGAAGAAAAACCTTTTTCATGTTTCGAGTGCAACTATACATGTTCTCGAAAAAGCACTCTAAGGAGCCATATGCTGACCCACAGTGGAGAAAAACCTTTTTCATGTACCGGGTGCAACTATTCATGTTCTCAAAAGAGCCATCTAAGGAGCCATATGCTGACCCACAGTGGAGAAAAACCTTTTTCATGTACCGAGTGCAACTATTCATGTTCTCGAAAAAGCACTCTAAGGAACCATATGCTGACCCACAGTGGAGAAAAACCTTTTTCATGTCCCGATTGCAACTATTCATGTTCACAAAAGAGATATCTGACGCACCACATGCTAAATCACAGTGAAGAAAAACCTTTCTCATGTTTCGAGTGCAACTATTCATGTTCTCGAAAAAGCACTCTAAGGAGCCATATGCTGACCCACAGTGGAGAAAAACCTTTTTCATGTACCGGGTGCAACTATTCATGTTCTCAAAAGTGCAATCTAAGGAACCATATGCTGACCCACAGTGGAGAAAAACCTTTTTTATGTACCGAGTGCAACTATTCATGTTCTCGAAAAAGCACTCTAAGGAGCCATATTCTGACCCACAGTGGAGAAAAACCTTTTTCATGTTCCATATGCAACTTTTCATTTTCTGAAAAGAGCAATCTAAGGCGCCATATGCTGACCCACAGTTTAGAAAAACCGTTTTCATGTTCCATATGCAACTATTCATGTTCTCAAAAGTGCAATCTAAGGAACCATATGCTGACCCACAGTGGAGAAAAACCTTGTTCATGTTCACTATGCAACTTTTCATGTTCTAAAACGAGCAATCTAAGGAGACATATGCTGACCCACAGTGGAGAAAAACCTTGTTCATGTTCCATATGCAACTTTTCATGTTCTACAAAGCGCAATCTAAGGAGCCATATGCTGACCCACAGTGGAGAAAAACCTTTTTCATGTCCCGATTGCAACTATTCATGTTCTCAAAAGAGCAATCTAAGAAAACATATTCCTATTCATTTTTCATGTTTCATATGCAACTTTTCATTTTGTCGAAAGAGATATCTGACGCACCATATGCTGACTCATACTGGAGAAAAACTTTTTTCATATTCCTAGTCTAGCTATTCATGTTCTCGAAATAGTAGTTTGACAAAACATATGTTAACTCACAAAAAGGATTAACTTTTTTCATTTTCCGAGAGCGACTTTTCTCGAAACGGAAATTTGATGAGCCATATGCTGACTGACAGTATAGAAAAACCGTTTTCATGTTCCATGTTCAACTATTCATATTCTAAAAAAAAAACGTTTGAAACCAAGAAACAAGCAGTCGCCTAGTATGGTGATTTAATGTATCATGTATAAATCAATTTAATAATGTTTTATCATGTGTTTTATAAATAAAATGAACAGTAGAAAATAACCTTTTTCATGTTACGAGTGCCACACATTGATTTACTCGGGAAAAACCTTCCTCGTGTTCCAACTGCAACAATTCATTTTCTACAAACGGACGACTTAAAATTCCCTACTGTTCTTACGGTGGAACCTGTTTCGTGTGTTTATAGATATATATACATGTTAGATATTTAGATATTGTTTGTTTAGATACTTATATATAAATATATATATATATATATGTTACAGTCATAGCCACTGCTTCTGCCAGTTCCGTCAGAACCTTCCTCAGGGTTTGTTAAAATAATTAGATACATAGAAGAGGGAGAAAGAACATCAACTATGGTGTGGAGGGGGAAGTAGGATCCAAATTGGGGTTACAATTTGATGTAGGGAAGAGGAGCATGTTTTAAATTGGACTATACGATAAATGTAATTGTTTGTATAATAAATTCGTTTTAAAATAAATAAATTATACAGATTGGTGTATACTTTTTTTAAACACTCTATATTCCCTTTACACCTCATATATTCGCCCGTACCTGGAACACTGTATCTGGACTCCTTTATACCAAGCCCGTATCGAAAGAATTAAAAAATAAAATATAAATTAAACTTACCCTTCTCAAATTATACCGAATCCATTAAATTTCATAGTTTTAACTCCCTTCAAACACGACGTCTAATTTTTGATCAAATCTTATTGTTTGAAATCCTAAATAATGGTCTGGACTCACCAAAACTTACCATTTTAATAAATCTTCATATTCCGTCTAGATCAACCCGACAATCTGATTTATTTTATCTACCCTCGTGTAGAACAAACATTCGAAAAAATTCCCCAATTCCTCGTATATGTGCACAATATAATACAAAATTTTACAGCATTGACATTTTTGGTAATAACCTAAAGAAATATCGATATGAAGTAATGCGTACGATCAATTATTAATATAAGAGTATAGAATGTATCGGGAGCATCTCCTATCCTCTTCCTATTTTCCTCTTCCTCTCCCCATCCTTTAACACCATTTTAATTTTAAGATATTAAAACTTCATTTCCAATGAACTTTGTAGCAGTGCGTACTTCTGGGCGGCGCAGTTCCTACCCGATTAGAATATACATTGGTCAATTTTCTCCGGTTGGCACTACTGTTTCGAGCTATTGGTCCGGAGCGCACTTCGTCGAGCTCAGTTGCTGGCTGGACTCAGGGGACTACGGTGTGTTCGTACGACACTGGAACATGAGGGACTACTTTGCAAGTCACGAAAGGTCTTTCTTTTCACTTTTAACCTTTTAATCATGTAACTTATCATTCTAATAGGGATTACTTATTTAACTTCTTGCGTTGTTATTTTATAACACGCTGGCGCCCGCTCAGACATTCCTTACAAGATTTTAAGTGTTTAATTTTATTAATGTTACCTGCTCGTTAGTCTTAATTTTATCAAGATGGCGTTAAACTCACATACATTCTTGACACGCCCGGAGATAAGACGTTGTTAGAGTCTCATGTTTATTTTTATTGATCAAGTATTTAATAATTGTTAAAATAATAAATTAGCGTCTGTTGATATTTAAATCATTCTATTATTTAACTTCCTTATCAGATCTCATCACTACCTACATACAATGCGTTCAGTGCGTGTGCGTAGATGACTAGATTATTGTATTTGGTAATTACCAATTAATGTCACAATCGTAAGATCCATCATTAATTTATACAATTAATCCTTTCATCACCCATCCATTAGCATTCAATGTTACAAATGGCAGCCCTTGTGGTGATGACAGCTGGAATGGTTTCTGTTGATAACATTTTCTATTGTTGGTATTCCTGATACGAGTGGCTATATTTTTTACCATGTGCAAATACTAGGTAGGTACTATTTTAGACAAACTCGAAAAATAAAATAAAGATATTTAGGTATGTTTTATAAAATAGAAAAATTAAAAAAGGTGAGGTTATTATAGGTTAGGTTGGATTATTATAGGTTAGGTTCGATTATTATAGGTAAGGTAGGATTATTATTAGGATATAGGTTAGGTTGGATTATTATAGGTTAGGTAGGATTATTATTAGGATATAGGTTAGGTTAGGTTAGGTTGGATTATTATAGGTTAGGTAGGATTATTATTAGGATATAGGTTAGGTTAGGTTAGGTTGGATTATTATAGGTTAGGTTAGGTTGGATTAGGTGTGTTGGTTTTGGAAGTTAGGTGTGTTGGTTTAGGTTAGGATATAGGTTAGGTTAGGTTAGGTTGGATTATTATAGGTTAGGTTGGATTATTATTAGGATATAGGTTAGGTTAGGTTAGGTTGGATTATTATAGGTTAGGTAGGATTATTATTAGGATATAGGTTAGGTTAGGTTAGGTTGGATTATTATAGGTTAGGTTGGTTTATTATTAGGATTCAGGTTAGGTTAGGTTAGGTTGGATTATTGTAGGTTAGGTTCGATTATTATAGGTAAGGTTCGATTATTATTAGGATATAGGTTAGGTTAGGTAAGGTTGGATTATTATAGGTTAGGTTAGGTTGGATTAGGTGTGTTGGTTTTGGAAGTTAGGTGTGTTGGTTTAGGTTAGGATATAGGTTAGGTTAGGTTAGTTTAGGTTTGGTTATTATAGGTTAGGTTACTATAGTTTAGGTTAAATAAAACAATAATTATAATAATATCTAAATATAAATAATTTAAGTTTTTTAAGTAACAAAAAAATATTTTATTTTTCGAGTTTGGCCAAAACAGTACCTAACTAGAATTTGCATTCTGAAATGATTCAAATTCTAGCTACTCGTATCAGGAATACCAACAAGAGAAAATGTCATCAACAGAAATCATTCCAGCTGTCATCCCATGCAACGAAAGTGAATTTTCGATTTACGTAATTAAAAATTAAAATGCTAAAATTAAAAATATCCCAAATGCAATCAGTTTCCTTTTATAGTAATTAAGGTAAATCAGAAGGTTTTATTTAAAAATATTTCATATAATCCTTGTCCAGCGATTCCGAATATTTACCAAAAAATTATTTTTTTTCCATACGGTTTTCGAAATATTTCATGTTCCTGAGGAAGAACATTGGGGCTTAGGGGGTGTAAGTCAAAGAACGGGTAGTACAAGGAGCATACATAATTTTAAAGTGTTTTTAATTGCTTAAATAGGAAATAAATACACAAAAATCAATTCTATTAATCTATAAAGGCAAGCATATTAAATTGCAATTTAATATTATGCTAAAATAATTTTAGTAAAAAAGAAAAAATTAAAATATATATATATTTTTTTAAAACGGACCATTACCCTAAATTAACGTAAGAAAAACAAATGGAACATAAAATATTAGTGGTGAAATAAAACAATTTCTTTCTCTTTGGAGACACACACCGACATTCGTGTTTTTGCACGTTTAAATTTCAAAATCATAGGCGAGCCCACTGGCTCCCGCTCGGGAGAAGACTTTGAGAAGACCCCACTTGTGTGGTTTTTTTTTATTATATTGTTTCAAATTACTTCTCCCTTCGAACGGTATCATTAGCTCGTCTACAGAATTGAATTCCTCAGGTTCGATCTTGGCCATATTTTCAAGGAGGGCATTTACCATCGGCCTTATTTTAAATAATTTGTCGTAACCCTCTTGTCCTCTTGGAATCAACGAGCTATTTTCATTTAAATGAAGACACCAGCGTAACTTAGTGAAACGTTTTCTAGGCATGACATCAACGATGAGAGAGAGCCTCGTATCATTGGCCCAGTAAAGGTGGGATTCCAGATACTTAAGGATACCCATCATGATGTGGTGTTGACGCTGGTGCTATTTTCTTGAACTGAATACAAATTTGTCTGCTCAACAATATTTTTTATAATATTTTCATCTATGAAACATAAAAAAAATATTGTAGAGCAGACATATCCAGTGGTGGTTTTGAGAAAGTAACATCACAGTAGGAGTCCACATGATCGACATCTTTCTTGATCCACCGTAGATCGGTTCTCCGTCCATGGGAAGCTAAGGCTTCGCTGGGCTGTCCTTGCGGCACGGTGCAGGACTCTGGTTCGTCTTCCACTGGCTGCTGCCTCTCTTCCAAAGCCTATAATTAAAAACATATACTTTATGGTTTCATTTAAAACCCAAATTTGTTCATACTTAAATCAACATCAAACGCAATAATCGCTGTAATATAACAATAAGAAATAATGACAAAAGTACTTACATGGACTTCCACATCCATTCCAAGAGTTTGGCTCAATGCCTCCACATTGGTTTCCTTTGCAGCATCCTGGAAATATTCAACTGACCAGCCCTCTTCATCTTCATCTTCCAACTCCAACTCCACGTCGAAAATATATCCTTCCAACATCACGGTGATCTCCTCATGTGTCAAACCACGATGCTCCATCTATAAAAATGAATAAAATAAGTTAAAGTCTACCGGAAAATAATAAAATAAATTAATATGTCTTGAAAGAATCAAATAAAAACAAGTAAAACAATATTAAAGGCCAAAGAAAGATTTCTATGAAAAACATCCACGAACGACCAAAGTGCCAGCTCAGGAACATGAATGTTATTACCGAAAACCAAGTGAAAAACCAATATTTTTGAATGGAAATCATATTTAGATATCAGATTAGACATGTATATACAATATAATAATTATTTTCAACAGAAATATGCGATATCTTACCTTTAAAATAATGTTGAAATCCGAGAAATGTCAAACCGTTAAAAGTTGCAAAACACGCGTTTTTAATTCGAAATAACAGTAATATTATGTGTTTCCAGTACGACATTTGTTCTATTCCTTATAAGCAATATCTTCCTCAAGCGATATGCAAAATACGGGGCTATTTGGTTCGTAAAATCAAGAGAAATATTTTTTTTTCCTTCGTGTTCCTCCAGAAGAACTCTGGTAAGGAAAGGGTTAAGGGGACACTTTCTTTTGAATCACAAACCATGTTACACAAACCTAGCGTAGCCGCTAAACTAATTGAAAACTGGGATGTTTTTCTTGCCTTGAGTCGAGCAGGCGGTATTAAGGGGACACTTTCTTTTGAATCACAAACCATGTTACACAAACCTAGCGTAGCCGCTAAACTAATTGAAAACTGGGATGTTTTTATTGCCTTGACGCGAGCAGGCGGTATTAAGGGGACACTTTCTTTTGAATCACAAACCATGTTACACAAACCTAGCGTAGTTCTAAAAAGGTTTGTTTAAATTATATTATTACAACGCCATTTCTGACGTTTCGTTTCACTGATTTTGCAATTCGGAACAGCTCGGGTATGCTCGGATATGTTGGCCACGCCCCCTGTCGACTAGTCGCTGTGCATATAGCGACTCCCCGGACCAATAGCTCGAAACAGTAGTGCCAACCGGAGAAAATTGACAAATGTATATTCTAATCGGGTAGGAACTGCGCCGCCCAGAAGTACGCACTGCTACAACTTTAGCATAAGAAACTTCTGTGGTTTGACTTCAGTTAACTTGTATATTTATATCTATCATTGTATATTATATAAAAGCTGTTTTTTTCTAACAAAATAAATAAATAAGGCGGTTATTACACGTCCACTCCGGAGCAACGGTACAGCGCGCGGTAAAGTGCGCAATTAAGCTTTCTAGTGGCCCTGAACGGTACCCTGCGCGGTATCGACGCTGCGAAATGTATTCCTGGATGAACGTCATGATTGGCTGTGTTTCACGATAACTCAACACAATTGCAATACAAAACATTTATAAAAAGTAACCTGTAAACCTAACCCATTTAACATTGTTTAAGTTAAATCACTTTTAAAATGTGTGTTGAGATGTCCGGTTACCGATTTCTTACATTTTAAAGCTAATCCCGTGTACTATTCTAAAAAAATTCATTGCGGTGTCATCATTCAATTCATGTTTTCCATGCTGTTGTGTTATTTCATAATTTTGTTCAATGAGTTATCGTATTTAACATGTTGATGTTGATGAACATCTAACTTTACTGATAGTGCCAATATCATTCAATTTGTTAATTAATTTGGATGTGAAATATTATCGAAAGCTCTTCGCTAAATTTAATTTGGGAGGCGGGAATGCATACCGCCGCCGTGGGAACCGTTTATAGGATAACAAATATCCCTGCCGTAATAGGTCACCCCAAGTGTTTCGCTACGTTTGGTGATTTAGTAGCGGTGCCCGGGTTCTTGGGGTGAGGATTGTTTAGGTCTTGGCAACGCATGCGTTTGCCCACCTGCTGTGTGGCCGGCCGGGCACATGTTCGCACGTGTCGATTCGATTTCAACTCGAACGATGACTCATACTTGAACAACAATATTAGAGAAAATTAAATCAAAATTTTTTATTACGTACCTACCCTCTCCTCCTGCTGTGTAAGAGATATCTAAAATATCTCAATTATTTTCATTAAGGTGTGAAAGATATCTAAGATATCTCAGTTATTTTCATTACGGTGTGTAAGATATCTAAGATATCTCAGTTATTTTTATTAAGGTGTGTAAGATATCTAAGATATCTCAGTTATTTTTATTACGGTGTGTAAGATATCTCAGTTATTTTCATTAAGGTGTGAAAGATATCTAAGATATCTCAGTTATTTTAATTAAGGTGTGTAAGATATTTATGTTTTTTTGTGTGAAACATGAATTTTATGTGGAAACTTCACTGGTTAATGCAAACATGTTATTATGTTATTATTTATATAAAATTGTAGAACTGTTTGTTTCTCCAATAAATTAAAATAAAAAATATTTGTAAAAGGGTTTTAATTAAATTCAAAACTCTCGACTCCGATTGTAGACGGGCTTTCAAATTTAGTTGCTCAACTAAAAATCAACTCTGTTGAGAGGGTGTCGATAACTTTCAAGTGTCATTCAACAGAGAGTTGATCAACTAAATTTAAAACGTCTGAACGCGGCATTATAAGCCTATTTGATTTATTTAATGTCAAACCGCACAAGAGTCCCAGATGCTCCCAACCGTCTTTAGCCATTGTGACTATGGCATCCCCAATTGTGGTATATTGTGAGGCTGAAGGCAGGGGGAGGGGGAGAGGAAGACGGGGAAGTACCTGGACATTCAGATCTGGTAACCAAACACGTTCAAAGCCATTTCAAGCAACGTTTCACTTCTGAATGGTGGTCTCACACCAGGGCGAAACTAAAAGTATATTCTACTCTTGTCATTCAACAGATGATCAACTAAAATTGAAACATCTGAACAAGACATAAACACCCGATTTATTTAAGTTTGCGGTCAAAGTAAATATGCTTGTTCGAACTGAGAATTAAAGTTGAAAGCAATAACAACAATTAAAACCATATAAATACATCTACTATTTATTGCCACTCACTGCATCCCCTTGATTTCGGAAAATTTGTAGGAAAAAAAACACTTGGCATTTCCCCAGGTGGTTTCAGATCGGAAGGAAGATTCCGCATTTGTGTAGAGTTCACAACTGCACTCAATGCCAATAAATTTATAAATTCCATTGACTACCTCTCTGCCAAAAAATACAAGGCTTACATCCCTTCATTTAATGTCTCCCGCATGGGTCTAGTGAGAGGAATCCCCACAGACCTATCCGAGGAAGAACTCATCACGGAACTTATTATCCCAGCACCTTCGGGGAAAGTTTTAAAGACTAGGCGGCTGAATTATAAAGATAGGACTTCCGATTCTATAGTTTGGAAACCCTCCCAAACTGTAGTTCTTACATTTGAAGGCCAATCTCTTCCCTCTCATGTGTACCTTTTCCACAACTCTCTCCCAGTGGAAATTTATTCATACCCGACAATTCAGTGCTTTAACTGTTGTCGGTTTGGCCATTCCAAGCAATCATGTCGTTCTTCTCCTCGCTGCTTTAAATGTGCAGAAAGTCATTTAGCAGAGCAATGCCCCTCCCCTTCCAATCCCCCTACTTGCATCAACTGCTCAGGCTCTCATACAGCCATAAATCCATCATGCCCCGAACTTTCACGCCAAAAAAACATTAAAAGTTATATGGCTTCCAATAGCGTATCATACTTCCACGCTTCTAAAATAATAGCTCCCTCTAAAAAATCTTTTGCTGAAGTCGCCTCTCAACCCCAGTTAACTCAAAACATTATTCCTCCAAACTCGTCATACAGGAAGACTGTAATGACAAAATCTGCTTCTCGTCCTCTTAAAACCCCCGGATATGATCATCTTGGCCATAACTCCCAGCTCTTGTTCCCCAATGGTAACATCAGCTCCCCATTTCCACTAAATGACGTCTTTCCTAACAACAATACTTCGAACTGCAATTCCTTTATTCCTGATTCAAATGGGAATTCTCTAAATAACATAATTTCTAATGACAATTCTAATATTATTCAAACTCTCATCATGTTACTGATCTCTATAATTAATAACAATTATTCCCTACCGGCCAACGCTGCCTCTTTACTCTCCTCCTTAAATTCTCTTGTTTCCAATGGCTGCCCTGACAGCAGGGATTCTTCAGTGGAATAGTAGAAGCGCCTTCTCCAATAAGGCTGACCTCATCCGCCTTCTACAATTACACACAATTTCTATTGCTGCCATCTCTGAGACTTGGTTTAAACCGTCTCAGCTCTTCAAGGTGAGTGGCTACCAATGTCTGCGGGACGACCGCATTGATGGGAAGGGTGGTGCAGCCCTTCTAATCAAAAACTCCCTGTCCTTCACCCCTATTTCCATTAAACCCCCAGATTCATCCTTCCAATTAGTGGCAGCTACTGTCTCTAATATTACATTTGTATCCCTCTACATTCCCCCTTCTACCCCATTTGACATTTCATTATGGACCCACATGTTTAGAAAAATATCTTCTCCCCTGGTCATTCTGGGTGACTTCAATGCCCACTCCCCTCTCTGGGGTTCTTCATCAACGGATCTCTAAGGAATCAAAATAATTGACCTTATGGACTCCTTGAACATGTGCCTTCTAAATGACGGATCCCCAACAAGGTTAAGTCTACCTGGGCAGAGCCCTAGTGCGGTGGATATAACTCTTTGTTCCCCAAGTATATATCCACTAATTTCCTGGAGAACTTCATCTGACCCCTGCGGCAGTGACCACTATCCTATTATTCTAAATCTGGCTCAAGGGTTAAATACTAACCTCTTTAAAAGCAAGCCAAAATTTATCACAAAAAAAGCCGACTGGTGCCATTTTAGAAAATCTGTCCAGGGTCACACCCTTTCCCTGCCTACCCCTTCTTCAGATAACTGCACCTCCTCTTACAAATTTTGGTCTGATTCCATTCTAAAATCTGCAGACAAGTCTTTTCCCAAATCATCCCCTGTAGGCACGAAGGCTCACCCTCCCCCCTGGTGGGATGAAAAATGCCTTCGTGTGCTGAAGGAGAGGAAAGCGGCCAATAAGACATACTGCCAACAGATGACAGTGGAAAATTTCTTGAAAGCCAAGAATGCCCAAGCTGTTGCTAAACGTACATTCCGTTTAAAAAAAAAAACAGCTTGCGTAATTTCTGCACTAATATATCCCCTGCTACTCCGGTGGGGGAGGTTTGGTCCATGATTCGCAGGTTTAGGAATTCCTTTACCCTGCCGAAGTCATCTCACAATTCTGGTATTTGGATTTCTGACTTTCTTAACAAAATTGCTCCCTCTTATGTACCTAATCTTGACGAAGTGCCTGTTTTATGTTACTCCCCAAATTCTACTTCTTGGTTAGAAGCTCCATTTTCCATAGATGAGTTAAAAAGAGCCACGGAAGACCTAAAAGACTCAGCTCCAGGCAATGACGAAATCTTGAACATATTCATCCGCCACACTGATGACGATTCCCTTTCCTACTTTCTCTCGCTCATAAATATCTTCCTGGACCCTGGTATTATTCCCCCGGCCTGAAAAATTCAAAAAATCATACCCATTTGTAAAAATACCAAAGATCCAAGTCTAGGCTCAAGTTACAGACCGATTGCTCTTTTTTCAACACTTTGCAAAATAGCTGAAATAATGATTAAGAATAGATTAGACTGGTTTGTAGAGAAAAATCATATTCTTCCCCCTTCCCAGTTTGGATTTAGAAAGGGTAAAAGTACCCTTGACAACCTTTCCTCTCTTGTTACAGATGTCAAATTAGCGTTATCTAAAAACGAATATTGTATTGCAGTATTTTTAGACATCTGTGGAGCATACGACAATGTAAATATACCCATTCTTAAAGAAAAGTTACTGGCGATTGGTATTCCTCCTAAATTGGATCAATTCATTATCAATTTGTTCTCCGAAAGATCTGTTTTTGTAGATGGATCCGAATCCTCTCCCCACATAAGACAAATTTTCAAAGGGCTCCCTCAAGGGTCTGTCTTAAGCCCGATACTGTATAATATTTACACATACAATCTGGAAAAATCTATTAATTTCATGTGCAACATAATCCAATATGCTGACGACTTAGCGTTTTACAAAATATCCGCCAATCTTTTCATCGCAGCATCAGCAATTAATAACGCTCTTAGAAAACTCTTGGCTTGGTTAAATAGTAATGGTCTTGAACTTTCCCCTGCCAAAAGCAAAGTTGTCATCTTCACTCGTCGACGAAAGCTTCCGGATATTCAGATAATATTTGGCGATGAAGTGATCCCTATCTCGAAGGAAGTTAAGTTCCTTAGAATGTTTTTGGACTCCAAGCTTACTTGGAACTCTCATATAAATCACGTTGTTACAAAAATTTGAAAGCAACATCAATTCGCTTAGATTTCTAGCAGGAGTGTGGCGGGGATCCCACCCAGCTTCTTTAAAACTTCTATACAATGCCCTCATCCGAAGCTATCTCGATTACGGATCTTGTCTGTTTGACCCAATGTCCACGTCAAATTCTCATAAATTAGATAAAATCCAGTCAAAATCACTTCGCCTTGTCTTAGGAGCCATGAAATCTTCTCCAATCAACGCAATGCAAGTGGAATGTTGCGAACCTCCCTTACATATAAGAAGGCGATGCCTGGCAGAAAAATATGTTTACAAAATATGTTCAAAAACATCCCATCCCTTGATTCCTATACTTCAATCGTTAGAGTATGAGGTTAATTCAAATCACTTTTGGAAAAATCATACCCCTCCCCTTTTTTATGATTGCTACAACTCTTTCCTGGATTTATATACAAACACCTATCTCAATGAATCTCTTCCCTTATACTCATACCCCTATGAAAGCCTTACTTTCTATCCGAAGGACCATCAATTTATCGGAATAAGTAAAAAAAAAACATTAAAAACTCAACTCAATTAAATAATGCAGAATTTAACACAATTATTGAAAACAACTGGCCAAACTACATAATTTTTTTTACAGATGGCTCCAAACTCAGTCAGGACTCCCATTGCGGGGCCAGTGTCTATGTTCCTCACAGAAAATTGTGTTTCCCACACAAACTTCCCAAAGAATGCTCCATTTTCTCTGCTGAATGCATAGCTATCATAGAAGCTCTTCAACTCGTCAAATCATTAAATATTAAAAACGCACTCATCCTTTCAGACTCGCTTAGCTCACTACAAAAAATAAGCGCATCCCCACTCAATTCCAGTAGCGACTCTCTAATCTGCTCGATCAGGGACCTACTGCATTCCATGTCACTGGTTCATGCATCAGTGGTCCTAGCCTGGATACCGGGACACCTCGGTATTACTGGAAATGACATGGCTGATCATATTGCTAAGGAAGCCACTGCCCATGGTCCGTTAAGTGATATCCCTATTCCGGTTAGAGACCATTTCCCTATTCTAAAAACTAAGTACCAACTCCAATGGTCTTCTGAATGGAAAAAATCTTCTCTGATAAAAGGTCACCAGTACTCATTAATTCAACCTTCTATTCCTGTTAAGCCCTGGTTTCACAAATACACTACCATGCCTAAAAATATATTGCTTCCTTAACCCAAATGCGGCTGGGTCACACTTGTTGTCTTAGCCATCTTGCCAGGTTCCACATAGTCAGTTCGCCGTACTGTGATTGTGGGTCAGAGGATACTCTGGACCAATGATACTCAACCTTTTTCTTCTGCGGGCCACATTCATAAGTTTGTAAAGCTACGCGGGCCGCAACACTATACTGGTATGACAAAAAAAAAATGAAACCCACCACCCCCGTTTTTTTGGAAAACCATTTGAGTAACCATCAGTGTTGCCAACGGATCTTGACCTAATGTCGCCGTTTTTCAGTTGCAGTAATCCTAATGAACTCACATAAATTCTGCCCACATATTCCCCACAAATATTCTACGTGAGATTGATTCCA
Organism: Hesperophylax magnus; assembly: GCA_026573805.1. Taxonomy (NCBI): domain Eukaryota; kingdom Metazoa; phylum Arthropoda; class Insecta; order Trichoptera; family Limnephilidae; genus Hesperophylax; species Hesperophylax magnus. The sequence goes on along the minus strand of JAIUSX010000202.1, from coordinate 1,824,759 downwards.
CCTTTTATTATTCGAAATCCGTGGGGGGGGGGTTGTTAGGGAATTTCTGTAAAACATAATTCCCCACAAAATATTTTGATCCATGGGGGGGGGGTTGTTACAGAACTTCGCTGAAAAAAATTCCGCACGGACGAAAACATCATATGTAATACCCAACAACAATTTTTCGAAAACCATGGGGGAGGGGTTGGTAGCTACGGAATTCCATTTCGAAAAATTCCTCACATTTTTCCGGTTGCAAAAAATATTATGTCAAATTCCGGTGTATTTTTGTTTAAAAGGTAAGTTCAAGAGGTTTTTGTTATGTTTAGTAGCCTAAATAAATCGCCTTCGTTGGCAACACTGGTAACCGTCTAACTTTGGAGCTGTCAAAAATGTATGTGTTGCCACGAGCAAAATTATTTGCGCGCATATTTTTCTGTCAAATCTTTGTTTTTGGAGATAGATCTAGCGTGTGCAGTAGCAACACTCTTATACCAGATCTGATGTTGACACGACAACGGCTATCCTCTTCGGGTTTCAATGTCTGTACGTCAAAGTCGCGGTTAATCTCAAATTAACGTGATATAGAATGTCAGATTTTGTAAATCATGTTCCTGATATTAAATGTATTGAGGGCCGCACAAAATAGCTTGGCGGGCCGCAGGTTGAGTATGACTGGTCTAGGGAGATGGGAAGGCTGACAGAGATATTGAAAGAAGGGTAAATGCAGGTAACTCCATTAACGGAGGACTGAACGCAGTTGGCGCTCACAAAAAATTGTCCAAAGATGCGAAGCTAGCAGTCCACAATGAAGTTCTGGTACCTACCCTGATGTTTGGAAGTGTGGCATGGAACTGGCAGAGAAAGGATGAAAGTAGACTGAATGCTGTTGAAATGAGATCCCTGAGGCGTATTTGTGGTAAAATCATGTATTATCCTGTGAGAAATGTGGAGATTCGCAAGGAGTGCAAGGCTGATGTAAGCGTAATGAGATAGATTAAGAATGGGATGCTTAGATGGTTTGGGCAAGTAGAGCGAATGAGCGAAGAAATGAGTGTTAGGAGAATATATTATGCGAATGGTATCAGAAGTCGGGAACACCAGAGAAAGACATGGCACGATCAAGTGAATTATCGAGTCGGGCCATGTCAAGAGTCAGAATAACGGAAGAGTATGTATGAATGTGAATGAGGCAAGAAGTGTTTGGCAAGACCGAGTTGTTTAGCAGTCCGTCCACTCTGCCTACCCCTGCGAGGAAACGGCGTGATGGTTAGTTAGTTAGTTAAGAGGGATTTTTCAACGTCAAAGTAAAGTTTTCAGAGGTTTGTTTGTAATAATTTCATGAATAGTGCATTGACTACAGCAAAAAAAAATACAATTTAAAATTAGTATCCTCTCAAAGAGCACCATCTACGATCGGAGTAAAAAATTAAGTAAAAATTTCGTTAGCGTTTTTGTACACGGGAAATATATATTTATCTTGTTTTTAAAACAGTATTTTTTTACGGGAAATAAAAAAAATAACATGTAAAATAGCGAATTTGAAATACACAGAAAATAACTAACTTAACAACAATATAATATAATGAAAATAAGTAAATTATTCAATATTTATTGAAGTTGGCAACACTCAAACGTTTGCTGTCAAAAATTGCTTAACGAAATGTCAATATTTCAAATTTCGATAACAAAGTAAACAAATTTGTGTTTTTTTCTTCCCTGTCTTTAAAATGACTTCACCCGAACAGTTTGTTAGTAAAATTTTCGAGCAAGTGGCTGGTAAAAATGTATGCAGAACTTGCCTGAGGAAATCTTCTAACATGAGACTTCTAGATGACAGTTCTATACTAAATTTGCGTGAAATTTGCTTTATGGAGGTAAGTGAGATATTTGGTAATTCTTCGAATTCCGCTGCATGTAAAGGCTTTTTAAATACAGCCACACTTGATTTCAACTTCTCTAAATAGTATAAAATAAAGTCGTAATCCGTGTCTGTCTGTTTGTGCGCATAGTTCTTCTAAACTACGTAACGGATTTTGATAGAATTTTCACTATCATTTAGAGAATTTCTTCCTGAAGGCTTACATATATATTACATGCATATTATATTTATAGAAAGTAGAGAAAAGTCGATATAATCAAGTCTTAAAAATATATTTTGCCATATATTGCTATAGCGTATGAGATTTAAGTACCTATAGAACAAAGATTGCAATAAATGTCTTACAATAGGGTAATCTATCAAACCAACCGCCCGTTTCTGCGCAGGTTAAAGTGTTTTTTTTATTTTTTATATTTTGAGCGCACTTGCGATTTGTACAGCAATTGTGTACAAATCCAAGTATTCCAGTATCTGCAAGCCCTGTACAGTGCGCCTAGCTTTTGAGAGGCTAACTTTCTCGGACTTCGATTGAGACCCGTACCTGAGCTGTTAAGAGGGTTTTATTAAATAAAACAGGTCTTTTATACAAAGAGACAGAATGAACGGGTGTTTATTTAATAAGTACTGTACACACAGATTGCGTTAGTAGTATTTTGATATAACTAAAATAACAGGTTTAACCTTTCCCTTACTGTGCTAAAAAAATTCATGCGTTCCGGTGCTGTGTAGTCAATACACATCTCAAAATAAGCGATTTAATATCGGAAAAATATGAAAATTCATAGCTAATCGCTTATGTTTATTATATTTTATATCAAAAGTGATAATAATTGTAATTTAATTGCTGTAAGCATGAAAAAACCATCGGCAGATGCTAAAAAAACGTGCGAGGGGTCCACATCTAACGATGGTCCGCGGCGGCACACACAGCTATGCGGTCATAGGTATCGATGGTCTTAATCAAAATACAACTGCGGACGTGTGGATTTCTCATGTTCACGCATACCGAACTAAAGCGGGACACCAATAGCGTGTCATTTCCTCGCACACTCTTCGCATAGCAGTGTCACACGGTTGATTGTATTGGTGTATTTGTTTCCGATTTTTAACAAAAATCTCTGACTTTTAATTGAATTTGAAAACTATGTAAAAATTTATTTTTTAATTCAGTTTATAAATGTATAACGGGGGAATACCTAAAATCTGAACCCAGAATTTATTATATTTATTTTATATTTATAGAGTTATTAAAGTTATTAGAAGCAATATGTAGTAAAAACACACCACAGATAAGAGAAGGTTAACTGTCTTTTATAGTAACCAGATAAAACAGACAATTATAAAATAATAGATTTGGTTGGGTTAGGTTTTTTAGGTTAGGTTGGACAAGCTCATTTTTCTCCATATTTTATCTTCAAAGTTGTATTTCATCACTGTTTTTTCAAGGAACCATTTTTCATTATAATACCGCTCCGGGTTGTCCTTTAATTCAGTTTGTCGATTCCAGCTATCCCCGGAAGATAAAGTCCTCAAAATGTGCATTCCTTGCTACCACCATGTGTTCCGAGCGGCCCAGTTCAGAAAAGGATGCCTCACGACCAGCCGAACTTTGCTGAAATGGGCGCAGATGCAGTATAACTCCAAACAGGTTAATGAAAATCTTACAATTTATTTTAATCCGAGAATACTCTCGTTCAAGCTGTCGTTCAGTGGAAGTCCTACATCGTAGATGGAGAGTTCCCTCGAGCCACTGTTTTATAAGTGTATCTACTTACAGTAAACTTTCTCAATAATCTGCCTCTCCAAAAAACTAATGTTTGATGTTGTGTACAGTTAAAACAAAATTATTTAAAGGTATTTCTTAAAAATAAACACAGCACGAAGACTCCATTTTATAAACTTATTCTAACAAAATACGTGGCAGAATGAAACTAACAGAAACACATGCGACAGTTGCTAAAATACACAGAGGATATGTCTTAAAACTACAATAATGTCCCCTGGTGAGTAAAATGGTAAGCTCTAGCAAGTTAGACGCGGGGGTATATTGACTGCGTGTGTACGAGTTAGATAACTAGAGCAAGTGTACTTGGCTTGGCCCTCCAGTCTAAGCACGCCAATGGCTACTCAATTTATTATACTGGCCAATTATAGAGCTTGATTTTGGACTTTCAAAAGTATTATTAGAACAGGTTACTAAAATTAAATACTTAGGTATTATTTTTGACAGCAATTTGAAGTGGAAACAACATATAACCACTACAGCAAACAAACTTAGAAAATTCATTTACTTTTTTAGACAAACTCGCAACTTTCTCAACCTAAGCCAGCTCAAAACAATCTACTATGCACTCTGTCTTTATAATTACTTCTATACTAATAATAACTTAGCCAAATTTTTAAATAATTGTAAAGATAAAGAAGAAACGTTTAGCCATTCTGGGATCTACAAACTTAATTGCAACGATTGCCCGGCAATATATATTGGTAAAACCGCGCGTAATGTAAATATTCGAGTAAAAGAACATGTCAGGTGTTTAACAAATACCGGTTTTTCAGAATTTGCCGAACACCTAATTAATACTAATCATACATTTAATAGAACGACAGGAGTTCAAATGCTACATAAAAATAAAATAGGAATACGTCTCAATAATTTAGAATCATTAGAAATATCAAAAGCAAATAAAAATAATTGCCCAATTTTAAACAAACAGATAACTAACTAAAAGCCCTATTTTAAGGATGTTTCCTTTCTCCCTGGGTAATTCCTACCCCTCCCCGACCCCACTACCTACTTCGCTGCCCTGATGCTCTCTCCCTCACATTTATATACTTTCTCTTTCTTTATTGTTTACTTAATAATCTTCCTCTGTATTATATTTTAGTTTATATTTGTACTGTCCTGATGAAGGTTGAGTTCAACCGAAACCGGTCGTCGTATATAAATTTGATAAAGTGGTTTAAAACAATGATATTCTTTCATTTGTGTAAAATAAATTATTATATTAACTTATGGAAGAAAGCAGACACTTTGTGGATTGACATTATATATATAATTTTGTTAACCTTGTAATTTTCCTCTGTATTTTAATTCAGTTTATATCTCCATTGTTCTGAAGAAGATTGAGTTCAACCGAGACCGGTCGACCTTTATAACTCAATAAAGTGGTTTAAAATATATTTTTTTTCATTTACTATGCTAATGTTTTTTTTTTTTTACATATTTACAGGTTGATGTAGAAACGTTTTCGAATCAGCCCTGTCCTTTCTCGGAGCTATCGAGATCTTCACTTCTCTCCGTACAATGTTTACAACGTAAAAGTGTAAGCAATGGAAAACGAAAATTCAAAATATACACTCATCGCCCGTCCAAAACTTTACTTACTAACGAAGATTCTATAAACATTGAAGCACCTAATTCACCTTTGGAAGATCCGAAAATTAAAAAAGAAGTCTTAAACATTGTACATACGCCACAAGATAGCGAGGATTCGTTTAAAATAAATAAATGTCAACGAAAGGTAGTTTTGAATTCGAATGATCGAAAGTCACTAAAGACTTTGCAAACAGTTACTTTTCATCTGTGGGTGACACACTTGCGAAAAAAATTCTCGATAAGTGTAAGAAATCAGAAACCGCTCTCGCCAATTTAACTATCCCTAAGATCGGTCACAAAATAGACTCAATCACAACTTCAACTAACGAAGTCATGAAGATAATTGACGACCTTAAGTCATCAAAAGCATGTGGTCCCGATAAGATTTCATCAAATCTTCTAAAAATCATTAAAGTATACATAGCCATACCGATTGCCTTCATTGCGAATCTTAGCTTTAAATCAGGGAAATTCCCTAACCATTTAAAGCAGTCAATCGTCATTTTACTGCATAAAAGTGGGGACAAATCACTGATACATAATTACCGGCCTGTTTCCTTGCTCAACTCTGTCTCTAAAATTATGGAGAAAATTGTAAAGAACCGTCTCATCCATTATCTCGAAAATAACAACATCCTTTCTAGTAGACAATTCGGCTTTCGCAAAGGTTTAAGCACTGAAAACGCCATCGCTAATTTGACAAAAATCATCTCTAATAATCTAGATAAAGGTAGTAAATGCATTGCACTTTTTTTAGATCTAGCTAAAGCTTTCGACACTATCTCGCACAAAATTCTGCTGAATAAACTACAGCGAATTGGGATACAGGGTCAAATTTTCAAGTGGTTGGTTAGTTACCTAGAAAACAGGAGCCAAAGAGTGGATATTAACGGTACTCTAAGTGATCCAGCCAATATTAAATATGGCGTACCACAAGGAAGTACACTAGGTCCCATATTGTTTAATGTTTATATAAATGACTTATGTAATACTTCATTTGCAGACCACATTATTACATTTGCTGACGATACAGTACTTTTATTCGAAGGCAAAACCTGGAATGAGTCTTGCAGTAAAGCTGAATTTGGCATAAACAAAGTTAAACAGTGGCTAGATAGTAACCTCCTCACTCTTAACTCGGATAAAACGAAATTCATCTGCTTCAGTTCAACTCAAGCGGGTCAACCACAAGAAATTATTAACATTAGAATACACCATTGTGACGACATTATTACATGTAAATGCAATACCCTAGAATGTGTGGACAATATAAGATACCTAGGAATTATCATTGATAAATTTCTGAGATGGGACAAACACATAGCCTTTACTTCCACAAAGGTCAGGAAACTTACACATCTGTTTATAGCAATAAGAAATATTCTATGTCTAAATGATTTGAAACTTATTTACTTTGCAATGTGCAATTCCATATTAGACTATACTTCCTTAGGTTGGGGAGGTTGTGCTAAAACCATACTCGATCCCTTAGCTAAATCCCAGAAATCGATTATAAGAGTCATACTGAAAAAACCTTTCAGATACCCCAGCGATTCATTGTTCGCAGAGTTTCGCGTTCTTGATGTAAGACAATTATACATGAGGAAAATCATATTACATACTCAAAAACAGAGGCACTACTTAGCTTCCGTAAACCACTGTCATAATACACGACATGCAAAAAAAAACCCAACAGTTCCGCCCACCACTTCCTCATCTTTAGCACAGAGACAATTCTCATACTTAGGCCCTAAACTGCTCAATCTCATACCTGATGCATGGAAGGCAAAGAGTACTAATATTCTGCGCATGCAGGTAAACAATTGGCTTCTGGTCTTGGGGAGAGCTGAATGCGAGAATATGCTAAAAAACAGTAATTGAATTGTAAACTTTGTTTTTCTTTACATTCTTTTTTACATTTTAATTTATATTGGTATTATATTAGCATTACAGGAACTGTATTTTTACATAAAGTAAGTTCGAAAATTGCTCAATTCTTCGTGATATTTTTCCTTAAATGAAAAGTTCCTTCTTTACTTTCATTTTTTAATTTTTTTATTTATCATTTCCTTGTTTTATCTATTAATATTTCTTTAGTTTATTATATCAGCTAAACAATAGTAAAAAAAAAAAAAAAAAAAATGTCGTGGTATAACTGAATGTATACTAGATTATGAATATACATTTGTATTACTTTACCAACAGAATTTCTTCAATTCAGTTTCATTTTCAAATTCATTTTCTTGTTTTTATCTATTAATATTTCTTTAGTTTATTATGTCAGCTAAACAATATTAAAATATATCATGGTATAACTGAAAGTATTCTAGAATATGTATATACATATGTATTATTTTAACAACAGAATAGTCAACACTATAATTTACATGTAAAAACATTATCATATTGGAATGTCCTAAAACGGGCAATCGCCTAGTTGGACATTTTAAGTTCATTAATTGTATTATGTAATATTTACAAACAAACAATAAATAAATAAATAAATAAATAAAACTTCTATATCGAACGATGATGACGACTCGCATAAAACAAGGAACGTAAACAATTTGAAGTCATTTGATGATGAATCACATAAAACGAATAGACACAGACGTAATAGTTTTAGTTTGAAAGATGACGGCTTGCTCAAAACAAATGAATGCAGATGGAACAACTCAAATGATGATGACGACGCACATAAAACAAATGAACATAGACGGAACAGTTTGATATCTAACGATGACGACTCGCATAAAACAAATGAACGCAAACTGAACAGTTCAAATGATGACGACACGCATAAAACAGATGACAGCAGATGGAGAAATGTGAATTCAAATGATGAAGACTTTTTTAAATCAGACCATACACAGGAAGTAAATGCGCATGAATTTATAAAAATCAGCAACGTTAAAGTGGAAAATGATGACTTAAGTGATTTTTCTCAACACAACGAATCTGGTTATGACGAGAAAGAAGAAAAAGTGAGAGTGGTGAGGTTTAAAAAAAGAGTATCAAAAAAGGAATTGCTTGGAGAAAGGGAGGCAGGCGGTAAAGATGGAGTGGAAATTAATGACGAAGAGACTGACGAGAGCGATGTAGAACCACTCAACGCCAAGGTTCAAAGAAAAAATTTGAAACGTGAAAAGTCACAAGTTGCAGAGCACGGTAAGTTTTATTTTTATTTTTGAAAGACGAAACACGGTTACCGAGAAATTTGAATAAATTGTATTTTACAAAACTGTTGCTGTCACTGTCGCTGTTACCCCCCCGAAAGCCTGAGCAAAAGGGACAACAGCATCTCATCTTTCCGTAGACCCCCTGCCTGCCGAATATTGAATTTTCCTAAAACTATTAACGTCCCATGTGACAATCCTTTATTTTTTTCGTAAGAAGATTCCCCTCCCTTGCCTGTCCAACAACTGGGTGGCGATATAGTTCCTCTGTCTTTACATTGTGCAGACAGGGGCACCCTTATGAAGTATTACACCAAATGAAAATGAAGCAGGATAAGCAACGGGAATTTCTTTCTGTAGCTGGCCCTACAGAACTGCCCCTTAAGTTCCTTGTCAGTGCTTATTCTGGTCACTTCTTCTTGTCACATGATATCCGATTCTTCAACATTCCATTTCCACAGTCAAAATGTCCTCAAACTTAGTTTTTATGTCTGTGTGAAGTACATTTAAATGTTGAACGTCATTCTTACCCTGGACGTTTTTCAAAAACAAGTTGGGGAACCAGGAAAATTCGCGGCTTCCAATGTGCAATGTTTTGCTTCAATATATTAATACTATATATTAATACTTATTATCAATATATTAATACTTATTATTATGAAAAGAAACGTATTATTTTATTTATTTACCTCAATAAACAACTTTACGAAATATATATAAATATCAAATAAGTAATTTCTCAGTCTATTATTAGTATTGCATCAACTTTGTTATTTGTGTTAGGCTAGCATTACACTTGTAAGTGTTTTCGTAAATTTACGACTTCTAGCCAATGGGCGCATTGGATTTTCAAAATGCAAGATGCCCATTGGCTAGAAGTCGTAAATTTACGAAAAAACTTACAAGTGTAATGCTAGCCTTAGGTGTATTGTGTCATTTACGGAACTCCTAAATGTTGACTTAAGGTAAATGGGGGTCCGCTCGTATGTACCCCCATTTGAATCTCATGGACCCCCAAATTTTTTTCTCACTGACATAGACCCCCAGCAAGCCGATATCGACCCCTGGGGGTCTATATAGACCACTTTGGGAACCTCTGGCTTAAACTGTAAACCACTTTTCACGAAACTATAAAACATATTTAATTAGACGAAGGATTTATAAATGTTATTGTCACCTTTTTCTTCAAACTAAATGTCGTTTTATAGAATTATTTAAAATTTTTAGAGAATGTCTAATAAAAACTTTTAAATGCTAATACAAAGCGTGGTGTTCTCTCTTTCTAACATTGTTTAAGTTACATTTCTCACTGTAATAAAAAAATGAGTAGCTTGACTTTTATGAGTCCGTATCGGGCTGGGAGATATATCTCCCTAAAAAAAATGTTGCGATTAAATGTGTTAAAATTCACAGATAGAAGAATTTAATGACTTTGTTATGGTATTGTCATATATAATAGAAACAACAGAGATGTGCCATGAACCATGTTGAATACATCAGCCATCTCTGCCTACGTATTATCTGTTCTTTCACATGTTCTAGCTCCAGCGAAGAGGTCGCGTACACGCTTTGAGCCGTCCAAGGTCCTCGTGGTGCGGCAGACCGAGGAGCAACAGCTTCAGGAGCTGGCGCGAATGCGACTGGCTGCCAAGTACCTCGCCACCCCCTACCGTTGCAACGCCTGCGCCAAGTATTTTGTATCTGAAACCAGTTTGCAACAGCACAATCAGAGACACGAAGAGGTTAAAATTAAATTTACATATCTTAAAAAATATATACTGTTCCCAACCGTCTGGTGCCATTTAGACTGGCATCTCCACCTTTATCTTCCCCATCTCCTTCCCCTCCTCCACCACCATATGCCAGACAATTGGGATTCTTGTGAAGTATTCACTGGGTAAAAACTGTGTACCTTTTGTTTTGATCCGGACTGCAACTTTTCAAAGCAACTGCAACTGAGTGCGTAATTTAGCCTAAAGCTGAAGATATTGTGAAAAAAGAAAGAATAATTAACAAGTCGTATAATTGATTACAGTCGTTTGGCACGCACGAGTGTTCCGTATGCACGCTGCGCTACTCGGGCGCCGTGTCCCTGTCGCGGCACCGGCAGACGCACTCCGAGCGCTACCGATGCGCGCGCTGTCCCGCCGTATTCTGCGCGGCCAAGTCCGCCCTCGGACACGCCGCCGCGCACGACGGCGAGCGACCCACCTTCGTGTGCGCGCACTGCGGGAAGATCAGCAAGTCAGTATATAATAAAATACAGGTTGTCCGCTATGGATCAAACCAAATGGGTTTACAGTGGCAGAGGTGGCTCCAAGGGTCCAGAATTGGAAGGTCAATCGAAAAAAAAAATGTATTAAATGTTAATACATATTGCTAATGCGTAGTGAATATTAAAAAATGGCAATGTATGTAATTAATTTTCCTGTATCCACCTATTCTGAAGCCGGTAGGGTCAGTGGGCCGGATGTGGCCATTGGGTTGGTTCTGGCCATTTTCAACTTTACAAGTCGAAATATAAGCTAAATAAAATCGAATCTTTTTTTACTCTATGGCAAAATGCATATTTTTCAATGGTCTTCGTTGACAAGTGACACAATAAATTTTATTGTTAACAGTTTGTGTTTGGTCGATGCGAATAAGTTTTGCGGAATTTTTTATTGAGATTGTTATCCAAAACCTTAAGGAACCCACTGTACGTAATCTTAATATATATTTGTAATCCTTTTGATGTTTTATTTGAAAACAAGTTGTACCCATTATAAAAGGGTAAAGTAATATGTTTTTGAGGTTATTTTTCGCAAATTGGTTGTTTAAACATGATTTTTCGATGTGGCTATTACTGACACAAGAATTTATACAAATGTATGGGTTGTGGCCACCAACGTGGCCCCATACAGTATTACTTTTGGCCATTATCTAAAAAAATGTACATATCCGCTAATTTTGATATTTTAACTTAATAAATTATTATGTTTCTTCTTCAGAACTGTGAAAATGACTCCGGCAAAAAGAAGAAAGATGCTTTTGAGCACTCAAAACGCAAAATTTTTTGTTATTCACCATCGAAAGTGATTTTGGCACTCGATGCTATAAAAGGAGGTATGAAGGTATCTGCTGCTAGTAAAAACTACAAAGTAACCCGTAGTACTTTGCGTAACAAAATATGTGGACGTGCACCAGCGGCCTCAGGTCACGTAGGACCACAAGCTGTACTTGGTATAGAAATAGAGATGTCACTAGTCAGGTGGATTAAAGATTGTGCCCGGGCAAGTTTTTCAATTAACAGGGAATGTTTATTAGATTCCGTAAAGAAGATTGTTGTTACTGGCAACATCAATACTCCTTTCATCAATAATCGCCCTGGAAGGACCTGGTTTGAGTCATTTATGACGAGACATCCTGATTTAAGCAAAAAACATGCAGAGTACATAAACAAGGCACGCGCATTGATAACCGAAGAAAAAATCAGAAACTGGTTTGAAGAAGTCATTAGTTTGTTAGGACCTGATGGATGTAAGCTTTTTGAAGATCCTGCTCGAGTATGGAACTGCGATGAAACTTCATTCTTCTTAGCCCCCAAAGGTGGACTTGTCTTAGCGACGAAAGGCGAACATGTTTACGACACTTCAAAAAACAGTGATAATAAAATATCACTACTCTGTTTACAGTAAATGCTCTTGGAGAACTAGCTCCACCTCTGACACTTTACAAATACAAAAGAATGAATTCAGATGTAGTTCAAAATGCACCTAATCGTTGGTCTATTGGTAAGACAGACAAAGGGTGGATGACTGCTGAGTCTTTCTATGAATTTATTGGTAATGTGTTCCTGCCTTATCTCAAAGAAAAGGGTACAATATTTCCAATCGTATTATTTTTAGAAGGACATAAATCCCATCTGACTCTTCACCTGAGTTCACTTTGCAGAGACATCGGAATTATCGTCATAGCCTTGGTTCCAAACACACCACATATGCTGCAGCCACTGGACGTCGCTGTATTTTTTCCTTTAAAGCAACGTTGGTTGAAGTACATTCGTAAGTGGAGAATTGATAACGAAGGACAAAAAATTACTAAATTTTCTCCCTTCTGCTTTGAACAATATTCTGATAAATGATACAATTTTTTCTAATAATGTGAAAGCTGGATTCAAGTCTTGCGGACTTTATCCATTTGGTGCTGATTTTTTTAAACTATAAAAGAATTATAACTGCACCAAAACATACTGAAACTAATGTAAACATGCGTCTAGTGGAATCGACTCATCTACAGTATTTGGAGAGTAAAATTGAACCAAATATGCTTAAAGATTTCAAAGTCACTTACAGCACTGGTATGGATTGGACAGGTTGTACTTTTTTTTTTTTTTTATATTAACTCCACACAGGAGGCCCTGAAGAAAATAATTTCCATCAGGGCCTATGTCATCTTTGGGGATGCTGTGTGGAGGGTCTTTTTGTGGAGAGGAAGGAGTGAACATGGGTCTTGAAGAGTCCCATGTTGTAGGAGGGAGGAAATACAGAGGCCGGCAGTTCGTTCCACAGCCGAGCTGTTGAACTTAAGAACGAATCGTAGAAGCGACCCGTTCTCATGTGACAAGTGTCAACCGTGTACAAATGTTGGGCACGCGATTGGCGTGTATCCCGACTACGCACCGGTGCCGAAGGGATCAATGACGTTAGTTCCTCAGAGCATCTTCCATTGTAATACCGATAGAACAAGGACAGCATACCTACCTGACGCCTGTGCTCTAAAGATTGCAGTCCGTTTGTTAAGATTGGGGAATCTATCAAACGGACCGCCCGTTTTTGCACAGAGTCAAGGGTTTTTTTCAGGTATTTAGGGGCTCCGGACCAGAGATGGCTGCCAAATTCGACAGTAGGGCGCACTTGCGATTTGTATAGGGTCAGCAGTTGTGTACTATTAAAGTATCTGCGGGCCCTGTACAGTACGCCCAGCTTCTGAGAGGCCAGCTTTACTCTGGCTTCGATGGAGCCCCCATACCTGAGCTGGTCACTTATAGTTACACCAAGCATATCAATGGAAGGCCTGTTCGGAAGATTGCTTCCGTTGAAGGAGACTAGATTATCATTTAGATCCCTTTTAGACGTAATCAGACAGGATTGGGTCTTTGAAACATTAAATTCGACGAGATTACTTTTACCTCAGGAGGAAATACTCTCGAGATAACCGTCCATTCTCTGCTTCAAAGCCCTCCGAGCCGTTGGAGTTTGTGTGCCCTTTGGGGGCTTGTCAAACAAAAAGCTATTATCAACTGTACTGTCATCCGCGTAACAATGAATCGGTGCACATGTCAAAAGGTCATTGATGTGCAACAAAAACAAAGTCGGAGACAGAACCGATCCCTGTGGGACGCCAGCATTTATAGAGTGTGAGGATGAGGTGAAACCGTCAGCAACTGCCTGAATCGACCTATCCCTTAAAAAATCAGCAATCCACGTACACAGGGATGCGGGAAGTCCGTAAGAAGGCAATTTGTTGACAAGTCCTCGGTGCCAGACCCGGTCAAAGGCCTTGGATATGTCTAGTGCGACCGTTTGGGTCTCACCGTGACGTTCCAGGCACCGCCCCCAAACATGCGACACATACGCGAGAAGATCACCGCACGAGCGGTTCCGCCGGAATCCGTATTGACGGTCGTTGATAATTTTGTTCTTCTCGAGGTATGTGAGCAGTTTGTCGTTGATCACACGTTCCATCACTTTGGACAGAACTGATGTGATCGCTATGGGGCGGTAGTTGGCCGGGTTGGAGCGGTCACCTATCTTGGGAATAGGGTGAATGACCGCTTTTTTCCAACCAGAGGGCACAGTGCCACACTTCAGGGACATTTTGAAGAGCTTTGTCAAAACTGGAACTATTTCCGCAGCACACCTCTGCAATACCAGGGCAGGTATTCCATCAGATCCACTAGCTTTGTTAACATCGAGCCCCCGTATAACGTGGAGTACATCCCGATGCCGGATCCTCAGCTTTTTCATATAGAAGCCGCAGTGAGGAACCGACGGCGGAACAGCACCTCCGTCATCGAGGGTCGAGTTTTCCGCAAACATTTTCCCTAATAAGTTAGCCTTTTCGGTGGCGGTGTTTGCTAGTGAGCCGTCAGGTCTGGTAAGAGGTGGCAAACTGGGTTTGCAAAAATTCCGACCTATTGAGCCCGCAAGGGACCAGAATGCTCTGCTGCCATGCGGGCAGGCAGCCAGCTTTTTGCTGATCTGCAGGTCGTGTTCGAATTTTGACCTATTAATGATTCTCTTGCATTCCTTTGCCGATTTGTTGTATGCTGATCTGCTTTCGGGCGTTCGAGATGTGTTGTAGGCTCGGTAAGCCGCGTTTTTTCGTCGAACTGCTTCGGAGCATTGTCGACTGAACCACGGCTTTGAGCCCACACCAGTTTCTTTAGTAGTCGATTGTATGAAGCCATCCATCGCCGATTTGATGACTTCACCAATCTCCTGGGCACATCTTGAAGGGTCCGAAGTCCGAAAACAAACAGCTGACCACGGAAAAGCGTTGAAATGGGCCCGCATACCGAACCAATCTGCTGACCTATAGTGCCACACTTTTCTCCTCAGCCTCTCATTGGTTGGTCTGAGGCTAACGGGGATTGATGTCGTCACTAGGCAGTGGTCAGATGATCCCAGAGGCGCTGTGACGTCAATCTTATAACCGTGTGGCACAGTAGTTAAGAATAGGTCTAACAGATTGGAACGGTGAGTCTGGACATCAGGAACCCTTGTAGGCTCCTGAACCAGTTGCTCTAATCCGTAGCAAATGGCAAAGGATTCCGCTTGTCGGCCAGCCGAGTCCGTTGGGCCAGAGAACTTCAACCATGGTTCGTTATGAACATTGAAGTCCCCCAGAACAATAAACTCGGCCGAAGGGTAGCGGGGCAAGAGATCATCAATAGTATCTCTTAAATGTTTGAAGAGCTCGGAAGTGTCTGATTCGCTATGGTTCGGGGAGCGGTATAGACATGCGTAGAATCTTGCCGTACTGGCAAGATTGACGCGCACCCACATTACGTCGAATCTGGAGTTTTCCAGACTCAATAGTCGTACACAGTTGACGTCAGCTCGACTATAGAGGCAGACTCCTCCTTTGAATCGGAACTTGCTTGCAAGGGTAAATCCCGGGCAGTCCAGATAGGAGGAGTCTGGCGGCTCCACAGAAAAACTTTTTGGATCTGACCATAGAAAAGGCTTTTTTCTATGGTCTGTTTCCATAGAGGAATAATAAAACAGACCTTACAAATCAAAAAGACATCTCTATCTTTCCCATAGACGAAAAAAAACAAAAATAATTTTTGCACAATATTTGCACAAAACTCGAGCACCTCACAAATTGCGCAAATATGTCAGATTCGGACGACTCGGATAGCGAGATG
This sequence comes from Hesperophylax magnus, assembly GCA_026573805.1. Taxonomy (NCBI): domain Eukaryota; kingdom Metazoa; phylum Arthropoda; class Insecta; order Trichoptera; family Limnephilidae; genus Hesperophylax; species Hesperophylax magnus. The sequence continues at coordinate 1,808,926 of JAIUSX010000202.1, read as the reverse complement.
GCTCCCCAGGGGTGCACCATTCGTGACTTTGCCTTTTTGAGGAGCGAAAATGATGCTTTGAGGAAGGCTCTACAGGAGCAGAAAGACCTCTCTCCACGTTCTTTGGCTCTTATTAATAGCTTATCTGTACGTGAACCCGCGCCCACACACGGCTCTCGAGACAAACCTTCCTCTCCGTACAGTAGCATTCACGGAAGTCGACTCCTGGAACAAAATCCCACTACAATAGCTGACGCAACCAAGGATGGCAACACGCAGATCATTGCCTCAACCTCAGCAGAGGTAAGTATCCCGGCCCCGCAACCCAAACCAACTAGCTCTCCCAATCAGGAGAATAGGAAACGACCTAGGATCACAGACTCCTTAGTTATAGACACTTCGAGTATCAACACCCATGAATCACTATCATCTATCTGGACACTTATGGACACCATTTTTACTACTCTGACAACAGGTAAGAACAAGATGAACAAAGACGAGCGATCAATAATTACCCGATCCATGGACGATATTAAAAAAATCATATCCAGCATGGCTGTATCTCATGCATCGGCGGTGGCACGTGCGGCAGCTCTATCTGAAATACTAGAGCCCCAAAAAGGATTATCTGATAAGGTCGACTTGTTAATAAAACAAACAGCTGCTCCTGCAACTTCTGAGACAATCCTGAGCAGAAAATCTTACGCGAGTGCCGCTACTTCTGGTCCCATGTCCAAAACTATTAATGTGGATGGTATCCAGCGATCACTGCCTCCCTTAAAACCAACCGTGTTATTTTACCCAACAATCCCTGAAGGTAAGACCTCAGAAGATACGCAAAAGAAACTTACAGAGCTCCTAAACCCCAAAAAAGATGGGTTCCAGGTTGTTCGTACTAGGAAAATAAAGGGTGGTGGCGTGGCTCTCCAAACAAGCAGTCCAGGAGGTATAAGTAATATCAAAAAAGCTGAATCAAAGTTAACTGAGCAAGGCATTAAAATCATCAGCCCCCAGGGACGCTTACCAAAGATAGTGATTTATGATGTACCAAAGGGAGATGCCTCCGGAGATGCCGCCCTATTTGAGGAAATTTTTTCTAATAATATTACAGGTAATTGTAACCTAAATAAGGACGACTATTTGCGCACTATGCGCAGAGTCGCACTCTTTGGAAAAAGAGACACACCCACGATGAATATGATCATAACATGTCATCCAGAGGCTAGGAAAGTCCTTATTGATGGTGGCTTGTGCTTCCTGGGCTGGAACGCGTGCAGAGTACGAGATTATTTAGGAGCAACAAGGTGCTTTAAGTGCCATCAATATGGACATATAAGTAAAGTATGTACTCAGGTTCACATCACATGCCGTCACTGTTCTGTTACCGGACATGATTTCGAAGACTGTCCAAAAAAGGCTGAAGCTGCAGTATGTGCAACCTGCACTAAGTTTAATAAGCGCGCGAATCACGTGACCGGTGACAGAGCATGCCCGGCATACAAAGCCGCCATCGAAGCACAAGTTCGAATGACGGATTATGGACAGTAATTCTCCCCTTATAATAGGTCAGATTAACCTGCAGAGGTCCCGGGTGGCCACGATCGAGACACTGCGGGTCATGACTGACCTGCACATCGACATAATGCTTATCCAGGAGCAGTACACATGGCAAGGTAAAACGCCAGTAAGTCATCCGGGTGCGGTTCTCGAAATCGGCAGCTCACCTGGGGCGGGTGTTCTGATTAATTCTTCGATGGTCAGCCCCCTCCTTTTGGTTGGGCTGTCAAACGAGTTCCAAACCTGTGTCTCATTTAACTTCGGTAAAACTGAAATCATTCTGATATCGGTATACTTTAAATACGGAAACCCGGTCGGACCACATATCTTGTGCTTGACGCGCGCCCTAAATGCGCTTAAAGGTCGTAACATAGTTATAGGAGGAGACTTTAATGCTCGCTCGCCATTGTGGTTTGATAACTGTGACTACCGGACGGAACGATCAGACGCCGTCGAAGACCTTATTGCGGCGCAAGGTCTAACTTTAATTAATGAGCCAGGAAAACTTTTTTCCTTTTCTAACCACTCTGGTGAAAGCAACATTGATCTAACTCTCTGCTCTAGATCAGTTGCGAACAAGATATCAATGTGGACCGTGCACGATTGCGCAATTGCCTCTGATCATAGACTAATTACTTTTAAAGTGGGTGTCAAGAAGACCGAAGCTCCAAGATCCTCCTGGAACTTCAAAACCACTCAGGCGAATTGGGATAACTTTGGGGAGGCGCTACGAGATACTTTACGGGGATTCCGCGAAGTAGCGTCTAGAGATCCGGATAATTTGGGGAATTTTTTTAACGCGGCCGTAGTATCAGCCGCAGAATCATCCTTGGGAAGATCAAACCCGAGGAGGATTTTAAGGACGCCGTGGTGGTCGAGTGAGCTGACTTCGCTGAAGGGTGCCTACAAAAGAGCCTACAGGGCCCTGGGAAACTCGAGACGGATCGGATGTACGCCGGAGGAGACGTCCACCCTCGTGGTTCGTCTCAGGTGTGCTCGTAGTGCCTTTAAATCGGCCGTCTTTAAGGCGAAACGAGCGGCATGGCATAATTGGGTTAAAGAAGTGGGAAACGCCAACCCGTGGGATATCCACAGCGCCCTTGAAAAAACGGGAAAAGGTTCTGACCGGTATTTAACCAGTATTACATCCAATATTAACGGCAGGGATGTTGAGAGTGTAGACGTGGCTTCTACGCTCAGGACACTTCTGGGCAAGTTAGTCCCTTTAGACTCTGTAATAGGGGAAAGCGACCATCACAAACAGATTAGAAATCTGTCACGGCTTCCACCCAGGAACCTCGCCCAGGAGGATAATTTGTTACATATAACTGTTGCTGAGGTTGACGCTATTATTAAGGGTTTGGATCCAAAGAAGGCACCAGGCTTCGACAGACTTAATGGCATAATAGTGAAGAATGTATGGATCTACGCCAAGGAGGAGCTCTTCCAGGTGTTGGACACGTGCATGAGAAGGGGAGTTTTCCCCACAGTATGGAAGAAAGGCGTGCTCCGTGTCATTCCAAAAGGGAATGATAAGCCCCGGACAGATGTCAAGGCGTACCGGCCCATCACCTTGCTGCCTGTATTTGGGAAAATACTCGAAAAACTGATTAGATGCCAACTGCGGAAAACTTTGTCACCACCCAGCGATCGACAATTTGGCTTCGTCCCCGGTATGTCTACGGAGCACGCAATTTCGTATGCGCTTGAATGGGTGAAGGCTTGCCCTAAGAGGTATGTGATTGGGGTCTTCTTAGACATCACTGGTGCTTTCGATCATGCGTGGTGGCCGATGATACTCTCTAAACTAAAATCGCGTAATTGTTCTCCAAGGTTATTCAAGATAACCGCAGATTATTTCAACAACCGTTCTATAATTCTGTCGTACGGGGATGTCACTATTGAACGGGAGGTAAATATGGGTTGTCCCCAGGGTTCGGCTCTTGCTTCAGATTACTGGAACATTTTGTTTGACGACTCCTCCAGGTTGCCCTTGCCTGAGGGATGTATCTCGGTCGATTACGCTGATGACAAATTGTTTTTGGTCTCGGGGAACAGCAGAAAAGAAGTAGAGTGCAAAGCTGAAGAAGGTTTAAGTGCAATTTTAGAATGGGGTAAGAGAAATCGTTTGACCTTCGCTCCCCAAAAGACCATGGGTCTCCTGATGAAGGGCTCCCTCAATAGAGGGAGAAATCCCTGCATCGAAATGGGCGATTCAAACATCAAATTTGCGGAAACCACTAGGTATTTAGGCGTTCTCTTGGATCGATCGTCCTCTTTCTTGGCACATGTCAAGAGTGTATCAAGCAGGGCCCAAGCCCTCTTCTTGAAACTTAGAAGGATCTCAACTGCCGAGTGGGGATTGCGTTCTCCAGCGCTTCGCCTTCTATACAGAGGGGTGTATGTGTCGCAAGTCACCTATGCAGCCTCTGTGTGGGAGCACCGCCTGAATAATGTATTGATCCAGTCGGCACTCAAGAGGGGCCAGCGAATCCCCCTGTTGGCACTCTCTGGTGCCTATAGAACAGTTGCCTCGGACGCTTTGCCAGTTTTGGCCGGCATATTGCCAATTGATTTAGAAATTAGGGAGGTGCTAACGAAGAAGAAGCTTATCAGAGGAAGACCTGCTACTCACCTAGGTGTTAACTTAATACCAGGCGGATCTGTGTCTCTCCCTGCTCTTCAAGATGCAAGAAATAACGCTGAGTGAATGGCAAGCGCGATGGGACAGATCAAATTCGGGAAGATGGACTTACTCATTCTTCCCGTCTGTTAAACTCAGAATGGAAGGGGCATATTTAAACCTGGATCACCATGTGACCCAACTTCTCTCCGGGCATGGGGAATTCAGGGGGAGACTTCACAGTCTCGCCCTGTCCCCCCATCCAAACTGCGCATGTGGCAATACTAACCAGACTGCCGAGCATATTCTGTGGCATTGTAAGATTTTGACGGATGCAAGAGAGGAAATGTTGGAAGGTCTGAACGTCATCACAAGACCGGTATGGAATGCCGATCTCGTTTCGAATAAGGTGAACTTTGAGTGCCTGAGGAAGTTTACAAAGGTTTGGGTAGAGAGATGGCCTGATCTTAGAGTCGCTGATTAGATTAAAATCATTCTGAGTTTCAGGTGCCATGTGTGACTGCTTCTGGTTTCCTCGGTTAATTCTTTTCCTGCTCTCATATTACCTTCGTTATGATATCTGTTTTATATTTCTTTTTTATTTTCATTTTATATTAAGGTTTGCAATCACCTTTGCATTATATATTTGATTTGTTTTTTGTTTTTGCTGTTTTCTTTTTAATTTTATCTGTTAATGCTTTTCTTCTTTCCATAGTATCTGCTATTATTTTAATTATTTCTTTTGTTATGATTGTTTCCATTTCAGCAGGATTCCATGCGAGACTGACCCCTTGAGCGATGGTAGTGATGACATCATCGCTCAATCCGTCATAATGAATTTAATTAATTTAATTTGAGTTTTTAATTAACTTGTCCTTAATCATTTTTTTTTTCTTCTTTCTTTTGCTTTACATATCATTAGGAGTGTGTGCAGCAAGCCGGAACTGAACTTTAATCGTCCTGTACCGTCTTCAACCCGTTTTGGGTGTGAAATAGACCTCGTCCCTGCCTAATCAGACGCCTCCCACACCGGACAAGTGTTCACACAGAGTCGACTGCGCCTCCCCCATCGCCATGGCGGGCTTGAGGAATGGCCGAACAAGCTCGACAACCTTCCGCCCACCCTCCGAATGCCTGACGCTCACTTAGTCCCTAGGGTCTTCGGGCACGCCCCCAACCTTCCCACATACTTTTTCTTCAGGGCATAATCAGGTAATCCGGCGGAGGGGCGCGGTAGTCGTTCTTTGTGTACGGACAGACCGATCGCCATGCACATTCTCGATGGGACTGCCAGTGGACGGGTGTAATACTCTCCGGTAATATTTATATATGTTTAAATGTAGATTCCTACAATATAAACATGAATGTATATGTGTTTCCTCTCTTTTTTTTTCTCTTTCTCTACAGATGACCTAGGCTTTAAGCAGTTATTTCGTCCTGTATTATTTTTAGGCCTATTTTATTTTACTATACCTGTACATATTTTAATATTGTTATTTGTGTTTTTGTGTAATATTGTAGGCATCCTGCAGCCTAACCACTTTGCAGGGACATTGGAGGTCTAGATTCATTTTAAAATAAATGTAGAGTCGTTAAACAAAAAAAAAAAATTAGAGTCCTTGTGAGAGCCCTGAAGGAGTAACCATCTGTTACTTATACCAGGGCGGGTAAGCGGTGGATAACCTCCAGGCTCGGCTATCTAAGTTTCGGATAGGAAAAGAAGGTTAGGACGTTGGGACAAAAGATGGTGATGAACTGAATTTAAATTAGTGTGCAGACCGCGAATGTTGGCAAAATTTACCAACAGTTTTGGCCCGCACCGGGGACGCCTGCTACTCGCCGCTGTAATGATGTTAAGTTTGTGTTTATGTATATTCATGATTTTAATTTTGTTTTTTTTTTTTTTTAAGGGTATGAAGTGAAAGGAAGGTCTGGAATGGAAAGGTATGAGGGGTGGGTAGGAATATGGGGTTCAGGCTGTCCAGGAGTGATGAGCGTTTGGTTCCAGCCCACTCACTGCGGTGCTAGGCGATAGGCTGGGAGAGTCCGGCTGGAGAGGGCATCCAATGCGCCCCAAACGCTGCTGCTGGGTCCCCTCCGGTCACGAACCGGCACAACAGCAGTGGCAGGGTTTTTTCACTCGCTGATGGGGCAGCCCACCCTTAGTCGTGAGCCTGAGGGTCGGGCCCCTGTACTATCGAGCGGCCCGGACAGCGGTAACCGGTTGTAAAGGGTCTCCCTCAACCAGCATCTCCCAACCGGCCCGCCACGCAGAAGGTGGGCCGACGCACCCGCCACCAAGACCTGGGCAAACCTTAACCCATGAACCCGGGCACCCCTGCTAAGTCACCAAACGTAGCGAACCACTTGAGGTGACCTGTGGCAGAGGTGTTGGTCATCCAATAAATGGTTCCCAGGGCGGCGGTACCCATTCCCGCCTACCTGAAGGGTTGTTCCTTCAGGTAGGCGGGAATGGGTAACCCTACTGAAGGGTTGTTCCTGTATAAAGTATGGCTGGCCTTCAAAGACGATAATACTGCATTGCCAAATACAGATCTTACTTGTATTAATCTAGATCGAGTTACAACGCCTCCAGAAACTCCTGTTATTGAACCTTCATTTCCAATAGCGGTAAACGAAGAAATCCTGGACGTATCAGCATCAACATCTAAAGATATTGTATCCTCTTCTGAGATTGTAAAAAAATTTTTGCGAAAACACTGTTCACAACACAGGCTGAGAATACACTAAAAATAACCACGGTGAGCACTATTATCCGCGCTGGTGTCGAGATGGTCTGGTGCATGCTGCTCCAGGGTGCCTCAATCGATCACTACAGCACTCAGTGTTTCACAGCGAGGTAGATGGCCAAGAGTTCTCTGTCATAGGCGCCGTATTTTCGTTCAGCCGCACTAAATATCTTTAAAAAGAAACCCAGCGGTTCCCAGTGACCTGCGATGAGCTGCTGGAGTGCGGCGCCAGCTGTGGTATCAGAAGCGTCGCTGACTATGGATAGTGGGGCTTCGCACTTTGGGTGAGCTAGCAAGGTCGCCTGAGCAAGGGCTTCCTTGCACTTGTCAAAGGCTTCCAAGGTCGCTGCTGTCCAGGAAATGGGCTGCTTGCCTTTCTGTTTTCCTGTGAGGAAATCATTGAGCGGTGCTTGCGTCGCTGCTGCATTTTATTTATTTATTTTTATTTTTATTATGTTTATTTATTATATAAGTACATTTTTGTTTATTTGTTACAATATATGATCAAATACTTCAATACTCCTCTTCCATAGAAGCATTAGCTTGTGGCTGGAAGAGGAGTGTACATTGTTTTATTACAATAAGTAAGTAATTAAAAATAAAATTATTTTAAACTTATTTGAAGTGAGTTATTCTTAAGATTAATTCAATTGGAAACATTTTTATTTTTTGTAAGTTTGTCTTTAAAATATTTTTTCACAGTGTTTATTATTTGGATGTTATCATTAATGTTTCTCATTTCTTCAGGTAGTCGATTGAAAAAAATTCTTGCTCGGTAAGTGTAATAATTTTGTGCAAAGGAAGTGTTTAATTTTGGGCATGGAAAAATATATTTAAGTCGAGTACGGTTTTCAGTTAGAAATTGATACTTGTCTTTTTCTTTTATGATTTGAATTAATGCATTTTTAGTATAAAGATCTTTAAATGAAGGCACTTGAAATTCTTCGAATAATCGATCCGTTGGGTAATCGGAAGGTTTTCGTAATATTATTTTAATTATAAACCTTTGTATCACTTCTATTGGAGTAAGGTTAGTTTTGTATGTGGATCCCCAACTAATGATACCATATTGTAGAGTTGATTGGACCAAGGCATAATATATTAAATATAGGTTTTTTAAAGACAAAAAATTTCTGATTCTTAAAAATACATATATCAGTTTTCTGATTTTTTTTACAACTTGACATATTTGTTCCTTCCAATTCAAATTTTTATCGATAATTACTCCTAGATATTTGATTGGGTTTGTGTTTTTTAGTATTGTGCAGTTTTGGAGACAGTAATTTTTATTATGTATTTTGGAATCGTCATGAATGATAATGTTAAAATTTTTAGGGATGTCTTTTGTGTGTATTGCAAATGGAATTACATATGTTTTATCGCTATTTAGTGATAGCAAATTAATGTCGAAGAAATTCTTAAGAGTATTTATGTCTTCAGTGGCTTTAAGTATTACGTTTTTCCAAGTTTTTTCGCTTATTATTAGAACTGTGTCGTCGGCATACGAAGTAATTTGGCCATGTAGTGGTTGAAAAAAAATGTCGTTAACATATATAGTGAAAAGAATTGGTCCAAGCACTGTACCTTGCGGGATTCCAAAGTCAGAATGTTCTTTATCGCTATTAACATTATTTATTTTTACGACTTGTGGTCGATTTTTTAGGTAGTTTGAAATCCATTTAGTCGCGTTGTCTTTTATGCCTATATTATTCAATTTTTTTAGTAGAATCTTATGCGATACGCTATCAAAAGCTTTCCTAAGATCAATAAATATACCTGCACATTTTTTACCTTTATTTAAAGATTCGTAAATGTATGAAGTTACGTTAGCAATAGCATCTTGTGTGCTGAGAGATTTTATAAATCCAAACTGGTTTTTATGTTGTATTTTATCATTATCTAGGAAATTGACTAATTGTTTTTTTACTATTTTTTCAAAGATTTTTCCTATATTTGAAATTAAACAGATTGGTCGATAATTTGTTACTTGATGTGGATCTCCAGATTTGTAAATAGGTGAGATTATTGTATTTTTGTAGTTCATTGGAAATATTCCTTTTGTTAAACTTAAGTTTATTAAATGAGTGATTGGTTTTATTAAATAAGGTTTCATAGATTTTAACATATGTGCCGTAATAGAATCAAAACCGGGAGACGAACCTCCTTTCATATTATCTATTATTTTTATGATTTCACATTCTGTTGTCGTTTCAAACGTTGAGAGTATATTATGTTCCTGTAAGTTTTCATTATTATGATTTTCCGGGATAAAAGATTTTTGGATATTTTTCGCAAGATTTTTTCCGACATTATCAAAAAAAGAGTTAAATATGTTTGCACATTGTTTAGGTTGCATATTGGCATCTATAATTTTGTTATCATGCTCAATATATTTAACGTTTTGTGTTTTTTTTGTATTGTCAATAGCCAAATTAACTGTTTTCCACATTTGTTTTTGGTTATTTTCTGAAGATAATATTTTATTTAAAAAAAAATCTTCTTTACTTTTTTTAATATAGGCTGTTAATTTATTTTTATATTTTTTATATAAAATATATGCATTTTTTAATTTTGGGGTTTTTTAAAGTTGTCTTGTAAAGTTTTTCTTTGTTTCTAATAGATATTATAAGTCCTTGGGTAATCCAAGGGTTTAAACACCTTAATTTAGATTTTATGTGTGTTGTTGTTTCATTTGTTGAATTTTTAATGTGTTGCGACAGGGTATTTTCAAAGTTAGTCGAACATGTTTCAGTGTCATCACTGTTTAAAACATTGTTCCAATCCTCTTTTTTTAGCTTTTCAGTGAGAATGGTCATATTAATGGTGGATTTTTTAGTTATTACATTATGTTTTTTTTGTTTAATATTGTTATTATATAGAAGTAAGCATGAATGGTGGTCAATTATGTTAGTTTTCCAAACAATTGATTTTAATTTGTGAAGATCTTTAATATTTACGTTTGTCCAGATATGATCTAAGCAGGATGGAGTATGTTCTTTTATTTCTCTTGTGTTTTTATTTATGCAAGATATGAAGTTTTGTTCAGTCATACAGTTAGTGTATTCATTTTTGCAACCATTTTCAATTTTTTCATTAATGTTTAAGTTAAAATCACCTACAATGAAGCAAAGCTTATTTTTAAATTTCGATTATATGCATTTAAGGTCATTAATAAACGTAATTATATTCGAGCCGTGCGTTCTATAGATAGCTATTAGATGGTACATTGATTTGCCGAGTTTGAAATGTATTTCGATGCAGTTTACTAAATGTATTGGGTGTTCAATTATTTTAATAATACTAAATTTATTACTTGCAAATATTACTATTCCACTATTTTTATTGATATCTATTTTGGTAGAAATATAATTGTATTCGGGTAAGCAATAAGAAGGTGACTCAGCATTTGTAAATGTTTCGGATAATACTATGAAGTCCGGTTTTTTTATTAAATTATTTATTTTTAGAATTAGCTCTTCAAAATTTTTTTGAACACTACGAATGTTTAGGTGCACAATAATTATATCATTGTTGTTTTTAGAAATAATTTTGTTACATGAATCACTGGATATGCATTCATATTCTTGAATTTTAATATTTTTTTCTAATTCATTATTTATGAAATCATCTGAAATTATCATGAAGTATTGTGTTACAGATGAATGAGTGTGCAAATAAATATGTTCGGAAGTATATTTTGTTAGTAATTAAGAACTCGTTTCTATTAATAACGTCATAATTGGGCGGAACAATAATAATCGTATACTTATAAATAATAATGTAACTCGACTGTGAGTTGTTAGTACTCAAGTAAATACTGCAAATTTGAACAGGCGCTATTAAACAGGATGTCGACGTTGATATGCTGTAAACAAAGTATAGTTGAAATATTAATTTCTTACTTGTTTTTTTTAATGAATATAGCATTTTAATTATAGTCAATTTTCTGGAAAGCAGATTCTGTCATTTTCTTGACGTAGTGGCACTTGCTGTCATTCGCTTGATGGTTAGAATTTATTTTCCCATTTCTTTTTTTATTAAAGGCTAGACAATTGTAGCACTTTGGTGTTTGATTTTTATTTGGGCAGTTCGCTAGAATGTGTTCTTCTGCGCAGTGGAGACATTTGGGTTTTTCTGTTTTCTTTCGGCACTTGTTGGCAGTATGTTCGAACCACAGGCAGTGGTAGCATTGGGACAATGGGTTGGAGTCCTCTACGTGAACCCGCATAAATCCCAGGTTTATTCTTCCTTTTTCGATTAATAGTTTTCTCATTTGACCGGTTGTTTCTAGGATGTAGTTGGATAGTTGATCGCTTCTTTTGTTTTGTATTTTTGCCATTATTTTGGGCATGTGTTTGCTGTCTTCTTTGGTAAGTTGATAAATGTCTTCATTTTGTTCTATAAAATCTTCGTTAAAATCTTGAATGTTGTAGTATTTATGTATTCCTTTGATGATAACGTTCGGTTTACGTTTTTTTATTTCTGATGCAGATATGCTGTTATTTTCTTTTTTGTTTATTTCTCTCATAATTTTATCAGCGTCTTCTTTTTTGGGGCAAGTGATGATAACATTGTTGTTAATTTTTTTTTTTATTCCAGAAACTTCAACTCCCAATTTCCCGAGTCTAATTTGTTTTTATATGTTTATTTTTATTTGGTCAGTGTTTTCATTATTATTAGAAATTATCTTAATTGTATGCAGCTCTTCTTTTGGCAAGTTTGGTTTTCCTTTTTCAATTACGCTAGCGTACGTTTTTTTGTCGTCCGCCGTTGATTGTTGCGGGGGTTGGGAGACAATTTTTTCATATGTCATTAATTTACCCTCAATTATTCCAACCTTGGTACCAACGTCAATCATTTTGCTTGAAAGGGTAGATAATTTTGTCAAAATTTTAGCCATTTGGTCTTTAGTAATTTTAAGAGATAGATCCGTAATGGAATTATGGATGCCGTCAATGAGTTCTTTTGCTTCATTAATAGATATGAGGGCGTTATCGTTAATATTCATGTTGTTATGTGTGACAGCCCTGCTTGAGTACACAATGTAATTTATTTGATGCGGTAGTATATTTGCATCGTGTTGTGCGTACCGTTACACCGATACATGCGAGGTAGGTACTGTGAACTGTGATTGTATGCGTCCAAAATGAAATGTTATTATCACTTGTTCTGTCACTGTCACTGAAGATTTTAATTTCACTTTAAAATATTTAAATATTGTTCGGTTTTAACCAACTATTAATCTTGTTTATTAGTTGTCCCTCAAGGGATTACTTTCAATTAAAATATATGCTTTAAGCGGACTTTTTACCGGGTTTAATACAAATTTAACACGGAGCAAAGACAACGTGTGTCTTTCGATATTGCATTGGGGAGAAACCTCCTATAAAAGTTGAGAGCTCCCAGGAAGCGTCGTAGATCCTTCACCGTTTAACCCATTGGCATCCGAATTGTTTGGCAAAAAAATTGTCCTTCACATCCGAATTAATTTTGTACCAAAAGTTTTAAGTGCAGTGGTGTACTAAATCTTACATAACTTTTAAACTAAACATGCACACGAAATAATCTTTTTTAATTTACTTGTGCATTGAATCAAGGTATGTAAAAATGTATGCATTGTTTAGAAAAAAATAATAATATGATTAAAAGAGGATATGAAAAAATTTTTTTTTCAAAAAACAATATTGAAAGAAGAGCAAATGCAGGTAACACTAAGGAAAATACAATTTAATGGGATTTGTTCATAAATTCTAATTGAAATTTCCTCTGAAAAGATAAAATTGTTCGCATTTATAATGCACGCCTTTTGGACCAGCTGAGATCGAACAGAGAGAGCAAGAGCTCCTCTTTTCTGATAAGGTATACATGACCAATTGGAATGCAGGTAACATTTATTTTAATTGGATTAAGAAAAGTTGTACATTAATCACACTTATTACCATAATATATATTTTTTGCCATTTGGGCTCTTGTTAGCCGCCCACCATGCGTTTTACGAACAAGCTTGTCAATTCCCGAACCACACGCCATTTTGAAAAAAATCAATGAAGCTGAAATATAACAAAATTTCAATCGTTAATACCATGAAAAAATTGTATAAACGGAGTCCTGCCAATTACTACGAAATAAATGCTTAATTATCTACAGAGCGATTGGCATTTAAAATTTTAAACACAGATGTCAATAATGTATCCCATTTTCGTTTTTAAGCCGACAGACATCAGACCCGCCGGGACGGCGTCGTTTGATTTTAAGACACATCGCCGTACACAGGCCGGGACGGCGTTGTTTGAGGCCAATGGGTTAAGGCCGACTGTAATTTTGGATTGCGTCGACTTTCTGTGGCAGGGGTGTAGTGCCTTCACCAGACACCAGGTACCCCAAGAATTTGACTTCAGGCAAACCAAAATGACATTTGTTGGCGTTGACGACCACCCCATACTCCTGCAGGCGCTGGAACAAGGTCTTGAGGTGGTTCCTGTGTTCCTCTTCTGATGATGAAGCAATGAGGATGTCGTCGATGTAGGCATAGCAAAAGTCCAATCCTCTGGTGACCTCATCGATGAAACGTTGGAACGTCTCGGCTGCGTTACGGAGGCCGAAGGACATAACTGGAAACTCGAAGAGTCCGAACGGCGTGGATATGGCTGTCTTCGGGATGTCTTCAGGAGCTACGGGAATCTGGTTGTAGGCTCGTACCAGGTCTATTGTGGAGAATATAATAATAATAATAATAAAAACATTTATTTGCCAATAGATAAATTTTACATATTTTTTTTTTCATAAATTCTATTGACAAAAAGGTCACTGCTCAGCTATGCATTCCGGATCTCTTCGGGAATGCAGCTGGTTTTCAGCAGTGCCTCCAATATAATAATAATAAAAATATATACATATTTAGGTATAATAATAAACAATGAAATAATATTAACAATAAAAAATCAAATCAACACAAACAAATAACAATTAAAATAGAAGTATGCAAATCAGTGCAAATTAATAATATAGTCAACAAAAATTCAAAATAAACAATAATCGCAACCACATCTACCTAAGTATCCCCTTCATTGTAAAGATAGCAACCATTCGCGGCAAAGCTTTTTGAAGCAATGCAACGATGTCGATATTCGAATTGACAGTGGTACTTCGTTCCAAAGCTTTGACGAAGGATAGCTATAACTCCCCTCAAACACAGTAGTTTTATGTTTGGGGAGAACGAGTAAGTGGTTTCTGTGACGCGTACTATGTGTATGAGAGTCACGGGACCACTGCAATCTGTCAAACAGATAGGCAGGAACCTTTGAATTCATCAAATTGAATATTTGACACAATTGGTGTAATTTCCTTCTGTTTGACATATTTAGAATCTGATGCCGATAGAGGTAAGGCGAGATATGATCCCGTCTCGGGACATTATAACAATATCGGACACATGCATTTTGGACTCGTTGAACTTGTTTTTGGGTTTTTTTCAGTAAAGAGGGACCATATACTGTGTCTCCATAGTCCAATATTGAGAGAACAAGACTGTCAGTAATAATCTTTCGTAATTTCATTGATATGTGATCTCTTATATTATACAGCAGACGAAGTCTCGAATAGCACCACTGTGACTTGTTTTTAATATGTTCCTCATACCTCAATTTACCGTCCACCAATATTCCAAGGTTGCGCGCAGATTCAACAAAGGGAATAGTGGTTACACCTATTTTTACATCATGTCCTCTATTCCTTACACATGATATTTTTTGTTTAGTTCCCATTAACATAGCGACAGTTTTTTGGGGATTGAGAAGTAGTGCATGCTCTTGTGCCCAAGCGCAAACTCTACGTAGATCACTATTTATCATTTCCACCGCTAGATGAGCGTTACATACTTCAAACGATAAATATACTTGTGTATCATCTGCATACATGTGCGACATACAGTGTCTAATAGATTGCATCATGTCAGCGGTATATATGGCAAAAAGCAATGGCCCTAGTATCGAACCCTCTGGTACCCCTTGCGTTATTTTAACATCAATTGAATATTTTAGAGCCCCATTAGACTGTATATATTATATACAGTATTATATATTATTATATATTACTTTTATTACTATATATTACTTTTCCCCCCCCCCCTGCAGACTGTACGCTGAGTTCTATCTTTGAAATAACTCTGAAACCATTTTATTGCTTGATCATTGAAACCGAAGTATCGTAACTTTGAAACAAGCTATGGGATGCTTAGTAAGTCGAATGCTTTAGAGAAATCCAGAAGAACTTATATCGTGGCTTTGCCCGCGTCAGTGGAGGCAAGAATATCGTCTGAAATGCATTGCAGAGCTGTTGTAGTGCTGTGGCCTTTACGAAACCCCGATTGATGACGTGGTATAATCCCGCATGTTTCAGTGTAGACTACTGTTTGGTCAAACACAACTTTTTCGAGTACCTTGGATAATGCTGGTAATATACTGATCGGTCTGAGATCGCTAAGACTAGAAATTGGTTTCTTTTTAGGAATTGGTGTTACTAAACCACTTTTCCACACTGCTGGGACTGTACCTGTCCGTAACGATTGGTTAATAATTGCTGTTATGGTGCTGAGTGCAAAAGGAAGGATTAGTTTAATCATTGTGATACTTATGTTATCGCAACCGATGGCGCTTGATTTAATATTATGAATGTGTTTTGTTATTGTAGTTTCATCAACCGTTTTAAGTGAGAATGAGTTTGACACAGAGTGATTTTGTGAATTATAATGATTGAGTAGAATTGGACTGTGTTCTAGATTTTGACTGTGGTTTATAAAATGATTATTTATTGCATCTGGGTTATTCAACTCCATTGGTATATCTCCGCCTTTATCTTTAATATGAAGGCAGTTTTCTAAGGATTTCCAGAGTTTTTTTGAGTCATGTATATTATTATTCAGTTACAATAATAATACAACAGAGTGATATCGTGTTTTGCCCATCTCCCGAAATTATTATAAAAATATTTGTTAAAAAGTGTTCTGTGAACCCAGAACGGACTAAAGTGGCGACTGTGCTTCATCCTACGTATAATCGTCCAGCCGTCCCTAATCAAAAATACACGAATCTGTTCTAAATGATCTATTTAAAAACATCATTCAAACTGTGACATTTGACATTTATTTTATAAAGTGTAACAAAATCAACCCACATAAAAATATTTCCCTATAGATATTTAAATCAAGACAGTGAAAATTAAAATATATAAATGAAATAAATTAAATTGTTATGTCCAGTGCATACCAGATCAGTTAAATAAGTTAAAAAAGCAAATTTCACTATAACCTTTATTTATTTATTTTCGTTTTTATTTAACGCCATCTGTGTCTGCGAGCAATAACAAGAACATTATTAGAAACATTACAAATCTATTAGCTCGATCACCACACAGAGGCCGCACTAACCACCGAATCCTACTCTATTCCGAATATTTATTTAAAAAAATTTAAAAAAGCGAACCAACAATGAATTGCGAAGCCTGCCTAAACCTTATCACCAAAAATGACCATGCGCTCACGTGTGCCACTTGCAACATCGGTTTCCATAACAATTGCTTAAATATCTCAGACAGCAATTTCAAAAAAATGTCATTAAAAAATAAACAATTTTGGAAATGCCCAAAATGCAAAAGCAGACCGAGCTCACCTTCTACGTCGGCCGCGACATTCGGATCAGAAGCCGACTCCTTATATAATCAAAAATTAATAAAATACTTCGTTTTAACCACTTTTATTGTTTATTACCAACATGTTTCATGAGCAACGCTCACTTCTTCAGGGTTTAATCTTATATAATCGTCTCACTAAACATTTTGATGACAAAATTTTTGAAATAAAACAAATGTTTGAGGAGGAAATTAATGACCTCAAAAGAAGCAGTGAATTCATCTGTAAACAATATGAAGACCTGCTATTAAACCTCAAACAAGTACAGGACATTCATAAAGAAGCAAAATTCCTACGTGAGGAAAACGAAAAAAAAAACAACAGAATCTCTTCCCTGGAAAGTCGACTCGCGGATTTAGAACAAGTCAAACTCTCCGACAGCGTGGAAATAGCGGGTGTGGACTTACGGACGGGAGAACAACCCGCGGAGGCCGTTCTTCGGGTAGCTGGCTCGCTGGGACTGCCCCTGCAACTACAAGACATCCGCATGGTGACCAGGACCCAAGATCGCAGGCGGAACACCCCGGCCAAACTACACATTGCCTTGTACAGCCAAAAAACAAGGGAATCGTTGCTCTCGCTAAAGAAAGAGGCCAAAACATTAAACCCAACCTCTCCTATCTTCATCAATGAAGTACTCTCTCCTTACTTCAAGGAACTGATGTGGAAAACGAAGCAAAGGGCCAAAAAAACCCTTTATCAATTCGTATGGTTCAAATCTAATAAATTGCTTGTCCGCAAAGCAACTGGGGAAAAAATAATTGAAATAAAACATGAAAATGATTTGAAAAAAATGGGGATTCAACTGTAGATAACTGAGCATTCTATTATAAACTTCTTGTATTGCAATAAATCATAATGGCAGAATTATTTAACACATTGCAATCATTGCAACTATATTATTCCCCTACAAGTCCCATTTCATTAATTATTTCTACCGATTTTGTTTACAAAAATTTTTCTAATTCTTTTTATTATCCAAATTATTTTAACACCAAATTTTACTGCTCTAAATGTTTTTTATACCAAAACCATTTTAATTATTTTAACATCAAACCTTATCATTCTAAATGTTTTTTTTACCCAATTTATTTAAGTTATCTTATCATAAAATTTGATTGTTTTGAATGTTTTTATTACCCAAATTATTTTAATTATTTTTCCATCATTTTCTATTATAACCCATATTATTTTAATTATTTTTCCATCATTTTCTATTATAACCCTAATTATTTTAATTATTTTTCCATCATTTTCTATTATAACCCAAATTATTTTAATTATTTTACCATCATTTTCTATTATAACCCTAATTATTTTAATTATTTTTCCATCATTTTCTATTATAACCCAAATTATTTTAATTATTTTACCATCATTTTCTATTATAACCCAAATTATTTTAATTATTTTTCCATCATTTTCTATTATAACCCTAATTATTTTAATTATTTTTCCATCATTTTCTATTATAACCCAAATTATTTTAATTATTTTACCATCAATTTCTATTATAACCCAAATTATCTTTACATTTTTACCTTCAAATTTTATTGTTTTAAAGGTCTTTCAAAGTATTTTAATTATTTTTACTCCAATTTCTATTTTTCCAATGGTTTTTATTACCCAAAGTTTTTTACCTATTTTACCATAAAATTTTATTATTTTAAATGTCTTTACTACCCAAACTATTCTGATTATTTTATCATCAAATTCTATTATTCTAAATGTTTTTATTACTCAAATTATGTTATTCACTTTACCATAAAATATTATTGCTCTAAAGTTTTTTATTATCTAAAGTTTTTTAAGTATTTTACCATAAAATTTTATACCTTTAAAGGTTTTTACTATCCAAAGTATTTTAATTATTTTACCAACAAATTTATACCTTTAAAGGTTATTATTATCCAAAGTATTTTAAATTATTTTACCATCAAATTTTATGGTTTAAAAGGATTTTATTATCCAAAGTATTCTAATTATTTTAGCATGAAATTTTATGTTTCTAAAGGTTCTTATTATCCAATGTATTTTTATTATTATACCATCAAATGCCATTGTTTTAAATGTTCTAATTATCCAAAGTATTTGAATTATTTTAACATCAATTTTTATTGCTCTAAAAGTTTTTATTACCCAAATTATTCAACTTATTTTTCCATCAAATTATATTGTACCAAAGGTTTTTATTATCCAAAGTATTTGAATAATTTTACTGTCAAACTTTATTGTTTTAAAGGTTTTTTATTATTCAAAGTACTTAAATTGTTGAATCAGAATAGTAATATCTCTTTTACTCACTATATGATGCTCCTATTTTATTCAATAATCTTTTTATTTTGGTTAACTTTTATTATATTCACTTGTATTTACAGAATTTACATTAACTACAAATGCTCGAGCTCTGTCAAAATAATGTTTTTGTATTTCTCAAAAACCTTTACTACTGTTTTATTTACATATTTTTTCCGCATTATTACTTACCGGGTTCTGATCCATTTACTTATACCTACAAGCTAGAAATGAGAGTGGTACATCTACCTTGTATTTAATTATTCGCTCGTTGAAGTGCGGCAATACATTCAATCCGTGGGCAATTAGGAGTCAGTTCATAATTCTCTTCAGAATATTATATATTCAAGGTAATATATTCTATATTCAGTTTTCGACATCCGTGATTAGCACATTGTATTTAACATTAGGATACAACAGATGTTTACATAATGTTTATATATCAGGGAAAAAATCCCGCTACAAATGCCCACGTACATTTTTTAATCATACTTTTGCATTTTTCACATGTTACTAAATTTAATTATTGTCCTTTATCACACCTAACAATTACAATCAGAAGCATTATACACTATAGTATGCACTTTAAGGTTAAAATATATTTTAAGTTGGAATACTATGTATCAACATTATCATTCATGTTATATAATGTTCTCTCATTATCTCATAATAATGCACTCTCTCTATTCTCTCTCTCTGTGCTTCAATCAAACTCATATGCACGTATCACAAGCAGCGAGAGTCTTTGTAAGATTATGTTCCCAGCAAATCTATGTAAATCTGGAAAAAATCTTAATCTACATAAATATGTCCTAGTATTGGTTCTTCTTTGCATTTTTCGCATGTTATGGTATTTAATTATTGTTTTTTGGCATTTTTTTTTTCGCATCAACTCCTCTACAGAATCAGCACATACTTTGCATTTGGCCATATTATTGATTTTATTGTTTTCATATTTATTGTATTTGCAGCCTTCATGACAGATATCTACATAATCATCAACTGCTTAGATTGCGCTTTACGAAACATACCAACACCATCATCTTTTATATCTAATATAATTAGTGGAATCAACTTTCATCTCGAAGTAAAATACACATCATACTTGAATTATCAGAACTCACAATCTACTATACAATATATTAATAAAACACTGATTAACAACACAGTAATTTACACTTTCGTTTTTAACTTTTTGTTTGCTGACTTTTCGCAAAAGAACTACGGGTTCACCACCACACATCATAGTAAATTTAATCATAATTATGTTTCAGTTACCTTCGGATAATTACAATGATTCTGTAATTAGCATTAATATGAATATAATTCGAGATCTGGAGAATTTAAACAACTATAACTGGGACTCATATAGTCTAAAAATCATATACCAGAATATTAGAAGCATATCAAATCTCGATGACTTTACAATTTTTCTTGATCTATTTAATTCATCTTTCGATGTTATAATATTAACCGAATGCTGGTTAAATAAATACTACACCGGAAAATCAATCCACAATTACTCTGAATATCACACCACAACCAACCTCAACAAATCTAGTGGAATTGTTATATATATCAAGGACGGAATTAAAGCTCATGTAGAGGAAATTACTTTAGCACAATCAAACTGTATGAAAATAGTATTGAATAATAACATATGCATATTTGCCATTTACAGATCTCCTTCCTTCATCAATATTGACCCCTTCCTTTTTTCATTGCAAGCAATTTTAAACAATGCGAAAAAATTTGAACAGCAAATTATAATGGGAGATTTAAACATTAACACTATCCCTGACTACCACCGTCAATCAATCGATTATCTATGTCTACTCGCGGAAAATGGTTTCACACAGACTATTAACAGCTTTACTCGTGAACAGGGCTCGAGTAAATCCTGTCTTGATCACATTAATGTAAAAAATATTAACTTTATTGACACTTTTGTTATACACTCAACTATTTCAGACCACTATACAACATCTCTTTGTCTTAAAAACAAGCCTCCCACTTCTTCGAAAATTAAATACGTTGCTAAAACTAATTTCAACAATTTAATTGAGGACTTGAGCGCAGAAAACTGGCTAAATGTTCTAGATAAATCAGATACTGACTTAGCAATGAATGAATTTATTATCAAACTACACGAATATATATATATATATATATATTTTTTTTTTTTTTTTATATTTACTCCACACAGGAGGCCCTGAAGAAAATAATTTCCCTCAGGGCCTATGTCATCTTTGGGGATGCTGTGTGGAGGGTCTTTTTATGGAGAGGAAGGAGTGAACATGGGTCTTGAAGAGTCCCATGTTGTAGGAGGGAGGAAACACAGAGGCCGGCAGTTCGTTCCACAGCCGAGCTGTTGAACTTAAGAACGAATCGTAGAAGCGACCCGTTCTCATGTGACAAGTGTCAACTGTGTACAAATATTGGGCACGCGTTTGGCGTGTATCCCGACTACGCACCGGTGCCGAAGGGATCAATGACGCTAGTATATCAAAACACACAAGTAATATAACCGTATCTAATAAACAAATTAAATTCACACCATGGATCACCCTGGGGCTAGTTAAATCGATTCACAGAAGAAATCATCTTCATGAAAAGGCAAAAACATATCCTGAGAATTTGGTATTACAATGTTATTATAAAAAGTATAGGAATTTGTGTAAGAAATTAATTACATCGGCGAAAGAAAATTATTATAAAAAACTCATTTACGATAACAACTGCAATCCAAAACGTTTTTGGGATACCTTTCGCAACATAACCAAATCCAAAATCAATAAATCTTCTGAAATAAAATCGCTATACATTAACACATCAAACTCTGAAGTCCCCAAAGATATGGCAAACTTTGCAAACAGTTACTTTTCATCTGTGGGTGACACACTTGCGAAAAAAATTCTCGATAAGTGTAAGAAATCAGAAACCGCTCTCGCCAATTTAACTATCCCTAGGATCGGTCACAAAATAGACTCAATCACAACTTCAACTAACGAAGTCATGAAGATAATTGACGACCTTAAGTCATCAAAAGCATGTGGTCCCGATAAGATTTCATCAAATCTTCTAAAAATCATTAAAGTATACATAGCCATACCGATTGCTTTCATTGCGAATCTTAGCTTTAAATCAGGGAAATTCCCTAACCATTTAAAGAAGTCAATCGTCATTTTACTGCATAAAAGTGGGGACAAATCACTGATACATAATTACCGGCCTGTTTCCTTGCTCAACTCTTGTCTCTAAAATTATGGAGAAAATTGTAAAGAACCGTCTCATCCATTATCTCGAAAATAACAACATCCTTTCTAGTAGACAATTCGGCTTTCGCAAAGGTTTAAGCACTGAAAACGCCATCGCTAATTTGACAAAAATCATCTCTAATAATCTAGATAATGGTAGTAAATGCATTGCACTTTTTTTAGATCTAGCTAAAGCGTTCGATACTATCTCGCACAAAATTCTGCTGAATAAACTACAGCGAATTGGGATACAGGGTCAAATTTTCAAGTGGTTGGTTAGTTACCTATAAAACAGGAGCCAAAGAGTGGATATTAACGGTACTCTAAGTGATCCAGCCAATATTAAATATGGCGTACCGCAAGGAAGTACACTAGGTCCCATATTGTTTAATGTTTATATAAATGACTTATGTAATACTTCATTTGCAGACCACATTATTACATTTACTGACGATACAGTACTTTTATTCGAAGGCAAAACCTGGAATGAGTCTTGCAGTAAAGCTGAATTTGGCATAAACAAAGTTAAACAGTGGCTAGATAGTAATCTCCTCACTCTAAACTCGGATAAAACGAAATTCATCTGCTTCAGTTCAACTCAAGCGGGTCAACCACAAGAAATTATTAACATTAGAATACACCATTGTTACGACATTATTACATGTAAATGCAATACCCTAGAATGTGTGGACAATATAAGATACCTAGGAATTATCATTGATAAATTTCTGAGATGGGACAAACACATAGCCTTTACTTCCACAAAGGTCAGGAAACTTACACATCTGTTTATAGCAATAAGAAATATTCTATGTCTAAATGATTTGAAACGTATTTACTTTGCAATGTGCAATTCCATATTAGACTATGCTTCCTTAGGTTGGGGAGGTTGTGCTAAAACCATACTCGATCCCTTAGCTAAATCCCAGAAATCGCTTATAAGAGTCATACTGAAAAAACCTTTCAGGTACCCCAGCGATTCATTGTTCGCAGAGTTTCGTGTTCTTGATGTAAGACAATTATACATGAGGAAAATCATATTACATACTCAAAAACAGAGGCACTACTTAGCTTCCGTAAACCACTGTCATAATACACGACATGCAAAAAAAAAACCAACAGTTCCGCCCACCACTTCCTCATCTTTAGCACAGAGACAATTCTCATACTTAGGCCCTAAACTGCTCAATCTCATACCTGATGCATGGAAGGCAAAGAGTACTAATATTCTGCGTATGCAGGTAAACAATTGGCTTCTGGTCTTGGGGAGAGCTGAATGCGAGAATATGCTAAAAAACAGTAATTGAATTGTATATTTTGTTTTTCTTTACATTCTTCTTTACATTTTAATTTATATTGGTATTATATTAGCATTACAGGAACTGTATTTTTACATAAAGAAAGTTCGAAAATTGCTCAATTCTTCGTGATATTTTTCCTTAAAGGAAAAGTTCCTTCTTTACTTTCATTTTTTATTTTTTTTTTATTTTTTATTTTTCATTTCCTTGTTTTATCTATTAATATTTCTTTAGTTTATTATATCAGCTAAACAATAGTAAAAAAAAAAAAAAAAAATGTCGTGGTATAACTGAAAGTATACTAGATTATGAACATACATTTGTATTACTTTACCAACAGAATTTCTTCAATTCAGTTTCATTTTCAAATTCATTTTCTTGTTTTAATCTATTAATATTTCTTTAGTTTATTATGTCAGCTAAACAATAGTAAATTATGTCATGGTATAACTGAAAATATTCTAGAATATGAATACACATATGTATTATTTTAACAACAGAATAGTCAACACTATAATTTACTATAATTTACATGTAAAAACATTATCATATTAGAATGTCTTAAAACGGGCAATCGCCTAGTTGGACATTTTAAGTTCATTAATTGTATTTTGTAATATTTACAAACAAACAAACAATAAACAATAAACAATTAATTTTATGTTCGAAAAATGCTTTTTTTCTCTTTTCATAGAAGAGGTTACTAAATTTCTTAATTGTTTATAATATATGTAGTGCGACTCTAATTTTGATTTTAAATACCTGGCAAACGCGCGATCTCGAATTTTTATCATGTATTTAATGACATCCGTTATCCAAGGTTTGTGTTTGTCTTTAATAGTTATAGTCTGTTTTGGAGCATGCGTGTCATAAAAGTTCAAAACATATGCATTGAAATGTGTAACCATACTATCAACGTCATCCAAAGCGTTTATGAGTTGCCATGGCCCATTAGCCAGATCTGAGTTTAACTCATTCATGTCTATATCTTTAATATTTCTATATGTTATTGTTTTGGGGATATATTTTGGTTTGTGAAATTTTAAGACGCATACAACCAAACCATGGTCGCTGATAGATTTATAATGGTAAATTTGAGTATGTTCAACTACTTCAGGTTTATTAGTGAATACCACATCTATAAGTGTCGAGGAAGTAACTGTTACTCTTGTTGGTTCGTTTACAGTTGGCGACATATTAAATACTTGCAGTGCGTCTATTAACTTCTCGGCGTCTGGTTCTTCTTTATTATTTATGTTTATATTTAAATCACCAATATTTATATATTGGTGATTATTTATATTATTATTCATTGTTTATATTTAAATCACATATCTTGGTATCCCTAAGCGACTGGGCGAAATCTTGAATGTGTCGTACTGGGTACCAGTCAGGTATAGTTCTGGCGTTCAATCTGCGGTAATCACCGCATGGTCGCCATTGGTCGTCCTTCTTAGGGACCATTTGAAGTGGGGATGCCCAACAGCTCTCAGAATGCCAGGCAATTCCTAATCGGACAATGGTCTCAAACTCCTTCTTGGCCCGTTTAAGCTTGTCAGGGGCGAGGCGGCGGGGACGTTCTGCGACTGGAGGACCTAGAGTAGTCCTAATGTGATGAAGGGTAGTATGGCGAACTTCCTTCATTGCGCCGTCAGGGCACGTAAGGTCCGGATATTGTTGCAACAGTTTGTGGTAGGGGGATGTCCCTGTGACAGTCTTAATGGAAGCGGTCATGTTGTTACTACGCCTGCCTGTAGTTGTCAGGTTCGTCACCTGATCCAGCAATTGCCCGTTATGGACATCAACTAGGAGCTCGAATCGTGCCAAGAAATCCGCTCCTATGATGGGCCTGGAGACGTCAGCAATGAGGAAACTCCAAGTAAAATCACGACGCAGGCCTAGGTCCAGGTTGAGCGTCAGGCTTCCATACGTCGCGATGGTGCTTCCGTTTGCGGCCGCCAATTCGTAGGACTGCTTGGCCGGACGGCCTTGGACTAGGCGTCGTGAGAAAAAACACAGAGGTCCGCGCCGGTGTCCACGAGAAACTGGATGCGAGTTACCAGGTCCGTTACAAAAAGGCGACTTAATTGCGCCGGGCTGCTGGTGCTGGTCGCCATCAGTGTGAGCGGGGCATCTCCTTGCTCAACGTTGCAGGGTTTTGTGCAGGAGCGCGCCTTGGTACCGAAAGTGGGATGACCCCTGGAATGACTGCGCGAGTGATGGTTCTGCCGACAAGGACTGGTACTCCTGGGTGGGCGTTCCTGGGCGCGCAGTGTTGTTAACTCCCGTCGTAGGGTGGTTATTTCTTCTTGGAGATGTAGCACCATTTTCTCCATCATATTAAGCACACAACCTTCGTAACTCGTTATTGATGTTGTCGTAGCGCCGGGCGGGAGAGACATTTTTTTTTAAATTACTGTAGTACACGATAACACTTAAAAATATTTAAACTCTCGTCGTAGGTCACCACTGTAGTTATCTTGGTGTACAAATAAAAGATCTTCCCAACTCAGGTACAGCGTTTATTGATAAATTTAAAATTGATTTTACAGTAGCAATATTACACGTTTATTATTCACAATACTATGGAATGCAGACGAAACTGGGTCAAATTTCCGTAGCGCGGTTGTACGTAGCCGGCGGTGACAAAGACTGAATACTGGCTGATCGCTGCGTCGGGCTTATTTATACTGTACTGCCGGCGACGGTAGTAGATAGGTGATATTGCAACTAAATCCGAGACACTCGCACAGTCTGGGTGTTTCGGGAATCTTCGGCAGCGCGGCAATTATGCATAGGCGGTAGACTCGAACCTTCTGGCGAGTTGTCGTAATGTGCCAGACCGACTTGCGATCGTATTGTCGCCGGTAGGCGAGTAGATACTTGAAGCAGGTAGGTTGCTTTGTTTTGTTTACGATTTCGGCTGCAAGTACGTAACTCGGGAGTAGGTACTAAGTAGGTCGAGCGGTTTATTATTAATTAGACAATACTGGATTGTTATCTCGACGCTACAATATAATCCCACCATCCTCCCTTAAACATCACCATTAATAACAACTTCCTAAACATTTACTCTAATAGTGTTCCTAAATCTTCACACAATTTTGCAAGGGCAGATTATCCAATGATAACAAAATACTTAGAAAGTACAGACTGGTCCTTTTTAGACAAAAAAACAAATGTTAACCAAAATCTTGAATCTTTTTACTCCATCATCAACACGGCTATTGAAAAATATGTTCCGTTAATTCAATTCAAACCATCAAAGTTCCCCAAATGGTTTAATAATGACTTAAAACACTTAATAATTAACAAAAAAATCTGGCACAAAAATTTCAAAGAGAGCAACTCTATCTCAGACCACAAAATATTTCATAAATATAGAACTGACTGTAAAAAGCTCTCCAAAAAATTATATCAAACATACATACTCAACACAGAAACGTATATTCCTTCAAATATCAAAAACTTTTTTACACATGTAAACTCACTAAGAAAAAACAAACCTAGCCTACCAACATACATGTATTTCGTAGGGAAAAGTAGTAGTGATACTAATGACATCGTTAATTTGTTTGCCGACTTCTTCAAAAATGTTTACGATAATGATATCCCAAATGTTCAATTTCCACCCTTTCATCCAAAGAAATCGGTCCACATTCCCGCTTTACATATAAATGTTCCTGATGTTATACGCAGAATAAAAACACTCGACTTAAAGAAAAAAGCGGGTCCTGACAAAATTAGTCCTGCCTTTCTAATTAACTGTGCATCAATAATAGCCAATCCACTATGTCATATATTTAACCAATCATTAAATTCTGGCTGCTTCCCCGACCTATGGAAAAATTGCTATCTAACACCTGTATTTAAAAAAGGCGATATTCATGATGTCACTAATTACCGACCCATTTGCATGCTCTCAACTATCCCCAAACTGTTTGAAAAACTTATCCTCGATAAAATCTCTATACATATTAACAACATCATTGTAACTAATCAACATGGATTTATGCCAGGCAGATCCACACTAACAAATCTCTCCTTATATGAATATTTTATAGCATGTTCACTCGAAAACAAAACCCAAGTCGACTCAATATATACAGACTTTGTAAAAGCGTTTGACAAAGTTAACCACAAAATTCTTCTCAATAAACTTAGTCATATCGGAATTGAGGGTAAACTATTGGAATGGTTAAATAGCTACTTAACAAATAGAACTCTTCAAGTAAAAAATAATTCGAACCTATCACACAAATTCATAGCTACTAGCGGTGTACCCCAAGGGTCACATTTAGGCCCAATACTGTTTCTCCTTTTCATAAATGATATTGTTACTGTATTTGATAAAAATGTTGAAGTGCTACTTTTTGCCGATGACCTTAAACTATTTAAAATTACAAAAACAATAAATGACTGTATTCACAATCAAATAAATTTAAATAAACTTCAAGATTGGTGCAAAACTAACAAACTTTTTCTCAATATTAGTAAATGCCACATTATAAGATTTTTCAGAACAAAACAACCCCTTAACTATCAATACAAAATTAACAATGTTTCTCTCGCCTCTGTAAGCGAAATTAACGATCTCGGCATTATTTTCGATTCAAAATTTAACTTTCTTTCACATGTAGAAACAGTCACCAACAAAGGATTAAAAATGCTCGGCTTCATTCTCCGAAACGGCAGAGACTTTAAACATATTTCAACACTAAAAATCTTATATTCCTCACTTGTTCGAAGTCAAATCGAATATAATTCTACTTTAAAACACCTATTTGGTGTCCTTACTTTAAAATCCACTCCGATTCTATTGAAAAAATTCAGCATAAATTCCTAAGATACATTAACTATAAACTCGGTCTACCGAATGAATCAATAAATTACAATCACTTGATGAAAGAATTAAACTTACTTAAACTCTCAGATAGAAGACTTATTTCCGATTTGACTTTTATTTTTAAAATTGTGAATGGTATTATAGACAGCACTGATATATTAAGCCTAATTACCTTCCATATACCCACTAGAACCACTCGATCCAAAATTCTTTTTAATTTCAATAACAATATCAGGACTGCGTCATTTAGAAACTCGCTTATACCTAGATTGCATGCAGTTGGCAATGCTTTCTCAGAAGTAGTATATGTGTTCAACTGCACGGAATATAGTTATAAGAAGGCTATAATAACACACCTCTGTCGTAATTATCAATGTTATTAGGCATAATACCATTCTATTCATAAGTTATCACAGTATCTAATCTATGCACCTACATCAGATATCAGACAGAAGAGTGTTATCTAATAATTTTACATACTTAATCAAAACTATAATTTTTCCCAAAATTGTTATGAGATGTCTTACTGACAGCCCTGATTCAATAGAGCTAACTCTTAGTACTCAGCAAATTCAACCAAATTCAATATTGAAGGTAACAATAACCTCAATACTAAACTACTGTACGGATTGAAAATAAAAATGCTAATGTACCTATGTATACCAGATGTTATTTTTGTTTAATTTTCAACATAATTTCTCAGTAATTATTCTGTTTAACATAATACTGTTTCGCTCCTGTGTACCACTGTAAACATAAATCATGTATATTGAAAAAGCCTTTTACGGCGTCTAAATAAATAAATAAATAAATACTATTTTTGTTGTTTGTTTTTGGGGTGTTATGCCGTGTTGCGCTAACTCCTTCACTCCTTCACACATCTTCGGATCTACCGGATCTGCCCTGATGATGGACACTGCAACGCTGTCCGAAACGTCGGCTAAAGAAGGAGTTAGCGCAACACGGCATAACACCCCAAAAACAAACAACAAAAATGCTTTTGGCCGTGAGAATCTAAAAACTTACCCAAATAAATACTATTTAGATATTCGAGATTATGGCGAGCCACAAAGATTTTGATCTATGTTTAAACGACTGTAGATGTTATGGAGACATTGTTAATTTAATTTAATTTATTAATTTCAACGCCCTGGTGGTCTTTTACATAACAAGTTTTTTACATAACACGCTTTTACATAACATAACATACAGAAACATTTTTAAATGGAAAAAGACAGACTATAAAAATAAAAATAAAAGTAACCGTAATATGTAAGGTAGGTAGGTGAATAGATAAGTTAAGGTAGAGTTAATTCATTGTAATAAAAGAGAAATAAACTAGTAGGTATGTTAACAATTACAAAATTACATGTGAATGACTAAATATGATACATGACAAAATTTATTTATTTGTTTGTTCACGCCTTGACGGCTTTTACATGCGAGGTAAATCATAAAGGAGCATTATAACAAGTATATAGCATCATAAGAAGTATAACATAGTAAATAAAATAATAAGCTGAGCATGAAAGACATAAGTAGGCACAACACAGGTAGGTATTAGTATACGATAAGTAAATTGTATATTGTATAAAGGAGTTCAACCAGCAAATACTTATTTGGGCTTAGGCTAAAGTACATTCAGCAATTATAATTGTCACAATATTACACCAAACATACTCGAAGCATACCGGTTGGCAGTGGTGTAAAACATTTTCTAGCGATTTATAAAATAGTTAAATAAAAAAATGAAATAAAAAAATAATAAATAGAAAATATAAGTAATGTGAATATACCTATACGATTTTCACAAATGTTTTTACATGCTAATTACCTAGCATATTTATTTATTTATTTAAACGCCCATAGGGCTTTTACAGATAATAATTTACATCTTTATTTATTTATTATTTATGCAAATGATAAAAAAATATACTTAGTTATTAAATCAATCAACGACTGCATTAATCTTCAAGAGGACCTCAATCGTCTTTTTGTCTATTGCGAATTGAAAAAACTTGTTATTAACATCGCAAAATGCAATAAATTAACATTTACACGTAATAAAAAGAAAATATCCTTTGTATACACACTAAACGGCACACACATCAATGACGTAAAATATATTAGGGAGCTTGGGGTAACACTGGATGTTAAATTAAACTTTATCCAACTCACTGATGACATCATTAACAAAGCCAATAAAATGCTGGGATTTATAATTCGCATAGCAAAACCCTTCCACAACATAAACACTGTATATTCCCTTTACACCTCATATATTCGCCCGCACCTGGAACACTGTACACCGATCTGGACTCCTTTATACCAAGCCCATATCGAAAGAAGAGAAAGAATAAAAAAAAAATGTTTTAAACACATAAATTATAAACTAAACTTACACTTCTCAAATTATACCGAATCCATTATATTTCATAATTTTAACTCCATCCAAACACGACATCTAATTTTTGATCAAATCTTATTGTTTAGAATCCTAAATATTGGTCTGGACTCACCAGAACTTACCATTTTAATAAATCTTCATATTCCGTCTAGATCAACCCGACAATCTGATTTTTTTTATCTACCCTCGTGTAGAACAAACATTCGAAAAAATTCCCCAATTCCTCGTTTATGTGCACAATATAATACAAAATTTTACAGCATTGACATTTTTTAAATAACGTAAAGAAATATCGATATAAAGTAATGCGTACGACCGATTTTTAATATGGGAGTATGGAATGTATCGGGAGCATCTCCTATCCTCTTCCTATTTTCATCTTCCTCTCCCCTTCCTTTAACACCAAATTAATTTTAAGATATTAAAACTTCATTTCCAATTAACTTTAGCATAAGAAACTTTTGTGGCTTGACTTTAGTTAACTTGTATATTTATATCTATCATTGTATATTATGTAAAAGCTGTTTTTTTCTTACAAAATAAATAATAACTCAACCTGACCTTACCTAACTTATACTAATCTAAACTAACTCAACCCAACTAAACCTAACCTAATCTAACCTTAAAAGCCCGTTTATAATAGGAATAAGCGGTAAGAATAAGCCGTAAAGCCCTAGGCCGTAGAAGTTGGAATATAGGAAACCTGTGTATCCGCTTATAATAGATGGCAATAAACTCTTATTTTTTTCCATAACCGAAAAGATGGTCCAACTTTATTTTTTACGGTTACGGATTACAGAAAGCTGAGATATATACCGAGAATATGTATTTTCAATTGATACTCTATGGTATCTACTATTTGACAAGAGTGGTTTATTTATGTAGTTGACAATCGAACAATAATTTTGTGAACAAGTATTTACGCGGAGTTAATAGATTCTTCCTTTCATTATTAATGGGACGCACACTCCAACGTCGTTTTTTCCTTATTTTTTTCGTCAACTGTGTGTCTCCTATTGCAGCGTATGCTAGCCCCAGAATTGACAAAAACATTCCACATGCAACAATATCTGATGTATCCATCATTTCAATATTTATTTATATAAAACAATATGACTTTTATAAGATGGAGGAAGAATATACTCTCGGTTGACAGTTGACATAGACAAGTGACAGCGGCATAGTCACTTCTATGGACGTATTCTATTCTATTCCTATTTCAATTATAAACGACGATCTAAAATATTACGGATTACGGATTACGGCACCGGCCTATTCTTACCGCTTATTCCTATTCCAAACGGGCCTTTAATAACCCAACATAACCTATCTTATCCTTTCTTAGTATTTGCATAGAGTTAATGGTAAAAATTCTAGCCACTGGTTTCAGGAATACCAACAAAAGAAAATGTCATCAACAGAAATTATTCCGGCTGTGTTCCCATACAACGAAAGCGAATGATCATTTCACGTAATTAAAAATTTTTATTTGGCTAGAACACTCCTCTAGGGTGAAAAGCCATTAAATTTAAAAAAATATATATATATATATATAGGAAGCAGCTTATTTAAAAACCAAAAAAGTAAGAATATTAATAAACTGTCAACTAATGGTGAAATACTTGAAACAAAAAACGATACACACAAAATGGCTAATTATATTAATTCTCATTTTTCCAACGTAGGCTCAAATCTAGCAAACAAAATCCTTATCAATAACCACATTACAGTACAACTATCATTCAATCACACCCCTACCAAACAACCAATTCACTCGTTTAATATAATATAAACTTAACAAAACATAAATTTCTGAACTTATATTATCTCTCAAACCACATTGCGCTCCGGGCCCTGATAAAATCTCAAACCAAATATTGATTAATCTGCATGAATATATTACCACACCTCTACTACATATATTCAATCAAAGTTTTAGACAAGGTATTGTTCCGGACAAACTAAAAATTGCCATTATAACGCCAATCCACAAATCTGGGGACAAAACTCTAATTGCTAACTACAGACCTATCTCACTTTTAAATTCACTATCGAAAGTTCTGGAAAAAGCAATGAAAAAAAGACAATAATTAATCTACCTTGATAAACATAACTTACTGTTAGATTGTCAATTCGGTTTTCGAGCTAAAATGAGTACGGAACAGGCTATCTATGAATTAACTAATTACATTGTTAAAAACACAGATGAAGGATCCAAGGTGATCGGAGTCTTTCTATATCTTGCTAAGGCTTTTGATACTATCTCTCATGACATTCTGTACGAGAAACTAAAAAAAATTGGTATCAACGGACCGCCCCTCGACTGGTTCATTAGCTATACTAAAAACAGAAAACAAATAGTAGAACTGAATAAATGCTACAGTAATCCGGAAGAAATCAAGTATGTTGTCCCTCAAGGTAGCGTCCTTGGTCCCCTTCTATTTCTAATTTACATAAACGAACTTACTGAGATTAAAATGGCATCTATCGACTACAAGATAATCAGTTACGCAGATGATACGGTAATTTTAGTCAAAGGACCAAGTTGGGAAAAGGCCTTCAAAAATGCGGAAACCGGTATGTCAGAAATACAAAATTGGCTCGACGAAAACTTACTTACCTTAAACATCTCCAAAACAAAATACCTAACTTTTAGCTAAACCATCACTGGGCAACCAAAAACCCTTCCGCCTTTATACCTACACCCATATACTCCCTCAAAATCCTCATACCCCCTCTGCGAAAAAATAGAACATACTGACAACATCAAGTATCTAGGCTTAACAGTGGACAATAAATTAAATTGGGAACTTCACATTAACTCCCTCATAAAGAAAATCCGAAAACTATCATTTATTTTTAAAACTATAAGAAATATCATGTCACAAAAACAATTAAAAAATGTTTACTTCGCCCTATGTCAAAGCCTTTTAACGTACGGTTTATCAGCCTGGGGGGGAGCCGCTGACAAGTTTTATAAGCCCCTCAACACAACGCATAAAACACTAATTAGGATTATGTTCAAAAAACCTTATATGCATCCAACGGAAAATCTCCTAATTACAAATAATATACTAGATATTAGGAAA
Source organism: Hesperophylax magnus (assembly GCA_026573805.1). Classification (NCBI taxonomy): domain Eukaryota; kingdom Metazoa; phylum Arthropoda; class Insecta; order Trichoptera; family Limnephilidae; genus Hesperophylax; species Hesperophylax magnus. Next base: position 1,775,140 of record JAIUSX010000202.1, on the reverse strand, counting down.
CTATTCACTAAAAAGATTATTCAAATAAACTGCATAAAATCCTCACCATGCCACGTAACTCACCCACATAACACAAGGGCAAAATCACAGAATCAACTTCAAGTACCAAAAATTAATTCAACCTTTGCCAAAAAGCACGAATCCTTCCTAGCACCTTACATCTTCAACACCTTCCTAAAAGAAACCACTAACTGCAACACTCATAAACACCCAAACAGTTTACTTAAACATTTCAACACGTGGTTACTACATAAAAAAATTCAGCAAATTTCAAGCAATCCCTTCTTAGTCTAATTCTCATTCCTTATTTACAAACATGTGTTATTTACATTTATAGTGATTTACTCTTTCTTCTTAAAACTGTTTATGTTTTACGCATGCCTAGTTTATCAAAACCTAATTCTGTTGTTTAAAACTATTCTTTTATGTTATTATTATGAGATTTAGATCTAGATTTTGTAAACTTAAAGTTCCTACGAAACTCCTGTTTTCTTTTTTTTTAAAACTATATATGAATGTAACTATATATGGAATGCTCCATGTATATATTGATATATGTATATATTTGTATAAATGTATGTATATGTGTAAACAAATATATGTACCCGCCTCAGAACAGAAACCTTCTAGTGAGGCGGGTTACTTTCACATTTGTTATTTTAAACATGTAATTGCAATAAACGCCCGGGTTTCCGGCAATTAAAAAAAAATATATATTTTTTTTTTCCCAAATGCAATCAATTTCCTTTTAAAGTAATTAAGGTAAATCAAAAGGTTATATTTAAAAATATTTCGTATTATCCGCGGCCAGAAATTCAAAATAATTACATAAATTTGCATTTGATTTAAATAATCATTTACAAAATGTGTGTATTTCCGATATTCTTTTGAAAGCGGATAAGATAATACCAGTTTATATTTTGAGAAAGATATTATTATGAGTTCTTTGTTGAGTTATCCCACGATTTATGGCGATTCTCTCAATTTTCAGTTATTTGTGAAAAATTCAAATAAGTATTCAAATTATTTATAGAAAAGAAAAAATAATTACTTATTCAAAACTGAAAATCGTTCTATACTTAGGACGGGTTGTTTCGGAGTATTTGAACAATTCATCAAATTTCATCGTTCATTTCTGGGATCTGTGAAAGTCCAATTAAAGTTCTGTTATTATATCATTATAGGCTAGTTGCTTGACAAAACTGAAATAAAAACAGAACTTGAAAAGATCTTTCACAGAACTTGAAAATTAACGTTGAAATTTGATGAATTGTTCAAATACTCCGAAACAACCCGTCCTTAAATATATATTTGCATGTCCTTAATTAAACATTTCAGTTGCCGAACACCAACATAACCACCAAGGAAAATGTTTCTTTGGTAAATCACCAGCTGAAGGCGATCCAATACCAAGTAATGCAAAATCAGATGTTTTTGGTTTGAAAATTTTATTGCTTAGAAATACTACACATGCTTTAATTAAATACTGCAAGTAGAACACATCTTGGCCTTTGAAATAATCGATCATTTTTTTGATAAGACCTTTTATAAGCCTAGAAAAAAATAAAGTATCAGGCCTAAAAAAAAACTGTCTAGTGCAAAATATCCCATTTACAAACCCATTTTCGTATATTTTTTATTGTATAAGGTGGGAAATTAATTTTTTTATTTGATAATCGAAGGAAATTTTCATATATGTACCAGAACTTCACAAAATAAAACAAAATATGCATTTTCGCGTTGTTTATTTTTACACGAATATTGATCGATTTTCGGGGAGGTAAACATTGAATTTGCCATTGTGAAATAAACTCTATGCCGTCTACGTAAGGGTTACACGCTTTTGTATTCAGTTAACGCCCAGCGCTGGCGCTATGAAGACGTTCTTTATATTAGTGACGCTCTGTTCTCTAAAATTTTTCAACTAAAATCAGTTTACGTGTAATCGTTTTTTTTTAAATTCCTAGTTTTGTACAATGGGGAGGAAAGATATTAAAAAACTGGGTACGCTCAGTGGCCTAAAAAGAAATAAAAAACATGCTGGAATGTTTGGGTGAGTTCAAATATTTTTTTTCATAATTATACCTAGAAACAATAACGCAAGAAATATTTGTTTATTTTACGTTATGTTTACAAATCAAACATAAAGAATAATAACAAATATACATTGCAAAATGAACGCACGATAAAATAAGTTACAATCATTATTTAAATATACAAAAAAATTATTATAAATCGGTCATCATCGATTATCGAACACGATTAGACTATTAGGTAAGATATACTCATGGAATAGGAATTAATTGTTATTTTTTCAATGTATGCAATGTCTTTTGTAATGTAATGTATCTAAATTTTTTTTACAGTCCTCTACGTAATCTTTCCGTAAACAAACAATTAAAAAATACTGCTGTTTCCGAGGGTTTTTTATCTGTCAATGAAAATGTACAAGTAAGTATTTTTTTACACCTAATTCCTAACTATAATTAGGTATAGTAATTTATTTAATTTAGTCGATTTATATGATAATACAATTTGAAAAACAACCATGCAATAATTTCTTTGCCAAAAATATGTAAATAACGCAGCTGAACAAAACAACGAGTAAAGAGTGTAGAGTGTAAAACCAATTTCAAATTTCGCGCGCTTTTTCGTACCAAAGCGACGCACAGTGGTAAAATTTAACGAAATTTGGGACGTATTTGGTATTAAAGGTTCCAAGCGTTAAGTTTATTACTAGAATTGTTATAAAGTGGTCATTTATTGTCAATTTACGCATTACAGATTGCTTGTGTTTTATTGGGTAGTTAAGTTAAAAAGAAAACATTTTTATTGTAATTAGTTTTTTTTTAGTTTAACATATTTATGTTTTTATATAAAATAAATATATTTTAAAATAATAAAAAAAAAAATATGTTTATTACTAGGATTGTTATAAAGTGGTCAGTTATTGTCAGTTCACGCATTACAGATTGCTTGTGTTTTATATGTTTATTATAAAGTGGTCAGTTATTGTCAAATCACGCATTACAGATTGCTTGTGTTTTATGTTTTATTCTAAATGGTCAATGCAGGTTTTGGAATTGTTCATTTTTCGAGTGAGTTCATTTATAAGGCTTAAAAAAAGACCATGATAGTCCTTAGATATTTTTTTAGGGATCACAATTATCCAGAATAATTATTTAAATCTCCAATAAGACAAACTTTTGATCGATAGATTGATACCGTAGTTGATTCGTTTCCAAATAAAATTTTGAGACAATTGGCATTTATTATTGCGATTTACTTCACCTCGGCTTTTATTTCATTTTTATGTTTATAATTTGTCTTTGCGTAGCATTTGGTTTATTTTAAATCAAATTTGAGTAAGTACTTCATCCAACAAATTTCTAGACGTGGAGATTTTTAGTTTATTAAGTTAAAACACGGCTTCGCTACATTCCGTCCATTATTTAACTGTTAACAAAATGTTTGCTTTAATGAACACTTCTCCTCCAACCAAAGCGAATGATTATAATTCTGTATTGAAAAAAATTACCGTGATGTTATTGGAATGTTATTCCTATTATGTTGGTATAGATAACCTACCTTATATATTTGGACCCACCTAAAAATTTACTTAATAAAAAATGATTTAAAAATTGTTGCATAATTTTATTACTCAACCTGTAGAAATTTTAAGTAATATTCTTTCTTCAAGACCCGCATTAATTAAACCCTTCCTTCAACCTCTTCCTTAATCCGCCCCGCAACCCTGCCCAACCAGTGGCGATATAAATATATTTATATATATATATTTATCTCTACAGACAGAGGCGCTCTTGTGAGAAGTCACATAAAAAAACGAAGAGTTAAAAAACAGTTTTTGTGCCTCCTATAAAATTTGATAAATGGAAGAGTTGTGCATTATGCCAATATTATATTATACCGGATTTTTGACAAATTTTACCAGTGTGCGTTTATGGGCGTAATTGGGCAGTGGCGTTCGGCTTTCTCTGATTGGTTCTCAAGTTTCCTTTAACTTACACCAATAGGCCGCGCCCCTTCCAAATTCGAAGGCCACCTGGAATATCACATCGCCTGAAGGATTAATGATAAAATTTGTTATACGTAAGATTTGTAACAAGGTGTGTGCATCACTTTACTTACATCGCATCTATGGTCTTGGATTGTGGGACCTTTAAGTACCTACACATTGTCATTTTGCTATTGGTCAAATTGACAGCCCTGCAATTTTGACTTGGAGAGTTTCCAAGCCTGAGAGAGATAGAATCTGTGATTTGCATTGGAAGCAGTGGCCCAGGGGCGTACAACTCCCGTCTGACCTTGTAACCCTGATGGGAGGAGTTATTCAATACCCAAATTCTTATAGACAAAGCTGTTGTGGCTGAAAGCTCAGATCTCATTGGCTCAGAGCAAAAATTGTAGGTTGATCTCTCGCTCTCTACCATAGCGACTTGTGTAACAGAAAGAGAAGCTAATCATGTGTTATGCTGCGATAAAAATTAACGGTAATTTCCAAGACGCCATTTCGAAAGTTAGTCAGTTGAAGTATTTAGCGTAAATATTTTGAATTTTGAAAATCGTCTTGGTCTAACCCATCTAAAAATAATGTTGCGTGCTAGAATTCTTCAAGGTGATAAATTAATGCCTTGTTGTGTTTAAGGTTGCTCAAACGGATTTGATAATCCGGTGCTAGCAAGAAGCAGCAAGAAATACGTTTGTTTGTGAGTGTCATTTCAAATTGAAAGCACAAATACGGTACTTTTGGGATTAAAAAAGAATGCTTGGCAACCCTTAATCATCCAGTCATCATATAATATCCTGTCTATGTCCACCAACTGAAAGAAGGACCCAAACCCGTTGTTAAATACTAACTAACAAACTAACCTCTCGTTCTTTGATACAATATTCCTGATTCCTGAATGTACTTCATTGGCTAATAATTTAATTAATTTTTCCTTTTCAGACCTATCCGTATTCCGACGCGATACTATACCACGTATTAGGATGCTAAAACTGCTAAAAAAGCCACGATTACATCAAACAAGGTCATTTAAACCTCTCCAGAATTGCATCATGTAAGTATTCAGATTTAACCAGCATTTTCCATGATGTTTGCTGACGACAAAGCTGTGGAAATTATATGAAACCCTTGCAGGAGAATTTGAATAACTTCTAGTGCTGTGGAAATAATAATTAACACTTAAATTTGTTGAATATGTATTTTGTGTATATATTCTTGTATTTTTGTGCAAGGTCAAATTAAATCCTATTAAGTTGTTGCAGTAAGACTGGATTCGATTCCTAGTTGAGACTGTTACTTTTTATTTTTCTGTGTCTTGTTCTGTTTCATGTTTTGTTTAGATATATTAGTATTATCTTCTACTTCAATGATAAATCAATGCTCAATACATCGGTTGTACTGACCCTGTTTTGTATTACTGTCCATTGTCTTTTTGAAAATAAAAAAGTATTTTTATGTGTGCATAGCTGTGGGTTTTTTTTATTTTCCTTTTCCTGCATTCCAATATTTTTATTAATATAATTTTTTTGGGCCAGTGAATGAACGATGTTCGCTGGGTGCAGTTATATTGTCTATGTTTACACTTTTTTAAATGGCCTTGAGATTTATTTATGGTCCACAATATATTTACCTGTCTGGACCAAACGACCGTTTTATCTAAGGTCGTCTGTGGTTAAGGGGGTGACAAAATGGGGCCATACAAAAAGCCCGAAGATATCGATCTAGAGAGTGGTTTATTTATGCAGTGGCCATTCTTTGATCACCAGCCCAGTTCAGCGGGCATTCCTCTTGGCTGAGGTTCTACGAACACATTCGCCAATTTTTGTGAGCATCAGCTTTGCATATGGAGCATTAACCATTTGATTGGTGGAATCAGATGGCATCTGCCGATCCTGATTGGTTAAGAGTGACCCTTTTGGAGACCAGCAGCGTGAGGCTGTTTTGCATTGGACTAAGACATTATTTTTTGGATAAATTATAAACTGGGACAGTTGCTGTGAAGAGCCGGAATCTACTACTTCGCATCAAGAACGAACTGGTATCACACCTTCATTTTACCTATGCAAGCCCTTTGCCAGACAGATTTAATAGTAGGATGCGAGTTAATTTATTTTTTATTATGTCTTTTTTGTAGTAATACATTTTAGTATTCTTAAATTTTTATTTTTATTTCTAGATAAAAAAAATACCCATCCTTACTTTTATTTGTTGCCACTTAATCCGACGGTAACAAATTCTAATATTGAACACTGTCAAGAAATATGTTTGAGATATCTGTAACAAAAAAACTGTTTCCCCTATTTATTTAAAGATTTCCATTATCACTGTTTCTTTTCAGATATATTTGTTTGAGCTTGAAGCTATCGCTACCACAGCAGCGCCATGGATCTACTAAATCCAGAAAATGTTTCCATCAAGACGGAACCAGGGCCCCAGGAAGAAGACGGTGAAATACCGCATACGGATATAGATGTCGACCTCCCAAATGTAAAGAAGGAATGTTTGCAATATGCGGAGAGTATTCCGTCCGCCAGTAAGTCTCATTTCATATGCTAAGAATGAAGGACATAAAATTCGGATGTTCTAAATTCACGACCGTTATGAAATGTCGTGCCGACTGGACTAAGCTTGTTCCTCAAGTTTCACCACATTTTGTGACATGGTTTAAGTAACATGCTCTATTATACATAAATAAATTATAAAAAATATACATATATTCATGGAAGAACACATCATTCCATTGACTAAAAACAAACACACTCCGTACTGAAGATGTTTAAGAACAAATGATTTTTCTTTCTTGAAGAATCAGTCCCTGAAGCGGACATCTTCGTATTTCTTATTTTTGAATTAAATTCTTAAGTGTGTTATGCAATGCCCCCTTATAAGTAGATATATTTAATGGTAAATATTTTCAGGAACCTATTTTTAAATTCACCTATTTTGGAGGTTATACTTATCAATATAATACCAATAAGAGGTGTTATTTTGATATTCAAAGAAAAATGCCATTTTTTTAATATAAATGATCGAATGTTTATTTCATTATAAAGAGAAAGGTAAGCCGTTAATAGTGAAAAATAACATTAGTCAAATGACCACCACGACCTACAGGACCATATCCTTTTGATGAAATTTTCCATAACCAAATCGCAAATTGGCTGCCTTATGTCCTCGATAGCCTCACGAATTCCATCTTTGAAGTCTTGAATCGACGCTGGGCTGTTGGCGTAGACCTTCTCTATCAAGTGGCCGAAAAGGAAGAAGTCGCAAGGTGTGAAATCACAAAATCTCGGTGGCCAATTGTGATCACCTCTTCGAGAGATAACACGGTCCGGAAACTTTTTACGTAAAAGATCAATGGTTTCGTGGCTTGTGTGGCTTGTGTGGCACGTAGCGCTGTCTTATTGAAAGTAAACGTTGTCCAGATCAATACCATCCAATTCCGGCCACAAAGAATCATTAATTTCTTAATTTATATTCAAAATAACACCTCTTATTGGAAAACCCTATATATCAGTCGGCAGAGTAAGATGTATAATTAAAAGGATAACGGTCACAACTAGGAACCCAGAATCTATTGTCGTCCTAGGGGATACGTCATTAGTATAATAAAGTCTTCAAATCGTGTTCTCAATCCTAAATTCAGTGACACTTATCTTTTTATTTGTCTCGATCTTGTTCTGTTTCATGTTTTTATTTTATTTAAATCCTTCTACTAACACAAATACGTTTTGATGTACATCAATTATCGATATAAGTATTGTTGTTTTGTTTATCCAGGTAGCATTAATTTGGAGACAGTTACCATCAAGGCAGATCTTGGACCCCGAGAAGATGAAGGGGGATATCCTTACGTGGAGATCGACATTGACCTGCCGGATATAAAAAAGGAATGCTTAGAACGTTTCGAAAGAATTACCCACACACCAGGTAAAACCGATTATTGAGAACACGTCAAACAATTCGTGCTCTCCAATTTTTTACGTTTATATGAATTCGCTTATGTTTTCTGGTATCACTCTGTTCTCTCCGGTATGGTTTAGATATTTACGTATATTTTATAGGTTGCATAAATGGGCAACCTGTAAAAAAGGCGTTCACCATCAAGGCGGATCTTGTACCCCGAGAATATGAAGGATGATAAATTTGCGTGGCCTTCGCGATGTTAAAAAAAAACTACTCAGAACGCATTGAAAGCATTTCCCAGACTGCAGATCAAACCACGTTTCTTTGTAAGCTTTAATAATTCCAGCTGCTTGTTTTGAAAAACATGTTATTTATTTGATTTTCTTAAAATTACCGGTTTCGCTTAGTACAAGCATTTTCGGTTCCATGATTAATCAATTTAACACACTGACGATTTATCACACATTTTAAAAGTGATATAAAGTCATTAGAAACGATGAAAAAAAAACCAACCTAACCTAACCTACTTAACCTTTCCCTTACTGTGCTAAAAAAATCCACGCGTTCCGGTGCTGTGTAGTCAAACACATCTCAAAATAAGCGATTTAGTTTCGGAAAAATATTAATATTCATAGCTAATCGATTATGTTTATTATGTTTTATATAAAAAGTGATAATAATTGTAATTTAATTTGCTGAAAACATGAAAAAACCATCGGCAGATGCTAAAGAAACGTGCGAGGGGTCCACATCTAACAACGGTTCGCGGCCGACTGGCTAGCGGCTGGCACAAACACAGCTGTGCGGTCGTAGGTATCGATGGAATAAATCAAAATACAACTGCAGACGTGTGGATGTCTCATGTTCCCGCATAGTGAATTAAAGCGGGACATCAATAGCGTGTCATTTATTAACACACTCTTCGCGTAATGGTATCACATGGTTGATTGTATTGGTGTATTTGTTCCCGATTTAAAAAAAAACTCTGATTTTTAATTGAATTTGAAAACTAGGTAAAATATAATTTTTAAATTCAGTGCATAAATGTAAAACGGAGGAATACCTAAAATCTGAACCCAGAACTTATTAGGTTTATAGAGTTATCAAAGTTATTAGAAGCAATGTGTAGTAAATACACACCACAGATCAGGAAAGGTTAGCTTATATCACTTTTAAAATGTGTGTTAAATCGTCAGTGTGTTGATTCATCCCGTCACCATTTTTATTTACATATGTTAAACGAATTTACTAAGCCTTTTTACGCTGTACGTAGGTTATAAGACTTGTTTAGCTTCCTATATACGTATTTTTTTTTCCTAATTTGTCGACAGATCTAAAGACGCATCCTGTGGAAAAAACATTATTTTTCTGTTCTCAAAAGAGCCATCTGACGAGCCACACGCCGACTCACAGTGGAGAAAAACCTTTTTCATGTTCCATATGCAACTTTTCATGTTCTGAAAAGAGCAATCTAAGGCGCCATATGCTGACCCACACTGGAGAAAAACCGTTTTCATGTTCCATATGCAACTATTCATGTTCTCAAAAGTGCAATCTAAGGAGCCATACGCTGACTCACAGTGGAGAAAAACCTTTTTCATGTCCCGATTGCAACTATTCATGTTCTCAAAAGAGCCAACTAAGGAGCCATATGCTGACCCACAGTGGAGAAAAACCTTTTTCATGTACCGAGTGCAACTATTCATGTTCTCGAAAAAGCACTCTAAAGAACCATATGCTGACCCACAGTGGAGAAAAACCGTTTTCATGTACCGAGTGCAACCATTCATGTTCTCTAAAGAGCAATCTGACGCACTACATGCTAAATCACAGTGGAGAAAAACCTTTTTCATGTTCCGAGTGCAACTATACATGTTCTTCAAACAAAAATTTGAAGAGACATATGTTGACCCACAGTGGAGAAAAACCTTTTTCATGTTCCATATGCAACTTTTCATGTTATGAAAAGAGCAATCTAAGGAAACATATGCTGACCCACAGTAAAGAAAAACCTTTTTCATGTTCCATATGCAACTATTCATGTTCTCAAAAGAGCAATCTAAGGAGCCATATGCTGACCCACAGTGGAGAAAAACCTTTCTCGTGTCCCGAGTGCAACTATTCATGTTTACGAAAGAGCAATCTAAGGAGACATATGCTGACCCACAGTGGAAAAAAACCTTTTTCATGTTCCATATGCAACTATTCATGTTTACGAAAGAGCAATCTAAGGAGACATATGCTGACCCACAGTGGAGAAAAACCTTTTTCATGTTCCATATGCAACTATTCTTGTTCTCGAAAGAGCAATCTGACGCACCACATGCTAAATCACAGTGGAGAAAAACCTTTTTCATGTTCCGAGTGCAACTATACATGTTCTTCAAACAAAACTTTGAAGAGCCATATGCTGACCCAAAGTGGAGAAAAACCTTTCTTGTGTCCCGAGTGCAACTATTCATGTTCTGAAAAGAGCAATCTAAGGAACCATATGCTGACCCACAGTAGTGAAAAATCTTTTTTATGTTCCGATTGCAACTATTCATGTTCTCGTAAGAGCCATTTGATGGACCATATATTGACTCACAGTAAGGATAAACCAATTTTTGCTCCGAGTGCAACTATTCATGTTCTCTAAAGGGAAATCTGACGCTCCACATGCTAACTCACAGTGGAGAAAAACCTTTTTCATGTCCTGAGTGCAACTATTCATGTTCTCGAAAAATCACTCTAAGGAGCCATATGCTGACCCACAGTGGAAAAAAACCTTTTTCATGTACCGAGTGCAACTATTCATGTTCTCGAAAAAGCACTCTAAGGAGCCATATGCTGACCCACAGTGGAGAAAAACCTTTTTCATGTCCCGAGTGCAACTATTCATGTTCTCAAAAGAGCTATCTAAGGCGCCATATGCTGACCCACAGTGGAGAAAAACCTTTTTCATGTTCCATATGCAACTTTTCAGGTTCTGAAAAGAGTAAACTAAGGAGACATATGCTGACCCACAGTGGAGAAAAACCTTTTTCATGTACCGAGTGCAACTATTCATGTTCTCGAAAAAGCACTCTAAGGAGCCATATGCTGACCCACAGTGGAAAAAACCTTTTTCATGTTCCGAGTGCAACTATACATGTTCTTCAAACAAAAATTTAAAGCGACATATGCTGACCCACAGTGGAGAAAAACCTTTCTCATGTCCCGAGTGCAACTATTCATGTTTTCGAAAGAACCATCTAAGGAGCCATATGCTGACCCACAGTGGAGAAAAACCTTTCTCATGTTCTGTATGCAACTATTCATATTCTCAAAAGAGCAATCTAAGGAACCATATTCTGACCCACAGTGGTGAAAAACCTTGTTCATGTTCCTTATGCAACTTTTCATGTTCTACAAAGCGCAATCTAAGTAGCCATATGATGACCCTCACACCTGAGAAAAACCTTTTTCGTGTCCCGAGTGCAACTATTTATGTTTACGAAAGAGCCATCTAAGAAGCCATATGCTGACCCACGGTGGAGAAAAACCTTTTTCATGTTCAATATGCAACTATTCATATTGTATGTTTAGATATTTATATATATGTTACAGTCATAGCAACTGCTTCTGCCAGTTCCGTCAGAACCTTCCTCAGGGTTTGTTAAAATAATTAGATACATAGAAGAGGGAGAAAGAACATCAACTATGGTGGGGAGGGGTAAGTATGATCGAAATTGGGGTGACAATTGGATGTAGGGAAGAGGGGCATGTTTCAAATTGGACTATTCGATAAATGTAATTGTTTGTATAATTAATTCGTTTTAAAATAAATAAATTATACAGATTGGTGTATACTTTTTTTAAACACTCTATATTCCCTTTACACCTCATATATTCGCCCGCACCCGGAACACTGTATCTGGACTCCTTTATACCAAGCCCATATCGAAAGAATTAAAAATTTTTTTTTTAACTAAACGTACACCTCTCAAATTATACCGAATCCATTAAATTTCATAATTTTAACTCCCTCCAAACACGACGTCTAATTTTTGATAAAATCTTATTGTTTAAAATCCTAAATAATGGTTTGGACTCACCAGAACTTACCAATTTAATAAATCTTCATATTCCGTCTAGATCAACCCGACAATCTGATTTATTTTATCTACCCTCTTGTAGAACAAACATTCGAAAAAATTACACAATTCCTCGTATATGTGCACAATATAATACAAAATTTTAAAGCATTGATATTTTGGTAATAACCTAAAGAAATATCGATATGAAGTAATGCGTACGATCAATTATTAATATGAGAGTATAGAATGTTTCGGGAGCATCTCCTATCCTCTTCCTATTTTCCTCTTCCTCTCCCCTTCCTTTAACACCAATTTCATTTTATGATATTAAAACTTCATTTCCAATGAACTTTAGCATAAGAAACTTCTGTGGCTTGACTTCAGTTAATTTGTATATTTATATCTATCATTGTATATTATATAAAAGCTGTTTGTTTCTTACAAAATAAATAAATAAGGCGGTTATTACACGTCCACTTCGGAGCAACGGTACAGCGCGCGGTAAAGTGCGCAATTAAGCTTTCTAGTGGCCCTGAACGGTACCCTGCGCGGTATCGACGCTGCGAAATGTATTCCTGGATGAACGTCATGATTTTCCTCACCAAACACAAGAGCATTGTCTCTTTATGGTGAGGAAAGGCTACTTTAATATCTATTGTATTATATCTTGTTTATATCCTGTATACTTATCTATGTAAAAAAAAATAAAAAAAAATTAAGAAAAATTAAAAAAAAAAGTAGAATATACTTTTAGTATCGCCCTGGTGTGAGACCACCATTCAAATAGGCTTATAATGCCGCGTTCAGACGTTTTAAATTTAGTTGATCAACTCTCTGTTGAATGACACTTGAAAGTTATCGACACCCTCTCAACAGAGTTGATTTTTAGTTGAGCAACTAAATTTGAAAGCCCGTCTACAATCGGAGTCGAGAGTTTTAAATTTTATTAAAACCCTTTTATAAATATTTTTTATTTTAATTTATTGGAGAAACAAACAGTTCTACAATTTTATATAAATAATAACATTTTACATGTTTGCATTAACCAGTGAAGTTTCCACATAAAATTCATGTTACACACAACAAAACATAAATATCTTACACACCTTAATTAAAATAACTTATATATCTCAGATATCTTACTCAGATAACTCAGATATCGCAGATATCTTAATGAAAATAACTGAGATATCTTAGATATCTTACACACCATAATGAAAATAACTGACAGAGATGTGCAAAATGGGTACCCAAAACCATTTGAAATGCAAAATGGAAATGGGTCAAAACTTTTCCATTTGAAAATGCAAAATGCAAAATGGTTTTTAGAAAAGCATTTCAAATGCAAAATGCAAAATACCTATTTTCAAAATGCATTGAAAATGCAAAATAGTTTCTCAGGTCAAACAATTAAAATAATTATAGAATTTTTAAACAATGTTGTCATTTAATAATGGACATCAATGTAGAACAAACATAATATTACATGATAACAATTATTTTACAAGCAATAATTATTCGCTTGAAACTCTCATCCACATTGAAAAATCTCCTGATAAAAGATACATGACGCCAACGGGACTCGAACCCGTGTCCCTTCGATTTCCGGTCGACAGCTCTGACCACTGAGCTATGGCGGCTTATCTCTTATCCGCGAAATAATTCAATATATACTAGTGATTCATTAAACAATTACTGCTTGTTACATTTTTTTCACCTAAAAACAACCAACTTTATTTTATATGAGAAAGGCATTGTAAGTGCTAACTCTCTCACTAGATGGCGTCGAGACAAATTGTCTACATTTTTAGGTGAAATACTAGAACATGTATCTTTTATCAGGAGATTTTTCAATGTGGATGAGTGTTTCAGGCGAATAATTATTGCTTGTAAAATAATTGTTACCCTTTGTGCTATGCATAAAAAATCTTGTCATAAACATTAGTATACCAAAAAAATAATAATTCATATTACATGATGGTAAATCCAAAAACACCACGACTACAGATTATGAAACCACAAAAAATTTGCGCGGGACTAATGTTGCCAACGTAAAAACATAGAAACTGCTATCTAACATTTAATATTACAGCGTCATGGCCCCATGTTCAGTATTTGAATCAGTATTTTTTGTAATGGTATCACTCAATTGCCAGGGCTCCTACCAGGGAGCAACTTGACAAATGTAAATTATCTCTCATAGCGAGGTTGAGGACCGACTGATATTTGGGGCTTATGAAAAAAAGATGAGTGGAGATAGTAGAAAGAATGTTGCAAAAAAGGATTTAAAATGGAAAATGCATCGAGAAAAGCATTTAAAATGCAAAATGCAAAATGGTTTTTAGAAAAGCATTTAAAATGCAAAATGGAAAATACCCATTTTGCATTTTGCATTTCCATTTGAAATAAAGAACTTCTCTGATAACTGAGATAACTTAGATATCTTACACATCTTAATGAAAATAACTGAGATATCTTTCACACCTTAATGAAAATAACTGAGATATCTTAGATATCTTACACACCGTAATGAAAATAACTGAGATATCTTAGAAATCTTTCACACCTTAAAGAAAATAACCGAGATATCTTAGATATCTTTCACACCTTAATGAAAATAATTGAGATATTTAAGATATCTTTTACACAGCAGGAGGAGAGGGTACGTAATTAAAATTTTTGATTTAATTTTCTCCAATATTGTTGTTCAAGTATGAGTCATCATTCGAGATGAAATCGAATCGACACGTGCGAACACGTGCCCGGCCGGCCACACAACAGTTGGGCAAACGCATGCGTTGCCAAGACCTAAACAATCCTCACCCCATGAACCCGGGCACCGCTACTAAATCACCAAACGTAGCGAAACACTTGGGGTGACCTATTACGGCAGGGATATTGGTTATCCTATAAACGGTTCCCACGGCGGCGGTACGCATTCCCGCCTCCCAAATTAAATTTAGCGAAGAGCTTTCGATAATATTTCACATCCAAATTAATTAACAAATTGAATGATATTGGCACTATCGGTAAAGTTAGATGTTCATCAACATCAACATGTTAAATACGATAACTCAATGAAAAAAATTATGAAATAACACAACAGCATGGAAAACATGAAACAGCATGGAAAGCATGGAAAACATGAATGATGAAACCGCAATTAATTTTTTTAGAATAGTACACGGGATTAGCTTTAAAATGTAAGAAACCGGTAACCGGACATCTCAACACACATTTTAAAAGTGATTTAACTAAAACAAAGTTAAATGGGTTAGGATTACAGGTTACTTTTTAAAAATGTGTTGTATTGCAATTGTGTTGAGTTATCGTGAAACCCAGCCAATCATGACGTTCATCCAGGAATACATTTCGCAGCGTCGATACCGCGCAGGGTACCGTTCAGGGCCACTAGAAAGCTTAATTACGCACTTTACCGCGCGCTGTACCGTCGCTCCGAAGTGGACGTGTAATAACCGCCTTATTTATTTATTTTGTAAGATACAAACAACTTTTATATAATATACAATGATAGATATAAATATACAAGTTAACTGAAGCCAAGCCACAGAAGTTTCTCATGCTAAAGTTCATTGGAAATGAAGTTTTAATATCTTAAAATTAATTTGGTGTTAAAGGAAGGGGAGAGGAAGAGGAAAATAGGAAGAGGATAAGAGATGCTCCCGATACATTCCATACTCTCATATTAATTATCGATCGTACGCATTACTTCATATCGATATTTCTTTAGGTTATTACCAAAAATGTCAATGCTTTAAAATTTTGTATTATATTGTGTACATATACGAGGAATTGTGGATTTTTTTAGAATGTTTGTTCTACACGAGGGTAGATAAAATAAATCAGATTGTCGGGTTGATCTAGACGGAATATGAAGATTTAATAAATTGGTAAGTTCTGGTGAGTCCAGACCATTATTTAGGATTTTAAACAATAAGATTTGATCAAAAATTGGACGTCGTGTTTGGAGGGAGTTAAAATTATGAAGTTTAATGGATTCGGTATAATTTGAGAAGTGTAAGTTAAGTTTATAATTAATTTTTAATTCTCTCTATTCTTTCGATATGGGCTTGGTATAAAGGAGTCCAGATACAGTGTTCCAGGTGCGGGCGAATATATGAGGTGTAAAGGGAATATAGAGTGTTTAAAAAAAGTACACACCAATCTGTATAATTTATTTATTTTAAAACGAATTTATTATACAAACAATAACATTTATCGAATAGTGCAATTTAAAACATGCTCCTCTTCTCTACATCCAATTGTCACCCCAATTTCGATCATACTTACCCCTCCCCACCATAGTTGATGTTCTTTCTCCCTCTTCTATGTATCTAATTATTTTAACAAACCCTGAGAAAGGTTCTGACGGAACTGGGAGAAGCAGTTGCTATGACTGTAACATATATATAAATATCTAAACATACAATATGAATAGTTGCATATTGAACATGAAAAAGGTTTTTCTCCACCGTGGGTCAGCATATGGCTTCTTAGATGGCTCTTTCGTAAACATAAATAGTTGCACTCGGGACACGAAAAAGGTTTTTCTCCAGTGTGGGTCATCATATGGCTACTTAGATTGCGCTTTGTAGAACATGAAAAGTTGCATAAGGAACATGAACAAGGTTTTTCACCACTGTGGGTCAGAATATGGTTCCTTAGATTGCTCTTTTGAGAATATGAATAGTTACATACAGAACATGAGAAAGGTTTTTCTCCACTGTGGGTCAGCATATGGCTCCTTAGATGGTTCTTTCGTAAACATGAATAGTTGCACTCGGGACATGAGAAAGGTTTTTCTCCACTGTGGGTCAGCATATGTCGCTTTAAATTTTTGTTTGAAGAACATGTATAGTTGCACTCGGAACATGAAAAAGGTTTTTTCCACTGTGGGTCAGCATATGGCTCCTTAGAGTGCTTTTTCGAGAACATGAATAGTTGCACTCGGTACATGAAAAAGGTTTTTCTCCACTGTGGGTCAGCATATGTCTCCTTAGTTTACTCTTTTCAGAACCTGAAAAGTTGCATATGGAACATGAAAAAGGTTTTTCTCCACTGTGGGTCAGCATATGGCGCCTTAGATGGCTCTTTTGAGAACATGAATAGTTGCACTCGGGACATGAAAAAGGTTTTTCTCCACTGTGGGTCAGCATATGGCTCCTTAGAGTGCTTTTTCGAGAACATGAATAGTTGCACTCGGTACATGAAAAAGGTTTTTTTCCACTGTGGGTCAGCATATGCTTCCTTAGAGTGATTTTTCGAGAACATGAATAGTTGCACTCGGTACATGAAAAAGAATTTTCTCCACTGTGGGTCAGCATATGGCACCTTAGCTGGCTCTTTTGAGAACATGAATAGTTGCACTCGGGACATGAAAAAGGTTTTTCTCCACTGTGGGTCAGCATATGGCGCCTTAGATGGCTTTTTTGAGAACATGAATAGTTGCACTCGGGACATGAAAAAGGTTTTTCTCCACTGTGGGTCAGCATATGGCTCCTTAGAGTGCTTTTTCGAGAACATGAATAGTTGCACTCGGTACATGAAAAAGGTTTTTCTCCACTGTGGGTCAGCATATGGCTCCTTAGAGTGCTTTTTCGATAACATGAATAGTTGCACTCTGTACATGAAAAAGGTTTTTCTCCACTGTGGGTCAGCATATGGCACCTTAGATGGCTCTTTTGAGAACATGAATAGTTGCAATCGGGACATGAAAAAGGTTTTTCTCCACTGTGGGTCAGCATATGGCACCTTAGAGTGCTTTTTAGAGAACATGAATAGTTGCACTCGGTACATGAAAAGGGTTTTTCTTCACTGTGGGTCAGCATATGGTTCCTTAGATTGCACTTTTGAGAACATGAATAGTTGCATATGGAACATGAAAACGGTTTTTCTCCACTGTGGGTCAGCATATGGCGCCTTAGATTGCTCTTTTCAGAACATGAAAAGTTGCATATGGAACATGAAAAAGGTTTTTCTCCACTGTGGGTCAGCATATGGCTCCTTAGAGTGCTTTTTCGAGAACATGAAAAGTTGCATATGGAACATGAAAAAGGTTTTTCTTCACTGTGGGTCAGCATATGTCGCTTCAAATTTTTGTTTGAAGAACTTGTATAGTTGTACTCGATACATGAAAAAGGTTTTTCTTCACTGTGATTTAGCATGTGGTGCGTCAGATATCTCTTTTGTGAACATGAATAGTTGCAATCGGGACATGAAAAAGGTTTTTCTCCACTGTGAGTTAGCATGTGGAGCGTCAGATATCCCTTTAGAGAACATGAATAGTTGCACTCGGAGCAAAAAAATGGTTTATCCTTACTGTGAGTCAATATATGGTCCTTCAAATGGCTCTTACGAGAACATGAATAGTTGCACTCGGAACATAAAAAAGGTTTTTCTCCACTGTGAGTCGGCGTGTGGCTCGTCAGATGGCTCTTTTGAGAACAGAAAAATAATGGTTTTTCCACAGGATGCGTCATTAGATCTGTCGACAAATAAGGAAAAAATACGTTTATAGGAAGCTTAACAAGTCTTATAACCTACGTACGGCGTAAATAGGCTTAGTAAATTCGTTAAACATATGTTAATAAAAATGGTGACGGGATAAATCAACACACTGACGATTTAACATACATTTTAAAAGTGATATAAGCTAACCTTTCCTTATCTGTGGTGTGTATTTACTACACATTGCTTCTAATAACTTTAATAACTCTATAAACCTAATAAATTCTGGGTTCAGATTTAAGGTATTCCTCCGTTGTACATTTATGCACTGAATTAAAAAATAATATTTTACCTAGTTTTCAAATTCAATTAAAAATCAGAGTTTTTTTTAAAAATCGGGAACAAATACACCAATACAATCAACCGTGTGATACCAATACGCGAAGAGTGTGCGAATAAATGACACGCTATTGATGTCCCGCTTTAATTCGCTATGCGGGAACATGAGACATCCACACGTCTGCAGTTGTATTTTGATTTATTCCATCGATACCTACGACCGCACAGCTGTGTTTGTGCCAGCCGCTAGCCAGTCGGCCGCGAAGCGTTGTTAGATGTGGACCCCTCGCACGTTTTTTTAGCATCTGCCGATGGTTTTTTCATGTTTTCAGCAATTAAATTACAATTATTATCACTTTTGATATAAAACATAATAAACATAATCGATTAGCTATGAATATTAATATTATTCCGATACTAAATCGCTTATTTTGAGATGTGTATTGACTACACAGCACCGGAACGCGTGGATTTTTTTAGCACAGTAAGGGAAAGGTTAAGTAGGTTAGGTTAGGTTGGGTTTTTTTTTTCATCGTTTCTAATGACTTTATATAACTTTTAAAATGTGTGATAAATCGTCAGTGTGTTGATTTATCATGGAACCGAAAATGCTTGTAATAAGCGAAACCGGTAATTTTAAGAAAATCAAATAAATAACATGTTTTTCAAAACAAGCAGCTGGAATTATTAAAGCTTACAAAGAAACGTGGTTTGATCTGCAGTCTGGGAAATGCTTTCAATGCGTTCTAAGTAGTTTTTTTTAACATCGCGAAGGCCACGCAAATTTATCATCCTTCATATTCTCGGGGTACAAGATCCACCTTGATGGTGAACGCCTTTTTTACAGGTTGCACATTTATGCAACCTATAAAATATACGTAAATTGCTAAACCATACCGGAGAGAACAGAGTGATACCAGATAACATAAGCACTTTGAATTCATAAAAACGTAAAAAAATTGGAGAGCACGAATTGTTTGACGTGTTCTCAATAATCGGTTTTACCTGCTGTGTGGGTAATTCTTTCGAAACGTTCTAAGCATTCCTTTTTTATATCCGGCAGGTCAATGTCGATCTCCACGTAAGGATATCCCCGTTCATCTTCTCGGCGTCCAAGATCCGCCTTGATGGTAATTGTCTCCAAATTAATGCTACCTGGATAAACAAAACAACAATACTTATATCGATAATTAATGTACATCAAAACGTATTTGTGTTAGTAGAAAGATTTAAATAAAATTAAAACATGAAACAGAACAGAATCGAGACAAATAAAAAGATAAATGTCACTGGATTCAGGATTAAGAACACGATTTGAAGACTTGATTATACTAAAGACGTATCCCCCAGGACGACAATAGATCATGAGTTCTTAGTTATGACCTTTATCCTTTTAATTATTCATCTTATTCTGCCTACTGATATATAGGGTTTTCCAATAAGAGATGTTATTTTGAAAATTAAAGGAATTAATGATTCTTTATGGCCGGAATTGGATGGTATTGATCTGGACAACGTTTACTTTCAACAAGACAGCGCTACGTGCCACACAAGCCACGAAACCATTGAACTTTAACGGGAAAAATTTCCGGACCGTGTTATCTCTCGAAGAGGTGATCACAATTGGCCACCGAGATCTTGTGATTTCACACCTTGCGACTTCTTCCTTTGGGGCCAAATGAAAGAGAAGGTCTACGCCAACAACCCAGCATCGATTCAAGACCTCAAAGATGGAATTTGTGAGGCTATCGAGGACATAAGGCAGCGACTTTGCGATTTGGTTATGGAAAATTTCATGAAAAGGATATGGTCCTGTAGGCGTGGTCGTGGTGGTAATTTGACTAATGTTATTTTTCACTATTAACGGCATACCTTCCTCTTTATATTGAATTGAACATTCGATCATTTATATTAAAAAATGGCATTTTTCTTTGTATATCAAAATAACACCTCTTATTGGTATTATATTGATAAGTATAACCTCCAAAATAGGTGAATATAAAAATAGGTTCCTGAAAATATTTACCATTAAATATATCTACTTAGAAGAGGGCATTTGCATAACACACTTAAGAATTTAATTAAAAAATAAGAAATACGAAGATAACCGCTTCAGGGACTGATTCTTCAAGAAAGAAAAATCATTTGTTCTTGAACATCTTCAGTACGGAGTGTGTTTGTTTTTAGTCAATGGAATGATGTGTTCTTCCATGAATATATGTGTATTTTTTAATATATGTATGATAAAGCATGTTACTTAAACAATGTCACAAATTGAGGTGAAACTTTAGGAACAAGCTTAGTCCAGTCGGCACGACATTTCATAACGGTCGTGAATTTAGAACATCCGAATTTTATGTCCTACATTCTTAGCATATGAAATGAGACTTACTGGCAGACGGAATACTCTCCGCATATTGCAAACATTCCTTCATTACATTTGGGAGGTCGACATCTATATCCGTATACGGTATTTCACCGTCTTCTTCCTGGGGCCCTGGTTCCGTCTTGATGGAAACATTTTCTGGATTTAGCAGATCCATGGCGCTGCTGTAGTAGCGATAGCTAAAAAAATATATCTGAAAAGAAACAGTGAAAATGGAAATCTTTAAATAAATAGGGGAAACAGTTTTTTTGTTACTGATATCTCAAACATATTTCTTGACAGTGTTCAATATTAGAATTTGTTTCCGTTGGATTAAGTGGCAACAAATAAAAGTAAGGATGGGTAGTTTTTTTATCTAGAAATAAAAAAAAATAAATTAAGAATATAATGTATTACCACAAAAAAGACATATAAAAAAAAAAAAATTAACTGGCATCCTACTATTAAATCTGTCTGGCAGAGGGCTTGCATAGGTAAAATAAAGGTTTGATACCAGTTCGTTCTTGATGCGAAGTAGTAGATTCCGGCTCTTCACAGCAACTGTCCCAGTTTATAATTTATCAAAAAAAATAATGTCGTAGTCCAATGTTAAACAGCCTCACGCTGCTGGTCTCCAAAAGGGTCACTCCTAACCAATCAGGATCGGCAGATGCCATCCGATTCCACCAATCAAATGGTTAATGCTCCATCTGCAAAGCTGATGCTCACAAAAATTGGCGAATGTGTTCGTAGAACCTCAGCCAAGAGGAATGCCCGCTTATCTCTGCTGGTGATCAAAGAATGGCCACTGCTTCCAATGCAAATCACTGATTCTACCTCCCTCAGGTTTGGCAACTCTCCAAGTCAAAATTGCAGGGCTGTCAATTTGACCAATAGCAAAATGACAATGTGTAGGTACTTAAAGGCATAAATCAACTATCTATAAATTGATAACTCCGCCCTCTTTCCATACGTTTGCTTTGGTCAAGTTTTAACCATAGATCTGGCAAATTTGAATACACCATGCATCGCCGACGTCACACCACACCATCGACAAAGGATAGAGGAAATTTAAAAAAAAGGCGCAACCATAGACAATTTAATTCTGCTTCGGAACCTACCTAAAACCCAATTCATTAGCCTAAAACATAAGAAAAATGTCACCCAAGACCACAAGGTCCCATCTGACAAAGCCCTGTCCTAAGAAAGAAATGACCTTTAAAGTATCTTTCTTTACAGCTCATTTTCTCAGGACAGCGTTTTATTAGAAGGAAGCTGAAAAACAAACTCATAATTACATGTACAATAATTTTATTTTTTAAATATAAACATGAAATACAATAATATAAGCACAAAACACATTTTGAAGGTGAAATTACTGTATCAATATAAAACTAGCTGTTGGTAATGATAGTTATTTTCTTTCAACATCCAACGGCTATTGAAAAATATACTGTCAATATGGCAGTCAACGATTCAACATACCGTTTTAGCTGTATTAGCGTCTAATTACATTATTATTATTTTTGTTTCCCTCCTACTTATCTTATTACTTAAATATTTATACTTTTCATATATAAATAGTAAGTATATAATACTTTTTAGTTTTAAAAACTTTATATGCCTTTTAGATATTTTTAACTTAGGAATAGTACACAACATAAAGAATGTAACAGTGTAAACAGAAAAGTAAATTTAACAATAGGTTATTGTTTTAACAATACATATTGGCACCTGATAAATAAATAGGGTATAATAATAACAAATAAAAATACCAAATACAAGAGTAAAATTTAAAGAAGGTGTTGAGAGAATATTCATTATGATGTCAAGTATGTAATAAAAAAGTATAACTATATATAAACTAGACATATAAAATAAACTAATTCCACTATTTTTTTATTAACACTAGTCGGTGACTGAAAATGGGCTGCAGACTAATACAGCCAAACTGAATAATGTAAACTCCGCATCAGAGAATATTTGGCTTAACATTACAAACGATAACAATATTTGACTTGTATATTTATTTTTTCGTTATTATTCTACTACTCATATAGAGATGTCAATAGAAAATGAATTGGCAAGGATACACCAAAACCATACAATGGACCTGATTTAATGAGGAGCATGGCAGTACTACGATATTTAAAAGACGCTTATAGGAACAAATTGTGGTCCTAATTGGTTTTAACTTATTAAAATAAATTAGTTATGACAACCATTTCTTCCTATATTTAGCATATTTTAAATGTCGCAGTACTGCCATTTTCTTCATGGAGTCAGGTCCATTGTATGGTATTGTATCCTTGCCAATTAATTTTGTATTGACATCGGTACACTATGCATTGATTATAAATGGTACAGTAATTTTGATAATGAATTGAATAAATTTTTTTCATGTTCGTTACAATTAAGCCAATCAAAACATATATATTTGGCAATGGTTTCTTCAATAACGGGCACAAGATATAAATTTTCTCAATTATAATTCAGTACATACTCGACGACATAATGAATTTCAAGAGCGTTGATAGCAAATTTCTTAGTGGGATAATTTAAGCAAAACCTCTCTGTGGGACGGTACTCGCTTGCTAGGATTGATGAATTTATGGGATCATATGGGTCACCTATGCAAGATATTTTACATCTATGTTCTGCCGTCCCCTGTGCATCAAAGACCAACGCTGCTGGTTGTAGAGAAGACATGACTGGGTCCTGCACTCATTTCTGGAAAAAAATATATCATAGTTCTTGAAGAAATTGAAGAAAAGATTGACATATTAGAGGAACAAAACTAACAATACTATTCCCTTGTAATATAAAACAGATATGTACCTTCATTTTCTACTAGCATCCCCTGTGCAGCAACGGGTACGCTGCTGGTTGAGATGTTACGCTCTGAAATAAATTTAATTATTACATTAACCGAATTAACAAAACCAGTGGCGGTTTTCTCTAAAGTGCGTTTGTGCGGCGAACCCCCATTAAAAAGATGAGAAAATAAAACAAACTTGTTTTATAATAATATAAGCACATTATAGATAGCACGCTATTAAAATTTCGCCTTCAAAACCCGCGCCACCGAAAAATACGATACATATTCCAAGTTTGTGCGAGTTGAAATCCGCGCCAAACTCTTCATACAAAAGAATTTTAGCCGGTACAGACCCTATGACGGTGACTTATACAAAATTTGGTCTTTCTTTGCAAAACTAAGACAAATTGTGTGCGTCGATCACGCGGTATGATATCACGTGACCTCCGAACATTGACGAATGTAACCGAAGAAACCCGAGAACTTCGCGGAATGACTGGCCGACGTTTGACTTTTGAACCATAGGGAAGCAAGTGTTATTTTTTATGTTATATTATTATGTTATATTTATGGTATTTTACTTTGTAGTCATTTTTGTACATATTTTTGTTTTCTTGTTTCTGCATTTCTCCAACCGTTTGCTTATGGCATTTTTAAATCTACTACCTATTGAAGTAGACCGATTTTGATTTCTGTTTTCGTTTTTTTTTTTTTTAGATGTCTTTATATTCCTTAATTATATTTGCGAAAGTTTCGGCAAACGCCCCATTGTCGTCGCTAGTTATGCAATTTTGTGTTTGGTCTTCTCCAGTATTCTTTCGGATTTCAAATTGAAAGCGTTTGCGTATATGTTTATTTATGCGTTTGCGTTTATTGATTGTCGCGAATATTTGGTCATAATTTTTTTATACAATGGCGGAATACAGTGTTGTCTATATGAAAAAATAATGCCAATACTTATGAAAAAAGGTTGGAAATTAAAAATAAAGGGCCTCCGCGTCCTGACCTCTCAATAAACCAGGTTTGTGCCGCGAAAACCGAGAAATTCACTCGAGTTTTTAAACGTGAGTGGTACGCGAGGTGTACTTGGTTATGTGGTTGCGAGGAAACCAATCGGTTATTTTGCTTCCCCTGTTTAGTTTTTGGAGGCGACCCATCGTGGTGTAAAATTGGAGTAAACGATCTTTCCTTTATTAATAATTATAAATATAATTTAATTCCTATAAAACTTTTCTCATTATCTAATAATTGTGTCAAGTGATTTAAAAACAATAATATGTAGGTACCCCTCCCACTAACTTTATTTAAGTTGTGTGACTGCTGCCGTATTCGACTATTTGACGAAGGACAACAGTAAGTAAATTTTAATTAGATATGTTTATCTTCTCTTGAATTTCTGAACCCCCTGTTAAAAAGACCACGAACCGCCACTGAACAAAACATATTATTATTATTATAGGCTGATGCAGTAAAGAATACCTTTTAGGATGTAGTCATGATACGTGCTGAACACCATTCTCGAAATGGACTCTCAGAGGTTATGGTTGGAAACTTGTGTCGAATAGTCTCTGTCCGTACATCCTTTCACACAACACGTTTTAAGGACTTTATCGGTAGGCATTTTCACACATAAATCAACTGTTTCACACAACCAGATATTTAAAAATGTTTGACAATGTTATGATGACAAACAACGGCGTCTGTCAAACTTTTCTTACAGTTTTTTAGAGGAAGTGAAATGGCGGGAAGCATGAATCGGCCACCTAGCGGCGAGAACACGCATTACGCGGTTTGCGAACCCTCTCTTTCTGGCGCACGAGTCTTATGGTAAAGTGAGCGAGAAACAAAAAAAATAAGCATCGCCTACGTCACAAACATAGATTTTCAAAATGGCTACAGTTTGTGTTGACGTTTTGAAGCGGAGTTATACCCCCCTGCTTAAAGGTCCCAAAATCCAGGACCATAGATGCGATGTAAGTAAAGTGATGCACACACCTTGTTACAAATCTTACGTATAACAAATTTTATCATTAATCCTTCAGCTGGTGATTTACCAAAGAAACATTTTCCTTAGTGTTTAGTTTAGGTCATTTTTTTTATTTTTTTTATTTTTTTATTATTTATTGAGTTAGTTTATACATTTGAATATAAACTAATATAAACAAGATCATATTTCATTTTGTAATGTAGGTCATGCAAATATATATTTAAGTATAGTACGATTTTCAGTTTTGAATAAGTAATTAATTATCTAATAAAATAAAATACTTTTTTTGTTTTAAAACCACGATATTTATTAATTTAAGAACCGACCGGTTTCGCTTTACTTAAGCATCATCAGGGTACAAATTAATACTAAACAAGAAGTACATAATGTGTGCATATATATAACAAAATATAGAGGGAGACAACATGATAAAAACATATTATAGAGGGAGACAACATGATACAAATATAAGCAACACAAAGACGGTCATAAAATACATTAACATAAGTGCACAAGTAATGGAAAATGTGCACTTATGTTAATGTATTTTATGACCGTCTTTGTGTTGCTTATATTTGTATCATGTTGTCTCCCTCTATATTTTGTTATATATATGCACACATTATGTACTTCTTGTTTAGTATTTATTTGTACCCTGATGATGCTTAAGTAAAGCGAAACCGGTCGGTTCTTAAATTAATAAATATCGTGGTTTTAAAACAAAAAAGTATTTTATTTTATTAAATATGTCAAACCACAAAGTGATTGCTTTCTACAATAATAATTAACTATCTTTTTTTCTATATATTTGAATACTTATTTGAATTTTTCAATAACTGAATATTGAGAGAATCGCCATAAATCGTGGGATAACTCAATAAGTTACACATAATAATATCTTTCTCAAAATATAAACCGGAATTACCTTATCCGCTTTCAAAAGAATATCGGAAATAAATACATTTTGTAAATGATTATTTAAATCAAATGCAAATTTATGTAATTATTCTGAATCTCTGGCCGCGGATAATACGAAATATTTTTAAATAAAACCTTTTGATTTACCTTAATTACTTTAAAGGAAAATTGACTGCATTTGGGAAAAAATAAATTTTTTAATTACTTGAAATGATCATTCGCTTTCGTTGTATGGGATAACCGCCGGAATAATTTGTGTTGATGACATTTTCTTTTGTTGGTATTCCTGAAACCAGTGGCTAGAATTTTTACCATTAACTCTATGCAAATACTAAGAAAGGCTAGGATAGGTTATGTTGGGTCATTAAAGGTTGGGTTCGATAGGTAAGGTTAGATTAGATTAGGTTTAGTTGGGTTGGGTAAGGTTAGATTAGTATAGGTAAGGTAAGGTTAGGTTGAGTTATTATTTATTTTGTAAGAAACAAAAAGCTTTTACATAATATACAATGACAGATATAAATATACAAGTTAACTGAAGTCAAGCCACAGAAGCTTTTTATGCTAAAGTTCATTGGAAATGAAGTTTTAATATCTTAAAATTAATTTGGTGTTAAAGGAAGGGGAGAGGAAGATGAAAATAGGAAGAGGATAGGAGATGCTCCCGATACATTCCATACTCTCATATTAATAATCGGTCGTACGCATTACTTTATATCGATATTTCTTTACGTTATTTACGGAAATGTCAATGCTGTAAAATTTTGTATCATATTGTCTACCAGTGTTGACGTATTTTGACAGCTGCTTCAATTTACCTAGCTTTAACAATCATAATACTAGAAAATCAAACTAAAAAAGTGGTTAACTCGTCTAATCAGGAGAGTGCGCGTTGGGACAGTGAATTTTTTATCCCATAAATTATCTCGCTTAGGCGGAATACTCGTCATTATTCTGGTGTTTGTACCACAAAATACAACTCAGTGCAAAAGTGACTCGATCATTATATAAACACAAAAAACCTATCCCAAAGGCGTTTTTAGCGTCATAAAGGCTCTGCCATCTCTCATACAAGAAACAAGCATTGTGTCGTTTTTTTTCTTTTTGTGTGAAACTTTGAAAAACTACCTTTAAAATGAATACACTATGTTCCATCTGTAAAAAAAACATTGACACCCCGTCAGACTTCATCTCATGTTGTATCTGTGACGATAACTACCACTTCATTTGTGCCGATATCGCAGAGACCTCACGGCGAGGAACTAAGATTTTACAGTGGCGCTGCAAACTTTGCACAAAAACACAAAAAAACTCCAAAAAAAATACGTCTGAAAAAAATCTAGAACTGAAATCTATCGAGAAACCTAATAAACAACCATCATCAACACCAAAATCTACAATTGCCGCCTCATCATACGCCAGTGTGAACTTACCACCAACAACCACAGATGGCACTAGTAATCTGACAATCGATCTATTTTTAACTGAATTCGCAAATTTCAAAGACTCAGTTAATGAATCTGTTGGAAAAAAATACGATGCAATCCTGCTCCAAAATAATGAAATATTAAAAACCATTCAAAACATATCTCAACAGCAAGAAGATTTAAAACATCGAATAAATAATTTGGAAAAATTACATGAACAAGTAAACTCAGCCTTAAATTCTAGACTTGAGGACTTAGAAAAAAAAAGCGAAAAAAATAAAGAAAATGAAATAAAAATTTGTCTCTTGACAGAACGAAATGTAGACCTAGAAAAAAGAATAATAGCGATCGAGATTGACCAAGAAAACAGGAACAGAAGATTTAACAATACTTGTTTGGAACTTCGAGGGCTTCCAGAATTCAAAGAGGAAACATCACAAACCTTAAAAGACATTATATTCAACACCAGTAAAATAGTAGACTGCCAACTAAACACAAATGATATTTATAATATATATAGAGTATCACAAAGAAACAAAAATATTCCTCCAACAGTTAAACCTAGGTCAGTGGTAATTAATTTTAATTCAATACCGTTAAAAGAGGACCTCCTTAATGCTATAAAAAAATATAACAGGTCTTGCGAAAAGATTGGGGACAAACTAAACACGGGAACAATCGGATTGTCTGGCCCCATTACACCCATATACGTCTCAGAACTCCTCACGTCTAAAGGCAAACGGCTTTGGTATCTAGCTCGCCAACGTGCAACCGAATGTAAATATAGGTACGTCTGGACGAAAGCAGGTCTAATCTACATGAAAAAAGATGATTCTTCTCGACCTATAAGACTCAGAACAAGCTATACCGAAGCTCTGACCACCTGCTCTCTATTCTAATTATCGTGATAAAACTACTGACTACCGCTTTATATCGCCATTTCATACTCTATTACATAACAGCACTATATTATATGAACACCTAGGTTTTTGCATAACTCCAATTTGTACTGGAATAATTTTAATCCCAAATTTAATTTTAACTTTAATTTTAATCTTTATTCTCTCTAGAATGGTAACTACACTTATTATAAGATTATTATTTGATTTATTAGTAATATTACTAATAATTTGGCAAAAGAGAACTCTAATCAACATATTTTATATAACCCAGATATTACTTATTTTTCATACTTATACTACTTTTTACTGTCTTTTGAAAGAGAAAATGCCACACACTAACTACATACGTTATTTATTTCCTGGATTTTATTTCAGATATTGTTTCTTACTCAGATATATTTTATTTTTCCCAACTACTTCATTTTGTTTACAGTTTTGTCGCTACATATTTCGTACTACAAGTATTTATATGATAATAAAATACTGTTTTAAAACTTTACCCAGAAAACAACAATTAATTTTTGAATTCTAATGGTAATAAACGATCTTCAACATGAAATCGATAGTATCTTAGTGCCAAATACTGAAATAATTTTTGAAAACATTAACAAAATTATGCAATTTAATTGGGAATCTAATAGGATTAATATTGTTCATCAAAATATTAGAACGATGGGAAACTTGGATGATTTTCTTATATTTTTGGAAGAAATAAAAGCTGTGGTAAAGTTCCATGTACTAATTCTCACTGAATGCAGGTTAAATGAGTCATACATAGCCAAACAAATTTCAGGCTATAATGAATACCATACAACATCGCATATTAACCAAAATAGCGGAGTAGTAGTATATATCGACAACACATTAAATTCCTTAGTACAAGAAATAAACATAAATCAGTGTAATTGTTTAAAAATCAACATTAATGAGAATTTAGGTATCCTAGCTATCTACCGATCACCATCGTTCAATGACATCCAAGATTTCCTGGAAAATCTTATTGGTGAGTTAAAAAAAACTAAGGATTATGCACAATATGTACTGATCGGGGACATGAATATAAATACTATAGGAGAAGTATTGCATAGGCAGTCCGACGCCTACTTATGTGCTATGGCTGAAAGTAACTTTATTTCCAATATTAATTCTCCAACTAGGGTACAAGGTAGCTCAAGCTCATGTTTGGATCATATATATACCAGAAATATAACAAATTCAAATGCATTTGTAATACATAATACAATCACTGATCATTACACCACTGCAATCAGTATCCCAAACTCAACACCCAAAAAACATAAAATTAATCACAAACAGATTATCGATTATGAGGCTTTATTAAATGATCTTAATAATAAAAATTGGGAATATGTTTATAAAGAGACTGAAGTTAACAATGCTCTAAACTATTTTATTAATGAAATCAATACATTCATAACAAAACACACAATAACTAAACGCATTCCATATAGTAAAATACATCTCACACCATGGATTACCAACGGCATTGTTAAATCTATACACAAAAGAAATCACCTTCATAAAATAGCTAAACGAGACCCATTGAACGATACTAAACAGCAAAACTATTACCGATACCGTAATATTTGCAAAACCGTTATTCGCAAATGTAAAGAGCGTTATTATAAATTCTTACTTGATAAGGATAATTCCAGCAAAAACATGTGGAATGTTGTCAGAGACATAACTAAAAGTAAAAGAAATACCAATGCATCTGTAACTGAATTAAATACCGGAAATTTGATTATAACTGACAATCAATCAATTGCATGTCATACTAATCAATATTTTGCATCTGTTGGATCAAATCTAGCAAAAAAAATTTTATTAGAAACCCAGAAAACGGAAGACTCTTTAGCATCGACAATTGTAACAAAGGAACAATCTTTTTCATTTAATATTAAACCAACTACTGTAGAAGAGGTCTTAAAAATAATCAACAGCCTTAATACTACACATGCAAAGGGTCCAGATAGTCTAAATACACAAATACTAAAAAAAAATAAAAATCAGATTTCTGCTCCGCTATCATATATTTACAACTTAAGTTTTGCATCAGGAATATTTCCTGATCACTTCAAAAAATCAATAATTGTCCCAATTCACAAAAGTGGACCTAAATCACTTGTAGAAAACTATAGGCCAATATCACTATTAAGCGCGATATCCAAAGTCATTGAAAAGCTTTTCAAAACTAGGTTAAACGATTATGTGGAGAAACATAACATTCTAAGTCCTAACCAATACGGCTTTCGGTCGTGTAAGGGAACGGATGATGCCATCGCATGTCTCACTGAAACTATTGCAGGGAATATGAACCATGGCAAGAAAACTATTGCCCTTTTCCTGGACCTGGCCAAGGCATTTGACACTATATCTCATAAAATTCTTTTACAGAGACTTAGAAATATAGGAATAAAGGGAAAAGCTTTTCAATGGATAGAAAGTTATATATCTAATAGATTTCAACAAACCAGAATTAACGAGGCTATTAGCACTTCACTAAAATACACTTTTGGGGTACCACAAGGAAGTACACTTGGGCCCCTTCTCTTTATTATATACATAAACGAACTTTGTAACCAAAACATTGGTGGCAAAATTATCACTTTCGCTGACGATACAGTTATTTTGTTTGAAGGAGATGATTGGAAACAAACACACCACCTTGCGAACACAGGTATAAACAGAGTAAAACAGTGGCTGGACTGTAATTTGCTTACACTAAACATACAAAAAACAAAATATCTCACATTTAGCGCTACCCTTGCAGGTCAACCCAAAACACCTCATCACCTCACAATACATAATATTAAGTGTAGCCTTGGAAATAATAACCATACTTGTAAATGCGAAACCCTTGAATCTGTTAAATCTATTAAATATTTAGGTATAATAGTGGATAACCATCTTAAATGGAAACAACAAATTGAAAACACAGCTAATAAAGTGCGCAAGCTTATTTATATATTTATAGCATTGCGGGAAATTATAAAAACTCAAGACATTAAAAAAATATACTACGGGCTCTGTAACTCCGTCATAACCTACGGTTGCATTGGATGGGGTGGAACAGGATTAACAATATTATACCCGGTACTGAAGGCACAGAAATCCATTCTACGCGTCATTATGAAGAAACCCTTCAGATACTCGAGCGACGCTCTCTTCAAGGAGTTTAATGTGCTTGATGTTCGACAGTGTTACATAAAAAAAATAACAATCTGCGTCCACAAAAATAAAAACAAAACGATAACAGTCGATCATAATCATCAAACCAGAAGTAAGAGCAGAAACGACCTTTCTATTCCAACTAGCAATACTGCGGCTTATCAAAAAGTTTTCTCATACCTGGGACCAAAAATATACAACAAAATCCCCTCTCAATTTAAACTATGTGAATTATCAGCCTTCGGTACTAAAATTACTAAATGGTTATTAGACTTAGGTAGGACAGATTCCGAAAAATTATTAAAAAACGTAGTCTGAGTTGATTTCTTCGATTTTGTATTTTGTATTTACCTAAAAAATATATTTTTTTTATTTTTCTTTCTTACATTGATATATTATATTTTTATTTTATATTTTACATGTACCTATCTGGATTTTATTTTATTTTTTATTACTGCTAAATTGTATTTTCCTAAAAAAATATTTTCTTTCTATTTTTCTTTCTTACATTTATATGTTATATTTTATATTTTACATGTACCTACCTGGAATTATGTACACGCAACCTGCCAATTTGACTGTCCTAAAACGGGAAACTTCCTAGTTGGACAGTCAAAGCTTCCTTTTATATTTGTATATCTTGTATGTAATAAATGTAATAATAATAAATAAATAAATAAATAAATAAATATTGGGCACATATACGAGGAATTGGGGAATTTTTTCGAATGTTTGTTCTACACGACGCTAAATAAAATAAATCAGATTGTCGGGTTGATCTAGACGGAATATGAAGATTTATTAAATTGGTAAGTTCTGGTGAGTACAGACCATTATTTAGGATTTTAAACAATAAGATTAGATCAAAAATTAGACGTCGTGTTTGGATGGAGTTAAAATTATGAAATTAAATGGATTCGGTATAATTTGAGAAGTGTAAGTTTAGTTTATAATTTATGTGTTTAAAACATTTTTTTTGAATTCTTTCTCTTCTTTCGATATGGGCTTGGTATAAAGGAGTCCAGATCGGTGTACAATGTTCCAGTGCGGGCGAATATATAAGGTGCAAAGGGAATATACAGTGTTTATGTTGTGGAAGGGTTTTGCTATGAGAATTATAAATCCCAGCATTTTATTGGCTTTGTTAATGATGTCATCAGTGTGTTGGATATAGTTTAATTTAACATCCAGTGTTACCCCAAGGTCCCTGATATATTTTACTTTATTGATGTGTGTGCCGTTTAGTGTGTGTACAAAGGATATTTTATTTTTATTACGTGTAAATGTTAACTTATTGCATTTCGCGATGTTAATTTTATTCGCAATAGACAAGAAAACGATTGAGGTCCTTTTGAAGTGTAATGCAGTCATTGATTGATTTAATAACTAAGTATATTTTTTATCATCTGCATATGCTAGGTAATTAGCATGTAAAAAACATTTGTGAATGTCGTATATATACACATTAAATAATAATGGGCCTAAATGAGAACCTATAGGTTAGGTTAAGTAAGTTTAGGTAAGGTTAGGTTACGAAAGGTCATGTTAGGTTAGGTTAATCAAAGAATCAAAAACATTTTTAAGTGAAGAAATTTTCAAACCAAAAAACAAGAATTTGCATTGCTACGCAGTGCATCACCTTAAGCTTTTTTAGTAGGCGCTATTTTGTCGGAATATTGTATTAAATATTTGATTTTCATAAAAGTTATTCAATTGTCTTTAGCCGTTCGATGTGTTTCCTTTTACAAATTAAACGTCTAAAATAATTAACTTCTCGGCAGGATCGTGCGGGACGTGCAAAAATTATTATTATGTTGTGTAATTGTTGTGCTTTTCATTAAGTGTTTTTTTAAACCATTGAGGATTTGAGGAGTCACAACGTTTTCCGACAGCTAAAATTAAGTCTGTTACCGATCATCCACTGCTTCAAAAGGATTTAGATACACTAAATAACTGATGTACTGTCAATGATATGCACTTAAATGTTGAAAAATATTATATTTTGAACTTTACTCGAAATAAGGTTATTTAGAATTTTACCTTTGTATGTTATTATTAAGACTATTCTCAAAAAAGTGTCTTCTATAAGAGATCTAGGAATTACTCTTGATTCTAAATTTATATTTGATTTACACATTAATGACATTATGTCCAAATCACTTAAAATGATGGGATTTAAAACCTTTCAACGATCCTCTATCAATTCTAACCCTTTCCTATGCCCCAATTAGAAGTAAACTTGAATATGGAAGCACTATTTAGAATCCACATTATTGAAAGTTTGAAAACATTTTAGAATCAGTTAAAAAAATG
Source organism: Hesperophylax magnus (assembly GCA_026573805.1). Lineage (NCBI taxonomy): Eukaryota > Metazoa > Arthropoda > Insecta > Trichoptera > Limnephilidae > Hesperophylax > Hesperophylax magnus. The sequence goes on along the minus strand of JAIUSX010000202.1, from coordinate 1,740,420 downwards.
CTTAGACTATTCAAATGTGGACTTCATGACTATCTTAGATCATACGACGCACGTCGTGAATACTTTAAGATTAATACACTTTAAATAAGAAGGCAATTGACTGACCTAATATGTTTTCATAAAATTATCTACGGCCATCTTGATACCTATTGTTATTTGTTTTTGGGGTGTTATGCCGTGTTGCGCTAACTCCTTCTTTAGCCAACGTTTCGGACAGCATTGTAGTGTTATTAAATAACACATCTGCCCTGATGATGGACACTGCAATGCTGTCCGAAACGTTGGCTAAAGTAGGAGTTAGCGCAACACGGCATAACACCCCAAAAACAAATAACAATAATACTTTTGGCCGTGAAAATCTCAAATCATATTTGATCTTGATACCTCATTATGTCTTGGCAATATTGAAAAAAATGTCCCCAATTCCCATTGTTTGACACCATAGCATTTTTCACCTGAATATATTCAAAAATAATATCGCTTACTTTAGCCCTCTGATTCAAATGTGTCGACTGTACAATAAGATTGAGTGTGCTGAAGTAGATATTTTCGTCGATAATCTATACAAATTCAAAAAATAGTTCTGTTGCTGCTAAATAATATGTTTAGATCATTATATAATGTATCACTGTAACTCTCGTGTCTCTTGTCTGCTAGTATTATTTGTCATTTTACTGAACTTATGTATAATTTATATCACAATTGGTTTGGTTTTTTAATTGTGTATGTAATTTTTAGATTGTAACTTAACTGAGTTTTTATAACTGGATAGTTCTTACGTAAGTGAGAACATCTGTAAAAACCCAGTTTAAACAAATAAATAAATAATTATCCCGCTGGCGTTGGTTGTAAAATTACTGACCAAAGCGTCACAATATGTTGTCGACTGGTAAGACGAATCATTAGCAAATGAAGTAGATTCGTTGACAAACTCGTAAACACATGAAGTAGTCAGGTTGACAAAATCATAAGCAAATGTAGTAGATTGGTTGACTAAATCACACAAAGTTGGCTGGATATCCAAATCATTAGCTATCGAGGTAGTCTTGCCGACCAAATCATAAGCAAATAAAGAAGGCTGGTTGAAAAAATCGTTAGCAAATAAAGAAGGCTGGCCAACCACTTCATTATCAAATGAAGAAGTCTGGTTTACCAAACCATCAGTAAATGGAGTAGACTGATTGACTAAATCATTAACAAAAGAAGTAGGCTGGTTGACATGATCTCCAAGCATTTGCATTTCGTTATCTTGTACAATTGATTTGTAGTAATGCTTATCTTCTCAACAATATATATTTGATAAATGATTCTGCTTCTCAGGAATGTTAGGATGTTAGAATTTTAATTTCCTCAGAATTCGTCTTTATTACCTGGAAAAATTGTTTTTTTTTAGAAGCACATACAGGACATTTAAAGTACATTCTTGTGGGAAGTATAAAATAACTTAACATGCAAATATAAATGTCCCTATACTAATGCGTCTGCAGCAATCACATTTGCACATTCAGAGAAGCAAACACAACAATATCAGTATTTTTTTATACAAAGTTTAATAAAACAAAAATTAAAAGACATAATAATTTAAAAAAATATGTTTAAATTAGGTATATAATAGAAAATACCAAACCATCATAAATCATCAAAAAATATATTATATTTTTTTGTAGGTACAAAAATTGTGGAGATATCGTTTGAAATAAGTTATATTATTTTAGAAAATATCTAAACTAGTATGTGCTTTAGCAAGATCGTTGTATGATCGAGACATTCTAGACATAGGATTAAAATATCCAGTGTTATTGGCGAAAATTTCGATCCAAAATACTTCAAGGTTTCTAGTGAATTTGGGCCTGGCGTTTAACTTCATTTGATAGACTAAGTTACAATGTACTTGATTATTCACAATTTTGAAAAGCATTACGAGGTCATTAATGTTTCGTCTTTTAACTAGACTCCCAAATTTGAAATATGTGAAATATATGTTCGTAATCGTCTAGTTCTAGTAGATGGTAGACTGTTGATCCATACTCAAAAACACTGCGTATTAACGAATTTAATAGAATTATTAGGCTATTACAATTTTTATTAAAACCGAGTTATTTATTTGATTTACTTAAATGTATTGAATGTGTTGGTTGAACGTAATAACTTTGCACTTAGCTATATTCAGTTCCATTTCGTTGGCAACACACCAAGCACATAATGCGTTAAGTCTTTTTTTAAGAGTTCACAATCTTCCATAGATTTAATCGCTTTATGTATCATTTCCAATCGGTTTCCAAATTTAAAACCAATATATTAGAACTTTTAAAATAAAACAATAAACATCTAGCTATTGCACCTCTTATTGAATTATTTCCTCAAGATTGACACAATAATAGGTGTAGTCTTCTTGCAATTACTACAACTGCATTATTCTTTCACATGTAATTACTGTAATCATTTAGCAAAAATGTTACTTTATTTTTATTTATTTATCAATTTACGAACTGGCTGGCTTATGGAGCCCGCTAGTTCATGAATAGATAATTGAATGAATGAATAAATTATATACACTAGCTTTTATGTGTCGCATAGATATTATGTAAATACAACTACTACCTAGTATGTACATATTTTCTTACAACAGGCTTATACCTACAAACTATCATGTTTAGATTTGCTTTTTGCTTGGTTTTATATGTCTAATGGTTAAGGTTATATTATTGCTTTACTATTCTATATTTATAATCTTCACAATATTTTTTTGTATAAACTGTAAAATGGCTGACCGATCGCCCTCGATTTAGCAGGCCACGACAACCTGTCAAACGCGGTATATTTGTTAAGAGTGGGTTATAGGGCATAATGGTGATTTGCTGGAAAACAGCTCCCTAAAACGGCTTAATACTACCTTTCGTATGTCATTCTCAGACTTCATATTTTTTTATACCAATTAATGGACTATTATTTTTCAGTCTGCCTATTTTTTTTTGTAGTTGTTGTAGGCATTCGACTATAAAAAATAAAAACATTGATACACCATACAACCCACTTTTAAAACTTGGATGTATGATTATGGCGTTAATAACGGCTTTACACTATATTTTTAATTTAAAATATGTATATAATACACACATCTGTAGAAGTACGGCCTCTTATTATCGTTATGCTATCTGTGGATATTAACAATTAAATAAATACTTCATCTTGCACCAAATTTTCAACGCATTTCACAGTTTTTTACTTATTCCGGGATGGAAGCCCCCGGTGATGGCGGTGGAGCTATAGGCTCCCTGTTTTACGGCGTATATATTTCGAAAATGCCATCAAAATGTTTCATTAATGGGTCTAAAAGTAGAATACCGACTCACTTAAAGAATTGCAATAATCTAATGAAGCTACAAAAACAGTAATTACTCACAAATTCTCTTTTTTCATGTAAATTTGACGTATTGTATTTTTTCAAGTGTCATATTTTAAAATACAACATTATAATGCGTTCCTTTTCCTAACGGTTAGCACTAACGTCATGTTGTTTACTGGCGGCATCTTTATGCAAGTGTGTGTGAGAGAATTCATTGTCTTTACGCGCTCTGACCAAGTGGGAGAGTGAATGTTTTTTCATAGGGCACGTTTGGTAATTGAACCAAAAATTACCAATATTATTTTTCTCTTTGTAGATCAATATTATGATTTATCCATGGCAGCCGGAAAAAATACTCCAAACAAGGTATGCTTCAAGTAACGAATAAATGAAAAAAGATTATTGTTTAGTTGTACTAAATAACACAGAATAATTTAACAAATATATAAATAAAAAAATAAAATTTCTTTTATTTCTCGAGGTCAATTTATTAATGATGTTATTAATATGTATAGATATTCTATCAAATATAAAATTAAGAAATTCACCAAATAAATCCACCTTCGATTTTCTCGAAAACGAAAGCTCAAATAAAAAAAGTCATAACCCAAAATTGTCAATAAATGAAAGGTTATTCACAAGTTATCCCTTTATAGGACAACTTTTTTTAAACGATACGCCCGTAATGGTTTTATTTATGTATTCTATATTCATTTTGATGAACAGAAAAAAACTTTTTTTTGCTTAGCTTTTTTGAAATTTTCGATTTTCCAGCGGGTTTTTTTCTGACCGGTGTCCATTTAAAAAAAATGATATAAAATTATTGTTTTCATTACAAAACGACAGGTTGGTAAGGAAAATGTACTTTTATTTATTTGCGTTACAGGGGAATAACTGCTTTGATAATGTTATAGAGAAACTGACCAGGACGCGATTTTCGTAAATTTACTCAACATGTGCGAACTTCGGGCGGTTGGTTCGATTCAAGACCTCTGTGCGTTACCTCAGAATGATTACAACCCAAGGGCTTATAACTTGTAAACATAAAGAAATATAAACCTTAATGTTGCAGGTCTCAAAACTATCCGTTTTTAGCTTATGACCTATAAAGGGTTTTACCGTTTATACCACGAGTTTCCGAACACCGTGTAAAGCAAACTATATGTATCGGAAATGTTCCTCAACACTAATGACAACAGCAAGTGAATGATGAAACATTTATAAAAAATGTTAAATTAAATGCTTTACCAAAATAGTAGGTTATGCAAATAAGTCATACCTTTTTACTAAGTTGTTTGTTTTACTTAATATTTCACATTCATATTATACGATCATTGCTTTGCGACAAACGCACATGTGATGTTATATTTTAACATGTTCATTAATGTACAACTACCGCCCTCTAGTGACAAAAAAATGAAGACATTTTGACAGTTTGCGAAATTTCGCTATCATATAACAAGCGCTTAACAATACTGCCAATAATTATTTCTTACTCAAAGGCTTATACACTATGTGTCGAATTGTATCATGTTAATGCTGCCACTACCTAGCATTTACATATAAACTTTACATTTCTTTTTAATTAATTTAAGTTTGTATAACTTAGGAGTAGGCATATTCTTATTTTTGTACAACAGGTTTATACCTACAAATAATTATAATATGCAATTACTATTTACTTGCTGTTATAATATGTCAAATGGATATGGTTATATGTATTTTTACTTTTATTACGTTTTATTTATATTACTTTTGTGAACTTACGATCTTCAGAATATTTTTTTTTATGAACTATGCATGTAAAAACCCAATGGGCGTATAAATAAATAAATAAATAACTTCATTCACATTGAATTCTACGAAAAAGTGTTCAATGGGAAAGAACGGAGGTTTTTGTTAGTATTATTGTTATGATTACGAGTTTTTAATTTTATGGGGGTAGGTTTGTAAGCTGCTCCCCAAGTGATAATGACATATTGTAGAATAGGCTAAAAGTTTTTCTATGATGAGAAATTTAAAATTCATATGAAATAATTTGCTCATATTCTTTTTTGTATGACAGATTGATCATTCCAATAGAGGTTTTTATTAATTATTTTATTTTATTCGCTGCTTTCAGAAATGAACATTTAGGTCAGAAGAAAAACGTGTAAACATGAATAGTTGCAATCGAAAAATTTATATATTTTTATACCACACTTGGCGGGTCCCCGTTTCATGGTGACCAATGGAACATAGTTATTTTGTATAAAGTCTAGTGTAAACATATGAATTAAATATAAACGGAAATTGGACCTAAATGGAAAGTAGAAAGAGATATGCGTAAAGATAGATTACACACACATACACATATATACGTACAAATGTGTGTAAAAATATATTTATATATTATATAAATATAGAAATGTTTCACAAGTATATTTCAAACATGTGTGTTCGAATCTAATACAGCTGACTCATAAAAACCAGACAAAAACATTCAGAAAAAATATTTTAAAATTATTGTGTCTCTTGCCAATTTCTGTATTATTTTTTTAACTAAGTGAGTTTTTATGTAAATTTGTTATTTTATGTAGACATTATGCTTTCTCGGTCTGAGTGGTTTGTTCGTAATTATATGTACCCATTTAATTGTTCTCACTTAAGTGAAAATATCTCTAAGAATCCAGTAATAAAAAATAAATTAAGTCTGACTTCCGTTAGTATGAATAAACTCGGCAAGGACATGAGAATGGTGTTTCCCTAGATTGCGAGTGTCTCTCTTTCAGAACACGAATATTACGCTAAGAACATGATAATTATTTTTCTTTAGTATGAGTACGAATGTGAGTCATTAAGCTTGACTTCTGTGAACATGAATAGTTACAGTAAGAACATTAAAATGGTTTTTCCATCGTATGAATGCGAATGTGAATCATTAAGTTTGACTTATGTGAACATGAATAATCACAGTAAGAACATGAGAATGGTTTTTCGTTTGTATGAGTGCGAATGTGTGTCTTTAAGCTTCCCGAATATGAACTTGAAAAATCACAGTAAGAACACGAGAATGGTTTTTCATTAGTATGAGTGCGAATGTGTGTCTTTAAGCTTCCCGAATGTGAACATGAATAATCACAGTAAGAACATGAGAATGTTTTTTCCATCGTATGAATGCGAATGTGAATCATTAAGTTTGACTTATGTGAACATGAATAATCACAGTAAGAACATGAAAATGGTTTTTCGTTTGTATGAGTGCGAATGTGTGTCTTTAAGCTTCCCGAATATGAACTTGAAAAATCACAGTAAGAACACGAGAATGGTTTTTCATTAGTATGAGTGCGAATGTGTGTCTTTAAGCTTCCCGAATGTGAACTTGAAAAATCACAGTAAGAACACGAGAATGGTTTTTCATTAGTATGAGTGCGAATGTTTGTCTTTAAGCTTCCCGAATATGAACTTGAAAAATCAGAACATGAGAATGGGTTTTCCTTAGTATGACTTTCAATGTGGGTCATTAAAATTGACTTATGTGGACATGAAAAATTACAGTAGGAACACGAGAATGGGTTTTCCATAGTATGGGTGCTAATATGTGTCATTAAGCTTGACTCCTTTGAACATGAAAAATCACAGTAAGAACATGAGAATGGTTTTAGATCGGTATTAGTACGAATGTGTGATTCCGAAGTAATTTTTGGTACACTTTTAGTGCGTGAGTAAGATTTTATATTTTGTAATCCATTTTCGTAACGTTTTTGTTGAACAGAATTTATGTTATTAATTCTCATGGCTGCACCTGGAAGAGAACAGTTTTTATTAGTTTTGTGGAAAATAATTTCAACACGATACAATAAATTGTCAGTAGGATAACAGTAATATAATAAATGCATGTTGTGATAAACACAAACAGCTACAATGACGTTTTTTATGAACATGGGTTATTTAAATTCATGATTTTAAAAAAAAACAACTGAAAATCAAAGGAATGTTGGATTTACCCGCAGTTAGGTGAATCTTTTCAGAGTTTTCCAAGCATTCTCTTTTAACATCCATGAGATCAATATCAATTTCTCCATGGGACATTCCACCTCCGTCCTCTTCTTGGATCCCTGGTTCTGCCTTGATGGTGACTTTCTGTAGAATAGAATGCTCCATCGTGCCTAGAGCCGTGTTCACCTGGAAACCGAGAGTATTTATCAAGCTTTAGAATTAGAGACAAATCAATTTTTTATCATCAAAACTGTTCTACTAATCTCAGTCAAAACCCTTTTATATTCAGAACATTATAATAAGAATTTAAATGATGTTGACACACTTTCGTGTAGTTTAGGAACATTTAAAAATATAACTATTATTAAATAATTATTGATAACATACTGCAAGTTATCATGTTGTCGATATGAACCCTGTCCAGTTGCATGTGATTCATTTCATAAACATTTTTTCAGTTTATTTGAAGGTATAAACATATATTAGTGACTAATGGTATCGTCAGTGAGAATACAATTACTGCAAGTTATCATGTTGATATTAAACATTCTTTCAGTTTAGTTGTAGGTATATGTATATATTAGCGACTATTGGTATTGTCAATGAGAATAAAACTGATATATTGTCATTTATTTGTGTTCTTATACGCTATGTTTTTTTAACTTTATTTAATATTTACAATTTTGTATTTTTTGTAAATATTTTTAGACCAAGGGTACTGGACCCTTAGTTTGTTGTTATAATTTTCTATAATTTTTAAGTTTATTATGTGAGTATTTAAAAAAAGCTGTTCCCAAGTAAAAATAAAGTCTTAACTTGTAATGTGTTTAGTTTCGTGGAATGAGGAAACGCTCCGAAACCAGTAAACTAAGCTAAACCAGGAGGTTCCTGGCATAGAGGTTGATCAATAAATGGAAAAGTCAAACCCATGCATAGGCAACACGGATATGTGGCGTGTGGTGTCTATATGTCTGCTATTTGCTCGGTTAAGGTAGTTTAAACAAATTTATATAGTTTCGTTTCATTACAATGATAGCCGCAAAGTGATAGCTACAATCGGTAAAATAAAAAGAATTTAAAAAATCGCATGATAATTATATTTGTACACTGCGATCTATGGACACAAGTTGAAAATATAAAAACAGTACGAACGTTTTTTAAAGTGAGCAAAAATACCAAAATATGAGAGCAATGTATTAAATAATCAATTTACATTATAAAAGTAAGACTGCAATGTGCGTGCCGCTAAGAGTCAGAAATGAGTCCCGGTATAATCAAGGGAGTTATATGGTGAGGTAGCCCTTTATCCCCTATCTATGAAAGAGGTTCCCGTTTTTACCTGAAGGGCGTGCTTTTGAAGATATAAGGGCTGGGAATTTCGCCCTCTAGAAATTTATAAAAAAACATTTGAGAGTATTCCACAACATTCCAGAACATCCCATATCATAAAGAACTAAAAACGGGATTACAGGCCCTTACCTAATAAACTTTTAGCAAATTGGAATCTCTTAATAGTATAAAAAAAGTCACTATCCGCGTCTGTCTGTTTATGCGCTTAGTTATGTAGGATGTTGGATGCTTCTCTACGCCAAAGAGAATAGTCAGGAAACTCGGCAGAAGATTTTACAGATTTATTGTTGAATCAAATTCATGACACCAAAATAATAACATTGATAATCATTAAGTGCAGAGTGTTCGATCGTGCAGAGTAACGTTATGCCGAGTCGGACTTGTTGAAGGGAGTGGAATGATGCAAGTCCTCCACTAATATAGGTGATAATTCCTTTGTTCTCGTCTTCCACAGGTTGAAGCAAAGCGTCTGAACATCGAACTAGCAGGATCGCTCACTCGGTTCATTGTATGAATGTTTTGCATCACGCTGTATTCCTTCACGTTCGTCTTATAAGCAGTTTTCGTATCGCGGTATCAATGTTCGATATTTCAATTCGTGTTTCGTAATACATTGTAGTCTGATTGTTGATTCAGCTTTTCTTCGCCTTCCTACACGTGCGGGTCTGATCTTTGATTTCCGGGCCGGTATCCTAGAAGGTATAATCAGCGGTGACGCGGCTGCTACAGTTCTTCTAAAATATGCAACTTAGTTTGATATGGTTTTCAATATTAATTGGAGAATTTCTTCCGGAAGGCTTATGTATATAATATATTTATTGAAAGAAGAGAAAAGTCGAGCAATGTCGAGAACACGTCAGCTAGTTAAAAAATATATCTGCAGGCGGGCATCACACAATGAAAGAGCATTTGTATTTGTTTAAAATATAACATAAGAGAAGTCAAAGAACATCAAATACTAGTCATTTCACAAGAACCAAGCCTTTAACATCGGCGAGAATTTTTTCACGTGGGTAGACAACAACTAGCCTTGTAGCAAGGAAGCAACCGAGAGAAGTTCGTTACTGATTTAGTAAATTCTTGTTTTTGTAGTAAAATTTGATTGTGTATCCAATAATTAATTGATTGACCTAATGCGTCATTCACTTATTTATTTATTCATTTTCTGGAAATCGATGGTTAACATGTTATTAGTTCATACATATGTTGTATATAGCTAAAGTAAAAACTATTGTGGATTTTCTCCTTATGACTGTACCTCTTATAAAACAACAATCATCATACTGTAATATACTGTACCGTATATAACAGCTACACATTATAGTATAATAAATAATCCTAATTTTTTTCAATATTCATTAAATAATGAAAATTTAATTTATGTCAATAAAATTATTGAACTAGGCATTATGTTCGACAGTAAACTCGCCTTCGTATGTCATATTAATAATATTATCAAGGCCCTAAAGACTTTTGGCTTTGTTTTGAGAGCTGCAAAAGATTTCAATAATTTAGAAACATTTATTATTTTTTTTTTTTTACAGTAATACCGCACAAGAGTCCCAACTGCTCCCGTCTGGAGCCAGTGGGACTATGGCATCCCCAATTGGGGTATGTTGTGAGGCTGAGGGTATTGGGGAGGGGAGGGAGATGGGGAAGAGGAAGGTGGGGAAGTACCTGGCTATTCAGATCTGGTCACCAAACACGGCTAAAGCCATTTCAAGCAACGTTTCAATTCTGAATGGTGGTCTTACACCAGGGCGATACTGAGAGTATCTTCCACTCTGGAACGTGCCGCAAATATACTATATATTATTTTAAATTAATTAATTGTGAAATAACACAAATTAATCAAATAAAATTTATTTGCGCACGCCGGGTTCGAACCCGCGACCTTCGGATCTGTAGTCAAAAGCGTATACCACTAGACCACGCCGGCCGTCATGTTATATAAAACCCTTGTCAGATGCCAACTTGAGTATAACTCTACGTTATGATCTCCATTTTTCAATATTCATTCAGATAACATTGAAAAGATTCAACGGAAGTTTCTAAGGTTTATAAATTATAAATTGCATATTCCTATACAAATCATAAATTACAATTACCTCTTGGATAAAATGTCTCTATTGAAACTTTCAGTAAGAAGAATAAGCACAGATTTAATACTGTTGTAGCAAATATCCTTACCAATATTAATTACTTCCCTAAAAGGGAAGTCGATGTTACATGTGGGTAGAATAAATGCGTGCACCAGTAATAAAAACTCTTAAAAACAACTTTAACATTTATTATATAAAATTCTGTTACTACACATATTGCTCTAGGAAGTTAATAATTAAGCAAGAGACTCATTATAAAAGGTGTAATTCTCAAGGCGTGTCGAGTTAGATATTCTCGATAGTTGACAAAAATGCAATTCATGACAGTTGAATTTACGAATGCATAAAATGATGCTATAATAAATTTAATGGGCGCCAGCTTAGAATTACATAATTCTGAACAAATTTATATATTATCAGAGTATTCCCTAAGATACTAAAGTATAAAATATCAATCTCAATTTGGAAGGCATCTTACGTATAATTCTGAGTCCGTCAAGGTCGGCAAGCCTTCACCACCGTCCTGCGTCACACGAGTCTCTCGCCACAACTGACGGAACAAAATCCAAACGCTGCAGAGCGCTCTTCAGACTAGTAGTTCGCAAATCAAGATGGCAACTTGAGAATGCTGTCAGCTGCTACGGTAGGAACTAACAAGCAAGACTGCTTCACTGTTACAAACAATACTACATTTTAAAATTGACTGTCCCGAATTACTTCAATGTATCAATATCCATGTTCCCAAAAAATCATGCCGACATTTCTTACCTTTTTTATTTCAATAACACCAGGACACTAGCTTACCAAAATTCTCCGATTCCGAGACTACACAATCTCGGAAACAAATATTCTGATCTGGGCGATATATTTCATTTGAAAACTAATCAGTATAAATGTTGTACATTCTATCACTTTTATTCTTCTAGACACAAATAGACCTATGTTCCCATATAACTTCGTTTTGTTGAATCTTTTAAATTCAATTATATGCGTGAGGATTCATTTTTGCCATTATGTTTACATTCTTCTTTATTGTATTAATTTTTAAGTGTTTACCGTTATACAAAATGCTTGTATTTTTTTAATGAAAGCCCACTGGCGTGTAATAAATAAATAAATTAATATTTTTGCTGACATATCTAATCGAGTTCACTAAATTGCTACTTGACGGTATAACTTACTACTTGCCCATTAAATTACCAAACGCTTTAGTAGTCGCTCATCATTGACCTTGCGACTGGCTGCGGAACCAATAGAGAAATTGTTTAAATTCGTATGACAAATTATTAAACATAAATGTATTAAACGGTTCTTTGACCATATTTATTTTTATACTAGATGTACTCGCCATGCGTTGCTGTGGCTCTGTGTCTGTGCACATAGAAAAAATAGCGTGTGTTGCTTTTACGTACAACATATCAAACTTCAAAAAACATGTTTTTACCTATTACGGGTAACGTGTACATAATATAGATACATAAAACACGTGTTTTCGAATGCAACGTAGTGTCGAAATTTCAAAGCAATCGGTGAAGAACTTTCGGAGATTTAAGATTTTGAACAAACCATCATTTAGATTTTTTGCTATATAGATTTTGTCATTTCATTATTTTTTGTTATGTATTGTGTCCAACAATATCAAACACGGGCTGTCAGATGATATAATATGGAAGAAAAGTTATTCTCGCTTAAAAGCAGTAATTTAATATACTTGGAGTACCTTTCGCTCTCGTAACATAAATGACACATGATAATACCAAAATAAAATCTATTTACCTACAACCATTATTTAAAATCATGATAAAAGAGAAATGGGCCTTTTTGGCCCGGAGGTCTGTAGTCCAATATTTCAAAAGTCAAAAGTAACACATGATATTTCAGGATATCCACAGTTTAAGGTACTTACTGCCGATTTCAACTGCGTTGGTGCCACCGAAAATATACATTGAAGTCAAATTTAACTTATCTCTGTCGCTAAGAATGTTCGTGTTACGTGGCTTAAGGTAATAACCTACAACCTACACTTTTACTTTTACCAAAATTGATTGTTATCTTCTAACATGAGGCTTGAACATGAATAAACCATACACCACTTGAATTTTCTAGGTTATAAAAATCATAGTGCAGTGACAGTTGGGTTGGATCATAGATGTCGGTATTTATTCTGTTCTATTATGCCCCGTCAGACAGATTGATTTTAATTGAACGACTTTTATGGGCCGTTTTCTGAGTGATTTCAAAATATCCAAGAGATGGCAGCACGGTGTTTACCGGTCCTCCTGTCACCTATTCTGTCGACCAAATTTATGGACTGAGGTCTTCCAATGATCTGTCATTTCGATGGCTATTTGCAATTTGTTTTCTGACAACAAACCTAGTTTGCTCGATTTGTAAGTAAAATGCACAGAAATTACGGTCAGTCGACTATTTTCCAATTGAAGGAAGAATTAAAAGGACGTAATGCCAAAACTGTTGGTAAAAAAGCAATTCTCGTAGAAAGGTTAGTAAATACACCACTATTGCTTATTTATATTGCCTACGATAATTTCTTTTCTAATTTATCAATAGTTATTATCATAATGCGTTTTATTTAAGACTCGAAGACTATGATAAACTTCACAATTTCAATCCTGCTGGCGTTGCAGACGAAGATGTCTCGGAAATGGTTACGCCGAAGCCGGAAGATTTTCAAGACATCAACTTGGCCTCCAATATTCCAGCACTGACGCGGGAAGAACTACATAAATTCAGTTTCCTGGGAAAGTTTGAAAAACACCGACAAAGCGTTAACTATGTATTCTGAACAATATTTGCTGAGTGTTCGAAGTGCACATGAAAATGGCACAACCTATATTTTAGGAAAGTGTGCTTCGGAGTGCAGGAAACATCTTTCTTATGCTGTCTATATACACTATAATTGTAACACTATATTGGAATGCCAATGTGAGTGTGCAGCCGGCGTGGGGCCCAATGCACATTGCAAGCACGTATTTGTAGTTCTACATGGAATAGTAGATTTTAGTGAAAATAAAAAAAAAATTGTTGTTCAGCAAAGTTGTACAAGCATGTTAAAAAATTTTCATACACCGAGGAAATACCATGGTGCGTCTATAGGTTATTTTATAAAAACGGAATATCTGCAACTAAGAAAACAGCAGTTGTCTCAACAACAGCTCCTTGATTTAGATCCTAGGCCTACTACTTCCATTAAAAACAAAAATTACCCAACTATGTTCCGTAATTTAGCTATAGGATTATAATTCAAATTGAAGGCACATGCCTATCATGGAAATTATTCCACCAGCAGACAAATATTCTGCCACGTTTGATCATTTCTATGAAAGGGAAACTGTTGAACATTCTTTCCTTAAGATTTATAAAAAATCACAAGTAGAACTTTATTTGATTGAATCCTCAACTAGACTTCAGGGTAAGTCTAAAAACTGGTTCACTGAACGATGCCTACGCCTAAAAATATGTAAAAGTACGGTGAAAACTAATCATAGAAATCTGGCAGGATCTTTTTTGAAAGTTTTTGTTGTCAAAGCTGCATCATTAGAATATGGATCAAAATTTGAGGCTGCAGCGATAAGAAAATTTGAGCTTGTAACAAATACTTCTACTTCTCCCTGTGGAATTGTCATTCACCCTGAACATCAGTTCTTAGGCAGCTCTCCCGATGCACTGATTGGTGAAGATGCTCTATTAGAAGTCGAATGTCCATATACAGCCAAGGGCAGCATCATATCTGTGGAGACTGTCCCATATTTGTATTTAGGTGAATTCTCGGGCCAGCTGGAGTTAGACAAAAACCATAACTATTATTATCAAATACAAGGACAGCTGCTATGCACTCACAGGTCTAAGGCATTCTTAGCAATATTTAACTTAAAGGATTTTCAAATCATTGAAATAGAAAGGGACCAAGATTTTATTGAGAAAATGTTACACAAATTAATAAGTTTTAATGAAGATTACTTCAAACCAGCTTTGTTAAAGAAGCATGTTTACAGGGACAACCTTTGGTGAGCTGACAGAGGGAATGGCCCCACTAGGAATTGGCACAATCGGGAAACCGGCTGAAGGGCGTGGGCATCTGATTTCGCTTACGGTTAGGCTGAAGCCCTTGTGCATTCTCCTGGGACCTGCCAGTTGTAAGGTGGATTACCAATTCTGCCCAAGTATTTCTTTAAACCATATGTATTTCCAACACAATTTACAGGTGCTTGCAGTATACACCTTGCTGCTTCTTCCTGCCTCTTAGTTTTTGTTTACTAACAAACACTGTCTTGTGTATTTGTAAGCATTTGCATACTGCTACCATATGCACGGACATTGGAGGTCTAGCTTCGTTTTATTAATTGTAGAAACGTTCTTATACAACAACAATAGCGTCCTTATGAGAGCCTTGAAGGAGTAACCTTATGTTACTTTTACCAGGGCGGGTAAGTGGTGGACAACCTCCAATGACTGTACAGAATGTAAATAAGTAGTAATATAAATACATGTCATCCAAAATTATTGTTGGAAAAATAATATCTTGTATATTTTTAATATAATTATTTTAAATAAAATAGGATTTAAAATGTTTTACTAAGTGTAGCTACTACTATGCATGGCAGCTGTTTCGCCTTCTGAAGGCTTGATAAACTTGACAAACTTACTTGAAAATATTTATGTTTTTATTCTGCACTGGTTGCATATTTAATTTGCTAATCTTATTTTCTTTATTTTAACAGGTTGACTGTTCACAAAGTTGCTCACGCGTTGACCAATGCTACAACAACTATACTATAATATTAGGATGTAAAAAAAATAAAATAAATGCCAAAACAATAAATAATTTATGTATAATGTTAATTATTTGTTGTACTGATATGTTCTTCTATGTGTATAGTGTATGTAAATGTTTTACGACACATTTATATTATGCCTGTAATCTTGTTCTTTTCATATTGACCTCGAGAAATAAAAGATTTTTTTAAACTAAAAGAAACGGTTTTTATTCCAAATAATGTCAGGAATTACTGGTTAAAGTAAGTCAAGTACGTCCCTTAACACATTTGTTTAATACATATAACAAAAGGAACTTCAAAGAAGGGTTAAGTTAGAAATCGTGCGCGCTGATGGATGAGCTCTTCAGGAAGTTATCTAAAATATATAATCTAAAATTTTAACAATATTTACATTAACAGTTTTTGAAGTAAAACTTCTTTACGCACGCTCGACACTTGGGGGGTAAACTGGTGCCTTACGAAAAATCACATGCCAACGCTAATCGATGAAACGGTGATCGGAGGAGGGTCTTAATCGATGCAAACAGTGATCGGAGGCGGGAGAAGGAGAAGGAGCTACAGCTAGCTAACGAGTACTACCGTATTTCGTATTTTAGCATTATATACAGCGTGTACCCGGCATAAGTTAGTGAAGTTTTACTTCACTCGTGTGGCCTAAAAGAAACTCATTTTTTTACATACAATTTATTAAGCATCTTTATCTATTATACTTGATCTAAAATTACACAACATGCAACATATAAATATTATATCCGATGAAAGTATTGTCTCGGTATAGTTCATATGGGATTTCAAAATTTTACATGTTTTTAAAAGTCCTATTACTCTTTCTATGTGCACCCTTTTGCTAGCAACTTTTCTGTCATTTTCTAAAACACTCCTAGTATTTCGATTCTGTTTGTTTTTTTGAAAAATGTTGGAATGTTTATGGTGACACCATATGGTGCGAAGATGTCCTGGACATTAAAACCTTTGTCAGCCATAATAGAATCACCAACATCACACAGGGATAAAAGGTTGCTTTTTTCAATTATCTGGCGATCACTGGCAGAGCCTGCATAGCTTGGAGACACATAATTTATGAGGCCACTAGGAGTAGCACCGATAAGAACTTTAACAGTATTTCTGTTTTTATAGGTAGAAAAGGTTGCTTGCTGGGCAGTCGGTGGTGTAGGCCGTTTAATTGGACATTCCGTGCCGTCAATCATTAACCTCGTGTTAGGGTATTTGTCTCTAAAATCAGTTGATGTCCAAAGGTTGAGCTCTTTCCATTGCAGTGATATGAATTTCACCCATGTAATAAAAATATTAGAAACGTCTTTAATAGATATAAGATACATTCTTGCAATTTCAAAAATGTATTGTGTGTTCTCAATATCATTAATGTTAAAAAAAATTGTTCAAATGCATTTATATTATTGGGAGGATTACCATAAAAGTATTTTAAACAGTGTGAGGCTTGTCCTAAGGATTGAAAAACAAACAGCACTTTCTCGTTTGACTCTAAACCGGTATAAAAATGAATTGAGGCAGGGTCTTTCTTGTATGTCATTATACTGAACAGAGTGTTTTATGGTTTGACTTGAAAATTCTCCTGTTAACCTTTCCTTTTTATTATCTGTCTGAGTGTCTTTATCTAGAGTCGGTCTAACACACGGAGTATCAAAAGGCAATATGACTTCCACTGCAGCGTCTTCTATATTCACAGGCAACGCCGCGTCTTCTAGATTCACAGGCAACGCCGCGTCTTCTAGATTGACAGACAACGCCGGGTCTTCTAGATTCACAGGCAACGCAGCTTCATCTGGTGGTTTTGGTTTTGTAGAATTTATATATGTTTTTTCACGTTTCAGATGCCTTTCCAGTCTGTTTCTTAATTCTAAATTACTTCCTTCTACTTTTATCCAGGGAAATATTGAAGGAACTACACCTTTCAGTAGCTTTTGCCTGTACAGTACATCTGAAAATAAAATTAGCCTCAAACTTCCACACTTGCATGATATAAAATACAAAACGGTCTACGTTAAGAAATAATAACAATTTGATTTTTTTTCCTAAAACACTCCTACTGAAAATTATTACGAGATTCACAGACATTGGACGAGAAATGTAAAGTAAATTAGATTGCCAACAATGAAGAATCAGCCGCCCAGAAATCTCGTGAAATCTCCCAGAAATCAGTTTGATAACCGTGCAATAAAATTATTGCAATAATTAAAAATATGGTTAATTTAAAAAAAGGAAATAAGATATTATGTCTACAATAATTATTAATGTTAGTTGTGATTGACTACACTTATATTTATGGTTATTAGGTACGTTTGTTAAATAATGTCAACTGCGAAAGAAGGCAAAATATTGTGTATAAAATTTTGTGCATTCTATGTCAAATGTTTCTTTACTTGTTCATTATACTATACAAGTACTCTTTATATTATATTGGGTATTCAATTATAGTAAGATATTAATTAAATGAGTCATGTACTCACTGTTATGGTTAATATCATTGACTACATAATCTGTATCCTTGAAATGAGCTTTACAGACTACAAATGTAGGAGTCGGTGCCCATTTTAGACGTCTGATGGAACGAATCCATTTGGCTTTTAAGTCTCTATCTTTGGGAAACACCCCTATGTCTACACATAGGAACACTACAACAGGTTGACGGCATTATTGTAATATAAAACACTAAATTGCGTCAAACGGCCTAAAAAATGTATGGGATCTGACAGTTAAACACAAAAAGTTGGACCGGTAGAACATTAGCGCCTCTAGCGACCAAAATCTTGCGAAAACGGCCCATTGATATTATTTCGTTCTCTGTGGTGACTTGGAATGTTGCCATATTATTGTCAGTATCAATACTACAGTCTGGAAATGTTATATTTGGGTCGGTATGAATGAGATTGGCAAGATTTTCCCCTACATTCGCAAAGAAGGTGTTAAATATGTTTGCAGCTTTTGAGGGATTTTCTTTACAACTATAGTAGCGATGTCGTTATTCTTGTTTTTTTTCTTGTCAATTATTTAATTTATAACTGTCCACACTCTTTTACTATCATTTTCAGCCTGATTCAACTTTTGTTTATAATACTTTTGTTTTGTATTTTTTATAATATATGAAAGTTTGTTTTTATATGCTTTAAAATGATTTATTAAATTTTTATAATTTGGTTGTTGAGTAAAATTAATTTGTAAAGAGCTTGCTTATGTCGTACAGATACTACTAAACCATAAGTAATCCATGGTTTTATAGGTTTCAAGTTCGACACTTTGGATTTGGTTATTATATTATTATTTGTCGAGTCATTTATGCATTTAGATATTTTTTCTACAAACATTTTACAACATAATAATAATTTATTGTAATAATTTATTCCAATTTTCTGATTCTAATTGGTGTTTTAATGTATCCATATTAAGTACTTTCTTTGAGTAATTATTTTGTTTAAATAATGGCAAAGTTGGATTGCTTAATTTATAGTTAAAAATACATGAATAATGATCAGTGATAGTTGTATGAATGACAGCTGATTTTATATTTTGGATATCAGGAATATTTGTAAAAATGTGATCTAAGCATGAGGGGCGTTGACCTTTAACATTTCTAGTATAAGAATTTATGCACGATAAATAATTGAGTTCTGCTAACATATTTAGATATGTGTCTTTATCTTTACTAGAATAGTCGTTTGCAATATTTAAATTCATATCTCCAACAATAATAGTATTTTTATATCTAAAATTTAACAGAATATTTTTTTATCGAAGGAAGCAAACACTTTGTGATGTGACATTATATATCAAATGAAAAATACACTTTGTAAAACACCACTTTTATTTTGAATTAATATTAACAGCCAACCAGGTTTCGCTTAGCTCAAGCTTCATCAGGACTTATTATATCAACTGTTGTTATAATATAATAGTTAACAGTTAATATAACAGTTAATATAGTTAACAGTTGATATAATAAGCCCTGATGAAGCTTGGTGTCGCGAAGCTGCGACTCCACTATATTTTAAGAGGTGGTGCAGAGCTAAAGCCCTATGCCACACGCCCAAAGGACCAGTCCCAAACTACCCCGAATGATAGATTATGGGACGATTTATGCATCCGACAAACCTGATGGACAGTGCAATAATCAAAGGTATAAATCTGGGCTTCTGGAGCACAAGATAAGCCCAGATTGGAAGCAGGAAAGATGGACTCACCCGTTGATGACTATCACACGTCTCCAGGAGTTTTGGTTGATTTCACTTCACAAAATATATGTATAATCGCCCTGTCTGATATTAATTATCACTCCGAACTCTGATAAGCAACTGACACCACTTGTCAGATTTTACATGTGTCGCAACAATATTTTTAATATGGTGACATTTTGGGATGGGTAAAAGGGTAGGTAGGACATTTGCAGGATTTGGTATTGACATTTCACTTGTCCACTAAGCCTGTGGATGCATACCTAACAATCCCATATATATTGCGCGAACATTCTCCCGGCGTTGAAAGTACCTTCCGAAATTTTAAGTACTTTCAAATAAAGTAAAGAATTAAATGTAAAACGAAGTAAGATGAAATATAAATATTCTTATCAATACGCTATTAATATTACAAAGTTAAAACGAAAAATTAAAAAAAAAAATAATGAAATAAAGAAATAATAATTACTGTGTAGGCAAAGGACACAATTTTACGACTGGTCGGTTAAAGTTCCCGGAAGGGGTCCTTACGCGTGTGACACGAACCACTCCGTCTTTACCAGGGAACACCTCCTCAACAACGCCCACCGGCCAATAAAGTGGAGGCGCATCCTCTTGATGCACCAATACTATGGTACCTACTTGAATGTTATTCGCGGGACTATTCCATTTTTTTCTCATCTGCAGAGAGTGAAGATACTCTATATGCCACTTCTTCCAATAAGATTGAACGAGGTGGTCCAAAAGCTCTTTCCTTTTCAGTAGACTAATACGTTCATTAGTCAAATCATAAGCAGGTAGATGCTGAATCGGGGTAGACATCAGAAAATGAGCCTGAGTAAGAGCTTCTGGATAATGAGAACTGCTTAATAAACATAATGGCCGTGAATTAAGTACAGCCTCTATTTGTGTCAGAACTGTGAGAAGCTCTTCATAACATAAAAGTTGAGTACCCACAACCCTATACAGATGCGATTTAATGCATTTAATATTTGACTCCCATAATCCTCCAAAGTGAGGAGCGCGGGGTGGAATCGTCTTCCATTCAATTCTCCGAATGTTAAATTCATTGCGAAGAACTTCTTTAGTTGAATTTGCCTCTAAAAAATTATATAAGTCATCCAGACAATTCTTTGCGCCTATGAAATTTGTCGCATTGTCACTGTACATACACGAAACCGGTCCGCGTCTGGATAGAAAACGCTTAAATGCGTTTAAAAAATTGTCCGTGCTTAGATCTGATACCACTTCCATATGTATAGCCTTCGTTGTTAAACAAATAAATAGACATATATATGCCTTTTGACTTTTTACCCCACGACGCCTAGAAAGGGTTATATTTATTGGTCCGGCAAAATCTACACCCGTATGTGTAAATGCCTTTGCTTCCTGAACTCTAGCTGTAGGTAAATCTGCCATTAGCGGTATAATATTAGAAGGTGCAGTTTTAAAACAGAAATTAGAAGCATGTACCTACTCTTTTGCGTATTAGATTTCTCCCCGATAAGATCCAATAACGCTGTCTAATTATTGACATAAGGAGATGTGCACCAGTATGACAATTCACACGATGGTGGAAGTCTATAATTATATCGACAATATGATCCTGTCTTGGCAGAAGTACTGGATGTTTGTTTTCAAAAGGTATATTCGCGTTTGTTAATCTACCACCTATACGTAACAAGCCATTATGATCTAAGAACGGGTTTAGTTTTCGGATTGAAGGTGAGCATAATTTATCCCTCTGTATTAATTGTATATCGGCACTAAAATACCTATTCTGTAAAGCTTTTAATGCATTCATTTCAGCAATGTTTAATTCCGTGGAACTTATAACTGTTGAGCGTGATAACTTTCGCATAAATCGTAAAATATATACCACAATTCTCAGCAGTTTTGGCCATGAGGAAATTTTTAAAGAGAGATTATATATCGGAGAATTTTCCTCTATTGACGTTATCGTAAATGTATGCGATTTTTTCAATTCCAAAGTATTCTCCTCCTCCCGTGAGGGGGAAAATCTTTCGACATGCCACTCGGATACTGGGTTCGCAGCCCAGGGCGGACCGTGCCACCAAAGAGAATGATCGACCAGCTGAGCAGGCAGTAGGTAGTCCTCGTGATAAACAATCACTAGGATTGGTAACGCCATCTATGTGATAAAAATGTTTCGCGGGTAAATTTTCCTGAATTTCACTAACTCGATTAGCTACAAAAGTTTGCCACCGGTGCGGGGACGAGTGAATCCAAGAAAGTGCTATTTTTGAATCTGAAAAAGCAAATATATCGTTTATCGAAACGCGATTTCTATAAGTATCTATAATAGATCTAACGAGTCTAGATAAAATAAGCGCAGCGCATAATTCCAATCGAGCGAGCGACACTGTTTTCAGAGGGGCCACCTTGGATTTAGAACATATCAAATTCATTGTAGTGTTGCCACCCTTATCCGTGACATGAAGATATATTACACAACCGTATGCTTTCATACTCGCATCTGCGAAGGCGATAATATTTATCGTGCAGTCCTCCTTTACTCCCAAATATCGAGGTAAATTTAAATTAGAAAGCATCGGTAATTCTTCCTTGAATTTGACATATCTATTAACAATACTTTGGGGTAGTTCCTCGTCCCATCCTACTTTCTCTAACCACAGCTCTTGTAAAAGTAATTTGGCATATAAAATTACCGGAGCAACCAAACCTAATACATCGAATAAACGAGCTATTGTGGAAAGAATTGATCGTTTACATATAGTTTTCTCCTCCGTTGGACATATCATAAATCGAAAACAATCAGATATCGGATCCCATTTTAATCCTAAAATGCTACATTTATCCGAAAAATCCATTGTCGCGCGGTACGACTCTGGTAATTGGGCCAGTAAATGAGGAGAATTACTCGACCATTTGACTAATTCAAATCCTCCACACTTGAACATCGCCATTAAATCTGTAGCCAAAGTGATGCCTTCACTTATAGTATTTACAGAATATACAAAATCGTCCATATATAAATCATTAATTGCAACTTCCGCCGCTTTCGGATAACGATTTCTTTCATCGCTCGCTAGCTGCCGTATAGTTCGCATTGCTAGAAATGGTGAACAGTTCAAACCAAACGCGAGTGAATTAAATTGATATACTCCAATTTGTTCATCTTCGTGAAATCTATAAAGAATTTTTTGATATTTACGATGGCTTTCCGTTACCATTATACGTAGATACATTTGCTTAACATCTGCGGTTAATGCTACAGCGAATAAGCGAAATTTAATTAAAAGTGTAAATAAATTAGATTGCAAATTTGGACCTGTATACAAAGTATCATTAAGTGACAACCCTGAACTGGTCTTTGTACTCGCATCTAATACAACACGAGTTTTAGTTGTTGATTTATCTTTACGAATTACTGCGTGATGAGGAATGAAATATCCCTCATCAATATTAGATGAAGACGGAACTTCAACCCTCATATATCCCTTTTCCAGATATTCAGAAACTACTTCATTATAACTGCAATGCAATTCTGGCGACGTATTAAATTTCCGTTCTAAATATTCATATCGACGCTGCGCGACACGCCGCGAATCACCTAAATTATTAGGATCTATCTTAAACGGTAAAGATACAATATACCTTCCCGATTCATCCCGTTGGACTGACTCGAGGTACATTTTTTCACATTCTGCGTCTTCAGCACTCATCAACGACTTAATAGGCATGTCTTCCATTGTCCAAAACTTGGATAACGCATTATATAAATCTACATTGGTTATGGGGCCGAACGTCCACGAAACCTCCGGCGTACACGTAGGTATTTCACCCATTACGATATACCCGAATACTGTCTGTATAGCCGGTGGTGCATTCGTATTATGTTTAGATAAAACCTTATTCCCCAGCAGAATATATGGAAATAACTGTGCACCTAATAAGATATCAACATCGGATGGAACGTTTCATCCGCTAAGTTTAAACCCACTAAATGCTCACATGACTTTGTGTCAACATGTTGTGTAGGAAGCTTATCAGTTATTTTATCGACAACTAATAGACTAATTTTATAAGTATCTTCTGAAACGCGGGATTTAATTTTTAACGCAACGTGTCCCAATATTGGTGTCTCTACTGAACCAACACTTTTAACTACTGAATTATTTAAAGGAATTATTTTAAGATTTAATTCATTACAAGTGTTTAAACTGATTAAATTTTGTTGCGAGGCGCAATCAATTAAACACCTTACGGTTACTTGATTATTTTTATTGTCATAAGCAAATAACTGCGCGGTTGACAGTAGTACATTCGTAGCTATATTACCCGCAGAAAAATGATTATAATGTTTATTATTACGCGCTATTAATGTAATGGCTTCGTTTTTCGATTGACTTTCAGTATTTACCGTGCTCTCAAAATGCAGAGCGGTGTGATGTCGTTTTTTACAAATTCTACAATCCGATTTAGATGGACATTTCACAGTTTTATGTTTATCGCTTAAGCAGTTTACACATAAATTATTTAATTTCACAAACTGAAAGCGAGCATTTGGTCTTAATTCGTTAAATTGTTCACATTTAAACAATTCAACATGATCAGAATGATTACATTTCCGGCACCTATTACGATTATTATTACTTGAATTCGGTTCGACCACAGCGAATGAATGCGTAACTTTGTTTTTATTATTAACAACTTTATTATCATTTTGTCCAGTTCGTTCTAGGATTTTGACATACGACCGAATGTATTCTATTAAATCGGTATATGTAGGTATAGCTTTCTCCCGTATAGACATTTCGAAATTTTGCACCAACTGTATATCTAATTTTTTCAGTGCAATATGTAATATTATAAAATCGGTTAGGTCATCAATACCTAATTCCTTGAGTGCAGCTATGGAAGACGCAAACAGTTCGATAAAATTATTTAACTCATTTGGGTTACTAGGTGCCAATAATTTTAAATTCAAAATATTGTTTAGATAAAAAATACCTAGCACGCGTTTGTCCTGATATTTCTTTTCGAGAGCTTCCCAAATTAAAAAATAATTTTGTTCGTTCGGAAGTATTCCCGCAAAAACTGATAACGCCTTTCCTTGGAGTTTCCCTATCAGATATTGCATCTTCTGCGACGTATTCAAATTTTCATTTGAGTGAATGTTTAATTTAAAAGCTTCATAAAATATCGACCAATTCTCTTGATTACCATCGAACGATGGCATCTCGATCGGTGGGAGCTTAATTAATGGTGAATTATTTAACTTCTGTCGATCACGTGATGAATCTTGCTTTGCTTTAATGCTTTCGCGTATAGAAACTACAAAACAGTACTTATTTTCGAATTTACTCCATAAATCGAAATTCATATTGTAATTTGAATCCTTTTTCAACTGAAGTGTATGAAATTCATCACACAACGTATTAAATTGTGCATAATATGTAGCTATATTAACCGTTTGTTTAACAAAATCCTCCGAACTTCTCGTCTCCCTGTCCGCAATACTCTTCGCTTTCTCGTATAATTCATTAACACGATTATGCATCAAATTAATCTTCGATTCTAGTAACTTGATTTTAATATCCTGAGTACTATCGCTATTCGCCATGATAAATTGTATGTAGGAATTTAAACACAACAATAATTACAAATGCAACCTAGTACATACAAATTAACAAAGTATAAAGAGGAAATAATATTTATTTATAACTTTAAATATGTTAATTTTAAATACCCCGTTGGTAATCCGGCTCGAAAGAACCAAAAATGGTGTCGCAAAGCTGCGACTCCACTATATTTTAAGAGGTGGTGCAGAGCTAAAGCCCTATGCCACACGCCCAAAGGACCAGTCCCAAACTACCCCGAATGATAGATTATGGGACGATTTATGCATCCGACAAACCTGATGGACAGTGCAATAATCAAAGGTATAAATCTGGGCTTCTGGAGCACAAGATAAGCCCAGATTGGAAGCAGGAAAGATGGACTCACCCGTTGATGACTATCACACGTCTCCAGGAGTTTTGGTTGATTTCACTTCACAAAATATATGTATAATCGCCCTGTCTGATATTAATTATCACTCCGAACTCTGATAAGCAACTGACACCACTTGTCAGATTTTACATGTGTCGCAACAATATTTTTAATATGGTGACATTTTGGGATGGGTAAAAGGGTAGGTAGGACATTTGCAGGATTTGGTATTGACATTTCACTTGTCCACTAAGCCTGTGGATGCATACCTAACAATCCCATATATATTGCGCGAACACTAAGCGAAACCTGGTTGGCTGTTAATATTAATTCAAAATAAAAGTGGTGTTTTACAAAGTGTATTTTTCATTTGATATAGAATATTTTTTAATTCATCTATAAATTTAGGTACTATCAATGTATGCGTACGATAAATAGCAATAATGTTATAATATTTATTTACGTCTTTAAATTCTATATTTAATATGTTAACATTACTAACATTAATTATTTCTTTAATATTGAGAACATTATACTGGTTAGAAATAAATAATCCGATACCTGAGTTTTTGTTTATTTTGTTTATTGTCGCATGGTATGTGTAGCCTGGAATAGTGTAATTGATTTCGCCTGCAGAGTGTGTCTCTGTTAAGACAATCAGGCCCGGGAAAAAATTTAATTCTAATGTTATAACTAGACATCGGATTATATGCACTAACAAAGTGCCAAAATAAGCATGCAAATATGCACTAAAAAAGGCCGAAATATGCACTAAAAACTCTTGATTTGCCCAATGCACAATGCAAAATCAAAAAACCATTTATATTTTTATATATTTTAATTAAAGACTCTATCAAAGAATCAATATCAGAATCTGTCCAAAGAAAATTTACACGGATTTTGTCTTATCAATCAGGTGTTTACCATGCACTAGTACTAGACGATTACAAAGAAAGACAAATTTCAAATTTGGGAGTCTAGTTAAAAGACGAAACATAAATTATTAATGACCTCGTAATGCTTTACAAAATTGTGAATAATCAAGTAGATTGTAACTTAATCTATCCAATGAAGTTAAA
This sequence comes from Hesperophylax magnus, assembly GCA_026573805.1. Lineage (NCBI taxonomy): Eukaryota > Metazoa > Arthropoda > Insecta > Trichoptera > Limnephilidae > Hesperophylax > Hesperophylax magnus. The sequence goes on along the minus strand of JAIUSX010000202.1, from coordinate 1,713,585 downwards.
CGCAGGCCGAAATTCACTAGAAACCTTGACATATTTTGGATTGAAATTTTCGCTAATAACACTGGATATTTTAATCCTATGTCTAGAATGTCTCGATCATACAACGATCTTGATCTAAACCACATACTAGTATAGATATTTCGTAAATAATATTACTTATTCGAAAAGATATCTCCACAATCTCTGAACCTACAAAAAAAATTAATATTATTTGTCGATTTTTGATGGTTTGATATTTTCTGTTATATACCTAATTTAAACATATTTTTTAAAATTATTATGTCTTCTAATTTTTGTAATATTAAACTTTGTTTAAAAAATACTAATATTGTTGTGTTTGCTTCTGTGAATGTGCAAATGTGATTACTGCAGACGCATTAGTATTTACATGTTAAGTTATTTTATACTTCCCACAAGAATGTACTTAAAATATACTGTTTGTGCTTCAAGAAAAAAAAAATTGTAAATAAAAAAAATTAAAAAACAATTGGTCCAGTTCACAAAGATGAATTCCGAGGAAAATTAATTCTAACATCCTAACATTCCTGAGAAGCTGTTAAGTAGGTTTGACCTAGGGTACAAATAATAATTGTATAAACTTTGTTCGGTAGAACGCGCCAATCTAGGTTAGAATTAATCATCTAGAATGTTTATACTTAATGATCTCAGGTGTGAAGGTTCGCAACCAAGGTCGCGTGTCGGAATCCTGTTTTGTTCTTAGGGATGGTCTTACATAGTAAATAAAATAAAAAACGGTGCATAGTATGTTATTACATGTATTGAGAAACATGAAATTTAACCTGTGAGCCCTAGTATGACTGAAACATTTATAAAATTATACATTTTGGACTTACCCCAAGACCGACCTGTATCCGTTATCATAATCTACTCTACGAGAGCGAATCACTACGTCTCCTATTACTGAACACTGTGATTTCTTATTGGCGAAGCGACGGAACGTCCCCCGGACTCCATCCAGCGGCTGACGTGTCCCCGTGAAGCGTGGATCGGGCCTCCGAAAGGGGCAGGAATATATCTCCCGGCCACATCCACGATCTCCAGCTAATAACGCGGATGTATCCGGGTTCTGAGGATGCTGCAAATTAGGCCAGTAGCTTTCTCTCGGCCGCCGGCCATGTGCGGTTAGTATTCCCAAACATCACACGTCCAAAATAACGAGGCTCCCGCTTGACGGTTTTGCGTAAGCCGAATTTAGGATTGAATATAATTTCATCTCACGCCGGATGGGACAATTATTTACGGATTACCGCTGTCGGCTGATTACCGGATTACGATTGTCGCGTGGTTCGCTCGTACACCATTTCTTTCAAAGAAATCACCATTACCCACATCGGGAATGGTTGTTTAACAGGTTGCGGAAAAGAATCCCGTCGTGCCCGAAGCAAACTCGCATTTTACGGTACAAAAGAAAGAATGGAATCCATCCATACAACTAATTACTCCAAAATAAAAATCACCGTGACTGTCAGCTGTGCAGTTCACGATCCCACCCGTTGACTGCCCAGCTAAGAAGTGTTTTTGTTTCCGCCCGGTTCAGATGTTAAATTTTAAATTAAAATTCGAAATTTTACTAAAACCAATACCAGCGACAATCGCCCAGTTCCTAACTAGGTTAGAGAATCGGCGAGGATAAATGTGATGATGCAGAATAAATTAATGAATAAAATATTAAAACAAAAGGAGTCTAGCCCTGCATCATAACATTACCCCCCTCGCCACCAAATGTTTGCCCTCAAACATATAAAATTGTCGAAATAACCTAACCCTATTCTTTCCAGGTTAGTCCAAGGGTCTACTACAACAGAAGAACAAAGTTAACAATAAATATCAACAGTAGATAATAATCATCAATAGGAAGTATTCAAAGAACAAAAATTAAACCAAATTGAGAATAGCGAATGGGCGTGCCGCAACTCCGGTCGCACTTCATCGAACGTAAGGCAGGATGAACAGGTTTGCGGTGCAGCCATTCTTACTTAAATAACTATAATATTGTAGGAACTAAACTTAAAAACTTAATCTAAACATAACAACCAATGTTACGTGAACGGGATCCGCCAACACCCACAGCTTGAATATGCTGGGTGAAGACTAATTGACTTAGCGTCATGGACAACCGTTGACGTTACATTTATAACTAACGTAATACCTTAATGTCTATCACATTCATTTTACACAACCAAATGCAAAAATGCATCACTGTCCAAAAATAGGGTTATAAGCCCGTCAGGCAACACTTTTTAGGGAGCATAGCAACCCTCACTTATCACTGACTCTACTTCTCCATAGGAGATAAGAAAACACTTTGTCGATGTTTCTACCTAATCTACCTAACTAGGTCGTATGGGGGTGCACACAAAAGAACAGAGCAGTTAATGAAAATACACAATCTTATTTCAACAAAGAGTGTTAAGCAGTCAACAACCATCGCATAAGAATGGAGCCAAAGTAATATAGTATACAGCCATCAATATAGAAGGTGCAATCGTGTTAAGTGATATGCAACTATTATTAGTGCAGTGATCTAGGTATACGTCCAACAGTAACGAAGGCGTAATTGATATTGTTATGAAACAACTTATGGTTTTCTCTGTAAACCGTTGTTCAACAAAGTTGATAATAGTAATTCTCGCAGGACAATACCAACAAGTATGTAATACAAACTTATAAAATTCATAATATGAATTCTATAACAATAGGAAAGGAACATCCCAGGTTACTTACATGATAGCAAGATTTAATACAAAAAAAAATACAAAAATTCATAAATTGAAACATTAATTGTAACAAGTAACACCAGTCTATTTACAGACATAACTGATGAGAAGTAAATGGATCAACAATAAATAAAATTAACGTTTATCGAGAAAAATTTGACTCAGAACATAAGGAAAGGTCTCAGTACATCTCCCCATGTTCTGGTCTTAAGGTTAAATATAAGAAAATATGATTCAAGGATCAACATATCAACAAAGTGGCTTAAAATGTGGAAGGATCGGTGGTGGGATATCGTTCCACATTATAAGTCAGAACCGTACTTATAAAGGAAAACAAGTAAGTTATGTCTCGTATTAAGCGTAGGGAGTGTGGCGAACCCATCGCTCAGGGAGTGGAAACACGACCTGCAATAGCCATCCCAAGCTAAGGTGTGAGATACCGTGCTCAGGGCTGAATGACACTGGGGAACAGTGTCACGAACGGTTCCTCCGAGACACAAGGTCGCATCTCGGAGTATACAGACCTTACCCCAGCATTCGGGGCTCTGCTGGGGTGGACCTTTTATTTCCCTAGATACTCGTGGGACCAAATATGGACTGTAAAAACAAAAACCAAAACAACACTGACGAGGGACCTTTAAGGAACCTAGGGGGAGTGGAAGGAGGAGTTGAGGCCGCCTCGGTGGACTCATCCCTCTTGGGGCCTTTGAGGAACCAAGAGGAAGTGGAGAGGAGAGATGGGACCACCCTGGTGGACTCTTCCCTTGAGGGGCCCTCTGGGAACCATAAAGAAGGACCTCCGACGGACGCAACACGGCGGGATCCCCCAGGGGATCCAGACGTGGAAATGCAGGGACCATCAGGGGACCTGGAAAATAACTTCTTTAAGAACCCCCGACTCCAACTGGGGCCCTCGGGGAACCAGCGGAGAGGGGGGGACTTAAAGAAGAGACTTACTCCAACAACCACCGCTGAGGAAGACAAGGTAAAGTCCCTGTCAGACGATGTGAAAAAAATTCACATCAGTAAGAAACTCAGTGGGGCTGCGAGGAGAAAACTCAAAAGAGAGAAGCAGGGGCGGCAGGAAGGAAACCAGGAACAACCAGGGACTGTAAAAGTCCGCTGGGGACAACCAGGGACCTCGAAGGCCGGAACCAGCAAACCAGGGACAGACCGGAAGCTAACGGGGACCGCACAAGGTAACCGGGAGCAACCTGGAACGTCCGGGGAAAAGAAGGCTGGGAAGAGGAGAAGAACCTCACCAGAACCTAAACCCTTGGGGCTTTCACCGGGAAATGCCAGGAAAAAGCCCCGAGGAATTCTCACCTCTGCTACCTATGCGGAAGCCGCTGGAAATAAAATTCGAGTGGCTGTTGTCCATAGAAACAGAGAGGAAGAATTTACAAAAGAGCAGGAGGCCCTCGTGAGTGAGGCGGCCGCGGATCTGATTTTGAGCATCCCAAAGGGGCAGTTCAAACCCAGATTCGACGAATGCTTCACTCAGAGGGGCGTCCTGAAAATGACCTGCTCCGACAAGGAGTCAGAGACATGGCTGAGGGAGATGGTGCCGACCATACGGAAATGGCAGGGCTGCGACCTGGAGGTGGTGGGGTTGCAGGAACTGCCAAAGTACGTAAAGGTTATGGCAGTAATCCCCGAAAATGTAGCAGTAAGCACCGAGAGGTTGCTACAACTGCTGGAGAACCAGACTCCCCGGCTACACACAAAAAAATGGATCGTCCACGACTCGATCAGGGATAAGAACATGTATCGCCTGATCATGAGTGTGGACGAGGAAAGTGTGAAGGTGCTGAGGGAGATGGGGATGACGGCGCATGTCGGGATAAGGAAGGCCACTTTCACGGTGCGCTCTCCTAACACCGAGGAGCGTAAATAGGAGGAATGACTTAAGGATTAGGCAGTAATGGCTAAAAACTTACAGTTCATTCAAATAAACTTGCACCGCAGTCCGGCAGCGACTGCAGTGCTTAGCAGTAGAGTCACTCGGGACAGTGTGGACGTTGCGCCGATCCAAGAACCCTGGACTTATAGGGGGAAGGTCAGAGGACTAAACATGAACCAAGGTCTAATCTATTATAACGAGTCGGGGGACAGACCCAGGGCCTGTATTCTCATCAGAGGGATACCTGGCACACTGCTACCCGAACACTGCAGTAGGGACTTAGTGGCTGTGAAGCTACAGGTCACGCTGGACCAAAGAAGCAGGGAAGTAGTTGTGGCATCAGCATACATGCCCTATGACTCTGTGGAACCACCACCCTCAAGGGAAATAACGAGACTCGTCCAGGACTGCAGGGAGAAGGCTAGGGAACTGATACTCGGAGCAGATGCTAACTAGCACCACACTGTGTGGGGGAGTACGGACATCAACAAACGAGGACAGGACCTCCTGGAATACCTGATGACAGTGAACCTTGAGATTCTTAATAGAGGTAGGGAACCCACCTTCGTTATAAGTAACAGACAGGAGGTGATAGACCTGACCCTAGGAACATTAAGAGTCTCAGGATGGAGAGTATCGGACGAACCATCCCTGTCGGACCACCGACACATAGAATTTAAACTAGAGGGAGAAACAAGCAAAACGGGGACCGATACATATAGGAACCCAAAAGCAACTGACTGGACTAGATACTCGGAGGAACTAAATATAGGAATGACAAGATTCCCAGCTAAATACGGCTGCCCTGAAGAAATTGAGGACGCAGTAGAAGTACTGAGGGACTCAATGATAAGGGCATACGAAAATAGCTGCCCTCTGAAGACAAGTACCAGGGACAAAACACCGTGGTGGAGCAGAAGACTGCAGGAGCTACGGAAAATAGTAAGGCAAGCTTTCAACAAGGCCAAAAAGTCAGGAAACTGGGATGCCCACAAGCAATACCAGAAAGAGTACAAGGTGGCAATCCAGAAAGCCAAAACATGCTCCTGGGAGAAATACTGTGGGGAGGTGGAAACCATCCCACAGACTGCAAGAATCCAAAAAATTCTTGCAAAAGACCCAGGGGCAGCAAAAGGCCCATTCAAAAAAGCTGATGGAGGATATACCAACAGTTGGGAGGAGGAGTTGGAGGTACTGCTGGGGAAACATTTTCCCGGCTACAAAAAGTTAGAAGCGGATGATACCGGTCCACCACCAGCCCGAGTTACACGGGAAGGTAAGGACTGGGACACTGCGGCTAAAATAGTTACTCCCTCCAGAGTTAAATGGGCAATCAGAGGGTTTGACCCTTTTAAAAGCGCAGGAGAGGATGGAATCTTTCCGGCACTTCTACAGAGGGGCCTAGATACAATCCTACTTCCGGTGACGAAGATCCTGAGGGCATGCTGTGCCCTCGGATACATCCCCATACCATGGCGGAAGACAAGGGTAGTGTTCATACCCAAACCGGGGAGAGCTGACTACGACCAACCAGGTGCATTCCGCCCAATTAGCCTCACCTCATTTCTTTTGAAGACAATGGAGAGGCTAATGGACAGGCACATAAGGGACGGGGCACTGAAAGAGAAGCCCCTCCACGAGTTACAGTTTGCTTACCAAGCAGGTAAGTCAGTCGACGCGGCACTGCACAGGTTGGTGTACAAACTAGAGCAGGCACAAGCGACTGGGGAACTGGCGGTAGGGCTATTCCTGGATATAGAGGGAGCATTTAACTGCACCACTATTAAATCCATTGATGAAGCGGCAGAAAGACATGGACTCGACAAAACCACCAGAAGGTGGCTGAGGAACATGCTCTCAGGCCGGATACTTACGGTGACAAGGGGTGAGGTAAGCATCAAAGTGCTGGTGACACGGGGGTGTCCACAGGGAGGGGTCTTATCACCCTTGCTGTGGAGCCTGGTGGTGGACAACCTCATCCGGAAACTCAACAACAGGGGCCTATATACGCAAGGGTATGCGGATGACATTGCAACCATAATAAGGTGTTGGGATGCAGACACAACCCGAGGCCTTATACAGTCAACACTGGCAACAGTGGAAGAATGGTGTGAAGAAACAGGACTGTCAGTCAACCCAGACAAGACAGAACTAGTAATCTTTACGCGTAAAAGGAAACTAGAAGGATGGAGCAATCCAACCTTCTATGGAAAGGAATTAGAACCCTCTGACACGGTTAAGTACCTCGGAGTCATCATAGATGCCAAACTGAGCTGGAAAAACCAGGTGGAAACTGTAGGCAGAAAGGCCTGTGCTCTGATGTGGGCAACTAGGCGAATCTGCGGCAGAACGTGGGGTCTCAAACCTAAAATGATGCAATGGCTTTACACAGCCGTTGTAAAACCAAGGATCATGCACGCAGCCCTGGTCTGGTGGAGGAGAACAACACTGAAAACAGTGATGGTCACACTCAATCACATACAGGGACTTGCATGCAGAAGCATCACAGGAGCCATGAGAACCACTCCAATACTAGCCATGGGAGTGCTGCTGAACCTACCCCCACTAAACATAGAAATAGAGGGGGCGGCGATGGCGGCAGCCTACAGGTTACATTGCAATGGCCAATGGAGAGGAGAGTTGCCCAGAAACAGTCACACGGAGATAGGAATAAGACTGAGGGCAATTAGTCCGACGGCTGGGATGAAGCAGGACGGCAAGCAAGCCGAATACTTCTTCGGACAGCTGTTTAAAGTGACGTACCCCACAAGGGAGGAATGGGACTCGGTCCCAGGTCCAAACTCCAAACAGGAACTAATCTGGTTCACAGACGGGTCCAAGATGGAGGAAGGAACAGGGGCCGGGGTCTGTCTACAGGGATCTAAGAGGGAACTCAGTATACCTCTAGGAATGCACTGCACTGTATTTCAAGCTGAGATGAAAGCCATCTTAGCCTGCGCACAGGAGAATATGAATATCGGGTACAGAAATAAGAACATAAACATATGTTCGGATAGCCAGGCGGCCTTAATGGCACTGGAAAGTAACCGATGCGACTCCAGACTGGTGATGGAATGCAGGACTATCCTAATAGAACTGGCGACCATCAATAAAGTAACCCTGCTCTGGGTACCAGGACATAAAGGTATTGAGGGCAACGAGCGGGCTGACGAACTAGCAAGGAAAGGGGCGAAAGCACCACTTGCGGGATCTGAACCGGCCGTAGGAGTAGCAGCTTGCCACACCAAACTACATATCAAGAGGTGGGTCAAATCCCAACACTGGAAGGAATGGAAGAAGGCACCCAGAATGAGGCAATCTAAAGTACTCATAAACGGACCGGACCCTAACCGAACCAGGCAACTACTCGATATGGACAGAAACTCACTGAGGGAACTGGTAGGACTATTAACGGGACACTGCCATCTCAGGAGACACATGCAACTGTTGGGAGTGGAAAACACCAACATCTGTAGGAAATGTGAAGAGGAGGAAGAGACTCCAATTCACCTATGGTGCCAATGTCCCGCTCTGCTGGGAATAAGGCTCAGATACCTGGGAAGACACAGTGTGGAACCAGAAGACATCGCCACATATCCAATGACAGCCCTGGTGAACTTCATAAAAGGGACCGGGTTACTGGCAAGGGAATGAGGTAAAATGGGAGATAGTACAATGGGCCTATGGCCTAAGTGCTCGCGGGGAACGTAAGTAAACCGCCTCCGACTATAAAAAAAAAAAAAAAAAAAAAATGTTCAGTGCACCGCTTGGTGCAGTCTTTAATATATTTTCATGACCCATCAAGACATTTACTGTAAAACAATGACAAAAATATCCGTTTACATATTAATGATGAAACGAGAACAACCAGTGTTCAAGCACGTAATTTGTAGACAATGCTTCTTTGTTTTCACCATCATGAAACGAAAGAGACAGTGGGAATGTAACTCTTTACATTTCAAGATGTTATATCCTAACACATACTACATGTTAAGGTATATTAGCCAATTTCATTACACAAAATTCATAATATTTTTAAATGAGTGTTCATTTGTTCACTTGGAGTCTTTTGTGTACTTAAGTTTAAGTAAATAAATAAATTATTACTAATAAATAAATACTACTTTAATTATTACTAATTCTAAAAAATTTTATTTCTAGTCCATTCAATTCGAGCATTCATACCGGAGTTGATGGTTAATAAGGAACCGAAGTTCCTAATTATTAATAATATCAATCCTCACGAAAGTTGGCCAGACCTTCGGAGGCACTGATGTTCGAAAAGAATTTATACCGGAACATTGTCCGTCTTGACGATATCCTTTACATGGAAATCGCCAGATACTTTTCCTGTAAGGTCTGCCAGGGTATACACTAAATCCGATTTCTTCTTTATTATAACATTTCGCACGAAGCGTGGGGACAATTTTTGAGAGAAGTAATTTAATGCGTTTGACTGAACAAAGTTTCGTCTCCACACGACGTCCCCTACTTGAAATGTGACGTTTCTTCTGCGTAAGTTATAACGATTTGCTCCCGTCTTGTAGGCTTTGAACAAAGCGTCTGAAACCTGCTTGTATATGTTTGCTAGACCCTGTAGCCTTTGAGCATAAGCGGAGGGCGAAGCTCCTCTTTCCGAGTTAATTTCCCCATTATCTATAGGTATACGGTGCAAATCTCCGTCGAGAATTTGCTCCCTGCCGTGCATAAGGAAGAACGGTGTATAATTTGTCGCGCAATTAACAGTGTTGTTCATTGCGGACTGAACCTGTGGCAGAAATTTAGCCCAGTTACGGTGGTCTGATTCCACCAGGATTGACAACGCGGTTCCAAGAGTTTGGTTGTATCTTTCGACGACATTATTCTGAGGAGTATAATACGAGTTATAAAATGGTGGTGGAACATTATAACTCTTAAGGAGGTCCTTAAATTCTTTTGAGATGAATTGGGGCCCGTTGTCACAAATAATAGTTTTCGGTACACCGTGTACTAGGAAAATATTTTCCTCTAAATTCTTTACTATGCTTCCCGCGGTGCCTTTGCGCAGCGGAAATAACCACGTGAATTTAGAGAAAACATCAACGCAAGTTAAAATTACCGTATGTCCTGAATAACTACGAGGCAAAGGTCCTACCAAATCTAAAGATAGCATCTGCATAGGCCTTGTTACTTTTTTCGGGTTAGAAGATAAACCGTTCGGTGGTGCCGTGCTGATTTTATGCGCTTTGCAAACAGCACAATGACTAATAAATTCTTTGACATCTTTGTACATGTTAGGCCAAAAATAGCGAAGTTGTAACTTTTTATATGTTTTAAAAACTCCTGGATGACATGAACGAGTCGACTCGTGGGAGTCTGAAATAATAGCTTTCCTATTTTCCTGAGGAATCACCTTCTTCCAAGCAGTGTCCTCCCGTAAGGCTAATTGAGTTTTCGTATGGCGATACAATTCGTTATCTTTAATTTGGAAGTTAGAAAATCTTTGAGGAAAATCCTGGCAACCTTGCCATGCATTTTGGTACCATTTGTCCGACGTAGGTTGAGAGTCAAGACCCGAAATGAGCGCGAGATCCATGCGAGAAAGTACGTCTGGTACAATATGCTGCGTACCTTTACGATGGATGACGTCAAAGGAAAACTGAGAAAGACGAGTGCTCCAACGCGCCAGACGACCACTTGGGTTTGACAAGGATCCAAGCCATTTCAGGCTCGAATGGTCTGTAATTACCGTGAAATGAGCCCCGTCTATGTAGGGTCTAAAATGGGTGACGGAATCTAATACCGCTAAAAGCTCTCTTTCCGTGATGCCATAGTTACGTTCGTGGGTATTAAGACAACGTGAATAGTACGCGATCGGGTGTTCGGCACCGTCTATATTTTGAATTAGAACACCACCAATTCCAACTGAGCTTGCATCGCAATGAATCGCGAACGGTTCAGAAAAATTTGGGCAGCTTAGAACTGGAGCACTAATAAGAGCTTGTTTTAGATCATTAAACGCTTTATCAGCTTCTGGAGTCCACTTAAATTTACTAACTCCATTCTTTGATCCAGTAAGCTTTGTTAACGGAGCGGCTATACTGGAGAAGCCTTTGATAAAACGTCTAAAATACCCTGAAAGGCCAATAAAAGCTCGAATTCCTTTCGCGTTTTTTGGAATAGGGAAATCCTTAATGCTTTCAATTTTTACCGGGTCCGTGCGAAGCCCCTGTGAATCTACTATGTACCCCAAGTACTTAAGCTCCGATCTACAGAACTCTGATTTTTTTTGATTTATTGTGAGACCCGCGTCTCTCAGTCTTTCGAAAACTTTATTAAGTAGTCTCATATGTGAATTAAAATCTTCCGAGATTAAAATTAAATCGTCCAGATAACAGAAAGCGTTATCATCAAATTCAGGTCCAAAAAGAGCGTCAGCCAGTCTTTGGAGTTCAGAGGGTGCATTTTTTAACCCAAACGGCATACGAGTAAATTCGAAGAGTCCCCGACCTGGGACGACGAATGCCGTTTTCTCGCAAGAGTCTTTATCCAGCGCTACCTGCCAAAAGGCCTTACTCAAGTCTATCGAAGACACATATCTTGCGCCACCAAGTTTGTCCAAGATACGTGCGATATGAGGTAGTGGATAACTATCTCTGACCGTGACATTATTAATCTTCCTTGAATCCAGGCAAAATCTCCCTGTCCCATCCTTCTTCTGTACAATAACAACTGGGCTAGACCACGGTGAACGAGAGGGACGGATTACTCCCAAATTTAGCATCTCATCCACTTCCGCGTCAAGTTGCCTTTGTCTTGCCGGAGACAGAGGATAGTAGCGCTGCTTAATCGGCGGACCATTGGTAACGATTTTATGTTTTACTAAATGAGTTAAACCCAGACCTTTCCTTTCGTAAGAAATAGATTCGAATTTATTAATTATTTTCGAAAGAGCTTTACTCTCAGAAACAGATAATGAAGAAGCCGGCCGTATTGCTCTTAATTCATTAAGGTGACCTTCATGGTCAGGTTCGTGAACTTCTGGAAACATTTCCGGTGCGATTCGAAACTGCCTCCAAAAGTTGACTCCTAAGATAAAATCAGGTGATAATGATGGGATGACGTAAAAGACAACCTCCTTCGTGATTGTCCTGTACGTCACCGGCAAGGTTAAAGTACCCAGAACAGACTGACTCGAACCGTCAGCTGTTTTAACTTTAAAATCCACTTTTTCTAATTCTACGCCTAAATCTACAAATTGCTTAAAACTATCTCCCCCTAAACAAGATACTGTTGCTCCACTGTCTAAGAGAGCAGAAAACTTATTATCTAATATATATATATTAACGAATGGACGATTATCTCCCACAACCTCCGGCTTCTGTGGTAGCGGGCCCACCACCCCAGAAGACGGTGTTGACAAAAACTGACGAACCAGTCGGAGCCAACTCTGCCACTCCCGTTCCCTTTGCGCACAGGGAGGGGCGTGTCCAGATTGACTCCAAGCTAGTTTTTTTGAGTGTGATTCTTGGTACCAGTATGTACGGTACCAACGTTAGCATTTTTAGAATTGGAGGCTTTCTTCCAGCATTCCGTTACCTTATGCCCACTTTTCTTACAAAAGTCACAAATAATCTTATTATTTGGAAGAGAAGACGTCTTACGCGTGAAAACATCATTCTTGTACATATTCTGATGACTTTGTTGTTTTTGATGAAAAGTCGAAGTGTTGTTGCTATTATTGAAACTAGCCTTGTTATTGAAAGACGAATACTTTCTAAAGTTACTATATTTTTCTGGTAGTTCAACCACTTTTTGATTAGAAGAAGAAGACGTTGAAGCTTCAGTTAGTGATTCTAATTTTGTTGCTGCCTTAGAGAGATCTTCGAAAGAGATAAAATCTCTTGCTGCTAGTAAGTTTGCATATGATGGTAGCAGTGCCTTCATTGCTAGTTGCAGCAGTTCTGCCTCTGGCAGTTTGGCATCAAGTTTATTATTGAGGGCCTTCATTCTCAAAGTAAACTCAAAAACAGACATACCCTTAGGCTGTTTCAAATTAAAAAGTTCTGTTTTTAATTCAATCTGTTTACCCTCTCCCTCGAACTGGTTGATTAATAGCTTGGATAGGTCATCCCACTTTAAATCTGGGGTGTAAATAGACCTATACCACAGCAAGGCAAGACCATCTAGAATTTCATTAAAAGATTTCACTATTTCTTTGTGCGTAATGCCCCGTGATCTGCAACGTTCATCTAACAAACTCAAAAAGTCCCGCACACAGGTTTTACCATCGAACTTGTAATCCTAGTTACCAAGCCCACGCGACGAAGATTCCTTATAAATTTTTTTTTTTCTTTAATTAGGGTAACCTTCCCCTTAACTTCACTATTTATTTCCCCGTCCGAATTATTACCCGACGTTTCAACTTCGGAGTCACAATCTGAATCATTAATCTCTGAATCCGCGTTAGAAATTTGTTTTTGTCTTTTATTAAAAGCGCGCGCTTGTGCGCGTAACGCTTGGAATGTATTATCTGGTTTGATTGACCGCGCCGTTAGTTCCTTAATTAGCTCCTCCTTGGAAGCGTTGTTCACATTCGGAATTGGAGTAGACATGATGACGTCAGAAGTTATTCTTGATAAAAAATAGAAAAAGAAGATGACCGTTAGTTTCAAAAATCCGAAAGAATTTTTCTATAACATATTATGACAATACTAGAAAGCAAAAACTCAAAAGAAGTATTTTAAGTAGAAACACATCATTATAGTGCGTACCTTTTTCCAATTAAAAATTAATAAAAATAAATTTCGCAACCCTGAAAAATATTTGTGGCAACCTTGATAAATAAGGTAAAAAAAAAAAATTTTTTGGCAACCTTGAAAAAATTTGTGGCAACCTTGATAAAATATGTGTTGCAACCTTGATAAAATATTTATTTCTTTTGCCAGCCCTGGTTTTTCCGTACTATTATTATATTTATATTATTATATTTTTCCGTAGAATATTATTTATTCTCGTATTAAATCCACACGAGAAAAAAAAAAAGAATCACTTTTCAAAATGAAAACAATTACCTAATTAGAATATACATTTATTATTTGAAATTATTAGCGAAGACGCAACCCATGCTATGAACTAATGGCAATGAACCGACTCCCGTTACTTCGATATGCGTTGTTATTTGTGTATAATAATATTCAGTTGTCAACTGCATTAATAAATAAACATGTTTCAATTTATTATTTAACGGTACCATAAAGGAGGAATGATCCCTAACATTCACACAATTCCTTAAAACAACGCACATAAGAAATTCATACAATCATGCGATAACAATTTCACTGCTGTCACTTTTACAGTTATCGGGTTAACATTTAACAAACAAGGTTAACATTTTATTTAATGTATCAGAGCTCCAAGAGAACAAAATAACCCTAAACCATCCAAAAAAAACATAATCCTGACACACGACTTACGCCGTTTTTTTATTAAAAACGCGGGCAGCCAATTGTTAAGTAGGTTTGACCTAGGGTACAAATAATAATTGTATAAACTTTGTTCGGTAGAACGCGCCAATCTAGGTTAGAATTAATCATCTAGAATGTTTATACTTAATGATCTCAGGTGTGAAGGTTCGCAACCAAGGTCGCGTGTCGGAATCCTGTTTTGTTCTTAGGGATGGTCTTACATAGTAAATAAAATAAAAAACGGTGCATAGTATGTTATTACATGTATTGAGAAACATGAAATTTAACCTGTGAGCCCTAGTATGACTGAAACATTTATAAAATTATACATTTTGGACTTACCCCAAGACCGACCTGTATCCGTTATCATAATCTACTCTACGAGAGCGAATCACTACGTCTCCTATTACTGAACACTGTGATTTCTTATTGGCGAAGCGACGGAACGTCCCCCGGACTCCATCCAGCGGCTGACGTGTCCCCGTGAAGCGTGGATCGGGCCTCCGAAAGGGGCAGGAATATATCTCCCGGCCACATCCACGATCTCCAGCTAATAACGCGGATGTATCCGGGTTCTGAGGATGCTGCAACTTAGGCCAGTAGCTTTCTCTCGGCCGCCGGCCACGTGCGGTTAGTATTCCCAAACATCACACGTCCAAAATAACGAGGCTCCCGCTTGACGGTTTTGCGTAAGCCGAATTTAGGATTGAATATAATTTCATCTCACGCCGGATGGGACAATTATTTACGGATTACCGCTGTCGGCTGATTACCGGATTACGATTGTCGCGTGGTTCGCTCGTACACCATTTCTATCAAAGAAATCACCATTACCCACATCGGGAATGGTTGTTTAACAGGTTGCGGAAAAGAATCCCGTCGTGCCCGAAGCAAACTCGCATTTTACGGTACAAAAGAAAGAATGGAATCCATCCATACAACTAATTACTCCAAAATAAAAATCACCGTGACTGTCAGCTGTGCAGTTCACGATCCCACCCGTTGACTGCCCAGCTAAGAAGTGTTTTTGTTTCCGCCCGGTTCAGATGTTAAATTTTAAATTAAAATTCGAAATTTTACTAAAACCAATACCAGCGACAATCGCCCAGTTCCTAACTAGGTTAGAGAATCGGCGAGGATAAATGTGATGATGCAGAATAAATTAATGAATAAAATATTAAAACAAAAGGAGTCTAGCCCTGCATCATAACAAAGCAGAATAATTTATCAAATATATATTGTTGAGAAGGTAAGCATTACCTACTACAAATCAATTGTACAAAATAACGAAATGCAAATGCTTAGTGATCATGTCAACCAGCCTACTTATTTTGGTAATGATTTAATCAATCAGTCTACTCCATTTACTGATGGTTTGGTAAACCAGCCTAAACCAGCCGATTTGGTCGGCCAGACTACCTCGATAGCTAATGATTTGGAGATCCTGCCAACTTTGTTTGCTGCTTTGTGTGATTTATTCAACAAATCATTTAGTCAATATTTTTGCAATATACGCTTGAACTTAGCAAATAAAATCAAACAATCTTCATTGCCGAAAAACAGCGTGAAGTGAAAATGTCCTGACCATAGCCTCCCTTAACACAAATACCTCATCGGGAAATAAACTGATTTCAAACAGAGCAATTAAATATCTACTAAATGATCTAATCTACCCACTGACGTACCTTGTAAATCTTTCAATAAGAAAGGGTATTTTTCCCACACGTCTTAAAATTACTAAGATTATTCCAATATACAAAAGCGGTCCCAAAAATGATATATCTAACTATCGGTCATTAAGTCTATTACCTTCACCATCGAAAATATTGGAAAAAGTAATAAAAAAACAAATGGTTAAATTTTTGGATGAAAATTAAATATTATCAACGAAGCATTATGGTTTTAGGGAAAACCTGGGTACTGGTGATGCTATAGCTAAAGAAACAAATACAATTATAAAAAAACTGGATGAAGGTAAAAGATGCTTGGCATTTTTTATTGACCTTCAAAAAGCTTTTGATACAATTGACCATAAAATACTATTTTTAAAATAAAAAAAAATGGAATAACACAAATAACTCTAAATCTACTTAAAAGTTACTCAACTGGAAGAGAGCATTATGTACAAATTCGTAAAAAAAAGTAGCAAAACTCTATCAATCAAGTACGGTGTCCCTCAAGGAAGCGTATTGGGTCCAATACTATTTCTCATTTATATTAATGACCTAATGAATCTTCCCATTGAAAGAGACAAAATGAGCTTTGCAGATGACACTATCATTATATTCTATGAACAAATTTGGACAAGCACACATAAAAAAGCGGAGCAAGGTCTGACTGTACTCCAGAACTGGTTAAAAGCAAACTCCTTTACATTAAATGTGAGTAAAACTAAATATCTAACATTCTCTAAAAAAAAAAAGAGTTCGACCAACGAATGAGCATACACTCAAATTACATGAATGTCTAAACAAATATTCGCAATGTTCTTGCCCGCATATAGTCCAAACTAAAACAATTAAATATCTTGGGATCGTAATTGAAGACGAACTTCATTGAGATGCACACATCGAAGGAACCTCAAAAAAGCTAACAAAACTCATCTATTTCCTTAAAAAAATACGAAATATCTTGTCAACTACAGATCAAAAGAGAGAATATTATGCTCTATGCCACTCTCTATTGGAATATGGAATAATATGATGGGGCTCAGCTTCATCAAATCATCTTAAACAACTAAAGAAAACTCAAAATTGGATTATAAAAACCTTATAAAAATTTTTCGCTCGTAGCAAACACTTTGTCGGTAAACATAATTATAATAATTAAAATAAAATAACTTTGTTTGAATACCACTTTATTGTATATATTTATAACCAACCGGTTTCAGTTCAACCCGAACCTTCATCAGGGTTAATAAAAACATATTAAATTAATTACAGAGGTGTATGGATACTTATAGTTAAGCTGGAAGAGGGAGAGAGAACATCAACTTTGGTGGGGGTGGAAGGCGTGAGGAATTTGACATTATCATATGACAGATCTTGAAAAACTGAGGATTTACAAACTTTTAATGCGTTTTTGATGTGTTGTTGAAACTTATTTGTAGGGATTAGTAGTAGGGATTAGTAGTAACTTATTAATACGGACTACCCATGTGTCTTCCTACGAATCCTCTATTTGCTGACATCTTCATGGATAACTTGGAAAAAAATATTTTTAGTTCTAACTCACCTCTTTTAAATAATGTTTTTATGTGGAAACGTTATGTAGATGACATTTTTTGCATATGGAAAGGTACAGAACGTCAACTTAATTCCTTCTTGTCCCTCCTTAATTCTTTCCATAAAAATATTCAGTTTACAGTAGAAATAGGTACTAATTACAGTTTAAATTTTGTAGACCTATCCCTTTCGATTATTAATAATAAATTCAATTTTAATATTTATAGAAAACCTACTTTTACCGATACAGTCATTCATAGTACTTCAAACGATCCCATTTCCCATAAACATTCTGCCTTCCTTCTATAGTCCACAGATTTGTCACTATTCCGCTATCTAAAGTTTAACTTCAATATTGAACTCTCTATAATCAAATTTATCGCCATAAATAACAGATATACCCATACCTTAATTGATAAAATCCTTCCAAAAAAACTCAACTACTCAAGAAGTTACAACTATAGGGGATGATTTGTATCCGTTAATAAGCACTAGTTGTGTTCTATTATATAAATATGATTTCATGCAGCGCAATAGGTCTCCATGTATTCCAATTTGTTCTAGTTTCTTTAGTAAGATGGAATGGTTAACTATATCAAAAGCTTTTTGGAAATCAGTATAAATTGCGTCTACTTGTAATCTTTCATTAAAAGAATTACACACATAATTACAAAATTCCAAAAGATTTGAGTTGATAGATCTATGAGGAACAAACCCATATTGCCTAGTGCAGAGAATAGTCTTAAAATGTGAAAAAATATTTTTGTATATCAACGATTCAAAAACCTTGGCAAAACATGACAGTATACTAACTGGTCTGTAGTTTTTTTTATCAAAGATTGGTCACCTGATTTGAAAACTGGTACCACATGTGCTTCTTTCATGATGCATTAATGATAATGAACAGCGGTAAACATAAAAAATCTGCACAGCAAATGACAAAGAATGGAGGAATTTTATCAGGTCTAGGACCTTTACTCGAGTATATTTTACTCAAAAAACATTTTATTTCATCTGCACTAATCTGTATTATACCTAGGTTGCTTTGGTTGTGCTCCGTAATGTTTGGCATCGAATCAGTACATGATTTTGACTTAGTGTAAACAGATGAAAAATATTTAGAGAATATGTTTGCTATTTGTTCTCCATCATTTGCGGAAATATCATCAAGATGCATTACTTTAGGAATGCAATTGGTTTTTCGTAATGATTTTGAGTATAACCAGAATACCTTTTATCATGCAGACCACTTTCAACAGAGTTAATGTATTTTTTTTTAATTTTTATTTACTATTTTTTTGATACATATAGAATTCAGGTACATACATAGTAATATAGAATGAAAGAGTAACAAAAAAATCCCACAAAGGCGAAGCCTGAGCGTGGGTATTATAGTGTAAGGATAAAACAGTGGTGTTTAAAATATATATTTTTTAAACTTGTAAAAAGTATCTATAGAGATCAATGTGATTGGTTTTTTTTACAGAAACACACACACACACACACCCTCACACACACACACACACACACTCACACACACACACACACACACATAAAAACATAGATGCATGTATATTTCTTTGATTTACAGAAATTATTCTTTAATTTACAGAAAGACATGTGGTATTTTAGTTATTTAGAAACAGATAGCTTAAATTATAGAAAAATGTTACTCGCTTCTAAATTATTTCTTATCCAACTTTTTTAACATTTTTCTTATAAAAGTTCAGGTTTTGACACATGTTGATGGAATTGGGTAAAGAATTGAACAATTTTGAGGCAATATAGTTGATGTGCCTTTGGCCCAGCCTAATTTTGCAGTGAGGGACTGTGAACACGCATGTGGTATGTCTCTGGCTCGAGGGATTTGTGTTTTTGGTGAAATTGATAGGACGTGTAAATATAAATTTGAGACATTGAATACAATAAATCCGTCTTAGTTCCATAATTTCTTGAAATAACTGGTTGGTGGGATATGTCTTGGTCCTTATTATTTTAATGATGGACTTCTGAGCGATTTCTAAGGGTTTTACGTGGTTATTGTAAGTTCCTCCCCAGGCAATTATTCCATAGGAAATAGATGAAAGCACTAACGCGTCATAAACAAGTTTCATGGTTCTTATATTGACAAAGTTGCTCATTCGTTTGAATATTTAACTTGGGTATCTGAGTTTATTGACCGTCTTTTCTATATAGTAAGTCCATTTGAGTTGGCAGTATATAGTTACACCTAAATACTTGATATATTGTCCGAATTTCACGTCTTCGCAATTTGAGCATGTCGCAAAGTTACAATTAGGGTTGTGGAACTTCAGAGTAAGATTATTTTTAGGGGATGACTTTTGGGAATTATAAAAGGGAATAAAGATAGTTTTATCATAATTTAGACTGAGGAGATTTCTATCAAGCCAATCTTTGACTGTTGCAATACATTTGTTGGCTTTACTGGTTATTTCTTCCCACGTTTGACCTTGTACTGTTATTGCAGTATCATCGGCAGAAGAGAGAATTTTACCTGGTATTGCAATATTGCATAGGTCATTGATGTAGATTAGAAAGACTAGTGGCCCTAAGACAGTTCCTCGAGGAATACCATGTTTTGTCAAGTCATAGGTACTTAAGCTTGTTCCTATTTTTGTGCGTTGTTGGCGATTCAATATATAGCTTTTTAATAACATGATACTTTTGTTTTTAATACCGAATTTAGAGATTATTTTTAATTAAATTCTGTGGTTGATGATTTATAACATTCACTTTGCACATTTTTTGCCATTTATCTTAAATTAAAGAATTCTCTATAATCTGATGCATTATTATATTTTTTACCTTAAGTCTAACCTTGTTTTTTTTCTTAAGAAGAGCAATCAATTGCTGATTAAACCAGACAGGATATTGATTTATTAACATTTTTTATAAAATTTTCGTCAATTATTTCCCACAATTTTTCATAAAACAAGAGAACCATGATATTCACATTTTTATTTTTAAAAAGTGTTATCCAATTTACCGACAATAGATCTTGTTGACATTTATTATAGTTTCCTTTCCTGAAGTTATACTTTGAATCATTTTTGTTATTTTCTAAGAAATTATTTTTATTTTGTTTTACCTTAATTTCAAATGAAGGGTGATAATTATCTAATTTGGTTAAGCCTGGTGAGGTATGTATATCTATGTTAATTTTATCAGACAAAATAAGGTCTAACAAATTTTCATTTCTATTGAGTTCATAGTTGAATTGATACAAATTACAAATTGATAAAAGGTTGACAAGACTGTGTGCTTTCTGGCTTTAATAATTAGAAGGAGAAAGGACATTATTTTTAAACAAAGTGTCAGGTAACCATTTAATTTCTGGCAAATTGAAATCACCTATAATAATAAACTGTGAATTGGAATTTGAATGCCTTAAATATAGATCCTATAATTTTACGATCTGACTGCAATAATTATCAACAGTTACATTAGTAGGAATGTGTACGACACAAATAAAAATTAACGAGTTAGAATGAGTATTGGACTTGATCATGAGCCACAAATCTTCATTGCCACTTTCCCACTCAGTTTTTCTGGAAACAAGAATTTTATTAGAAACGGCGGCTAGAACTCCACCACCTTCTTCAGACACAGATTTGGTGGACTCGCGATCTCTTCTAAATACTATGTATCTGTCATCAATTAATTCTACACTGAATACTGTTGAGTTCAACCATGTTTCGATAAAACAAATCATTTCATAATTATTAATTAAAATTTCATTAGGTACACTGACAGTCTTTGTTCGAATACCCCTCACGTTTTGATAAAATATATTAAATGCACCAACAGTATATACCTGTCATCTTTTTCTGTGTGATTAGACGCCATAGTCGGTCATGCTAACTTGCATATCAATCGTGGCTTTTTGTGCAGGGCAGACGCTATCTCCCGTGGCATGGTTTGTTGGTTTATTGAAGCATGATTCAGGCCTCCACATATCCGGCAGGTGCTACTGCCTGCGGTGGCCTGTCTCTTCCGTGACAAGTCTCTTCTCTGGGTCTCCGCTTGAACATGTACCGCTTCTAGCCCCGCTGGTTCTTCCTTGCTTCCTGCTGCCCGCATGTCTGCGCCATTCACATCCGCTGTATTCTTCTCTGCCGCTTTTAGAGCGGCTCGCCAACGAAACCGCTTTTGAATATGTAAGCGTCTCTTCTCCAAAAAGACGTTGTCTAATTGAATCACTGCGAAGTCCGCACACCAACTGATTCGGTAAATTTTCATCCAGTTTGTCATCAAATTCACAGAATCTTGCGTATTTTCTCAGTGTCGCGACGTATTGTGATATGCATTCCTCACGCTGCTGACGGGTTTGTCGAAATTTATATCTTTCTGCCATGACAGATGGTTTCGGCTGTAGATGATCTTGCATAATTTTTTTTAGGTCTTCATATTGCTTTTCAGTAGGTCTCGCCAGGCTGCAAATATTCACCATTAATTCATATGCGGCATCGCCCACCACTAAAATTAATGTAGGTACTTTTAATTCTTTTACCGTTTTATTCACAAGGAAACTACTCTCTAATTTCTCTAGGTTGTCCAATTCCCGTAATGTACGTCAAATTCGTTAAACTTGGAAATGATTCACTCTATTACGAATTGTATTTTTTTTAATGAATTTATCCTCGTCGCCAATGTACTGTACGGAGGTAAAGTAAACACGCAGTTGCTTGCAAGGCTGTTTATTTACCACTGGCTGGTTATAATAATGTTCGGTATACCTACGCAGTAGGTAGATACAGTCTTACCATATAACACTCAGATGTCTTTCCTTCTGGTATATTCGGGTAAAATAGAATGGTTGGTCTTAAGGAAGGGAGTTCTCTCTCATAACCATTCATTGAATTCGATTTTGAGGCAGAAACTACTGACTTAAATGCAAGTGCACCAGCAGTTGCTCCTGCATAAGTATTTCTATTAGGATTTTGCTCAAATATGAGAATGTTTGATAGATTGACTGTTTTTTTATGAGCTTGTCCAATTTTCCTTCAATTCCCTTTTGGACCTCTGAGAAATATTGAGCAGTATTATCCATCGAATTTATAATCACCATTTTCCTAATGTTTTCTAGAGCACTGTTGATGGCAGATCGATCCTCTTTGTTAATCATGTTTTTTTCCCTCATTCATTATTTGCTTGATGCTGTCATATACTTTGTTATTTGCTTGATAGTATAGGATCCAGAACATTCATAACATTAAAATGGTTTGTCTCCATTTCAGTTTCAATCCAAACATTAATGAGGTTTAAAATAACTTCAGTTTGGTATGTAGGACTTGATGCAGACCTGACTTGAAAGGTTTTCCATCTCCTTCGCATTGTGGACACTTAATTAGTTTGCTGATTCGGACAGGCGCTCACCACGGAGGCTCCTAAAAGGATACTCCGATCGTATGTGAATAAAACGAGGCAGCGAGTTCTTCATGTTCGTGCACGCTAGCTCGGCTCGGAGATTCTCTAGTTCCTGTCGCTGTGCTATAATTTGTTGAGATTGTAGTATGATTGATATTTTAGCTGAATCATTCTCAGAGGAGCACATGATGAATTGTTTTTTTTCCCGTGACAGTAAATACCGTCACACACTTCAAAGAATATCCATAAACTGAAACTTTGTTGTTTAGAATTTGTGTATGGTTTACTCAGATTTACAGATTTTCTATGGTTAAGTTCAGATGACCTTCAGTAGTCACCAATCTAAGCCGTTTTAGGTATCTGTGATTTATATCTGTGATTTTACGTCAAGGACCAGCACTCACCATTTCCGTTTTTCGACAGCTACATAAAAGGTTGGCAAAACTTGTGACTCCTCAAATCCTCAATAGCTTAAAAAAAAATTAATGAAAAGCACAACAATTACACGACATAATAATAATTTGTGCACGTCCCGCACGATCCTGCCAAGAAGTTTAATTATTTTAGACGTTTAATTTGTAAAAGGAAACACATCGACCGGCTAGAGACAATTTAATAACTTTTATGAAAAACAAATATTTAATACAATATTCCGACAAAATAGCGCCTACTTAAAAAGCTTAAGGCGATGCACTGCGTAGCAATGCAAATTAATGTTTTTGTTTGAAAATTTGTTCACTTAAAAATGTTTTTGATGCTTTAATTAAATACAGTATTTTTTAGATAAGTTTTTTAGAAGCCTAGAAAAAATAATGTATCAGGCCAATAAAAAACTGCTTTAAAGTTCAAAATCTCCAACTTACGAACGCATTTTCAGTTTCGGTTTTACTGTATAATGTAGCAATTTAAGTTCTTTATAAAATTATCGTAAAACAATGAAATATTTGTGCCTGTCTATTTATCAAAAAAGGCGGATGGTGTTGAACGGGAATTTAAACCTTATCGCCATTTGCATAAGGGGTGTTATTGTAAGCGGCTTAATTCGAAATGTTACACGTAGTAGTGCATCGCCTTAAACTATTTATTAAAGTATTATTATTATTTTATTTAAACAAACTAATGATAACCCAACCTCTAATAACTTAACCTAATCTAACCTTACCAAACCTATAATCTCCTAACCTAACCTTTAATA
This sequence comes from Hesperophylax magnus, assembly GCA_026573805.1. NCBI lineage: Eukaryota > Metazoa > Arthropoda > Insecta > Trichoptera > Limnephilidae > Hesperophylax > Hesperophylax magnus. The sequence continues at coordinate 1,689,691 of JAIUSX010000202.1, read as the reverse complement.
ACCCAACTTTTCCTAACCTAACCTAACATGACCTTTCCTAACCTAACCTTACCTAAACTTACTTAACCTAACCTATAGGTTCTCATTTATGCCCATTATTATTTAATGTGTATATATACGACATTCACAAATGTTGTTTACATGCTAATTACCTAGCATATGCAGATGATAAAAAATATGCTTAGTTATTAAATCAATCAATGACTGCATTAAACTTCAAAAGGACCTCAATCGTTTTTTTTGTCTATTGCGAACTAAACAAACTTGTTATTAACATCGCGAAATGCAATAAGTTAACATTTACACGTAATAATAATAAATATCCTTTTTACACACACTAAACGGCACACACATCAATGAAGTCAAATATATCAGGGACCTTGGGGTAACACTGGATGTTAAATTAAACTATATCCAACACACTGATGACATCATTAACAGAGCCAATAAAATGCTGGGATTTGTAATTCGCATAGCAAAACCCTTCCACAACATAAACACTGTTTATTCCCTTTACACCTCATATATTCGCCCGCACTGAAACATTGTTCACCGATCTGGACTCCTTTATACCAAGCCCATATCGAAAGAAGAGAAAGAATTAAAAAAATGTTTTAAACACATAAATTATAAACTAAACTTACACTTCTCAAATTATACCGAATCCATTATATTTCATAATTTTAACTCCATCCAAATACGACATCTAATTTTTGATCAAATCTTATTATTTGAAATCCTTAATAATGGGCTGAACTCACCAGAACTTACCATTTTAATAAATCTTCATATTCCGTCTAGATCAACCCGACAATCTGATTTATTTTATCTACCCTCGTGTAGAACAAACATTCGAAAAAATTCCCCAATTCCTCGTATATGTGCACAATAAAATACAAAGTTTTACAGCATTGACATTTTTTTAAATAACGTAAAAAAATATCGATAGTAATGCGTACGACCGATTATTAATATGGGAGTATGGAATGTATCGGGAGCATCTCCTATCCTCTTCCTATTTTCATCTTCCTCTCCCCTTCCTTTAACACCAAATTAATTTTAAGATATTAAAACTTTATTTCCAATGAACTTTAGCATAAGAAACTTTTGTGGCTTGACTTTAGTTAAATTGTATATTTTTATCTATCATTGTATATTATGTAAAAGCTGTTTGTTTCTTACAAAATAAATAAAAACTCAACCTGACCTTACCTAACTTATACTAATCTAAACTAACCCAACCCAACTAAACCTAACCTAATCTAACCTAACCTATCAAATCTAACCTTAAAAGCCCGTTTATAATAGGAATAAGCGGTAAGAATAAGCCGTAAAGTCCTAGGCCGTAGAAGTTGGAATATAGGAAACCTGTGTATCCGTTTATAATAGATGGCAATAATCTCTTATTTTTTTTCCATAACCGAAAAGATGGTCCAACTTTATCTTTTGCGGTTACGGATTACAGAAAGCTGAGATATATACCGAGATTTATGTATTTTCAATTGATACTCTATGGTATCTACTATTTGACAAGAGTGGTTTATTTATGTATTTGACAATCGAACAATAATTTTGTGATCAAGTATTTACGCCGAGTAAATAGATTCTTCCTTTTATGATTAATGGGACGCACACTCCAACTTCGTTTTTTCCTTATTTTTTCGTCAACTGTATTAGAATAATGGTAACAAAATTATCAAATGTGTCTAGTGGCGCCATCTATATTGAAACAATGTGTAACATTTCAAATACAATAAAGATTATTCTTTTGTCTATTGCGAAAAGCAACGTGTTTTTAATAAGTTATGGGCAAATATCCATATATTTTTCGGTTTTTACTGTGTAAATTTAGTATAAAACAGTCGAAAATTGTTGACTTTTCGTGGAAATATAGCTGTAAACTATTTTCAAAGTATTGAGAAGCTGACAGGACGCCAGAATTATGATCAGTGGAGTTTTGCGGTTGAAAATCTGTTGGTGCTTGACAACCTCGCTAACTATATCAAGTCGGAGCCAGATAAAAATTTCGAGTCAAAAGCATCAGATAACGCAAAAGTCAAGGCGAAGCTAGTTTTAACTATTGACCCTGGATTGTACGTGCATATTAAAGAAACAAAAACAACTTTAGAGTTATGGATTAAACTGAGGTCTATATTTGATGACTCAGGCTTTTCTCGTAAAATATCTCTACTAAGACCTTTAATATCGTTACGACAAGAAAATTGTGATTCCATGACTTCTTACGTCACGCAAGTGGTCGAAACAGCTCAGAGATTGAAGGGCACAGGATTTGCAATTACAGAAGAATGGGTCGGATCGTTACTTCTCGCAGGTCTGCCAAAAAAATTCATGCCAATGATTATGGCGGTGGAGCACTCAGGAATGCAGATTACCACCGATTTAATAAAATCTAAGTTGATTGATATGGAGGTTTCAAAGAATGACGTGGATTCCAGCGGCGCAGCATTTGCTGCAAATAAAAGCTACAAGCAGAAATTTAAAAATGGCGCGACGTCATCAAAAAATTTAAAAGTGACAGGTGACAAGACCATCACTTGTTACAAATGTAAACAGACGGGTCATTATCGAAACCAGTGTCCAGTGTTACAAAAAAACAAACAATCAAATGCTTTTAGTGTAGTTTTTTTGAACGGAGAATACAATAAAAACGAATGGTACATTGACAGTGGGGCAAGTGCTCACATGACGGCCAACAAAGAGTGGATAAAACACGCAAATTTTACGCCATATTTATCAGAGATAACCGTCGCGAACAATATGAAAGTGCCAGTTTTGTGTTCCGGAGATGTACAAATAATAACTAACTGCATCTACGATATCATGGTTAAAGATGTGCTTTGCATACCGAGCTTAACAACAAACCTGTTGTCAGTGAGCGAACTAATCAAGAACGGAAACAATGTTGTTTTTGGTGAAAACAAATGCTACATACGTAACACTAAGAATGTGTTGGTGGCCACAGGAACGTCAATAAATGGAGTGTACAAGCTAAATATCAAAGTAGCAGATTGTATACTGGCAGCACCTGCTGTAGCAAATGCAGATCTTTGGCACAGGCGGTTAGCGCATATTAACAGTAATGATTTAAATAAAATGAAGAACGGCATTGTAGATGGATTGTCCTACTCGGGTACCAGTGATATGACAATGGCGAAATGTGTGACCTGTTGCGAAGGTAAACAAATGAGGTTACCATTTCATCATGTTGGAAAAATAAGTACAGAAATACTACATACAATACATGCAGATGTATGTGGTCCTATGGAAACGAAGTCCATAGGTGGTGCTAGGTATTTTGTCTTGTTCATTGATGATCACAGTCGTATGACCTTCATATACTTCCACAAACATAAAAATGAAGTCTTCAAGATATTTAAGAATTTTAAAGCAATGACTGAAAATAGTCAGAAAACAAAAATAAAAATATTACGCACAGATAATGGTGGTGAATTTTGTAGTGGTGAGATGGAGAATTACTTACTCAGAGAAGGAATTATACACCAGAAGACAACTGCATACACACCTGAACAAAATGGTGTTTGTGAACGGGCTAATAGAACTATTATAGAGAAAGCGCGATGCTTACTTTTTAATGCGAAATTAGAAAAAAAGTTCTGGGCTGAAGCAGCTAATACAGCAGTATACCTAAAAAATAGATCTGTAACTTCAAGTTTGGGAAATAAAACACCCTATGAAGCGTGGCATAAAAAGAAACCAGATTTAAGTCATATACGCCTATTTGGCAGCCCCGTAATGGTCCACATACCGAAGGAAAGAAGATTAAAATGGGACAAGAAGGCTAAAATGCAGATTCTTGTAGGATTTTCAGAAACAGTAAAGGGATATCGTGTATATGATCCCATAAAAAATATTATAACTATAAAGAGAGATATAATAGTGATAGAAGAAGAAACAGTATCATCGGAAATCAATGCAGAAAAGATAGCAGAATGGATACAGGATGATGTTGAATTTGAAGGTCATGAGTCTCCGGCAACAAACGAAGATGGCAGAGATTCAGTGGGGAAGTCTTCAATGGATGAATCTCTCCAAAATTCAAATACATCTGTATATACTGATCCGGCTAGTGAAAATGATGACGATACAAGCATCACAAACATAGAGACAGATATCTCAATCAGTGAGTTGCAACCAATTCCAGAATTACCAGAACAGGAGAAGAGAACACGAAAACCTCCGGAACGTTTTGGGTTTGGTAATATCTGTATTTCCAATTCCAATCCAGATATCGAACAAATAGACTTCTCAGAAGCGCTGAATGGACCAGAAGCTGATCAGTGGAGACAGGCCATGCGAGAGGAGCTTCAGTCGTTCGAGGATAACGATGCGTGGGAAATTGTTGATATACCAAGTAATGGATTAATTGTGCAAAACAAGTGGGTGTTAAATAAAAAACTAGATGTGAATGATAAAGTGCGGTATCGTGCCCGACTCGTGGCTAAAGGTTTTACGCAACGACGTGGTATTGATTATGAGAACACTTTTTCTCCTGTCATAAAACATTCTACGCTGAGAATGTTATTTGCTCTGAGTGTACAGTGGGATATGGACATAACACATCTAGATGTGACAACAGCTTTTTTAAATGGAAATTTAAAAGAAAATATTTACATGTCAATTCCAGAAGGTTTTGTAAATAAGAAAGGTCTTGAAATTAAAAAGGTCTTGAAATTAAAAAGAGCTATATACGGACTGAAACAGTCTGCTTTAGTCTGGTATGAAAAAGTGAAAGATTGTTTGCTGAACTTTGGTTTTAAAATAAGTAAATTTGAACCATGCTTGTTTACATTTTTTTTATGAGAATGTCAAGATTATTGTAGCTATATATGTTGACGATTTCTTAATTTTTTTTAATAGTATTGCAGAAACAGAAAAATTAAAAAATGTATTAAGTTCTCAATTTAAATTAAAAGATTTAGGTCCTGTTAGACGTTACTTAGGCATGCGAATTATTTATTTATTTATTTCATTTTATTAACGCCTAGAAGGCTTTTACATATACATGTTATGGGTGTTGTTGTTCAGTAGCATTATAAAATATTTTAATAACATAGCATAATAAATTGAGTATGAACTTACATAACAATGTGTAGGGTTATTGTTATGGTGTTATTATTTTATAAACATAAGCAAGCCAAGTTTATTGTACAAAGTACGTCGGTTGAATATTTTACAGAACATAGGTTAAACTAATACATAAAACAATATAACTTTTATAAGATGGAGGAAGAATATACTATCGGTTGACAGTTGACATAGACAAGTGACAGCGGCATAGTCACTTATATGGACGTATTCTATTCTATTCCTATTTCAATTATAAACGACTATCTAAAATATTACGGATAAAGGATTACGCCACCGGCCTATTCTTACCGCTTATTCCTATTATAATCGGGCCTTTAATAACCCAACATAACCTATCTTATCCTTTCTTAGTATTTGCATAGAGTTAATGGTAAAAATTCTAACCACTGGTTTCACGAATACCAACAAAAGAAAATGTCATCAACAGAAATTATTCCGGCTGTTTTCCCATACAACGAAAGCGAATGATCTTTTCACGTAATTAGAGAATTTAATTTGGCTAGAACACTCCTTTGGGGTGAAAAACCATTAAATTTAAAAAAATATATAAATTATTTTCCCAAATGCAGTCAATTTCCCTTTGAAGTAATTAAGGTAAATCAAAAGGTTTTATTTAAAATTTTTCGTATTATCCGCGGCCAGAGATTCAGAATAATTACATAAATTTGCATTTGATTTAAATAATCATTTACAAAATGTATGTATTTCCGATATTCTTTTGAAAGCGGATAAGGTCATACCAGTTTATATTTTGAGAAATATATTATTATGTAAATTATTATTTTTTTGATAAATTAATGTTTTTAAGACAAGATTTTATTTATGCATAGCACAAAGGATAACAATTATTTTTATAAGCAATAATTGTTCGCCTGAAACACTCATCCACATTGAAAAAATCTCCTGATAAAAAATACATGACGCCAACGGGACTCGAACCCGTGTCCATTCGATTTCCGGTCGAAAGCTCTGACCACTGAGCTATGGAGGCTTATCTCTTACCCGCGAAATTATTCAATATTGAATTTGTATAATACGTTGGCGTCATGTATTTTTTATCAGGAGATTTTTTCAATGTGGATGAAGGTTTCAAGCGAACAATTATTGCTTATAAAAATAATATTATTATGTGTTATTTATTGAGTTATCCCACGATTTATGGCGATTCTCTCAATTTTCAATTATTTGTGAAAAATTCAAATAAGTATTCTAATTATTAAAAAAAAAAAAAAAATTATTACTTATTCAAAACTGAAAATCGTACTATACTTAAATATATATTTGCATGTCCTTAATTAAATACTTCAGTTGCCGAACACCGATATAACCACCAAGGAAAATGTTTTATTGGTAAATCACCAGCTGAAGGATTAATGATAAAATTTGTTAAACGTAAGATTTGTAATAAGGTGTATGCATCACTTTACTTACATCGCATCTATGGTCTTGGATTGTGGGACCTTTAAGTACCTACACATTGTCATTTTGCTATTGGTCAAATTGACAGCCCTGCAATTTTGACATGGAGAGTTGCCAAACCTGAGAGAGATAGAATCTGTGATTTGCATTGGAAGCAGTGGTCATTCTTTGATCACCAGCCCAGATCAGCGGGCATTCCTCTTGGCTGAGGTTCTACGAACACATTCGCCAATTTTTGTAAGCATCAGCTTTGCATATTATGGAGCATTAACCATTTGATTGGTGGAATCGGATGGCATCTGCAGATCCTGATTGGTTAAGAGTGACCCTTTTGGAGACCAGCAGCGTGAGGCTGTTTTGCATTGGACTACGACATTATTTTTTTTGATAAATTATTAACTGGGACAGTTGCTGTGAAGAGCCGGAATCTACTACTTCGCATCAAGAACGAACTGGTATCACACCTTCATTTTACCTATGCAAGCCCTTTGCCAGACAGATTTCATAGTAGGATGCAAGTTAATTTATTTTTTATTATGTCTTTTTTGAGGTAATACATTTTAGTGTTCTTAAATTTTTATTTTTATTTCTAGATTATTTGTTGCCACTTAATCCAACGGTAACAAATTCTAATATTGAACACTGTCAAGAAATATGTTTGAGATATTAGAAACAAAAAAACTGTTTCCCCTATTTATTTAAAGATTTCCATTATCACTGTTTCTTTTCAGATATATTTGTTTGAGCTTGAAGCTATCGCTACCACAGCAGCGCCATGGATCTACTAAATCCAGAAAACGTTTCCATCAAGACGGAACCAGGGCCCCAGGAAGAAGACGGTGAAATACCGTATACGGATATAGATGTCGACCTCCCAAATGTAAAGAAGGAATGTTTGCAATATGCGGAGAGTATTCCGTCTGCCAGTAAGTCTCATTTCATATGCTAAGAATGTAGGACGTAAAATTCGGATGTTCTAAATTCACGACCGTTATGAAATGTTCCGACAGGACTAAGCTTGTTCCTCAAGTTTCACCTCAATTTGTGACATTGTTTAAGTAACATGCTTTATTATACATATATTAAAAAATACACATATATTCATGGAAGAACACATCATTCCATTGACTAAAAACAAACACTCCGTACTGAAGATGTTTAAGAACAAATGATTTTTCTTTCTTGAAGAATCAGTCCTGAAGCGGTCATCTTCGTATTTCTTATTTTTTGATTAAATTCTTAAGTGTGTTATGCAAATGCCCGCTTCTTACTTTCATAAACTTACTTTTTTATATAGAGAAAGGTATGCCGTTAATAGTGAAAAATAACATTAGTCAAATGACCACCACGACCTACAGGACCATATCCTTTTCATGAAATTTTCCATAACCAAATCGCAAAGTGGCCGCCTTATGTCCTCGATAGCCTCACAAATTCCATCTTTGAGGTCTTGAATCGACGCTGGGCTGTTGGCGTAGACCTTCTCTTTCACGTGGCCTCAAAGGAAGAAGTCGCAAGGTGTGAAATCACAAGATCTCGGTGGACAATTGTGATCACCTCTTCGAGAGATAACACGGTCCGGAAACTTTTCCCGTAAAAGATCAATGGTTTCGTGGCTTGTGTGGCACGTAGCGCTGTCTTGTTGAAAGTAAACGTTGTCCAGATCAATACCATCCAATTCCAGCCATAAAGAAATCATTAATTCCTTAATTAATATTCAAAATAACACCTCTTATTGGAAAACCCATATATCAGTAGGCAGAATAAGATGAATAATCAAAAGGATAAAGGTCACAACTAGGAACCCAGGATCTATTGTCGTCCTGGGGGATACGTCTTTAGTATAATCAAGTCTTCAAATCGTGTTCTTAATCCTGAATTCAGTGACATTTATCTTTTTATTTGTCTCGATCTTGTTCTGTTTCATGTTTTTTATTTTATTTAAATCTTTCTACTAACACAAATACGTTTTGATGTACATCAATTATCGATATAAGTATTGTTGTTTTGTTTATCCAGGTAGCATTAATTTGGAGACAATTACCATCAAGGCGAATCTTGGACCCCGAGAAGATGAAGGGGGATATCCTTACGTGGAGATCGACATTGACCTGCCGGATATAAAAAAGGAATGCTTAGAACGTTTCGAAAGAATTACCCACACAGCAGGTAAAACCGATTATTGAGAACACGTCAAAAAAAACGTGCTCTCCAATTTGTTTACGTTTTTATGAATTCAAAGTGCTTATGTTATCTGGTATCTCTCTGTTCTCTCCGGTATGGTTTAGCGATTTACGTATAATTTATAGGTTGCATAAATGTGCAACCTGTAAAAAAGGCGTTCACCATCAAGGTGGATCTTGTACGCCGAGAAGATGAAGGTTGATAAATTTCCGTGGGCTTCGCGATGTTAAAAAAAACTACTACGAACGCTTTGAAAGCATTTCCCAGACTGCAAATCAAACCACGTTTCTTTGTAAGTTTTAATTATTCCAGCTGCTTGTTTTGAAATACAAATTATTAATTTGATTTTCAAAAAAATTACCGGTTTCGCTTAGTACAAGCATATTCGGTTCCATGATAAATCAACACACTGACGATTTATAACACATTATAAAAGTGAAATAAAGTCATTAGAAACGATGAAAAAAAAAACCAACCTAACCTAAACTACTTAACCTTTCCCTTGCTGTGCTAAAAAAGTCCACGCGTTCCGGTGCTATGTAGTCAACACATCTCAAAATAAGCGATTAAGTATCGGAAAAATATTAATATTCATAGCTAATTGATTATATTTATTATGTTTTTTGTCAAAAGTGATAATAATTGTAATTTAATTGCTGAAAACATGAAAAAACCATCGGCAGATGCTAAAGAAACGTGCGGGGGGTCCACATCTAACAACGGTTCGCGGCCGACTGGCTACAGCTGACACAGCTGTGCGGTCGTAGGTATCGATGGAATAAATCAAAATACAACTGCAGAAGTGTGGATTTCTCATGTTCCCGCATATCGAATTAAAGCGGGACATCAATAGCGTGTCATTTATTCGCACACTCTTCGCGTATTGGTATCACACGGTTGATTGTATTGGTGTATTTGTAACCGATTTTTAACAAAAATCTCTGATTTTTAATTGAATTTGAAAACTATGTAAAATATTATTTTTTAATTCAGTGCATAAATGTATAACGGAGGAATACCTAGAATCTGAACCCAGAATTTATTATGTTTGTAGAGTTATAAAAGTTATTAGAAGCAATGTGTAGTAAATACACACACAGATAAGGAAAGGTTAGCTTATATCACTTTTAAAATGTGTGTTAAATCGTCAGTGTGTTGATTAATCCCGTCACCATTTTTATTTACATTTGTTTAACGAATTTACTAAGCCTATTTACGCTGTACGTAGGTTATAAGACTTGTTTAGCTTCCTATATACGTATTTTTTTCCTAATTTGTCGACAGATCTAAAGACGCATCCTGTGGAAAAACCATTATTTTTCTGTTCTCAAAAGAGCCATCTGACGAGCGACACGCCGACTCACAGTAAAGAAAAACCTTTTTTATGTTCCGAGTGCAACTATTCATGTTCTCGTAAGAGCCATTTGATGGACCATATATTGACTCACAGAAAGGATAAACTATTTTTATGCTCCGAGTGCAACTATTCATGTTCTCTAAAGGGATATCTGACGCTCCACATGCTTACTCACAGTAGAGAAAAACTTTTTTCATGTTCCGAGTGCAACTATACATGTTCTTCAAAATATCATTTGAAGAGACATATGCTGACCCACATTGGAGAAAAACCTTTCTCGTGTCCCGAGTGCAACTATTCATGTTTACGAAGGAGCCATCTAAGGAGCCATATGCTGACCCACAGTGGAAAAAAACCTTTTTCATGTTCCATATGCAACTATTCATGTTCTCAAAAGAGCAATCTAAGGCGCCATATGCTGACCCACAGTGGAAAAAAACCTTTTTCTTGTTCCATATGCAACTTTTCTTGTTCTGAAAAGAGCAATCTAAGGAGTCATATGCTGACCCACAGTGGAGAAAAACCTTTCTCGTGTCCCGAGTGCATCTATTCATGTTCTCGTAAGAGCTATTTGATGGACCATATATTGACTCACAGTAAGGATAAACCATTTTTATGCTCCGAGTGCAACTATTCATGTTCTCTAAAGGGATATCTGACGCGCCACATGCTAACTCACAGTGCAAAAAAACCTTTTTCATGTTCCGAGTGCAACTATTCAAGTTCTTCAAACAAAAATTTGAAGAGCCATATGCTGACCCACCGTGGAGAAAAACCTTTCTCTTGTCCCGAGTGCAATTATTCATGTTTACGAAAGAGCCAACTAAGGAGCCATATGCTGAACCACAGTGGAGAAAAACCTTTTTCATGTTCCATATGCAACTATTCATGTTCTCAAAAGAGCAATCTAAGGAACCATATGCTGACCCACAGTGGAAAAAAACCGTTTTCATGTACCGAGTGCAACTATTCATGTTCTCGAAAGAATAATCTGACGAACCACATGCTAAATCACAGTAGAGAAATACCTTTTTCATGTTCAATATGCAACTTTTCATGTTCTGAAAAGAGCAATCTTAGGAGACATATGCTGACCCACAGTGGAGAAAACCCTTTTTCATGTACCGAGTGCAACTATTCATGTTCTGAAAAGAGCAATCTAAGGAGACATATGCTGACCCACAGTGGAGAAAAACCTTTTTCATGTACCGAGTGCAACTATTCATGTTCTGAAAAGAGCAATCTAAGGCGCCATATGCTGACCCACAGTGGAAAAAAACCTTTTTCTTGTTCCATATGCAACTTTTCTTGTTCTGAAAAGAGCAATCTAAGGAGACATATGCTGACCCACAGTGGAGAAAAACCTTTCTCGTGTCCCGAGTGCAACTATTCATGTTCTCGTAAGAGCTATTTGATGGACCATATATTGACTCACAGTAAGGATAAACCATTTTTATGCTCCGAGTGCAACTATTCATGTTCTCTAAAGGGATATCTGACGCGCCACATGCTAACTCACAGTGCAAAAAAACCTTTTTCATGTTCCGAGTGCAACTATTCAAGTTCTTCAAACAAAAATTTGAAGAGCCATATGCTGACCCACTGTGGAGAAAAACCTTTCTCTTGTCCCGAGTGCAATTATTCATGTTTACGAAAGAGCCAACTAAGGAGCCATATGCTGAACCACAGTGGAGAAAAACCTTTTTCATGTTCCATATGCAACTATTCATGTTCTCAAAAGAGCAATCTAAGGAACCATATGCTGACCCACAGTGGAGAAAAACCGTTTTCATGTACCGAGTGCAACTATTCATGTTCTCGAAAGAATAATCTGACGAACCACATGCTAAATCACAGTAGAGAAATACCTTTTTCATGTTCAATATGCAACTTTTCATGTTCTGAAAAGAGCAATCTTAGGAGACATATGCTGACCCACAGTGGAGAAAAACCTTTTTCATGTACCGAGTGAAACTATTCATGTTCTGAAAAGAGCAATCTAAGGCGCCATATGCTGACCCACAGTGGAGAAAAACCTTTTTCATGTTCCATATGCAACTTTTCTTGTTCTGAAAAGAGCAATCTAAGGAGACATATGCAGACCCACAGTGGAGAAAAACCTTTCTCGTGTCCCGAGTGCAACTATTCATGTTCTCGTAAGAGCCATTTGATGGACCATATATTGACTCACAGTAAGGATAAACCATTTTTATGCTCCGAGTGCAACTATTCATGTTCTCTAAAGGGATATCTGACACGCCACATGCTAACTCACAGTGCAAAAAAACCTTTTTCAAGTTCCGAGTGCAACTATTCAAGTTCTTCAAACAAAAATTTGAAGAGCCATATGCTGACCCACAGTGGAGAAAAACCGTTTTCATGTACCGAGTGCAACTATTCATGTTCTCGAAAGAGCAATCTGACGCTCCACATGCTAACTCACATTGGAGAAAAACCTTTTTCATGTTCCGAGTGCAACTTTAAATGTTCTCAAAAGAGCAATCTAAGGAGCCATATGATGACCCACAGTGGAGAAAAACCTTTTTCATGTTCCGAGTGCAACTATTCATGTTCACGAAAGAGCAATCTAAGGAAACATATTTATATTCATTTTTCATGTTTCATATGCAACTTTTCATTTTCTCGAAAGAGATATCTCGCGCACCATATGCTGACTCATACTGGAGAAAAACTTTTTTCATATTCCGAGTCTAGCTATTCATGTTCTCGAAATAGTAGTTTGACACAACATATGCTAACTTACAAAAAGGATTAACTTTTTTCATGTTCCGAGAGCGACTTTTCTCGAAACGGAAATTTGATTAGACATATGCTGACTCACAGAGTATAGAAAAACCATTTTCATGTTCCATGTTCAACTATTCATATTCTTAAAAAAAAACGTTTGATGGGTCATATGCTGACTCACCATGAAACAGGCAGTCGCTTAGTATGGTGATTTAATGTATCATATATACATCAATTTTACAATGTTTTATCATGTATTTTATTAATTAGATGAACAGGAGATAATAACCTTTTTCATGTTACGAGTGCTACACATTGATTTACTCGGGAAAAACCTTCCTCACGTTCCAACTGCAACAATTCATTTTCTACAAACGGACGACTTTAAATTCACTGCTGTTCTCACGGTGGAACCTAGTTCATGTGTTTATAGATATATATACATGTAAGATATTGTATTTTTAGATATTTATATATAAAAATATAAATATATATGTTACAGTCATAGCCACTGCTTCTGCCAGTTCCGTCAGAAACTTCCTCAGGGTTTGTTAAAATATTTAGATACATAGAAGAGGGAGAAAGAACATCAACTATGGTGGGGAGGGGTAAGTATAATCGAAATTGGGGTGACAATTGGATGTAGGGAAGAGGGGCATGTTTCAAATTGGACTATTCGATAAATGTAATTGTTTGTATAATTAATTCGTTTTAAAATAAATAAATTATACAGATTGGTGTATACTTTTTTTAAACACTCTATATTCCCTTTACACCTCATATATTCGCCCGCACCTGGAACACTGTATCTGGACTCCTTTATACCAAGCCCATATCGAAAGAATTAAAAAAAAAATTATTAACTAAACTTACACCTCTCAAATTATACCGAATCCATTAAATTTCATAATTTTAACTCCCTCCAAAAACGACGTCTAATTTTTGATAAAATCTTATTGTTTAAAATCCTAAATAATGGTCTGGACTCACCAGAACTTACCAATTTAATAAATCTTCATATTCCGTCTAGATCAACCCGACAATCTGATTTATTTTATATACCCTCTTGTAGAACAAACATTCGAAAAAATTCCACAATTCCTCGTATATGTACACAATATAATACAAAATTTTAAAGCATTGACATTTTTGGTAATAACCTAAAGAAATATCGATATGAAGTAATGCGTACGATCGATTATTAATATGAGAGTATGGAATGTATCGGGAGCATCTCCTATCCTCTTCCTATTTTCCTCTTCCTCTCCCCTTCCTTTAACACCAAATTAATTTTAAGAAACTAAAACTTCATTTCCAATGAACTTTAGCATAAGAAACTTCTGTGGCTTGACTTCAGTTAACTTGTATATTTATATCTATCATTGTATATTATATAAAAGCTGTTTGTTTCTTACAAAATAAATAAATAAGGCGGTTATTACACGTCCACTTCGGAGCGACGGTACAGCGCGCGGTACAGTGCGCAATTAAGCTTTCTAGTGGCCCTGAACGGTACCCTGCGCGGTATCGACGCTGCGAAATGTATTCCTGGATGAACGTCATGATTGGCTGGATTTCACGATAAATTAACACAATTGCAATACAACACATTTTTAAAAAGTAACCTGTAAACCTAACCCATTTAACTATGTTTTAGTTAAATCACTTTTAAAATGTGTGTTGACATGTCCGGTTACCGATTTCTTACATTTTAAAGCTAATCCCGTGTACTATTGTAAAAAAAATCATTGCGGTGTCATCATTCCATTCATGTTTTCCATGCTGTTGTGTTATTTCATAATTTTGTTCAATGAGTTATCGTATTTAACATGTTGATAAACATGTGGATGTTGATGAACATCTAACTTTACTGATAGTGCCAATATCATTCAATTTGTTAATTTATTTGGATGTGAAATACTATCGAAAGCTCTTCGCTAAATTTAATTTGGGAGGCGGGAATGCGTACCGCCGCCGTGGGAACCGTTCATAGGATAACCAATACCCCTGCCGTAATAGGTCACCCCAAGTTTTTCGCTACGTTTGGTGATTTAGCAGCGGTACCCGGGTTCGTGGGGGTGAGGATTGTTTAGGTCTTGGCAACGCATGCGTTTGCCCACCTGCTGTGTGGCCGGCCGGGCATGTGTTCGCACGTGTCGATTTGATTTCAACTCGAACGATGACTCATACTTGAAATACAATATTGGAGAAAATTAAATCAATTTTTTCAAATTACATACCCTCTCATCCTGCTGTGTAAAAAATATCTAAGATATCTCAGTTATTTTCATTACGGTGTGTAAGATATCTAAGATATCTCAGTTATTTTCATTACGGTGTGTAAGATATCTAAGATATCTCAGTTATTTTCATTACGGTGTGTAAGATATCTAAGATATCTCAGATATTTTCATTACGGTGTGTAAGGTATCTAAGATATCTCAGCTATTTTCATTAAGGTGTGAAAGATATCTAAGATATCTCAGTTATTCTCATTAAGATATCTGTGGTATCTGAGTTATCTGAGTAAGATATCTGAGATATCTAAGTTATTTTAATTAAGGTGTGTAAGATATTTATGTTTTTTTGTGTGTAACATGAATTTTATGTGGAAACTTCACTGGTTAATGCAAACATGAAAAATGTTATTATTTATATAAAATTGTAGAACTGTTTATTTCTCCAATAAATTAAAATAAAAAAATATTTATAAAAGGGTTTTAATACAATTCAAAACACTCGACTCCGATTGTAGACGGGCTTTCAAATTTAGTTGCTCAACTAAAAATCAACTCTGTTGAGAGGGTGTCGATAACTTTCAAGTGTCATTCAACAGAGAGTTGATCAACTAAATTTAAAACGTCTGAACGCGGCATTATAAGCCTATTTGATTTATTTAATGTCAAACCGCACAAGAGTCCCAGATGCTCCCAACCGTCTTTAGCCATTGTGACTATGGCATCCCCAATTGTGGTATATTGTGAGGCTGAAGGCAGGGGGTGGGGAGGGGAAGAGGAAGACGGGGAAGTACCTGGCCATTCAGATCTGGTCACCAAACACGGCTAAAGCCATTTCAAGCAACGTTTCATTTCTGAATGGTGGTTTCACACCAGGGCGATACTAAAAGTATATTCTACTCTTGTCATTCAACAGATGATCAACTAAAATTGAAACATCTGAACAAGACATAAACACCCGATTTATTTTAGTTTGCGGTCAAAGTAAATTTGCTTGTTCGAACTGAGAATAGGGTACAATCACTTTTTTTTTTTTTTTACCAAAAATTAAAGAAAAAAATTACAAACTATAATATTCAAACAATTTTTTTTTTACGGTAGGAATAATCTTTCAACGACGTTTTGAATATTCACATTTCAAATTAGGGCCAAAACGACTTCTTTCGCGCGGTTTTGGCTTGTGACGTCACAACACACCTCTTGTTTGACAGCTGCCATTGTCGCACTTTAGGATCCAGTAGTCAGTCTTCAGTTGATCATTTGTTTTTCGAAGAAAATGTCCGCAAACACCGTGTATAAATACTGTATAGTACCAAAGTGTACAAATACAACATCTTCGACACCAAACAAATTATTTATACATGTCCCAAATGATGTTATTATGCGTAAAAAGTGGTGCTACGCGATCAAAAGGTGCATTAAAAAAAATTGTGTACTTTCTGCTAAATCTCGTCATTCTTGCTGTGAAGATCATTTCAATGTAAGTAGCTAAATTCATTTATGTGAAATGTATATTCTAAAACAAAAATCTGCCCTAAACTGAGGGTAATTGTAATATTTTTAACGACGTTACCTAAGCCTTGTAGAAAATTTCAAAGTGCTTATAAAATTTTTACATAAAAATATGTTTTGAAAGAAAAGCCTTATTCATCCTGATGGGTAGTGGATTATATTGGGTACGAATTAGACTACATAGTTTTACAATATTATATTTTATCAGAATAATGTCATTTCAGGTTATATGTTAAGAAATCTCTTAACAATCGTGTTACAATACAAAAGATACATTTAAATTTAAAAACAATATTTTGTACCTACATTTATTATTATTCTGTAATTTTATATTAAGTTATTATTTTAATAATGTCATTTTCTTCCATGTAAAATGTTTTTGGTAACTATGACTGTAATTCACAATAAATAAATAATTTTTTTGTTTTGTATTTACAGCTCCAAGAGGATTTAGAAAATTATATGGAAGTCCAAATGATGGGATGCAAAATGAGATTGAAAAAAAATGTGATCCCACATATTTTTGCCTGTCAAAAAAAAGTTTTACCAAGCCTAAGGCAAACAGGACAAAAAAGATTGCGTGCCGGGTTAATTCAAGACGCGATGATAATTGGGGAGCCCACGAGGAACGCACCATTGGACCCAGAGCCCTCAACATCTACAGCAGCTAGTCTTTCGGAGCCCTCCACTTCAACAGCCATTCTCTCCCTTCCAGAAGCTGCTGATAGCCGTTGTAAAATGGTTAATCAGGCGGTACAAGCAGATATTCGCTGTCGTGTTACCAACAGAAGCAAGTCTACTTCAACTGTGCCAACAATTACAAACACGGCATGCTCACCATTGAAGTTCTCACCCACAAAGCCTGTTTCTGCAAAAGGTGGCTACTGTGAGCCTACTCATCATAATATAGATATTATGTCCACTGGTTCCGAGGACAATGATTCAGATTACACTCCCTCTGCATACTCGGACAGTAACAATTTTGATGGGTCCGAGATTGATACTGGACTTGTAAATCTGACCATGAGAAAATCTTTCATGCTTGTCATAGAGAGAAAGCCTAGACTCTATTTAGGAATCCCTAAAGAAATGTATCACATTATTTCTATTGTAGTTGCCAAAGCACCTACAGAAACAATTTAATGTATTAATTGCACTTAAAAAAATAAGGTTAGATGATTCGTTCGCTATTTTTGCGCTTCACTTTGGTTTGTCGGCGTCCTCTGTAGCACGGATTTTTTCCAAGACTATCAAAATATTAGCGACTTTATTTCAGGAACTCATAATTTGGCCAACCACATCCGATATAAAAGCTCAGCTACCAATATCCTTCAGGGCAAGGTATGGCAATGTTCAGTCCATAATAGACTGTCTAGAAATACAAATAGAAAAGCCCTCAAATCCGATTCACCAATCCATGTGTTGGTCAGAGTATAAAGGATGTAATACACACCAGATGGTCTGGTTTCATGTGGCTATGGTGGTCGTGCGTCTGATGCAATTATTATAGAGGACTGCGGTTATTTGTCATGCCTGAGACCTGGGATGACTGTAATGGCGGACCGGGTTTTTAAAAATATTTCTCATATTTTGCAGCAGATGGACTGCGAACTGATTCGCCCACCGAGTGTTTTTGCGAATGTTCAGTCTAGCCGCGAAGAAGTAAAGCAGTCCAAAAGGATTGCCGCATTGCGCATTCATGTAGAGCGCGTCATAAGTAGAATTAGAGAATTCCAAATGCTCAGAATGCATGCAAGTACTGACCATAATCATATTCCCGTAATTGATTACATTATTATTGTAATATGTGGTCTTATTAACCTGCAAGGGTTACTCATTAAAATGTAATATTTAAAGCAACGTTGTTATTATTTGTGTGAGACCCTCCCGTGTGCAGGTGTTGATGTGCAGGTGTTATATGATTAGTACATCTGCACTGATCTGTATTCCTTACCGTGGCTAATGAAAGGATATATCTTACAATATGAGTTAACAACTGTATGTAGGATGTGAAGGAAAAACGGGTGGAAAATGTTTTTTTTAAATTTTTATTTAACTAAAAAAAACACTTACAGGAGATACAAAATAGATTAATTTGAACGCTAGTAGTAGCTATGTAAATTTAAGATTCTTATAAATAGCTTGGAACCAAAATGTTAAGCATTTGTCCATTAAATCTAAACAGTAATTTTTATCGTATTCTACATAACAGATAATAACCTCTTTCGAACTTTCGAAGTCTGGCTTTGCTACACAATACATACCTTTACATTTTTTTGCAAAATGCATTTGCAATTGCATTTGAGCCATGTAGGTACTTATCATCACTAGGTTTGTCTATGGTGACCGTGAAGTATCTTCTTAAAGCTGTATCGCTACTTGGACATTTCACTTCTACAGTGTAATTTTCTCCTATTGCATCTGGAGAAGCTCCAAAAAATGGATGCTGATTAGAAAGAATCAGGCCGCACTTCTCAAACTTTATTTGAAGTATTTCCTCCACTTCTTTCAACACTTCAGCCTCTAGAACTCTGCCACGCCTAAGAAACTTAGTTTCTATTAGTTTAGCACCTAGAATGCTCTCAACGAGTGAGCCTTCCATGGTTTGGCAATGAGCAGCTTCATCGGCTTTAGATGCGGTAATTCTAGCGTACCTCAAGTTGTGCCACAATGGACAGTTTGACTGCCCAACAGTCATCTGAGCTGCCCTTTGACAGGCAACGGTGTCCATATTTTGTTGACAATATTTGAAAAAATCTTCTGATGTTGATCCCACATCATTGGACAGAAAATTACAAATCATATTGTGTATAGAAAGATTTTCGATCACCGTTGGGTGGATAAAATATTTCACCAGCTGAATGTCTCGTTCACTTGGACGTAACCGATGGCACTGTCTCCGTAACTCTCTCTGCAGGATCTACAAATTATAATTACATTCATTATTATAAGGCACAATATATATTTGTACTATTTCACACTCCTAAATATTATATTTTACTGAAAGTCAGTTTCAAACATGTGGAGGTTAGGTTTTACAACTGTCAAATTTTACTAGAAAAAGTAAATACTGATATAAAATGTATTACTTTAACAAAAGTATTGTTTTAAAATCCAATATTGAAACATTACATACTCATCATAATAGTGATTTACTTACCGTAAAACTTTAAAGCCTCGCATTTCTTCACTAAAAAAATCAATTTGCGAAAAGAAAACTGCCATCATAATCGCGTCGATTTTTGGCAAATTATTAGACTGTCCTTGTAGAAAACCACTGTCTGTCATGATAGAATGTATTAAAAATATATGTTATATACAAACAAATGGGTTTAGGATTGATTACGACTATCAAAATGATCAAAATCAAACTAATTCAACAATTCAACAAGCAACTGGAACCATACTGGAACGAAAACAACTTGAAGTGGGACAAGTGAGTGTGTTGTGACGTCACAATTCGCTAGCCAATCATGTCTCGTTATCGATATTTGAATTTCCACACAACTTAATAAGTGAATTAATTAATTTAATAATTTTTTTTGAGGGTTTTAAGTACGATATTCGAGTTTATTTATTATATTTTTTACATATATTACATGCATTGAAAATACTATATTGCATATACTGTAAATATATGCAATATAGTAAGTTGGGCGTCTTGTACAGGGCTAGGAGATTCTTCAACTGTGACCAGCTGCTGACCCTGTACAAGTCTCAAGTCCGCCCAACTATTGAATTTGGCAGCCACCTTTGGGCTGGTGCCCCAAAATACTTGATACACCTGCTTGAATCTGTGCAAAGGAGAGCGATCCGTTTGATTGACAACCCGGTGTTAACAGACCGATTGCCTTCTCTAATGCATAGACGCAATGTAGGCATGCTGTGTCTGTTCTACAAGTATTTCAATGGAGCCTGCTCCCAAGAGCTAGCAGCATTGATTCCTGATGCACGTGCGCGAAACTCGACGGACACGAACTGAACACCCGTTCACGGTTGACGTTGGCTTCATGAGAACGGGCCGTTTTTACGACTCGTTTTTGTGTAAGTCGGCTCGTATGTGGAACGAGCTACCGGCATCTGTTTTTCCTCCCTCCTATAATCCGAGCCTCTTCAAGGCCCGCATTAACAAATCCCTTCCTACAGCCCCTACCTTATTCCGCCTCACAACGCCGCCCAACCGGGTGGTGACATAGTTCCCCTGTCTGTACACTGCACAGGCATGGACACTCTTGTGAGGTGTCACATAAAAAAAAAAAATAATAAAAAAAAATGTACCCTATTCTATTCTATTCCTATTTCATTTATAAACGACGATCTATAATAAAACAGATTACGGCACCGGCCTATTCTTACCGCTTATTCCTATTATAAACGGGCCTTTAATAGCCCAACATAACCTATCTTATCGTTTCTTAGTATTTGCCTAGAGTTAATGGTAAAAATTCTAGCCACTGGTTTCAGGAATACCAACAAAAGAAAATGTCATGAACAAAAATTATTCCGGCTGTTTTCCCATACAACGAAAGCGAAAGATCATTTCTCGTAAATAAAAAAATTAATTTGGCTAGAACACTCCTTTGGGGTGAAAAGCCATTAAATTAAAAAAATAATAATAATATTCCCAAATGCAGTCAATTTCCCTTTAAAGTAATTATGGTAAATCAAAATGTTTTATTTAAAAATATTTTGTATTATCCGCGGCCAGAGATTCAGAATAATTACATAAATTTGCATTTGATTTAAATAATCATTTACAAAATGTATGTATTTCCGATATTCTTTTGAAAGCGGATAAGGTAATACCGGTTTATATTTTGAGAAAGATATTATTATGTGTTATTTATTGAGTTATCCCACGATTTATGGCGATTCTCTCAATTTTCAGTTATTTGTGAAAAATTCAAATAAGTATTCAAATTATTTACAGAAAAAAAAAATTCATTACTTATTCAAAACTGAAAATCGTACTATACTTAAATATATATTTGCATGTCCTTAAATAAACACTTCAGTTGCCGAACGCCAATATAACCACAAAGGAAAATGTTTCATTGGTAAATCACCAGCTGAAGGAATGATAAAATTTGTTATACGTAAGATTTGTAACAAGGTGTGTGCATCACTTTACTTAAATCGCATCTATGGTCTCGGATTGTGGGACCTTTAAGTACCTACACATTGTCATTTTGCTATTGGTCAAATTGACAGCCCTGCAATTTTGACTTGGAGAGTTGTCAAAAAAACTGTTTCCCCTATTTATTTAAAGATTTCCATTATCACTGTTTCTTTTCAGATATATTTGTTTGAGCTTGAAGCTATCGCTACCACAGCAGCGCCATGGATCTACTAAATCCAGAAAATGTTTCCATCAAGACGGAACCAGGGCCCCAGGAAGAAGACGGTGAAATACCGTATACGGATATAGATGTCGACCTCCCAAATGTAAAGAAGGAATGTTTGCAATATGCGGAGAGTATTCCGTCTGCCAGTAAGTCTCATTTCATATGCTTAGAATGTAGGACATAAAATTCGGATGTTCTAAATTCACGACCGTTATGAAATGTTCCGACTGGACTAAGCTTGTTCCTCAAGTTTCACCTCAATTCGTGACATTGTTTAAGTAACGTGCTTTACTATACATATATTAAAAAATACACATATATTCATGGAAGAACACATCATTCCATTGACTAAAAACAAACACACTCCGTACTGAAGATGTTTAAGAATAAATGATTTTTCTTTCTTGAAGAATCAGTCCTGAAGCGGTCATCTTCGTATTTCTTATTTTTTAATTAAATTCTTAAGTGTGTTATGCAAATGCCCGCTTATAAGTAGATATATTTAATGGTAAATATTTTCAGGAACCTATTTTTTATATTCACCTATTTTGGAGGTTATACTTATCAATATAATTTATTTATTTATTTATTCATTTATTTATTTATTCATTTTTGGGAAATCAACAGTTTACATTTTTACAGATTTTACATAAGTAAAATAGCCAAGATAAAACCAATTACGGATTTCCTCCTTGTGACTTTACGTAAGACAGCATTAGAAGAAATAATTAAATTTATGAGAAATGTGAAGTTATAATTATATAAAATAAAAGAATTGTATAAAATAATAGAACAAAATAATACAACAAAAATAAAGGGGAAAAAAAAAAAAAAAACTAAAATTTATATAAAATAAAAGATTATCGATACATTGGTAAACATAAGAATACAAACAATATTGTGCATATAAATCATATCATAACCATAACCATAAGAAGACAATGTTGTGCATATAAATCATACCATAACAGGATTATAAATATATAAATACTAGAAACATAAACATCAGAAACATCAATTCAAGAAACATCAGTGAAATACTCTTTTAAGGTCATTTTATATTTAGTAAATTCGCAATTGAAGATGTCGATATTGAATAATATGTTATTGTAATTATTACATATTCTGTTCAGGCAAGAATTTTGTCTACAGTTCGTTTTGCTTTGATTGATTTTAAACAGGATAGAAGACCGTGCTAAACGTGCAGGCACATTAAATTTAATATTATTTAGCAACTCTGGGCATTGAATATTATTATTAATTAATTTATATAGGAATAGAGCATCTGCATGATGCCTTCGTACACTTAATGAATCAATTTTAAAGTACGAAGCTGCCTCTGCATAATTATTAAATCTTACAAATGACCTGTAACAGAGATATTTTAGGAATTTGTTTTGAATTGCTTCGATTTTGTTTATGTGGATTTTATAGAATGGAGACCAAACAATTGATGCAAACTCCAGATGACTTCGTACGTAGGCAAAGTAGAGTTGCTTAATGATATTGATGTTATTAAAAAGTTTTGTGTTTCTAATGATGAAACCTAAAATTTTAGCAGCCTTATTTATTTTATTTTGTTTATTTGGGAAAATCAACAGATTATTTACATATATAAGAATAAACTAAATAATAAAGATAAAATCCAATAACAGATTTTCACTTAAAATTATAATAATAATAAAAAATATTAAAACAAGAAACTAAGGGTTCTGTACCCGTGGCCTGAGAAATTTACAAAAAATACATAATTGTAAATAATAAATAAAAAATAATAACAGATCTAGGAACACAAATAATATACTAATAACCAGCTAAATTTCAAAAATTTAAATTTAACTGATATACTAATAACCAACTAAAATTCAAAACAAAATGTATTGTAAAATTTCAACACAGCAGCAATCAATAACACTACACAATAGCAATAATAACAATATAATAAATGTATACCTACAACTAAATTGAACACATGAGTATAAATTGGAAGGTAAGTAACTGGAAAGGATTCAAAGCAATAACATGATAACTTCAAGTAGAATATTTAAAATTATTTAATGTTAGTTATTACATATCTTTTAAAGGTTCCTAAATTACTTGAGAATATGTCCATATCATTAAAATTCTTATTAAATATACTACAGGCTCTGAATATAAACGCATTTTGTCTTATATTAGTAGAACATTTATGGAGATGAAAAAGTGATTTTTCTCTAGTTCTAACGCTCGGAACTCTAAAATTAATTTCAGACAGAAGGGGAGAACAATCAATAAAGCCATTGATAATTTTATGGAGATATATTATATCTGCGGAGTCTCTTCTAGTTTTTAATGGCTTAAGTCCATAAAGGTCCATCGAGCTGTTTACGTCAAGGTTTGAATTTAGTTTGAAATTTAAATGATGGACAAATTTTCTTTGGATGGCTTCAATGCGATTTATGTAAATATTATATTGAGGATTCCATATGGGAGAAGCGAATTCAAGATGACTGCGAACATAAGAAAAATACAATATTTTAAGTGTTATGATATTATTAAATTCTTTTCCAATACGGAATAAGAATCCTAGCATTCTAAGGGCTTTCTTAACAATCATATCAATATGAGCCTCAAATGTAAGTTTACTGTCAAGTATAACACCTAGATCACGAATTTGTGTAACTTTTTTGAGTAGTTGGCCAACTATATGATAATTATGGTCAAACTTAATTTTATTTCTAGTGAAGGTAATTACATAACATTTAGAAGTGTTCATGTTGAGACGATTGCGGATACAATAATCATTAAGCCTATACAGATCTTTTTGTAGTTTAAAGCAGTCAATTATAGAATTAATAGGCAGGAATATTTTCATATCATCAGCGAAAAGTAGAACATTTGCATAATTAAAGCATTTTATAATGTCGTTGATGAAAATTGTAAACAGTAACGGTCCCAGGTGAGATCCTTGGGGCACACCTGAGGGTATATTTACAATCTCAGAGATGAAGCCATTTATTGTTACTCCCTGAGTGCGCCCATTAAGATAGGAGACTAACCATCTATATAAATCCCCATGAATTCCCAAAGCTAGTAATTTGGACAAAAGAAGACTGTGGTCAATTTTATCAAACGCTTTTGAGAAGTCTGTATAGATTACGTCAACTTGGATTTGATCATCCATTGATTTAGTAATATTTTCAATGAAAATGGCAAGATTAGATACAATCGATCTTTTTTTCATAAAGCCATGTTGGTTCACGAGTATTACAGACTCGATGCAGTTATATAGTTGTTCATGAACAATTTTTTCAAAAATTTTACTAAAGATTGGTAATTTAGATATCGGTCGATAGTTCTGGACATCATTTTTAGCCCCAGACTTAAAAACAGGTGTGATGAGAGCACTCTTCCAACGATCAGGAAAGATACCTTCTTTCAATGAGGATTGAAAGAGCAATAATAGGGGCTTCGAGATTACCTTGCTACACATTTTGATAAAGAAAGCCGGAATTTTATCACTACCCGCACCCAGTGAGCTAGAAATAGTATCGATTATTTTTTCTATTTTTTGTTTTGAAACTGATACCGAGGAGATATTAACTTGATTGTCAAAATGATAGTTGGTAGAGTGTACATCGGAAATAGTGTTGTAATTAAAGGTGGAGACGAAATGCTGTGAGAACAGGTTACATATTGCGAAAGGATTTTCAGCAGTCACTTCGCCCAGTTTCATAACATGAGGCAAACCAGAATTATTTCTTTTTCCTTTAACATAAGACCAAACGTTTTTAGGGTCACGAGATATATTAAGTTCAGCGTTTGTTATAAATTGTTTAAGACATTCTCTAGACAATTTCTTTTGCCTTGATCTAAGGATACAGAATTCATGGTAGTCTAAAGGATTGGACCACCTTTTCCACATTTTAAACACTTTATATTTTTCCTTAGTCAGTTTTATTAGGGCTGGACTAAACCAATAGGGATAAGAATTATTAATATGAACTTCCTTTGACGGGACGTTTAATCGAATGATTTCATATAAAATTGTATAAAAGCGGTCAATAGCAGTATTGGTTGATAGGTTTAAAAATTCTGCATCCCAATCAATACTTCTAAGGACGTTATTTATTGTTTCATAGTTAGCTTTCCTAAAAAGATTGATTGTTCGTTTGTTGTCCACCATAGGAGTTTCCAGATATATGTTAATGTCAACAAGAATGCTTTTATGATGTTTACATTCAGGGATGAGATACTGGTCAGTATTTGATACAATTACAGGGATCGAGCTAAAAACAAGGTCTAGGTATGTATGATTATTATTTGGAAAGGTGCAGTACTGTGATAGATCAGTAAATGAAAGGGTGTCAGATAGTTTGGAAATAATTTCAGATTTAGAGCCATTCGTAATTTGCATACTATTACCATTACTTAAAGACCAGTTAATTTGAGGTAAGTTGAAATCACCCGATATGACAAAATGATCATCGTGATGTAGTCCTCGAAGTTCACATAATTTATCCATGAATTCATTTATATTTTGTGAGTGATTGACTCCTGGAGGTATGTAAACACAGCATAAATGAATTTTTATGAAATTATTAATCGTAACAGTCACCCAGATGTCTTCAGCATTCGTGTTAAAATCCTTACGTTCATGAGCTATGAGGTGCTTCTTCAACGCAATCATTACTCCACCTCCTCTTTTTTGCTCATTGCGATCGCGCCTAGATACCAGGTAACGGTTGTCAAATAGCTCTTCACTAGCAATACTGTCTACAAGCCAAGTTTCAGTTATCATAATAATATCATAGTTGTTATTGGTAACATTAAAATAAAATCTATCAGTCTTAGAACGCAGTCCAGTCACATTTTGATAATATACATTCAACATTTTAGTACATTTAGTTGATAAAATATAAGATTGATAAAATAGTTGTAAGCATGTTCTAGTAAATTATAAATATTAGAGTGGTGTTGTAGTAACGCAAGCAGAGTAATTGTAGGATAATTTGGATTAAAGTTGGTAGTATTAAAAGAGTTAGTTGTTAATATTATACAAATAAAGAAAAACCAGTACAAAGGATGATATTTTAAAGTAGGAAAAAAGATAAGGTAGATAGGAAAAATAAATTGATAATAGCTTATAGTCACACGAGACGATGCTAAATCTAAGAAGATTATCAGCAAAAAACCTGAGTCACGTCAGATTCCAATGTCACCTGAATAATGGGACTAGTTTCATTTTTGCGTATAAATATTTCTCCGTATTTGATCCATCTGAATTTAAAGTTTTTATCCTTGCTTAAGTCTCTCACTGTCTTGAAGAGCGCACGGGTTGCAGCAGTCAGATGCTCGTTGACATAAATTTTGGAGTCCCCGGAAAGCTTCAAATCACTTGAGTTGAGACTGCCTTTCTTCCTTATAGCAGCAAGAAAGTTATCTCTACTGCGGCTGGCTGTGAACTTTACTACAATTGGACGAGTAAATTTAGGATTTTCTCTGGGTAATTCCTTGACCCTTGTACGAGAGATTCCATCAATATCATTTGGGAGAACATCAACACCTGCCTTGGCTCCTAGCAATTTTATGATATCTATTAAATTTTCATTTCTTTTTTCCGGTATGCCAATAATTTCCACGTTATTTTTTAATGAGGTTTGCTCAAGACGGTTTAATTTGGACAATACCAGATTATAATTAGTTTGAAGTTCATTGTTTTTGACTTCGAGGTTATTAATTTTGGAGTGACACTCTCTTAGCGCATCATTCATTGTTTTTAATTGCATGAACACTTTATTAATTTCTTCTTTAATTTCGTCCTTAAACAAAATTAGTAAATTACCAAAGTCTGGCTCTGAACCAGCCTCAGCAGCGGGGCTCTCTACGGCAACATTACGTTTTGACTTAGTACCCGCTTTAGTAGGTAGAACAGACATTATGAATAGGTACTGAACTGTCAAGGTTATGAAACAATGAATTGTAGCACTCTGTAGAGTCAACGAAATCACACGATCACTTACGATGTACAATATACAAGTGAAATAATTAATTACGCAACAACTTTTTGAGGAATTGATCACTTTTATAAGCCCAAATAAACATTAAATTAACAACGATTTTACAGTCGACCACTTGGTTCAAGAGTATTGTTAAGAGTGAGAAGTAATATTTATAAGATGTTTATTGTCAGGTGGGATGTACGAAGTACATATGTGAATTTTTTTACCAGGAAGTGATATAGTTACCCATATGTCTTCCGCTTCAGAATCCCATTCTAGTTTTTGATCAGAAATTAATTTACTTTTGACTGCAATTAAAACTCCACCACCGCGATTTTGATTGAGGTAATGATAATCTCTATCTCGTCTGTAAATATGGTACCGTGGATCGAAAAGTTCCTCATTAAAGATTGAATTGTTAAGCCATGTTTCACTGAGACATATAATTTCATAGTTGTTTAATAATACATTTTGAAGAAAAAATATGTGTCTTGGTTCTAAGACCTCTTAAGTTTTGATAGTATAATTCTAAAGATTCCATTGTATTAAGTATATAGTGCAGTTAATATAAAGTTGCTGGAAAGTTAGTTGATGGAAATATTGTATGTTTTTAGTTTTTCTAGATCATTATAATTATTTATGCAATGGTGATTCGTGTTTTCATTAAGTCTTACATAAATTTTACAATTTTTGATCCAACAGAATTTGAATTTATTAATTTTGGTAAACTCTCTGACCTTTATGTAGAGTACTTTGTTTTTATGAGTTAAATGTTCATTTATATAGATCCGTTGTTTTCCATTAAAGTTAATATCCTCTGCTGTTAGGCCCCTTCTTGTCCGGATTGCTGCTATGATTTCGTACAAATAAGAGGTGTTATTTTGATAAACAAAGAAAAATGCAATTTTTTAATATAAATGATTGAATGTTCAATTCAATATAAAGAGAGATGTTCTTAAACAGAAGATTTATAAGAACAAATAATTTTTCTTTCTTGAAGAATCAGTCCTGAAGCGGTCATCTTCGTATTTCTTATTTTTTAATTAAATTCTTAAGTGTGTTATGCAAATGCCCGCTTATAAGTAGATATATTAAATGGTAAATATTTTCAGGAACCTATTTTTATATTCACCTATTTTGGAGGTTATACTTATCAATATAATACCAATAAGAGGTGTTTTTTTGATATTCAAAGGAAAATGCCATTTATTGAATATAAATAATCGAATGTTTATTTCATTATAAAGAGGAAGGTATGCCGTTAATAGTGAAAAATAACATTAGTCAAATGACCACCACGACCACGCTTACAGGACCATATCCTTTTCATGAAATTTTCCATAACCAAATCGCAAAAAGGCTGCCTTATGTCCTCGATAGCCTCGCGAATTCCATCTTTGAGGTCTTGAATCGACGCTGGGCTGTTGGCGTAGACCTTCTCTTTCACGTGGCCCCAAAGGAAGAAGTCGCAAGGTGTGAAATCACAAGATCTCGGTGGCCAATTGTGATCACGTCTTCGAGAGATCACACGGTCCGGAAACTTTTCCCGTAAAAGATCAATGGTTTCGTCGCTTGTGTGGCACGTAGCGCTGTCTTATTGAAAGTGAACGTTGTCCAGATCAAAACCATCCAATTCCGGCCATTAAGAATCATTAATTCCTTAATTAATATTCAAAATAACACCTCCTATTGAAAAACCCTATATATCAGTAGGCAGAATAAGATGAATAATTAAAAGGATAAAGGTCACAACTAGGAACCCAGGATCTATTGTCGTCCTGGGGGATACGTCTTTAGTATAATCAAGTCTTCAAATCGTGTTCTTAATCCTGAATTCAGTGACATTTATTTTTTTATTTGTCTCGATCTTGTTCTGTTTCATGTTTTTATTTTATTTAAATCTTTCTACTGACACAAAACGTTTTGATGTACATCAATTATCGATATAAGTATTGTTGTTTTGTTTATCCAGGTAGCATTAATTTGGAGACAGTAACCATCAAGGCGGATCTTGGACCCCGAGAAGATGAAGGGGGATATCCTTACGTGGAGATCGACATTGACCTGCCGGATATAAAAAAGGAATGCTTAGAACGTTTCGAAAGAATTACCCACACAGCAGGTAAAACCGATTATTGAGAACACGTCAAACAATTCGTGCTCTCCAATTTTTTTACGTTTTTATGAATTCAAAGTGCTTATGTTATCTGGTATCACACTGTTCTCTCCGGTATGCTTTAGCAATTTACGTATATTTTATAGGTTGCATAAATGTGCAACCTGTAAAAAAGGTGTTCACCATCAAGGCGGATCTTGTACTCCGAGAATATGAAGGATGATAAATTTGCGTGGCCTTCGCGATGTTAAAAAAAAACTACTTAGAACGAATTGAAAGCATTTCCCAGACTGCAGATCAAACCACGTTTCTTTGTAAGCTTTAATAATTCCAGCTGCTTGTTTTGAAAAACATGTTATTTATTTGATTTTCTTAAAATCACCGGTTTCGCTTAGTACAAGCATTTTCGGTTCCATGATTAATAAACACACTGACGATTTATCACAAATTTTAAAAGTGATATAAAGTCATTAGAAACGATGAAAAAAAAACCAACCTCACCTAACCTACTTAACCTTTCCCTTACTGTGCTAAAAAAATCCACGTGTTCCGGTGCTAATCGATTATGTTTATAATGTTTTAAATCAAAAGTGATAATAATTGTAATTTAATTGCTGAAAACATGAAAAAACCATCGGCAGATGCTAAAGAAACGTGCGAGGAGTCCACATCTAACAACGGTTCTCGGCCGACTGGCTAGCGGCTAGCACAAACACAGCTATGCAGTCGTAGGTATCGATGGAATAAATCAAAATACAACTGCAGACGTGTGGATGTCTCATGTTCCCGCATAGCGAATTAAAGCGGGACATCAATAGCGTGTCATTTATTCGCACATTATTCGCGTATTGGTATCATACGGTTGATTGTATTGGTGTATTTGTTCCCGATTTAAAAAAAAAAACCCCTGATTTTTTATTGAATTTGAAAACTAGGTAAAATATTATTTTTTAATTCAGTGCATAAATGTATAACGGAGGAATACCTAAAATCTGAACCCAGAATTTATTAGGTTTATAGAGTTATTAAAGTTATTAGAAGCAATGTGTAGTACATACACACCACAGATAAGGAAAGGTTAGCTTATATCACTTTTAAAATGTGTGTTAAATCGTCAGTGTGTTGATTTATCCCGTCACCATTTTTATTTACATGTGTTTAACGAATTTACTAAGCCTATTTACGCTGTACGTAGGTTATAAGACTTGTTTAGCTTCCTATATACGTATTTTTTTCCTAATTTGTCGACAGATCTAAAGACGCATCCTGTGGAAAAACCATTATTTTTCTGTTCTCAAAAGAGCCATCTGACGAGCCACACGCCGACTCACAGTAGACAAAAACCTTTTTTATGTTCCGAGTGTAACTATTCATGTTCTCGTAAGAGCCATTTGAAGGACCATATATTGACTCACAGTAAGGATAAACCATTTTTATGCTCCGAGTGCAACTATTCATGTTCTCGAAAGGGATATCTGACGCTCCACATGCTAACTCACAGTAGAGAAAAACTTTTTTCATGTTCTGAGTGCAACTATACAAGTTCACAAAAGAGATATCTGACGCACCACATGCTAAATCACAGTGGAGAAAAACCTTTTACATGTTCCATATGCAACTTTTCGTGTTCTGATAAGAGCAATCTAAGGCGCCATATGCTGAACCACAGTGGAGAAAAACCGTTTTCATGTTCCATATGCAACTTTTCATGTTCTACAAAGTGCAATCTAAGTATCCATATGCTGACCCACAGTGGAGAAAAACCTTTTTCATGTCCCGAGTGCAACTATTCATGTTATCAAAAGAGCCATCTAAGGCGCCATATGATGACCCACAGTGGAGAAAAACCTTTTTCATGTTCCATATGCAACTATTCATGTGCTCAAAAAATATATCTAAGGAACCATATGCTGACCCACAGTGGAGAAAAACCTTTTTCATGTTCCATATGCAATTATTCATGTTCTCATAAAATATATCTAAGGAACCATATGCTGACCCACAGTGGAGAAAAACCTTTCTCATGTCCCGAGTGCAACTATTCATGTTTACGAAAGAGCCACCTAAGGAGACATATGCTGACCCACAGTGGAGAAAAACCTTTTTCATGTTCCATATGCAACTATTCATGTGCTCAAAAAATATATCTAAGGAACCATATGCTGACCCACAGTGGAGAAAAACCTTTTTCATGTCCCGAGTGCAACTATTCATGTTCTCAGAAGAGCCATCTAAGGCGCCATATGCTGACCCACAGTGGTGAAAAACCTTTTTCATGTTCCATATGCAACTATTCATGTTCTCAAAAAAGATATCTAAGGAACCATATGCTGACCCACAGTAGAGAAAAACCTTTTTCATGTTCCATATGCAACTATTCATGTTCTCAAAAGAGCAATCTATGGAACCATATGCTGACCCACAGTGTACAATCTTTTTTATGTTCCGATTGCAACTATTCATATTCTCGTAAGAGCCATTTGAAGGACCATATATTGACTCACAGTAAGGATATACCATTTTTTGCTCCGAGCGCAACTATTCATGTTCTCTAAAGGGATATCTGACGCTCCACATGCTAACTGACAGTAGAGAAAAACCTTTTTCATGTTCCATACGCAACTATTCATGTTCTCGAAAGAGCAATCTAAGGAAACATATTCTTATTCATTTTTCATGTTTCATATGCAACTTTTCATTTTCTCGAAAGAAATATCTGACGCACCATATGCTGACTCATACTGGAGAAAAACTTTTTTTCATATTCCGAGTCTAGCTTTTCATGTTCTCGAAATAGTAGTTTGACACAACATATGCTAACTCACAAAAAGGATTAACTTTTTTCATGTTCCGAGAGCGACTTTTCTCGAAACGGAAATTTGATGAGACATATGCAGACTCACAGTGTAGAAAAACCATTTTCAACTATTCAAATTCTAAAAAAAAACGTTTGAAGGGTCATATGCTGACTCACCATGAAACAGGCAGTCGCTTAGTATGGTGATTTAATGTATCATATATAAATCAATTTTACAATGTTTTATCATGTATTTTATGAATAAAATGAACAGGAGAAAATAACCTTTTTCATGTTACGAGTGCCACACATTGATTTACTCGGGAAAAACCTTCCTCATGTTCCAACTGCAACATTTCATTTTCTACAAACGGACGACTTCAAATTCACTGCTGTTCTTACGGTGGAACCTGGTTCGTGTGTTTATAGATATATATATATTCATGTTAGATATTTTTGTTTAGATATTTATATATAAAAATATATATATGTTACAGTCATAGCCACTGCTTCTGCCAGTTCCGACAGAAACTTCCTCAGGGTTTGTTAAAATAATTAGATACATATAAGAGGGAGAAAGAACATCAACTATGGTGGGGAGGGGGAAGTATGATCGAAATTGGGGTGACAATTGGATGTAGGGAAGAGGGGCATGTTTTAAATTGGACTATTCGATAAATGTAATTATTTGTATAAATAATTCGTTTTAAAATAAATAAATTATACATATTGGTGTATACTTTTTTTATACACTCTATATTCCCTTTACACCTCAAATATTCGCCCGCACCTGGAACACTGTATCTGGACTCCTTTATACCAAGCCCATATCGAGAGAATAAAAAAAAAATATAAACTAAACTTATACCTCTCAAATTATACCGAATCCATTAAATTTCATAATTTTAACTCCCTCCAAACACGACGTCTACTTTTGATAAAATCTTATTGTTTAAAATCCTAAATAATGGTCTGGACTCACCAGAACTTACCAATTTAATAAATCTTTATGTTCCGTCTAGATCAACCCGACAATCTGATTTATTTTATATACCCTCTTGTAGAACAAACATTCGAAAAAATTCCACAATTCCTCGTATATGTGCACAATATAATACAAAATTTTAAAGCATTGACATTTTGGTAATAACCTAAAGAAATATCGATATGAAGTAATGCGTACGATCAATTATTAATATGAGAGTATAGAATGTATCGGGAGCATCTCCTATCCTCTTCCTATTTTCCTCTTCCTCTCCCCTTCCTTTAACACCAATTTAATTTAATGATATTAAAACTTCATTTCCAATGAACTTTAGCATAAGAAACTTCTGTGGCTTGACTTCAGGTAACTTGTATATTTATATCTATCATTGTATATTATAAAAAAGTTGTTTGTATCTTACAAAATAAATAAATAAGGCGGTTATTACACGTCCACTTCAGAGCGTCGGTACAGCGCGCGGTAAAGTGCGCAAGTAAGCTTTCTAGTGGCCCTGAACGGTACCCTGCGCGGTATCGACGCTGCGATATGTATTCGTGGATGAACGTCATGATTGGCTGGATTTCACGATAACTCAACACAATTGCAATACAACACATTTTTTAAAAGTAACCTGTAAACCTAACCCATTTAACTTTGTTTTAGTTAAATCACTTTTAAAATGTGTGTTGAGATGTCCGGTTACCGATTTCTTACATTTTAAAGCTAATCCCGTGTACTATTCTAAAAAAATTAATTGCGGTGTCATCATTCAATTCATGTTTTCCATGCTGTTGTGTTATTTCATAATTTTGTTCAATGAGTTATCGTATTTAACATGTTGATGTTGATGAACATCTAACTTTACTGATAGTGCCAATATCATTCAATTTGTTAAATAATTTGGATGTGAAATATTATCGAAAGCTCTTCGCTCAATTTAATTTGGGAGGCGGGAATGCGTACCGCCGCCATGGGAAC
The DNA here is from genome assembly GCA_026573805.1 of Hesperophylax magnus. Lineage (NCBI taxonomy): Eukaryota > Metazoa > Arthropoda > Insecta > Trichoptera > Limnephilidae > Hesperophylax > Hesperophylax magnus. The sequence continues at coordinate 1,654,902 of JAIUSX010000202.1, read as the reverse complement.
CGTTCATAGGATAACCAATATCCCTGCCGTAATAGGTCACCCCAAGTGTTTCGCTACGTTTGGTGATTAAGTAGCGGTGCCCGGGTTCATGGGGTGAGGATTGTTTAGGTCTTGGCAACGCATGCGTTTGCCCACCTGCTGTGTGGCCGGCCGGGCACGTGTTCGCACGTGTCGATTCGATTTCAACTCGAAGGATGACTCATACTTGAACAACAATATTGGAGAAAATTAAATAAAAAAATTTAATTACGTACCCTCTTCTCCTGCTGTGTAAAAGATATCTAAAATATCTCAATTATTTTCATTAAGGTGTGAAAGATATCTCAGTTATTTTCATTACGGTGTGTAAGATATCTCAGTTATTTTCATTAAGGTGTGAAAGATATCTAAGATATCTCAGTTATTTTCATTACGGTGTGTAAGATATCTTAGATATCTCAGTTATTTTCATTAAGGTGTGAAAGATATCTAAGATATCTCAGTTATTTTCATTAAGATGTGTAAGATATCTAAGATATCTCAGTTATTTTCATTAAGATATCTGTGATATCTGAGTTATCTGAGTAAGATATCTGAGATATCTAAGTTATTTTAATTAAGGTGTGTAAGATATTTATGTTTTTTTGTGTGTAACATGAATTTTATGTGGAAACTTCACTGGTTAATGCAAACATGAAAAATGTTATTATTTATATAAAATTGTAGAACTGTTTATTTCTCCAATAAATTAAAATAAAAAAATATTTATAAAAGGGTTTTAATACAATTCAAAACACTCGACTCCGATTGTAGACGGGCTTTCAAATTTAGTTGCTCAACTAAAAATCAACTCTGTTGAGAGGGTGTCGATAACTTTCAAGTGTCATTCAACAGAGAGTTGATCAACTAAATTTAAAACGTCTGAACGCGGCATTATAAGCCTATTTGATTTATTTAATGTCAAACCGCACAAGAGTCCCAGATGCTCCCAACCGTCTTTAGCCATTGTGACTATGGCATCCCCAATTGTGGTATATTGTGAGGCTGAAGGCAGGGGGAGGGGAAGAGGAAGACGGGGAAGTACCTGGCCATTCAGATCTGGTCACCAAACACGTTCAAAACCATTTCAAGCAACGTTTCACTTCTGAATGGTGGTCTCACACCAGGGCGATACTAAAAGTATATTCTACTCTTGTCATTCAACAGATGATTAACTAAACTTGAAACATCTGAACAAGACATAAACACCCGATTTATTTTAGTTTGCGGTCAAAGTAAATTTGCTTGTTCTAACTGAGAGTTAAAGTTGAGAGCAATAACAACAATTAAAACCATATAAATACATCTACTATTTATTGCCACTCACTGCATCCCCTTGATTTCGGAAAATTTGTAGGAAAAAAACCACTTGGCATTTCCCCAGGTGGTATCAGATCGGAAGGAAGATTCCGCATTTGTGTAGAGTTCACAACTGCACTCAATGCCAATAAATTTATAAATTCCATTGACTACCTCTCTGCCAAAAAATACTAGGCTTACATCCCTTCATTTAATGTCGCATGGGTCTAGAGCAGTGTTTCCCAGCCTTCTTTATGCCATGCCCCACCGTAGTCTTTTCAAAAGTCTGATGCCCCACCGGCATCTTTTTTTATGAAACAGCAGGTAAATTTTAAAATCATAATGTAATATGTTTGTAAACATATGAACCCCTAATGAAATTGAATAAAACCTTTTCTAATACATATATTACAACTGATATTAAATTCAGTTACGCTTGCTACAAATAAATTTTATGTCCGGATATAACTTAGTTAATTTCGGTCTTAGGTCTTCTCTATTAGTTATTTCCAATCGATTTAGTTTTTTAATGAGTAAATCGCTTATGGCGCTAAACCCACATTCCACCAAATAAGTTGAGGGCAAGGTTAATAATAATTTTAATGAGTAAGTCGCTTATGGCGCTAAAACCACATTCCACCAAATAAGTTGAGGGAAAGGCTAATAATAATTTTCTGGCATGCAAAGTAATGCTAGAATATTTTGTGTTAGTTTCTTTGAAAATCCTTAGTGTAAGTTTCTTCTTTAAGCCTTAATTTCACATTCGCACTCACACTAAGCAAAAAACCGTTATCATGTTATTACTGTAATTCTTCATGTTCACGCAAGCCAAATTTAATGGCATACCTGGTCACTCATTGAGGACTCAGGATAAACTATTCTTATTTTCTTCTGTCATTATTCATTTTCACAGAAGTCACAGTTATTGCAACACGTTCTCACTCATTCTAAGGAAACTTTGTTCTTATTTTCTTACTATGATTATTCATGGTCAAGCATAATAAGACACATTCACACTCATACTAAGGAAAATACGTCTCTTTTCTCGTGTTCTATCTGTAACTATTATGTTCGCAGAAGTCAAGCTTAATGGCAAAAGTTCGCATTCATACTAAGGCAAAACCATTCTCATGTTCTTACTGGAACTATTAATGTTCACAAAAGACAAACTAAGTGACTCACATTCGTATTCACCCTTCATCTCAGGATAAACCCTTTTCATGTTCTTACTGCGATAATTCATGTTCACAGAAGTCACGTTTAATTAGAAACAATAGCACTCATACTAAAAAAAGCAATTCTTACTGTAATTATTCATGTTTATGGAAGTCAAATTTGACGATCCACATTATCATTTTAATTAGGATAAATCATTATCATTTTATTAGTGTAACTATTCATGTTCACCAAAGTCAAGCTTAAAAAGACACATTCGCACTCATACTAAGCAAAATCCATTCTCAAGTTCTTACTGTGATCATTCGTGTTCACTAACTTCCAGCTTAATGTTAAAAATTCGCATTCATGCTTAGGAAAAATCATCTATCATGTTCTAATCGTAATTATATATTTTATTTTAGGAAAATTAACAGTTACTTGGTTTGTTTATACATGTGCAATTTAGTTAACTGAGAAAACAATTATAGATTTCCTCACTATACTTATACATTATGTAGGTATAAAACAATTAAAGCAATACAACAACTACAGCTACATCCTGCGTAGTTTCTGTGATTTAAGATAATTATTGAAATTAAAACGAGTTTCATTTTATTTTAAGTATAATTTGGCGTATATTTCAATTTTGTACATCTCAGGCATTTTTTTGTATGACCGAAGAGTATTCCCTTTTATATGTGGAATGCCTACGTGTCTCATCTCTGAAGCGTGGTGCCCCACCACTGAGGCGCTATGCCCCACCGGTGGGGCGTACGCCCCACTGTGGGAAACACTGGTCTAGAGAGAGGTATCCCCACAGACCTATCCGAGGAAGAACTCATCACGGAACTTATTATCCCAGCATCTTCGGGGAAAGTTTTAAAGACTAGGCGGCTGAATTATAAAGATAGGACTTCCGATTCTATAGTTTGGAAACCCTCCCAAACTGTAGTTCTTACATTTGAAGGCCAATCTCTTCCCTCTCATGTGTACCTTTTCCACAACTCTCTCCCAGTGGAAATTTATTCATACCCGACAATTCAGTGCTTTAACTGTTGTCGGTTTGGTCATTCCAAGCAATCATGTCGTTCTTCTCCTCGCTGCTTTAAATGTGCAGAAAGTCATTTAGCAGAGCAATGCCCCTCCCCTTCCAATCCCCCTACTTGCATCAACTGCTCAGGCTCTCACACAGCCATAAATCCATCCTGCCCCGAACTTTCACGCCAAAAAAACATTAAAAGTTGTATTGCTTCCAATAGAGTATCATACTTCCACGCTTCTAAAATAATAGCTCCCTCTAAAAAATCTTTTGCTGAAGTCGCCTCTCAACCCCAGTTAACTCAAAACATTATTCCTCCAAACTCGTAATACAGGAAGACTGTAATGACAAAATCTGCTTCTCGTCCTCTTAAACCCCCCGGATATGATCATCTTGGCCATAACTCCCAGCTTTTGTTCCCCAATGGTAACATCAGCTCCCCATTTCCACTAAATGCCGCCTTTCCTAACAAAAATACTTCGAACTGCAATTCCTTTATTCCTGATTCAAATGGCAATTCTCTAAATAACATAATTTCTAATGACAATTCTAATATTATTCAAACTCTCATCATGTTACTTATATCTATAATTAATAACAATAATTCCCTACCGCCAACGCTGCCTCTTTACTCTCCTCCTTAAATTCTCTTGTTTCCAATGGCTGCCCTGACAGCAAGGATTCTTCAGTGGAATAGTAGAAGCGCCTTCTCCAATAAGGCTGACCTCATCCGCCTTCTACAATTACACACAATTTCTATTGCTGCCATCTCTGAGACTTGGTTTAAACCGTCTCAGCTCTTCAAGGTGAGTGGCTACCAATGTCTGCGGGACGACCGCATTGATGGGAAGGGTGGTGCAGCCCTTCCAATCAAAAACTCCCTGTCCTTCACTCCTATTTCCATTAAACCCCCAGATTCATCCTTCCAATTAATGGCAGCTACTGTCTCTAATATTACATTTGTATCCCTCTACATTCCCCCTTCTACCCCATTTGACATTTCTTTATGGACCCACATGTTTAGAACAATATCTTCTCCCCTGATCATTCTGGGTGACTTCAATGCCCACTCCCCTCTCTGGGGTTCTTCATCAACGGATCTCTCAGGAATCAAAATAATTGACCTTATGGACTCCTTGAACATGTGCCTTCTAAATGACGGATCCCCAACAAGGTTAAGTCTACCTGGGCAGAGCCCTAGTGCGGTGGATATAACTCTTTGTTCCCCAAGTATATATCCACTAATTTCCTGGAGAACTTCATCAGACCCCTGCGGCAGTGACCACTATCCTATTATTCTAAATCTGGCTCAAGGGTTAAATATTAACCTTTTTCAAATCAAGCCAAAATTTATCACAAAAAAAGCCGACTGGTGCCATTTTAGAGAATCTGTCCAGGGTCACACCCTTTCCCCGCCTACCCCTTCTTCAGATAACTGCACCTCCTCTTACAAATTTTGGTCTGATTCCATTCTAAAATCTGCAGACAAGTCTATTCCCAAATCATCCCCTGTAGGCACGAAGGCTCACCCTCCCCCCTGGTGGGATGACGAATGCCTTCGAGTGCTGAAGGAGAGGAAAGCGGCCAATAAGACATACTGCCAACAGATGACAGTGGAAAATTTCTTGAAAGCCAAGAATGCCCAAGCTGTTGCTAAACATACATTCCGTTTTAAAAAAAAAACAGCTGGCGTAATTTCTGCACTAATATATCCCCTGCTACTCCGGCGGGGGAGGTTTGGTCCATGATTCGCAGGTTTAGGTCTTCCTTTACCCTGCCGAAGTCATCTCACAAATCTGGTATTTGGATTTCTGACTTTCTTAACAAAATTGCTCCCTCTTATGTACCTAATCTTGACGAAGTGCCTGTTTTATGTTACTCCCCAAATTCTTCTTCTTGGTTAGATGCTCCATTTTCTATAGACGAGTTAAAAAGAGCCACGGAAGACCTAAAAGACTCAGCTCCGGGCAATGACGAAATCTTGAACATATTCATCCGCCACACTGATGACGATTCCTTTTCCTACTTTCTCTCGCTCCTAAATATCTTCCTGGACTCTGGTATTATTCCCCCGGACTGGAAAATTCAAAAAATCATACCCATTTGCAAAACTACCAAAGATCCAAGTCTAGGCTCAAGTTACAGACCGATTGCTCTCTCTTCAACACTTTGCAAAGTAGCTGAAAGAATGATAAAGAATAGATTAGACTGGTTTGTAGAGAAAAATCATATTCTTCCCCCTTCCCTGTTTGGATTTAGAAAGGGTAAAAGTACCCTTGACAACCTTTCCTCTCTTGTTACAGATGTCAAATTAGCGTTATCTAAAATCGAATATTGTATTGCAGTATTTTTAGACATCTGTGGAGCATACAACAATGTAAATATACCCATTCTTAAAGAAAAGTTACTGGCGATTGGTATTCCTCCTAAATTGGTTCAATTCATTATCAATTTGCTCTCCGAAAGAACTGTTTTTGTAGATGGATCCGAATCCTCTCCCCACATAAGACAAATTTTCAAAGGGCTCCCTCAAGGGTCTGTCTTAAGCCCGATACTGTATAATATTTACACATACGATCTGGAAAAATCTATTAATTTCATGTGCAACATACTCCAATATGCTGACGACTTAACGTTTAACAAAATATGCCCCAATTTTTTCATCGCAGCATCAGCAATTAACAACGCTCTTAGAAAGCTCTTGGCTTGGTTAAATAGTAATGGTCTTGAACTTTCCCCTGCCAAAAGCAAAGTTGTCATCTTCACTCGTCGACGAAAGCTTCCGGATATTCAGGTAATATTTGGCGATGAAATGATCCCTATCTCGAAGGAAGTTAAGTTCCTTGGAATGTTTTTGGACTCCAAGCTTACTTGGAACTCTCATATAAATCACGTTGTTACAAAATGTGAAAGCAACATCAATCCCCTTAGATTTCTAGCCGGAGTGTGGTGGGGATCCCACCCAGCTTTTTTAAAACTTCTTTACAATGCCCTCATCCGAAGCCATCTCGATGACGGATCTTGTCTGTTTGATCCAATGTCCACGTCATATTCTCATAAATTAGATAAAATCCACTCAAAATCACTTCGCCTTGACTTAGGAGCCATGAAATCTTCTCCAATCAACGCAATGGAAGTGGAATGTTGCGAACCTCCCCTTACATATAAGAAAGCGATGCCTGGCAGAAAAATATGTTTACAAAATATGTTCAATAACATCCCATCCCTTGATTCCTATACTTCAATCGTTAAAATATGAGGTTAATTCCAATCACTTTTGGAAAAATCATTCCCCCCCTCCTTTTTTATGATTGCTACAACTCTTTCCTGGATTTATCTACAAACACCTATCTCAATGAATCTCTTCCCTTATACTCATACTCCTATGAAAGCCTTACTTTCTATCCGAAGGTCCATCAATTTATCGGAATAAGTAAAAAAAAAAACATTAAAAACTCAACTCAATTAAATAATGCAGAATTTAACACAATTATTGAAAACAACTGGCCAAACTACATAAAAATTTTCACAGATGACTCCCAACTCAGTCAGGACTCCCATTGCGGGGCCAGTGTCTATGTTCCTCACAGAAAATTTTGTTTCCCACACAAACTTCCCAAAGAATGCTCCATTTTCTCTGCTGAATGCATAGCTATCATAGAAGCTCTTCAACTCGTCAAATCATTAAATATTAAAAACGCACTCATCCTTTCAGACTTGCTTAGCTCACTACAAAAAATAAGCGCATCCCCACCCAATTCCAGTAGCGACACTCTAATCTGCTCGATCAGGGACCTACTGCATTCCATGTCACTGGTTCATGCATCAGTGGTCCTAGCCTGGATATCGGGACACATCGGTATTACTGGGAATGACATGGCTGATCACATTGCTAAGGAAGCCACTAACCCATGGTCCGTTAAGTGATATCCCTATTCCGGTTAGGGACCATTTCCCTATAATCCCTATTCTAAAAACTAAGTACCAACTCCAATGGTCTTCTGAATGGAAAAAATCTTCTCTGATAAAAGGTCACCAGTACTCATTAATTCAACCTTCTATTCCTGTTAAGCCCTGGTTTCACAAATACACTACCATGCCTTAAAATATATTTCTTCCTTAACCCGAATGCGGCTGGGTCACACTTGTTGTCTTAGCCATCTTGCCAGGTTCCACATAGTCAGTTCGCCGTACTGTGATTGTGGGTCAGAGGATACACTGGACCAATGATACTCAACCTTTTTCTTCTGCGGGCCACATTCATAAGTTTGTAAAGCTACGCGGGCCGCAACACTATACTGGTATGACAAAAAATATAATGAAACCCACCACCCCCGTTTTTTTGGAAAACCATCTTAGTAACCATCAGTGTTGCCAACGGATCTTGACCTAATGTCGCCGTTTTTCAGTTGCAGTAATCCTAATGAACTCACATAAATTCTGCCCACATATTCCCCAGAAATATTCTACGTGAGATTGATTCCACCTTTTATTATTCGAAATCCGTTGGGGGGGGGGGGGGTTGTTAGGGAATTTCTGTAAAACATAATTCCCCACAAAATATTTTGATCCATGGGGGGGGGGGGTTGTTACAGAACTTCGCTGAAAAAAATTCCGCACAGACGAAAACATCATATGTAATTCCCAACAACAATTTTTCGAAATCCATGGGGGAGGGGTTGGTAGCTACGGAATTCCATTTCGAAAAATTCCTCACATTTTTCCGGTTGCAAAAAATATTATGTCAAATACCGGTGTATTTTTGTTTAAAAGGTAAGTTCAAGAGGTTTTTGTTATGTTTAGTAGCCTAAATGGCGATAAATCGCCTTCGTTGGCAACACTGGTAACCGTCTAACTTTGGAGCTGTCAAAAATGTTTGTGTTGCCACGAGCAAAATTATTTGCGCGCATATTTGTCTGTCAAATCTTTGTTTTTTGGAGATAGATCTAGCGTGTGCAGTAGCAACACTCTTATACCAGATCTGATGTTGACACGACAACGGCTATCCTCTTCGGGTTTCAGATTTTGTAAATCATGTTCCTGATATTAAATGCATTGAGGGTCGCACAAAATAGCTTGGCGGGCCGCAGGTTGAGTATGACTGGTCTAGGGAGATGGGAAGGCTGACAGAGATATTGAAAGAAGGGTAAATTCAGGTAACTCCATTAACGGAGGACTGAACGCAGTTGGCGCTCACAAAAAATTGTCCAAAGATGCGAAGCTAGCAGTCCACAATGAAGTTCTGGTACCTACCCTGATGTCTGGAAGTGTGGCATGGAACTGGCAGAGAAAGGATGAAAGTAGACTGAATGCTGTTGAAATGAGATCTCTGAGGCGTATGTGTGGTAAAATCATGTATTATCCTGTGAGAAATGTGGAGATTCGCAATGAGTGCAAGGCTGATGTAAGCGTAATGAGATAGATTAAGAATGGGATGCTTAGATGGTTTGGGCAAGTAGAGCGAATGAGCGAAGAAATGAGTGTTAGGAGAATATATTATGCGAATGGTATCAGAAGTCGGGAACACCAGAGAAAGACATGGCACGATCAAGTGAATTATCGAGTCGGGCCATGTCAAGAGTCAGAATAATGGAAGAGTATGTATGAATGTGAATGAGGCAAGAAGTGTTTGGCAAGACCGAGTTGTTTAGCGATCCGTCCACTCTGCCTACCCCTGCGAGGAAACGGCGTGATGGTTAGTTAGTTAGGAGGGATTTTTCAACGTCAAAGTAAAGTTTTCAGAGGTTCGTTTGTAATAATTTCATGAATAGTGCATTGACTCCAGCAAAAAAAAATTACAATTTAAAATTAGTATCCTCTCAAATAGCACCATCTACGATCGGAGTAAAAAATTAAGTAAAAAATTCGTTAGCGTTTTTGTACACGGGAAATATATATTTATCTTGTTTTTAAAACAGTATTTTTTTAAGGGAAATAAAAAAAAAATAACATGTAAAATAGCGAATTTGAAATACACAGAAAATAACTAACTTAACAACAATATAATATAATGAAAATAAGTAAATTATTCATTTTTTTTCATAGGAAGCAATTACTTTGTGGTTAGACATTATATTATAAAATAAAACACAAACACTTTGTATTTAACCGCGAATTTATTATTTCATATATCGACCGGTTTCACTTCGACCAAGCTTCTTCAGGATATAATAATAACTCTTATCCTGAAGAAGCTTGGTCGAAGTGAAACCGGTCGATATATGAATAATAAATTCGCGGTTAAATACAAAGTATTTGTGTTTTATTTTATAATATTCAATATTTATTGAAGTTGGCAACACTCAAACGTTTGCTGTCAAAAATTGCTTAACGAAATGTCAATATTTTTATTTCAAATTTCGATAACAAAGTAAACAAATTTGTGTTTTTTTCTTCCCTGTCTTTAAAATGACTTCACCCGAACAGTTTGTTAGTAAAATTTTCGAGCTAGTGGCTGTTAAAAATGTATGCAGAACTTGCCTGAGGAAATCTTCTAACATGAGACTTCTAGATGACAGTTCTATACTAAATTTGCGTGAAATTTGCTTTATGGAGGTAAGTGAGATATTTGGTAATTCGTCGAATTCCGCTGCATGTAAAGGCTTTTTCAATACAGCCACACTTGATTTCAACTTCTCTAAATAGTATAAAATAAAGTCGCTATCCGTGTCTGTCTATTTGTGCACTTAGTTCTTCTAATTTACCCACCCGATTTTGATAGAGTTTTCACTATCATGTAGAGAATTTCTTCCGGAAGGTTTACATATATAATACGTGCATATTATATTTATAGAAAGTAGAGAAAAGTCGATGTTTTATAATCAAGTCTTAAAAATATATTTTGGAATATACATTAAAAAGCTGGCTAAACCGTATGAGATTTAAGTACCTATAGAATAAAGATTGCAATAAATTTCTTACAGTAGGGTAATCTATTAAACCAACCGCCCGTTTCTGCGCAGGTTAAAGTGTTTTTTTTTTATTTTTTATATTTTGAGCGCACTTGCGATTTGTACAGCAATTGTGTACAAATCCAAGTATTCCAGTATCTGCAAGCCCTGTACAGTGCGCCTAGCTTTTGAGAGGCTAACTTTCTCAGACTTCGATTGAGACCCGTACCTGAGCTGTTAAGAGGGTTTTATTAAATAAAACACGGTCTTTTATACAAAGAGACAGAATGAACTGGTGTTTATTTAATAAGTACTGTACACACAGATTGCGTTAGTAGTATTTAGATATAACTAAAATAACAGGTTTAACCTTTCCCTTACTGTGCTAAAAAAATCCACGCGTTCCGGTGCTGTGTAGTCAATACACATCTCAAAATAAGCTATTTAATATTGGAAAAATATTAATATTCATAGCTAATCGCTTATGTTTATTATATTTTATATCAAAAGTGATAATAATTATAATTTAATTGCTGAAAACATGAAAAATCCATCGGCAGATGCTAAAAAAACGTGCGAGGGGTCCACATTTAACGACGGCCCGCAACCGACTGGCTAGCGGCTGGCACACACACAGCTATGTGGTCGTACGTATCGATGGTCTAAATCAAAATACAACTGCGGACGTATGGATTTCTCATGTTCGCGCACACCGAACTAAAGCGGGACATCAATAGCGTGTCATTTCCTCGCACACTCTTCGCGTAGCAGTGTCACAAGATTGATTGTATTGGTGTATTTGTTCCCGATTTTTAACAAAAATCTCTGATTTTTAATTAAATTTGAAAACTATGTAAAATATTATTTTTTAATTCAGTGCATAAATGTATAACGGAGGAATACCTAAAATCTGAACCCAGAATTTATTATATTTATAGAGTTATTAAAGTTATTAGAAGCAATGTGTAGTAAATACACACCACAGATAAGGAAAGGTTAACTGTCTTTTATAATAACCAGATAAAACAGACAGTTATAAAATAATAGGTTTGGTTGGGTTAGGTTTGTTTAGGTTAGGTTAGATAAGTTCATTTTTCACCATATTTTATTTTCAACGTTTCGTTTTGTCACTGTTTTTTCAAGGATCCATTTTTCATTATTATACCTCTCCAGGTTGTCCTTTAATTCAGTTTGTTGATTCCAGCTATCCCCGGAAGATAAAGTCCTCAAAATGTGCATTCCTTGCTACCACCAGCTGTTCCGAGCGGCCCAGTTCAGAAAAGGATGCCTCACGACCAGCCGAACCTTGCTAAAATGGGCTCAGATGCAGTACAACTCCAAACAGGTTAATTTAGCAATTTATTTTAATCCGAGAATACTCTCGTTCAAGCTGTCGTTCAGTGGAAGTCCTACATCGTAGATGGAGAGTTCCCTCGAGCCACTATTTTACAAGTGTATCTACTTACAGTAAACTTTCTCAATAATCCGCCATTCCAAAAAACTAATGTTTGATGTTATGTCCAATTAAAACAAAATATGCTCAAAATTAAAACAGGTATTTCTTAAAAATAAACAGCTCAAGAAGACTCCATTTTATAAACTTATTCAAACAAAAAACGTGGCAGAATGAAACCAACAGAAACGCATGCGACAGTTGCTAGAATACACAGAGGAAATGTCTTAAAACTACAATAATGTCCCCTGGTGACTAAAATGGTAAGCTCTAGCAAGTTAGACGCGGGGGTATATTGACTGCGCGTGTACGAGTTAGATAACTAGAGCAAGTGTACTTGGCTTGGCCCTCCAGTCTAAGCACGCCAATGACTACTGTATTTATTATACTTGCCAATTATGTATAGAGCTTGATTTTGGACTTTCAAAAGTATTATTAGAACAGGTTACTAAAATTAAATACTTAGGTATTATTTTTGACAGCAATTTGAAGTGGAAACAACATATAACCACTACAGCAAACAAACTTAGAAAATTCATTTACTTTTTTAGACAAACTCGCAACTTTCTCAACCTAAGCCAGCTCAAAACAATCTACTATGCACTTTGTCTTTATAATTACTTCTATACTAATAATAACTTAGCCAAATTTTTAAATAATTGTAAAGATAAAGAAGATACGTTTAGCCACTCTGGGATCTACAAACTTAATTGCAACGATTGCCCGGCAATATATATTGGTAAAACTGCGCGTAATGTAAATATTCGAGTAAAAGAACATGTCAGGTGTTTAACAAATACATACCGGTTTTTCAGAATTTGCCGAACACCTAATTAATACTAATCATACATTTAATAGAACGACAGGAGTTCAAATACTACATACAAATAAAATAGGAATACGTCTCCATAATTTAGAATCATTAGAAATATCAAAAGCAAATAAAAATAAAAATAATTGCCCAATTTTAAACAAACAGATAACTAACTAAAAGCCCTATTTTAAAGATGTTTCCTTTCTCCCTGGGTAATTCCCACCCCTCCCCGACCCCACTACCTACTTCGCTGCCCTGATGCTCTCTCCCTCACATTTATATACTTTCTCTTTCTTTATTGTTTACTTTAATCTTCCTCTGTATTATATTTTAGTTTATATTTGTACTGTCCTGATGAAGGTTGAGTTCAACCGAAACCGGTCGACCTTTATAACTCAATAAAGTGGTTTAAAATAATTTTTTTTTCATTTACTATGCTAATGTATTTTTTTTTTACATATTTACAGGTTGATGTAGAAACGTTTTCGAATCAGCCCTCTCCTTTCTCGGAGCTATCGAGATCTTCACTTCTCTCCGTACAATGTTTACAACGTAAAAGTGTAAGCAATGGCAAACGAAAATTCAAAATATACACTCATCGCCCGTCCAAAACATTACTTACTAACGAAGATTCTATAAACATTGAAGCACCTAATTCACCTTTGGAAGATGCGACAATTAAAAAAGAAGTCTTAAACATTGTACATACGCCACACGATGGCGAGGATTCGTTTAAAATAAATAAATGTCAACGAAAGGTAGTTTTGAATTCGCATAATCGAAAGTCACTAAAGACTTCTATATCGAACGATGATGACGACTTGCATAAAACAAGGAACGTCAACAATTTGAAGTCATTTGATGATGAATCACATAAATCGAATAGACACAGACGTAATAGTTTTAATTTGAACGATGACGACTCACATAAATCAAATAAACGCAGTCGTAATAGTTTTAGTTTGAAAGATGACGGCTTGCTTAAAACAAATGAATGCAGATGGAACAACTCAAATGATGATGACGACGCACATAAAACAAATGAACATAGATGGAACAATTTGATATCTAACGATGACGACTCGCATAAAACAAATGAACACAGACGGAACAATTCAAAAGATGACGCCGTGCCTAAAAAAGATGACAGCAGATGGAGAAATGTTAATTCAAATAATGAAGACTTTTTTAAATCAGACCAAACACAGGACGTAAATGCGCATGAATTTATAAACATAAGCAACGTTAAAGTGGAAAATGATGACTTAAGTGATTTTTCTCAACACAACGAATCTGGTTATGACGAGAAAGAAGAAAAAGTGAGAGTAGTGAGGTTTAAGAAAAGAGTATCAAAAAAGGAATTGCTTGGAGAAAGGGAGATAGGCGGTAAAGATGGAGTGGAAATTAATGAAGAAGAGACTGACGAGAGTGATGTAGAACCACTCCATGCCAAGGTTCAAAGAAAAAACTTGAAACGTGAAAAGTCACAAGTTGCAGAGCAAGGTAAGTTTTATTTTTATTTTTGAAAGACGAAACACGGTTACCGAGAAATTTGAATAAATTGTATTTTACAAAACTGTTGCTGTCACTGTCGCTGTTACCCCCCGAAAGCCTGAGCGAAAGGGACAACAGCATCTCAGGCTGATTAAAACTAAATAAAATCCTCATAATCGACGTTTTGTTTTCCTCTCTTTTCTGCTCCAAAAATGAAGGATTAGATGATTAGTATTAAAATAAAATATTATATGTAAAAATACATTGTACAGAGTTTTCCAATAAGAGGTGTTATTTTGATATTCAATCGTAAAAGATCAATGGTTTCGTTGTTTGTGTGGCACGTAGCGCCGTCTTGTTGAAAGTAAACGTTGTCCAGATCAATACCATCCAATTCCGGCCATAAAAAATCATTAATCATCTCTCGATAGCGCAATCCATTCACCGTAACTGTTGCTCCAGCCTCATTTTTGAAAAAGTAAGGTCCAATGACTCCGCCAGAACCATAAACCGTACCAAACAGTCACACGTTGAGGATAGAGTAATAACTCTTAATAATATTAATGTTTTGCTATACTGACGAGAAAAGGAATGTATAATTTTATTTATATACGTCAATAAACAACCTTACAAAATATAAAAATACAAAATCAAATAAGTAATTTCTCAGTCTATTGTACTACGTAAACTGTGTTATTTGTGTTAGGTGTATTGTGTCATTTACGGAACTCCTAAATGTTGACTTAAGGTAAATGGGGGTCCGCTCGTATGTACCCCCATTTGAATCTTGGATCCCCAGCAAGCCGATATGGACTCCTGGGGGTCCATATAGACCACTTTGGGAACCTCTGGCTTAACCGGTCAGCAACGTAAGCAGATATACACGATAAAATAACGATAGCAGTCAAGTACAATAAGCGTGTTTACACGTCAACGCGTGTGTTTCCACAAAAATCGTCATAACTCCGTTATTCTTCTAGTGACATCCCTAAAACAAAAAGTAGAATATTCGTATTGAATGAAGCTTCACATCTCTATTCAAAGTTATCCATAGAAACCCGTAAAAAGACCTACTCAGTGGAAGCAACTTTTACCCGCCAAATCGTAAAACGACGCCAAGAAAGCCGTTTGACGTGCCGACCCGCCTCCCAGTTTTAATTATTTTTTTAAAAATATATTTTGTATGAAATGGTCAAAAAGTGAAGTGACAGAATTGTTTATTGTACATTTGTACGATGAAATAAGTGTTTTTTTTTTACATTATCCGTGATTTTAGTATCGTTTTTACATAAAACATTACAGGTGAGTCATTTTTACAATTTTTTCATGTTTCCATTCTAAATTTAAATATTTACAAATGTTAATATTTATTTATGATACAACAATTTGAAAGCCTATTTTGTAACCTTTCTAAAACAGTTTTTACTATTCGGCTCCGTTCAGTAATGTTTCATTTATAGAGCTTTGATTGTGAGGCGGTAATAACACAACGTTTTCGTGAAATTGACATTTCGGTAAAGACATTTTAGCTTCAAGTTCGCGAAAAGTCGGAGGGGTTAAACTGTAAACCACTTTTCACGAAACTATAAAACATATTTAATTAGACGAAGGATTTATAAATGTTATTGTCAATTTTTTCTTCAAATGCTAAATGTTGTTTCATAGAGTTATTTCAAATTTTTCGAGAACATCTATTAAAAACTTTTAAATGCTAATACAAAGCACAAAGTTCTCTCTTTCTAACATTGTTTAAGTTACATTTCTCATTGTAATAAAAAATGAGTAGCTTGACTTTTATGAGTCCGCTGGAATCGGGCTGGGAGATATTTCTCCCTAAAAAAAATTTTGGTATTAAATGTATTAAAATTCACAGATAAAAGAATTTAATGACTTTGTAATGGTATTGTCATATATAATAGAAACAACGGAGATGGGCCATGAACCATGCTGAATACATCAGCCATCTCTGCCTACGTATTATCTGTTCTTTCACATGTTCTAGCTCCAGCGAAGAGGCCGCGGACACGCTTTGAGCCGTCCAAGGTCCTCGTGGTGCGGCAGACCGAGGAGCAACAGCTTCAGGAGCTGGCGCGAATGCGACTGGCTGCCAAGTACCTCGCCGCCCCCTACCGTTGCAACGCCTGCGCCAAATATTTTGTATCTGAAACCAGTTTGCAACAGCACAATCAGAGACACGAAGAGGTGAAAATTAAATTTACATATCTTAAAAAATATGGCATCTCCACCTTTATCTTCCTCATCTCCTTCCCCTCCTCGCAACCATATGGCAGACAATTGGGATTCTTGTGAAGTATTCACTGGGTAAAAACTGTGTACCTTTTGTTTTGATCCGACCCGTAACCTCTCAAAACGAGCCTTTTAATTGATTGCTCCACAGTTCATTGCTCTAACAAGTGCTCCGATTGCAAAATTGTAATATTAGTGTAATACTAGCATAAACCTATGAAAAATCACAGGATAGTCTTTGATAAATCAGTTCCAATTTTTAAAATACAGTTAAAATATTTTTCCAATTTTAAAAATGACAGTTAATACAATCAATGTGCAGGTCTTTAAGTCGACGCCGCTTGCTGGTGACCGAACTCGTGGAGGTGTCAGGTACTGGTGAGGACCATGGGTCTTCCGGGTGCTCCAGTGCTGAACAGGGAAGCCGAAGGTGTGGTGGACCTGGTAGGCAGTTGTGCGGGAGATGCATAGACCGGCGAGGATGCCGCGAGCTCTAGGTGCGTGGATGTAGGGCTGGTCAGATGTGCTGGAACCAGGGCGCTGTGATGATACCGTTGGAGTCCATGGACGAACCGTGCAAAGCCGGGTGTATCGTCCTGTGCGCAGGTTGTCACTCGCGAGACTTGCAAATTGTTGAACGACTGATGACTGACTGACTGACTGCTCGCTGCGTCGGGCCTATTTATATAGTCCAGCCGACGGCGGTAGTAACTACGTGAGACTGCTGGTAAACTGGATGTTGGTCGTTCAAACTAGATACTTCTGGTAGTTTCAATGGCGCTGGAATTATGCCTAGGTGATTGTCTAGACCCTTCTAGCGAATGCGCGAAATGTACCTAGTCAAACTCGCAACGTGTTGACGTAAGTAGTTCTCTCAGCGGCAAGTACTCGTAGGCCGTAGGTAGGAAAGTAGGAACGTTTTGCATTGCGTCTGGAGTGTTCTAGATATACCCCGTAGCATCGCTACATATGTAATGTAAATGGTGTTCAAATGTTTAGTTATCAGTTCTGGAAAAACTGTGTACCTTTTGTTTTGATCTGAACTGCAACTTTTCAAAATAACTGCGACTGAGTCCGTAAATTAGCCTAAAGCTGAAGATATTGTGAAAAAAGTAAGAATAATGAACAAGTCGTATAATTGATTACAGTCGTTTGGCACGCACGAGTGTTCCGTATGCACGCTGCGCTACTCGGGCGCCGTGTCCCTGTCGCGGCACCGGCAGACGCACTCCGAGCGCTACCGCTGCGCGCGCTGTCCCGCCGTATTCTGTGCGGCCAAGTCCGCCCTCGGACACGCCGCCGCGCACGACGGCGAGCGACCCACCTTCGTGTGCGCGCACTGCGGGAAGATCAGCAAGTCAGTATATAATAAAATACATGGTGTCCAGGGTGCAATCAAATTGACCAAAAATGTGGTGGTTCAATTCTGAACCCTTTCAATTTTATATCAAATTCTGTATTTTTATTAATATATCCCCACTC
This sequence comes from Hesperophylax magnus, assembly GCA_026573805.1. NCBI lineage: Eukaryota > Metazoa > Arthropoda > Insecta > Trichoptera > Limnephilidae > Hesperophylax > Hesperophylax magnus. Next base: position 1,637,008 of record JAIUSX010000202.1, on the reverse strand, counting down.
TACAACATACGATCGTGCTGAAACTCGCCAGATAGACTCGTTGTCGATGACAATGCATCCTATCAACTTTTGGTGGCAATCACGCAAACACAAGCAATAATATAAGCATTTCTCTAAAATTCGATTACATTAAAAATGTCAGTTTTATCCAATCGGGATTTGGCTCGGTTAGAAGAGTTGTCGAATCCCGTTCCTGGGTAGAAGGTTCGATACGCAGTCAAAAAAAAAAAAAAAAATTGATTTGTAAAGGACATTTGAAAATTTATGTATTGTAGTATTTTTTATGGATTGATTTTTTATTCTTAAGAAAATTTCATGAAAAAAATACACTATTTTTTTCTTCTAACTATGCTGCTGTGAACAAATGTTGTTTATCAATTCTAAGATTTTTTTATTTCTTTAAAAATAAAACCTAGCGTCCGAAAGAATTCGAACACAAAAATTATGCACCAGAGAAAGTTGAATTACAACAAAAAAAAATTGCTTTTTATGCCGATTCCAGCAAATTGGTCGCTGTCTAATAAATAATTATTTTTAACAATAATACCCCAAAACATCATATTGACTGAAATTTTAATTTCATTTTACTAGATGTTTAAAGTTAACCTAAGTAACGTTAACCTAAGTAAGTAAAGTTAACCTAACCTCAGTAACAATTCACGTCGTACCTACAAAGCGTCGCGCTCTGTCAAGCTATCGTTTTATACATGAAAAACAATTTTTAATAGTTCCGCCGGAAGAAAAAACTAAATCGTAGTAAAAAACAATTTAAGTTTATCACGTGGTAGTGTTCTCCCGTGATTTTTTTAACATTTAACCATTGATTTTTTAATATTATAAACAATTGATCTCACTGTTTACCAAACTGAAGTGTTGTGTACAACGTATCAAGTGCGCGGATTGGACGATTAATTATGAGCTCACTTCTCAAGGCTCCTATTGGTTGCGATTGTGCTGCGAATCTGTGATACCTATTGTTTACAACCGAAACTGTCTTCAATATAAATTCAAAAACAATGTCTCAATCTGAAGCTTCTGATGATGAGAACGACCTTATCCCCTTGAACTCACAAGGAATTTTAAAAGAAACTCAAAATGCCCTCAAAACTTTACAAGATACCTTGGGAAATACAAAGGTTTCCAAGGAGCAACAGCTGAAGATTGCCAATAATATAGCCTGCGTCCTAGGATCTGTTGGACAACTAATTTTGGAGAGAGAAACTCTCCGAGGTGAACTCGCCTTAGCAAAAGCGCAAAATAAAGTAATGCTAGCAGAAAAAATGGTGGTAAAACAGGAAAATAAGCAACTCCAATCCAAAATTATTCAGCTAGAATTAGACCTAGGACCAGTGATGAAAAGAGTGGCAGATGCTACGGAAGCGAGTCTCTCTTTTGCAGAGGTTGCAAGTAAAAAAGTGAACTTACCTCCACCATTATCGCGTTTGGATGTCCCCATAGGAAAACCGAGGCCATCCGTCTGTTTCTTTCCAAAATTACCATCGGTGGAAGATAGCGAAGAAACAAAGAAAATAATCAGGGAAGCACTGAAGCCATCCCAGCTAGGAGTAAGAATTACCGGAGTAAAAAATATACGGAACAAAGGAGTAATCATCCATACGGCTAGTACTGCGGAACAGGAGAAACTACTAAGATCGGAAATTGTAACCGAATCTGCGACTCTGAGCGCCCGACCCCCAACAAAAAGGCTACCAAGGGTCATCTTCTTTAACGTTCCAAGGGAGTTGTCAGATAAAACTTTTCTTGAGTGTGCCCTAAATGGAATACAAAATATCGAGGAGACAAATGAAACCATAAAAAAATGTAAGCTTAGTCATCTAGCTGGCCCTCGAACTGGACCTGCATGCCATAGAATCTACGTGGTCCCCACATACCTGAGACATGCACTGGTAAAGCAAGGACGCGTATTTGTTGATTGGACAGTTTGCGGTGTTCGTGATTTTATTGGATTAACTGTGTGCTCAAAGTGTCAGATGATAGGACATTCTTACAAGTTCTGCAAGGAGACGACGAGATGTGGGCACTGTGCCCGGGAAGGACATACCCGTGAGACATGCCCTTCTGCCACAGCGGAGCCAGTCTGCGCAACATGCACGAGATTTCACAAGCCCGCAAACCACCCGTCCGGAGACAGGGACTGTCCGGCTTACAAGGCAGCCCTTCAAAAGGACTTAGCTAAAATTGACTATGGCGTCTAATATTGATTTTGAGACCTCAGATATAGAATATGAACGGATTCAAAAGTTCGAAAACTGGACCCAATTCAAACATGAAACAGGCGATAAAGCAATAACTGTCGTTAATTTGAATATTAGGTCTATCTCCAAGTACTGGAATACATTCTTACTAAGTATTTATAGTCAACTAAATAACATTGATATTATAATACTCTGTGAAACCTCGATAGACGAAAACAGTGTAAATCTATACAAAATATCAGGATTTAACTCATTCTATTATTGCCGAACAAAAAGATCGGGAGGCGGGATTATGGTTTATATTAAAGAAAACCATATATTCGGAAAAAAAGATATAATAGCTACTACATTCGAGTGCGTCTATGGAACCTTCTCCGTAAACAAACACAAACGCATACATCTATTTGCATTATATAGACCCCTGAACACGAACAAAAAAACCTTCCTACAACAGCTCGAAAATATAATACGAAACATTGATATTAAGGAAACCATCTTGATACTTGGAGACATTAACTTAAACCTATTAAATAAACACGACTCAATAATTCTGCAATACGAAAATTTAATGGCTAATTACGGTCTAGTGAAATGTATATATGACATTACGAGAGAAGCGGTGGTAAATACCTACACAACTGCGACGTGTCTGGATCACATATATATTAGAGAAAAAGAAAAGTGTGAAATTAACTCATGCGTATGTGAAACAAGGATAGCAGATCATTATATAACTGCCGTGTCTGTATACCTTCATAATAAGGACAAAAGCAAAATATCGCACCATGAATACAACACTGTACTACCTGAAAAAAAAGTTGATGAAATGATTACAAAAACTGATTGGAACTCAATTCAAATTCACACTGATCCGGATATCATATATCAAGACATTAAATCACACTTTAAAAAAATCTACGAAAAAAGTAGTATCACAAAATTAGTAAAAAATACGTATCGCCATAATCAAAAAAGTTGGATGAACGATATTCTCATAGAAAATATACAAACGAGGGATAAATTATGGAGAAAATGGAAAAACATGCCAACAAACAAGAAATATGAAAAAGACTACAAAAAATACAGAAATAATCTAAATAAGCAAATATTAGATGCAAAAAAAACATACTTCAATAACAAATTCAATAATTGTTTTAAGGATATAAAAAAAACGTGGAACGAAATAAACAAAATATTAGGAAGAAAAAACAAATCCAGTTGTGACGCAGTTATATCTAAGTACTTCTTGAAGACCAAACCGACGGTTGAAGTTGCAGAAAATTTTGCTAACTTCTTTGATGAGGGAGTAAATGAGTTACTACACAAATGTGATGTCCGTGCGTCTCCATACCAGCTAGACGATTTACCGCATTCTATGTACCTACCCAGAGCTAGCGTAAAACAAATAGAATCTATAATCGGAATATTGAAAAACTCAAAAACACCAGGATTGGACCAAATACGTATGTATGATATAAAAAAACATGTAAAAATACTGAGCCCAGTAATTACTCATTTTATAAACACAATAATTGATACTTGCCAAATACCTGAAGAATTAAAAACTAGTGTTGTTAGACCTATTTTTAAAGGCGGTGATCATTCAATTATAAATAATTACAGACCTATTTCCCTATTACCTGCCTTGGAAAAAATTCTCGAAAAATATATAGCAATATACCTAGACGGATATTTAAATAAATTTGGTATCATTGACGAATGTCAGTACGGGTTCCAAAAAAAAAAAAGCTGTGACGCACTACTAAATAATTTTTCTAATTTCATAAACACCCAGCTCAACTCTCAAAAACATGTACTTGTACTCTTTATTGATTTCTCTAAAGCCTTTGATACACTATGCCATAAACAAATAATAAAATTTCTACAAATTATTGGAATCCGTGGTAAACTGCTAACTTTTTTTAATAACTACTTATCAAATAGAAAAATGAGGGTAAGAATATTGAATGAGATGAGTAAATCTAAATTTATAAGGTCTGGTGTCCCACAGGGGTCAATTTTGGGTCCAAAATTGTATATTATATATGTCATAGCTATGTCGAAACTATTTAGAAAAGCGCGCAGATTCATTTTCGCAGATGACACCGCACTTGTAGTATCTAATGAAAATCCTCAAATAGCGATTCAAGAATTGCAAACCGACTTCGATGAACTGCTAAAATGGGCACACGATGTAGGATTGGTTATAAATGTAAAGAAAACAAAATGCATGTATATCAGATCACCAAGTTTGAAAATGTGGAATATTCCCAAACTAACCGCACATAACTTTGAATGCATCCATAGAAAAATAATATCTAACTGCCAATGTGAGAAAATTGATTTTGTCAACGAGTATACTTATCTGGGATTAAAAGTAGATAACACATTTAAATGGGATAAGCAAGTTACTAAAATATGTAACCAGCTAAGAGCTCTAGCAAACAGTTTCTATAAATTAAAATTTGTCTTGCCTCATAGCACACTCAAACTAGTATATTTCTCATTAGTAGAATCTATTCTTAGATATGGAATTAGAAGCTGGGGAAATACAAGCATGACATATATTAAGTATGTACAAAATTTGCAAACCTCTATCATTAAAAAAATTGTATCACCTAATATGTATAGACAAAGACACAATGTGCAACTCTTATATTGTGCTGAGGGCCTGCTCCCAATAAAAGGTTTATTTTGGTTCCTTACCATTAAAGATAACTGGGGCGATAGTACTTATAAAAAACCACTGGTACATAGTCACAGCACACGTCTTACAGAAAACAAAGGGCTGAAAATACCTAAAATAACAAATAAGTATGGAAGCCGAACGCTGGAGTACTGTGTACCAGTGATTTTTAATAAGCTCAAAAATAAATTTGTTTTTTCAGAAAATAAGAGTTTAAGCATGAAAACTGTAAAGATGTGGCTTATAAATGAAAAATCTGTATATCTATAAAAAATAGAGCAAACAAAGAAGAAAAGGAATGCATTATTTGAAAGTGTTAATTCTAATATAAATTAATGTATTTATTTTATTTTTTATTTTTTTCACTAACAAGCTTTTTATTTCCAGAAAAAAAAAATTAAAATAACATTTTTCAATTAGTTAACTAGAATTTTAATTCTATTACATTGCGTTACAGTACGATGTTATTCACTTTCAATGTGTGTTATCGTATTTGTATTATTTTTGAATGTGTGTTATCTGTGTGCTATATTGTCTTGTACTTATGAATGTACGTTATCGTATTGTCATTCAAAGTGTTAGTGTAGTTGTATGTAAGAGTCTGTTATTTATTTTATATAACGGGAGACTTATATTATATTTTAATTGTAAATTGAGATAGAACCTGCAGACAAGCAGCCATGTGGCAGCTTCGTGGGACTATCTATACATTGTCTAAAAAAAAAAAAAAATGTAAAATTTTCAGTCAATAAAGCTTATTTAAAAAAAAAAAAAAAAAAAAAAAAAACCTCTCGAGCCTCTGATATTTTCAGTGGATTTTTCTTTTAAACCGCCACATCTTTGAAAATAATACATATTTTTGAATGGTGGCCACCACACCCCAAACTATAAAAGTACTATCTCAAATTGAAGCCTACTTTGTGGTATGGTATGTATCTCTAAATAGTATAAAATATATATTTTTTATTTTGTGAAATAACTTGAGTAAAAAGAAAAGGAAAAGGTCACATCTAGGACTTGAACCTAAGACCATTGCCTTGCCGGGGCACTAGATGTGACAGTAGGGTGGTTACAAAAAATCAATGTTGGAATTTTTGTGCTGACCCCCCTAAAAGCTGCCAATTGGCTAAAAAATGAGATTGGTGAAGTTTCAGTTCAATTGGATGAGGTTAACCCGTGCCTCATCAAGGTTGAAATTTAACTTTCTATAAATTTTTTTTTTTTTTATAAAATACCTAACAATATTGCAAGATTGAATTACATCTGCTGTCCAGATTTTGCTTTATATATTTTCTCAATTGGTACATAAAAAAGGGTGTGGTTAAAACTGTTTTCAAAGTAAATACAGCACAATCCAAATTGAAAATGATGGATTTTTTTAAATTTTTTTTTATTTAATATTTGTATGTTTTTTACAATAAATATACAATTTATACATATTATACAGTGTTATCAAGGTAAATAATAATAGCTTTTCCTCACCATAAAGAGACGAGGCTCTTGTGTTTGGTGAGTGAATCCTAGCTCAATTATATGGAATCATGTAAGTAAGTAAATAATATACATATTTGCAAAACCAAAGGGATAAGTAAGAAATAGGCAAGATTTATCAAAAATACAGTTTCAAGATTTGAAGGAAATAATAATAAGAGTAAGATATGGACTTTTATAGTAGTTTTAGGTAATTTTTTAATTTTATTTTAAATTCCTGAATATCTTCAATATTTTTTAGATATAATGGAAGGATGTTAAAATATGTTATACCTAGATAGAGATAGGTATTTTGTGAGTGCTTTGTATTAAGTTTTGAAAAAATATAATAATTAAATAATTAATTTAATACCACAAAGTATTAAATTTACGAGAAAAGAAATGCAAAAAGGTATAAAAAACAAGAAATAATGAAGTTTTATTATTTAAAATATACAAAATAAAGCATTATGAAAGAAAGAAGTTATTATTATTATTATTTACATTTACAATTAATTATCAGATTAAGGTGGTAATGGCTTAGATAACGTGGCTTTTGAAGAGTCAGGAAAAAAATTTCGACATTCCGATACAACTTGTAACAGAAACTGTCGTTGTTCTTCGTCTTATGTCAAACAGGAATTGAAGTCTTGGATTAATTTTACCCCTCTTTCAGTTGTGTCATTGACAACCTTGAAACCGTTCACTATTTTTTTTGCTTTTAAATAATGTGCATTTTTACACCATATATCAGGATCCGTATTTAAAAATTCTGTATCAATTTCAAATCTTTTGAAAAAATTTAGAGTTTGACGAGAAACAAAAAAATCGATATCTTTGTCCAATAAATTATCCACTTGATGGAGACTGTTTTGATTTCACATCCCTATCACACGTTTGTTCTTCAATTGGAATTAATTGTAGACTTTTTACAGCCATGCTTGTTTTGACATTTTTTTCTAAATTTTCATCGAAGAAAGAAAATGCGACTTGCTCAGAATTGTGATACCACCATAGACTAAATACAACTAGACTAGGTGTAACCAGTGAAAAATAACACCAACTCAATTTTGTTTTGGTTCACGTGCACATTTATGAAAAGGCGCACGCATTGTGTCGCAATGCGAAATTGCGACTGTGCATTGCGTTTTACCTTTTGTTGGTCTAGAGTTAAGCTATTTTGCTTGTCAGCTATGCTGGGCAAGTTCATTTTTTCAATCACAAAAATAACCCAGTTCCAAATATTTTAGATTGTGCCTATCGCGGACTTTATTTTAGAAAATGTAATCAGCTATCTGAATAAAAAAAAAAATAAGTTCCTTACCGATAGATTCAAGGCAACGCATTAACAAATATCAGAAATTAATAGAATTTCACTAACGACAAGTAAATTTTCTGACGTCATCTTTCAAACTAGTCACAATTATGACGTCATGCAGTGTGTTATACGCTTTTAACGAATACATATAAACAACAGTACATGGCACGAGCTTGCCACATGATAATTATTGATGTGTTGGTTAAAATCAGGCGTTCTTACTTGATGCGCGCAAAAAACTTTAGAAGTGTTGGTTATTTTTTAGTGTTGTCTCTATTCAGGGTTGTATTAAGTCCACAATTATTTGCATGTTAAATTATATCAAAAAATAAAATGTTAGGTACAGGAATAAATATTTTCTATATACATTCCGATAATTATTCTTAAAATGTCTTATTTTCGCTTAGGTTTCCCCACAAACCGAGAAAAAATTGAGAAATGGATATAAGCAATCCGGATTCAATTTTGTGAAAATAACTAGGTAATATTTATTATATATAACATTCGAAAAAATTCCCCAATTCCTCGTATATGTGCACAATCTAATACAAAATTTTACAGCATTGACATTTTTGGTAATAACCTAAAGAAATATCGATATGAAGTAATGCGTACGATCGATTATTAATATGGGAGTATGGAATGTATCTGGAGCATCTCCTATCCTCTTCCTATTTTCCTCTTCCTCTCCCCTTCCTTTAACACCAAATTAATTTCAAGATATTAAAACTTCATTTCTAATGAACTTTAACGTAAGAAACTTCTGTGGCTTGACTTCAGTTAACTTGTATATTTATATCTATCATTGTATATTATATAAAAGCTGATTGTTTCTTACAAAATATGGTAAATTAATATTTAAAAAATAAATATTTACAAATACGGAAAAAAGAGTGTTTGCTAATTTATTTAAAAAAGCGGATTGCAGGCCTTTAACGAACAAATAATGAACAGGTTTCTGGTTGAACTTTTAGTAAATTTCGAATACATTCATTATCACGATGTCGGAACAGAGTTTTTCTAATTTATTTAAAAAAGGGATTGCAGGCCCTTAACAAATGAATAAACAGGTTTCCTGTTAAATTGTTAGTAAATTTCGAATACATTAATTATCACGATATCGGAACACGTTGACCGTACCATCATCAGGAAGCCATTTATGCTCAAATCATTTTCATCCCAAACGTTAAGACTGCAATTTCCTTCAGGTCCTTTATAATCTTTGAGCATTCTGTGTGGAGGAGAGAATGTAATATACCCACAAATTAGCTATCGTTGCTTAATCTGAGAAAGGTTATTTTAATTACTGGTTGTTATTGTCTAGCTTTGATTAAGCAGCATCTATATATTTCACAAAAATGGTACTACAAAAATAAACCGAATAGGCATTTCTCTGAAATCGTATGACATTACAGCAGTTAATATACGAAATAAATTTCGGTCCGATCGGCATGCATTTGGCAAGGTTGTTGGCGCGGTTCACTCCAATCCTTGGGAAGGAAGGTAAAATCATATTTTTTTCCGTAGATATGTAAAGTTGTGCCTATAATAAAAAAAGAAGACAAACACAATGTAAAAATGTAAAAGCTTATTTAATGGGCATAAATAAATTGATATTATTACCATGTAACCCCCACCCTCCCTTGTCCCACCCCACCATATGATTTCTCTCGCTTTATTTTGTCTATTATAATTTATACATTATTAATAAGTACCTAGACTAGTTTTTTATAATTCTGTCTTATAAACCTAACGAAGCGGTTAAAAACAAAATAACTTTTCATTTGATTAAAGTGTCAAGCCACAAAGTAAACGGTTTCTTTGATAATTATACAGGGTGTCCGGTGGTAAAGTGCAGTAACTTCGGGAGGTGATTCTACGTGATCGTAGGAGTAAAAAAGGTAAATAACTTTTTCTGAAATTCCAACTTTTAGATGTACTTTTAAGCTAATAACGAAAAATTTCTCCGACGTGCCTAGACGGCATTATATTTTTCGTCGTTGCCAAATCTACATCCCGCGCCCCCTCGGTAACTAATCCCCGCTACCCCCGGCACCCGAATTCAGTCGGTCAGCTGGTAAACTGTCCCCCGCACCCCCTCTTGCACCCCCCGCTATTAGTAAATCGTGCTTTGAATGTAATGTGTCACAAAATTTGACGGGCGGAGTAAACAACTTTGAAAATTTAATTTATCTAAGAATTTTTGAATTCGTTCACTAGATTTATTGTTTGTTCTCTGCGAACTTTTCATTTGGTTTGAATTTTTGACAGATGTGAAGAGAACCCCGTACAATTTAGATGTCGGTACGTGTTTTAGAGGTATAATGGTTATGGTGCTGATTTTATCAAAATCAAATTTTATAATATTCTTATTATTATTATAATTTACAAGTACAAGTATATTACATTGGATTTATTAATATAGACGTTGTACATTATAATGATTTATGATCAATAAGATGGATCAAGGAAAAAAATATTTATGAGATGTAATATTTTTGGTATGCCTCGTTATTCTGCTGTGTCATTCGTGTGGAAAACGTTCTTTTTTTAAAATGATTTTCGGCTATGTAATCATTGTTTTTTCTCACCTATAAAATTATGTCCCGTCTTTCCGGTTTATAAAAAAAGGTCTGATTTTTCGGATTGAAATTTTCATAAAATCCCCAGGGTTTCAAAAATACGATTAAAAAAATAATAATAATACAGAATGTCTTAGAATATTTTCCTTAACCGGAAAAAAAAATTAAAAAATATGATGCAAGTGGCCTATTAGTAAAAAGCGATGAAATTAGTTAAGTGTTCAATGAGTTATTAATATTTTGTATAATAAAAAGTGTAACGTGATTTTAGTGCAGTTCTCTTTTTGAATTTGGTAAAATATCAAAACATACGGCGAACTCTGTGTTGTTATTGTTTACAATTCACATGCGGTTTCCATGGATACGCGCCACTCACAAATATGCAACGTTGCCACGTTCACACTTGCGAATTTATCGGGTAAGTTTGCACCTACACTATGGCTTTTTAGCAGGTATGTCTTTTTGTATGAAAAATAAAAAATTGGAATTTCGGAAAAAGTTGTTTATCTTTTTTACTCCTACGATCATGTAGAATCCCCCCACGAAGTTACTGCACTTTACCCCCGGACACCCTGTATACTATTTTATATAAATAATTTTGTAAATTCTTAAAACTTCTACTCAATAGTAAATATGTGTACGTTTCCCGTTTTGGTTCAATATGTAGTGTACAGAATCCTAAACTTAAAATGTGAATATAAAAATCATTTTGTGTTATTTATTAGTCCTTTACCTGATTCAGACCTGGTTAAGCAAAAAATGTTATTTGGTGACGGTTTTGTATTCAAATTACAACAACAACTCGGTAACAAAATGAACGCTGTTCCTTGGTTCCGCTTACGAGTTCGAACGTTTGTACAAGGAGTTTAAACAGAGTTGGGTTGTTAAGTTCATCTCCATATTTGTGACGTACGCTATGTGGTGTCATTTTTAAAATGGATTTAACTAGACAAGGCTAATCTAGTATAAATACATCAATGGATACCACAGATGATTTATCATTTTAGACAGTGCCTTGTCTGCAAGTTCTTTATCGATTTCTCTATATTTTACAAGAGATTTTAAAAATTGTAGGTCTTGGTTGGGGGCCAAAGTGAGTTTGGGGGCGTTAAACCACGCTTTTAAATAAATGTTTATTAAAAATAAACAAATGTCAGTGATAGCTTTTTTTTCTAAATTTGTTAATGTATGTTGATCCCTGAAAAGATATATTTTGATACAATAAATGGCCTTTGCCATCCATCTAGAGTGATGAATGGCACCAGGAATTTTGAAAAAAGTATATTTTGGGGGAGTACGTCCTAACACAACTAACGAAAGTTGAATTAATTCTTTGTAATCATCCCTTGGCTGTTGATTTTTTAATTGTTCTGTAAGAAAAAATGATATTTCATCTGAATTCCCTATTTTATGTCTAATATTGTTATCTTCAATAGCAGTTTTGTATTTTGTCTTGTCTAGCTTCGACCACCCAGTCTGAAAGTTTTTAAAAATATTTGAGTGGGGTCCAGTAGTTTTGCCCATTTTTAAATCAAAAACTGATTTGAGAATAATTTCTAAAATATGTTGGCGACATGCTAAATAAAGAAGATTTTTCTCTAATAATTGCTCCAACAAAACGCAGGTTCCGTTGAAGCGACGAGTATTTACCGCAGTGGTATCAAAACACATTGCAAGTTGAAAAAAATGTTTGTTTAATGTTTTATTATTTATTATATTATTTTATTAAATATGATGTTATTTATTATATTGTTTAATAATGTTTAATGTTCAAAGGAAACTAAATTTGATCAAAAGTCATTAAATTAAGTTTTTTTTTGCAAAAAATCGTTTTTTTTCATATTTAATCTCGATGAGGCACGGGTTAACATTATCCAATTGAGCTAAAACTTTCCAAATCTTATTTTCTAGACAAATGGCAAATATCAGGGGGGTCAGGCCGGCATTAGGACGAAAATATTTTTTCACCTTATACCTTGTAACCACCCTAATGTGACAGTATCTTTTTCTGATTTTTCTGTTCCATATTTTCGTTTAGGAATCGCTAATATTGTCTTCAATAATTAAATATTACAATTTGAGATTTTATCTAGACTTGCAGAAAGAGTTAATAGATGTCGCACATTAAAATTAAAATAAGATATATTTATCTAAGACATTGTCTAGATTGCATTTAGTTCGAGTTGAATCTTACGATCATATATAAAAATAGCAGCCAATAAAAATGTGCGATGAGAAAATGAAGACAATGTCGGTAGTTCTTAATCGAAGTATGATACAGTTAAATATGACTGAAGGAGATAGGGTCCCATTAGCTCAGTGGTAAAGCGGTGCACCGGCAAGGCAAGTGTCCTGAATTCGAGTCCTAGATGTGACCGTTTCTTTTTCTGAAAAGGAATCGCTAATATTGTCTTCAATAATTAAGTATAAAAAAATTCACTTTCCGCGTCTGTCTGTTTATGCACTTAGTTCTTCTAAACTACGCAATTGATTTTGATACAGTTTTCACTATCATTTAGAGAATTTTTTCCGGACGGTTAATGTATATATGTACAGGGTTTTCCAATAAGAGGTGTTATTTTGATATTCAATCGTAAAAGATCAATGGTTTCATTGCTTGTGTGGCACGTAGCGCCGTCTTGTTGAAAGTAAACGTTGTCCAGATCAATACCATCCAATTCCGGCCATAAAAAATCATTAATCATCTCTCGATAGCGCAATCCATTCACCGTAACTGTTGCTCCAGCCTCATTTTCGAAAAAGTAAGGTCCAATGACTCCGCCGAACCATAAACCGCACCAAACAGTCACACGTTGAGGATAGAGAGGCTTTTCAACAATAACTCTTGGGTTTTCCGAGCCTCAGATGAGACAATTTTGCTTGTTGACGAAGCCACCGAGGTGGAAATGGGCCTCATCACTCAAGATGATTTGCATTTGATTCACTCAAGTGAATTTTAATATTTTCAATGCGTTGTTGAAGCGTGTATCGTTCCATTTTTATTAATAACGTAGTTTCTACTTGTCAAATGTCAAAAAATGACAGCTTTAAAAGTAACATCTACCGAAATAGCTGGCTATTCAAAATAACACCTCTTATTGGAAAACCCTGTACTATTTAATACATGCGTATTATATTTATACAAAAGTAGATAAAATTCAATGTTTTGTAATTAAGTCTTAAAAAATATATTTTCGAGCACTACATTGCTAACGCTCAAAATAATGTACTACGGAATTGTACATCTTAAAAAAGCCTACAGAAAAGTCTATTCAAGTATATGTCTATCTCCTAAGGATAACTCCAAGCAACGCCGGACACATCAACTAGTTTTATTATATTTAAAAAAAATAGTTTTCACTTTGGCACAAATCATTACTAAAAAATGTCCGCATCTCCAGTGCCATAAGTGTACTGATATGGTTTAGTATAGTTTCATTTTAATTAAATATTTTTCCACACAAGATACAAGAGATAAGAGATAAGAAGATGAGAAGATAAGAAAATGGCAGACTTGTATCGCATTATTTATACATATACATATTTACAGTTGGGATCTGCACAAAAAGATTTGTATACAATAATCATATAGATTTATCAGACAGTAATGCCTCTACATCATTGATGTATTACACTAGATTAGCCCTGTCTAGTTAAATTAATTTAAAAAATAACATCACGTAGCGTCCGTCACAAATATGGAGATGAACTTAACAACCCAACTCTGTTTAAACTCCTTGTACAAGCGTTCAAACTCGTAAGCGAATCCACGGAGAATTTGTTGTCAGAGCTGTTGTAATATGGTCATAATTAAAATTTAAATATTTGGAACTGGGTTATTTTTGTTATTGAAAAAATGAACTTGCCCAGCATAGCTGAGAAGCAAAATAGCTTACTCTAGCTAGACCAACAAAAGGTAAAACGCAATGCACAGTGCCCATTTCGCATTGCGACATAATGCGTGGGCCTTTTCATAAATGTGCTCGTGAACCAAACCAAAATTGTGTTGGGGTTATTTTTAAATGAATATGCCGTGTCTAGTCTAATTTAGTCTATGCTCTACATCCATTCAAGTAGGCCAGGCGTAAAAGGTAGAACCTTTGCCTTTCCCATAGGAAGTATGTTAAGTGAACTGTCAAAATGTGGATGGCGCGGCAAATATTTTTGCATTACATTTCATTTCAGATTAATTAACTGTTTTTGAACGCAAACAGATATCCAGTTTTTAAAATCTCTTTCCAATGTTTTTTTTATCGAGAAAACTGTAATTATTACTACTATAAATGACACTAAAAAGTATTATAAAAGTTACTGTCACTTCACTTTTGTGCGTTTTATTTAAAAATATGCATTTTAAAAAATATGTGTTTTAAATATATGTATTTGGAAAATTAAAAAAAGTCTTTAAAAATATGTATTTTTGAAAATTTAAAAATATGTAGGTATTTCAAAAATATGTTTTTCAAAAATATGTTTTTCAAAAATATGTATTTATGAAAATTTAAAAATATGTATTTCAAAAATATGTATTTAAAATATGTGTTTTAAAATTATGTATTATAAAATTATGTATTTCAAAAGTATGTATTTAAAAAATATGTATATTAGAATTATGTATTTTAAAAATAAGTTATTTCCAAAATATGTATATTAAAATTATGTATTTTAAAAATATGTATGTTTAAAATTTGAAAATGTTTATTTAAAAAATTTTCAAATATGTATTTAAAAAATATGTGTATTAAAATTATGTTTCTTAAAAATATGTATGTCAAAATTATGCATTTAAAAAAAATGTATTTTAAAATTATGTATTTTAAAATTATGTATTTTAAAATTATGTATTTTAAAAATTAGAAAATATGTATGTTAATAATTTGAAAATGTGTATTTAAAAAATTTTCAAATGCTAAATGTTGTTTCGTAGAATTATGTATTTCAAATTTTTTGGAAGCTAAACTATTGTCAACTTTTAAATGCAAGTACAAAGCGTGGTGTTCTCTCTTTCCAACACTGTTTAAATCATATTTATCTCCGTAATACAAAATGAGATAGCATGACTTTTAAGAGTCCGCATCACGCTAGGAGAAATATCTCCCAAAATTTCTCTAGGAGTTAACACCATGTGTAATGTAATACATGTTTACAGATCGCTGGGCACGCACAAGCGGCACGAGAAGCTGCACACGAAAGAGCGTCCGTACAAGTGTGACCGCTGCCCGAGAGACTTCACGCAGTCCAGCGCCAGGAACTATCACATCATGTGAGTTTTAATGCTATTCAAGTTCAATGAACTTTAAATTTTCAAAATTGAAACTACTAAGTTCAAAGCATATCAGAGAAGCGCTACAGTAGTAACCAAAATGATTTTATTAATTAATAATTCTTTATTTGAAATGTGCATTTCTTTTGTTTAAATGTTTGACAGTTGCTTATATATTTGAATTAATAGAGTGAAGATACATTATTGAGACAATGTGCATGGTTTCACTGCACTAGGTCCAGTGAAGATATTTTAGCAGGCAAATTCTTCAAATTGCTGGGTTTATCATAACGATGAATATAGCGCATCTTGTTAATTTTAATTTGCCATTGGATAGATAATACAATTATAATATCCCGTGATTTTTCACAAGTCTGTGCTAGTGATCGTTAGTAGAATAATAAAATTGTTGAACAGACAGAAAATTTGAATTATCTTTTTCAGGCGCGTCCACACCAAGGTGCACAACTACACGTGTCCCTCGTGCCCCAGCACGTTCGTGACGCCCACCGCGCTTCAAGCGCACTCCCGTCGCCACTCTTCAGAGCGCGCACACTACTGCGTCGAGTGCGACCTGCACTTCAAGTCGCCCTCCTCACTGCGCAGCCATCTCACGCTAGCCGTGAGGCACGCGCTGCCCAGCGCTCTCAGGTGATTATTAGTTCTCGACCTGTCAGCTTTTGATCAAATCTTTGCTGTGCAGCCACCTCCCGCTTGCCGTGGGCACACACTGTTTCAGCGCTTACAAGTGCGTACAACAACAGTGAAGTCGAGTTGAGACTCTTCTGTTATATTCACATAAAAAGGGAGATACTAAAAAGCTCTTTCATTATATTACCATGGTATAATTGAAGTTTTTTCCTGTCAGATTCCACTGCGAGCAGTGCGACCTTCGCTACACGACCCGGCAGCGCCTGCTCGACCACGTGCACTCCAACCACGAGCGCGCATTCCGCCACGCGTGCACTGACTGCGATAAGGCGTACCACACGCTGGGCAGCCTGAAGAAGCACCGAGCCAGCCGGCACGTGCCAGGTGCACGGCAAAGAGCGCACCGGTGCGGCCAGTGCGACAAGGCCTTCACGGTGAGTGTGACGGAGTTTGTCTGTAATCCCGGCGAGGAATGGAAACTTTCCATAATACTGACGATTTTTTATGTAATCCCTGTGAGAAAAATGGAGTTTTTCTGTTTTCTCTGTGATTTTTTCTGTAATCCCGGTGAGCATAATCGAAAGTTTTCCTAATACTGGTGATTTATTCTGTAATCCCTGCAAATAAAATGGAATTTTTCTGTTATTGGAGTGATTTTATCTGAAATCCCTGTGAGTATAATAGAATATTTCCGTAACACCAGTGATTTTTTCTGTAATCCCTGTGAGTTTATTCTAAGGTTTCTAAATTTTCCAAATCCTGGTGATTAAAATGGAAGATTTATTTAATCCCTGTGAGTATAATTGAATTTTTCTGTATTCCGCATGAGTAAAATGGAATGTTGCTATAATCCCTCTAAAAATAACGAGTTTATTAGTATTATGGATTTTTTCTGTAATCACTGTGAGTTAAATGGAGTTTTTTTGAAATCTTGGTTAGTTTATTGGAATCGTTCTGGAATCCCAGTGAGTGCGATGGAATATTTATTTTATTGAGGTGATCGTTTCCTGTAATCAAGGCTAGTAAAATGCTATTTTTTGTAATCCCTAATATAATATGTACATTATATCATTTGTTGTTATTTCAGACCCCCACCGTGTTGAAGATTCACCTCCGCACTCACAGTGGAGAGATGCCCTACAGCTGCCCGGTCTGCTCTAGAACATTCCGCCACACCTCCTCTCTGTGGAACCACAACAAGCTGGTGCACAAGAAGGGCGCCACAGATCCCAGCAAAGACTAGAGCGGTTCATCCAATCGAAGAATGAACTATGCACACTATTGTCCGAATACAAGCTATGTTAACTGGGCATCTTGGTAAAGGACCACGGGATTCTTCAATAGTGACCAGTAAATATCAAGTATCTACGTCCAGCAGTTGAATTTTGGAGTCACATCTGAACTGGAATTTCCAAATACTTCATAAACCTGCTTGTTCTTTGTAAAGGAGTGATGTCTGCCTGAATGCGGACTGATTTCCAACTCTAACGCACAGATGCAATGTAGAAATTCAGAGTCTGTTCTATAGGTACTTCAATGGAGCCTGCTCGAAAGATTTAGCAGCCTTGCGTGAAACCCAACGGACACGAGTAGAACACCCGTTCACAGTCGACGTCAGTTTAATTATAATAATAATAATAATATTTATTTATTAATTTCTTACACAATTACAAATTAGGGTTTAATGCATATAAAAAATTAGGTTATACATATAAAAGATTCTTTTCAAGTATTTATACATAAAAAAAGAAATTTCAAGAAATGTGGAATTTCCAAAAAAATTTCAGGCAGTGGTGAAAGATCTCGTCAATGTGGAGAGACTCTTTCAAGAATCAGAAGAATTTCCCTTCTGAATCTCTCCTCACTGACGCCAAATATATCAATCTCGGAGGAGATTTGGTTCAGGAGCAATATACTCCTCCCTACCGGGAGAACCATTGGCAGGTTAGTTCTGCAGGCAGAAAGATAGAATAATCTATGATGACGTTATCTAAGATAGTCATCTGGAACACAGTCACTTACGCGCTCCAAAATGGCTGAGTTCTCAATATAGCCTCGCAGCAGTCTGAATAAGTGGGTAGCGGCATACCCCTCCCTTCTAAGCTGCAGGGAGTGAAGTCCCAGCATGCCCAGAAGAAAGTTCATCGGGTAGAGCCATGGATTGTGGCCGTACTCCCTCATGTAGAGAAATCTTACTCTCCAACATGAGGGAGCACCCCACCTCATGAGGATTCCAGATAAGCGAACCACTCTCCAGCCTACTGCGGACCAGGGGCTCTATTCCTGAATCGAGGGCGCTCGTAATCGCCGTCGAAAGTACATACGTTGGTCGTCATTACTATTCCCGAAATTGGTCGAAGGTACATACTTCGACGCCAAACGTCAAAAGTCATTCCACACAACAACTACTGGGTATAACCAGTAGAAACAGGGCAGCGAGTGGTAGTTTGTTGGCGTTTCTATGGAATTGGCTGTCAAAATCTAGTCTAGCTGTCAATTTTTGTTTTACCGCGCGGATTCCGCAAAAATGTGTGAGTGAAAATTTCCCACTTACTAAGTCTTTATCGGAGCTTACAAGCTCAATTAAGAGTTGCTTTTGGCAATTTGTAATATGTCCCGCAGCCATTTCTGTTTTGAATAACGAATAACTGTTGTCTGTTTGACAGTCACACCATAGAAATCCCAAAAACATCAGGAACATAGACAATATTCACAGGGGTGCCAATGTAATCATCTCTTCTACCAACTTCGACCGTTCGACGCTCAAGAATACGTATAATTGAAACATTCGAAAAAGTTAGTCGCTACGACTAGTAGTTTTTCACTCGAAGACGGCGCATACGAAAACGATTGATCGTTTTAACTCCAGAATCGCAGGCCAGGGAGAAGTATAAAATTTTCAGAGCACGGGTATTAGAATTAAAAATTAGAATGGATTGTCTCTCAGACACATGTTTTTCCAGAGGCAGACCGACGAAGAGGTATGGGCACTGCCGTCCCAGGAACCATCCATTGGATAAGCAAAACCTCTGCCATAGGTTACCTCAAGTGGTAAGATAAAGCCAGCAGAGGTGCATGGGTTCATGGGGTGATGTTTGTCCAGGTCTTGACGGCTAAATGCGTGGCGAGTCAGATCACGAGAGGCCGATTGAGTGAGACTCTTTCACCTCTGCAGCCAGACTCTCGACCCATCATCTTGCATCGCAGTGGGAAGAACGGTTTCATATGTCTGCCACTCCTTAACACACTGACCCCAGTTTCCTACCCCTCCCCTCACACCCCTTTCCTTCCCAGAACTTTCTCTCTTTCCTTTTCTTAAAAAAAAACCTTTTCACAACCCTGATGACCTGAGAGAAATCATTTTCCTCAGTTCCTCCTGTGAAGAGTTGATAAAAAAAAAATTAAAAAAAAAGAAATGTTGGACTTGTTTTAACCTTCCCTTACCGGAGGGGGTAATCAAGTCCCCCAAATGATAGTTGTGTGCCATATTTAAGTTGTTTTTTAATCACATAGGTCATCTGCATTTAAAACAAAATTATCACATTACTATTTTTAACCCCTACTAGCCGGAGCCCTGCGTTTGCAGTGTTGAAGAATCGTGAAGCACTGCAATTACAGTGTCGAAATTATTCATTCATTTTGTCTTTGGATATTACTTCTACAGGGTTTGTTGAACACAAAAATCAAAATGTCACTTTATCAAGTATGGTATTGTCTTCATGTTGGCCTTAACAAAAATGTATTTTCATTTATTGAATAATCTTGCTGACTCCATGGGTTAAAGATATTAATCCATCGGTCCCGTACTGCGACTACGATATGTGTTTGCACCTCATGTGATGCACAGATGTGGCCTTAAAGAGTCGGCTATGTGGGAATGCCCGCTCGATTCATTCCCCGGCAGGATTGATGAGGTTCACATGGCGACGCCTGAGGCTCTAGACTGTCTCGCAGACCTAGATGTCCCCCTCTGACCCCCCCACCATACGAAAGAAGAAGAACCTTAAGGATGTAACGACAAACCCTGGCTCTGAGACGTCTAGTACTTCTGTATTCCAATCACACTACAACTAATGAATCTTCCATTTTAAATTATTGGCAGTTATGTTTGTAATTTTATTCACTGATATTTACATACAAAGTTTTGTGAGTGCCAGTGGCCATTGATTTCTCCAAAATGGTGCTGGGTATGCAAACACTTCAAAGTGGGGCTTCACATCCTTGAGTGCTTTGAGGACTATCATACCGAGTAAAAATTTTTTTTTGTAAGAATATTATATATAAGTCTTCAAAATGATGTATCAATGTTTATTTATTTTTTGTGTCATTATACATAAATAAAAATGTGATTAAAAAAAAATTTAAGTGATTTTTTTCAATTTAAGTCAGGTAATGAGAAGGTTACGGGTGGGGTAATTTCATGTACACGTTGACACTAGACGGTCACATTTCTCTTGTTTTGAAGATAAAGTGTGCAGAATTTCATCAATCTCGATATAAAACTTTAGATTTGCATAAAAAACAAAGCCACGTACACTACAAAAATAAAATTCTTTACATAAGTTACTACACCAATGCAGATTTCCAATTTTTTGTCCAAAATTAACTCAGGGGTAAAGGCCAATTTAATAACTTGTATTTTTCTCTGGCCACTAAGTTAAATAATAGAAATTACTCTAACCTACCCCGTCTCCCCCCATTATCATGATTTGTTTAATATTTATTTATTTTTATTTATTTATCTATTTAGCGCCTGGTTACATGGTTGGTAGTATAATTTTAACTTGACAGATACTTTGAAACATAAAAAATAAAATAAAATTACATTTGATAAAAGCCATGCAACAAGTCATACAAACACAAGAAACAAAAACAGAAAATTACAGCTATTTGTAGGTTTACATGATGTGTTTAGGAGTATTGTTGAAATAAATGTTTTAAATGATCCACAAAACTTGCCAAGTTGGTATTGAATATGTCAACATCACCCAAGTAATGATTTCCCATGGTGTGAAGTCGTTGTATCGGAGAGTGGGCAATGTAGTTACGCTTATGTGTGCTGCTGTAGAATATTGTATTTTGTCGTGTTGTTACTGTGGGTGAATGTACGTTTATAAGTTGCAGGAGTTCACAACAGTCGAATTTAGAGTTAAGTATTTTGAATAAGAATGTTAAATCGTTTATTTTACGTCTATCTTCTAATGTATGTATTTTTAGAGTATTTAATAAGAAATTGTATTTTAAGTCTTCGACAGGGATATTAGGGACAGGGATAAAATTTATAAAACGTATTAATTTTTTTTGTATTAGCTGTTGTAATTGCAACATTTCAATTCTGAATGATGGTTTCACACCAGGGCGATACTGGTAGTATCTTCCTCTCTGGAACATGCCACAATTATACTATATATCATTTTAAATTAATAAATTGTGAAATAACACAAATTGATCAAATAAAATTTACTTGCGTAACCCGTGCTTACGCGAACTTCGGCTTGCTAGTTGAAAGCCTTAAACCTCGACCACGAATGCCGCAAATAAGCCGCGGTGCGGTTGTAATAGGTACGTTTCACCAGAAAGGTTACAATAATATGTATTTTTAGCTACGTTTGATTTCATACTATGTATCTCTCTTCAGCTTGTACGTGATTTTTAACTTCAGGTACCTACTTAAGGGTTAAAAATAAAATGTCTCGATTGCCGGCAGTTTTTTAGAATAATAATAATTTTGCTGTCTAGAAAAATTTAATATATTTAATTATATTTTTTTTTCCAGAAACTATAGAACATATTATATCAGGATGTTCTATATTAGCGCCGTCCGAGTATACATTTAGGTATAATCAAGTTTTAAAAATAATTCACCAAAGTTTGCTAATTAAACATAACTTGATTGACTGCCGTAATATAATACCATATTATGAATTTGAATACCGTAATATAATACCAAATTCATTTTTAGAAAATGAATTTTATAAAATATGTTATGATAAAACTATACTAACAGACCGAACGATTAGTCATAATAGACCCGATATAGTTTTACATGACAAAATTTAAAAAAATAACTTATATCATTGATGTCGCTATTCCAAATTCCTGTGATATTCAAAAATAAGAAAATACACAGATTTAGGAAATGAGATTAAAAGAATTTGGCATTCTCAGACTATAAAAATATTACCATTTGTTATTTCGGCTACTGGCATTATACCTAGCTCTCTCACTCAAAATTTAGGCGTATTAGATCTGTAGAAGAATTTATATATAAAAATGCAAAAATCAATGATTTTAAATACATGCAGGATTACGAAAGATTTTTTAAATATTTATATTGAGGGATCTGTAGGATTTATAGGCCCTGTTAGGAGTTCTACCGAGCCGAACCATCTGATATGAAAATATCTGCAGTCAGTGAATTATTTTCCCATTTGATCTCTGGTGAGTTGATGTGTTGTTCTTGTATTATTTTGTATTTATTATGCTTATATAATGCACTTGCATATTGTGGATTGACTAGATGGTAATTTGTGGAAAAGTTCGTGAAGGGGTTTTGTTTTTTATGTGGGGAAGATTTAACCCGGACATAAAGTCGGAAAATATTTCCTTTGAATAATTATTTGGTATTTTAAATGGAAAATAAAAGGAGTTGTGTTGAGAGGCGGCTCTAAGGATCCAGTCCAAGGTAGATCATTTGAAAAATATGTGTGATAAATCTGTATTTGATATTGTGAAAAATGCCCATATATTATTATCTATACCAATTTGTAGGTAGATAAGTATGAGTCCGTGACTCAAAATACATATTATGTTAATATAGTAAATTGGAAATAACTGCACAATCCATGAACTTACGGCAAATTATTACGTTTTAATGGAGTTGTGCAAAACATTATGGTAAATAAAATAATAGTTTGAAATGTCCGTCAGCAGTATCCAAAGATACTGGGTGCGAAGCTAAGAGTATGATGGTTCCGTGGTGCGAAGCAACGTTACGTTTATTAACTCTTTGCACGCTGCCGTATCAACTGTTGTTACGGCAAAAAGTCTATACTCACACGCGGCTGTATCAACAGTTGATACGGAAACTTTGACGGCCGATATTCCAGCGCTCTTTCGTCATAAATGTATTTCTTGCTCACTTGGACATTCGTAGAACTATCACGATGCTGACATCTACAAGAATTTCTCAAAAATAAAATTGTATTTCATAAAATAAGATCGATAATCAAGTGCGCCTTTTAGTCCTTTAGTTTACATTTTTGTCAACAGATGGCGTTAGTACTAGTATGTCATCCATAACTAAAAGTGATCATGGTGTCCCACTTATGTCTATCACCTAAGTACACACACGCCGAGTGAATGGCCACATGTGACCACATTCAAAAGATACGGTACGTCTTTGTATGAAATTTTATGTTTTTGTTTTTATAAACATCTAAGAGTGTTGACACACGAGGATTTGTTATCATATTGTGGAGAATAATGTGTTCTGTCTATATAGTCCAATAAATCATGCCAGAATGCTATAATTTGACATTTGATTGCGTGCATAGGTATTTGAAAAAATGTACCGCGTACGGGTATAGATAAAACGGAGCAAATTAACGCGTTCAAAAGGTTAATTCCATTTAAATTTAGACTTGCGATTCTATTTGACAATGATGTTGCATTCTTCAGCTTCATTCTACATCGATAACAACATAAAGAATTATTTAAAACCTTTCCCAAACTGTCTAATTGAAAAATTACCATTTTTCAGGACACGAAAAGCGTGTAAAATGATAAACCGACATATGTTTCGACACCGTCTCTTTAAAACATATAATATTCCTTGTGCTGTTTCCCTCACGGCCATGATATAAGTGTCCCTATGCTATCTTCGATACCTAAGTTTTATGTAGATGAAAGACATAGTGCCATCTCGTTTATTCTATAGCGCGCATATAATAATAATATTTGGATGATTTTTATAGCGCCGTTTTTGGGCAAAATCACCTCAAGGGCGCTGTACAAATATATAATACATTTCTACAATGATCTATGTTATTACTAATGGATATAATATTAGTAATATAGTTTATTAGCGAAATTTAGGACATAATTGTAAAATTGGATTTATCTGGACTTTCTCTCAGGAATGGTATATTTAATTTAAGGGTAAGTTTTTAGTTTAGATCTGAATTCGGTTGGACTTGTTATGAATCTTAGTACTGGAGGGAGTTTATTCCAAGCCTTCGGCGCACATACTCCGATCACCAAACTTAGTATTTGGCTTGCGCTTAGGTTCCATCAGTCTGCCTACAGCTGACGATGTTGCTGATCTAAGAGTTGACTGTCTCAGACCAGTGTTTTCCGGGACGCATAGCTCAGATATGTAGGGTGGGACCATTTCATTGATGGATTTAAACACCATCCAGCACAGTTTGTACTGGATTCTTTCAGGGCACTTGAGCCAGTGAAGGTTACGAAGGTGTTCTGAAATGTGCAAATATTTTGAAACCCCGGTTATGAGCCGCGCTGCTGCATTAAACACTGATCTATGGACAGAAGATGCCAAAACCGGGGACATTCTTTAAATTGACCCAGTGAATAGTGTGGACTTTTGAATAAAAGCTTCTATTAGAGACAATAGATGTCACTGCTCGTCACTCGCGGCCGCCGCTCGCAGCTCTGCTATTTCGTGGTATATTTCAAATTTTGGGGTCAAACATCAATTGATCTACGATAAGAACCGCCCCTGGTTGTGTTTAATCCCATGGTGAAACCTACAACGTTGCAGGAAAACAACACTGGGTATTATAATTATACAGACAATAGGGACACGCTCAATAAGCACATTTTGTTTAAAAATACTTTGTAGTAGTTACAGTATCCCGAAAAGAAAAATATCTCATTAAAATTGTTGTTGATGCCAAAGTTTTAAGCATAAATAAAACACTCACGTTTTAAGGTTGGTTATTTTTTTGTTCTCGTATTTGAACCAAAATATGAACCTATGACCCTAAAACAGTTTTTTAGGTTCTCGATTTGGGTAAATAAAACATAAATATATATTTTTTTAAACTAGCCTAAAAAGAATTTTAAATTATTATGTCAAAACATGGCGGGAGGAAAAGTCGTAAAATTATCCGTTTTTTTAACGAAATACTACACAATATTATTTAACTGATGACGTGGTGGTTTATTTATGCTGGTGAAGTGCTTGTTAACCGTGTGCCTGTTTTCTGTATATTTACCAAATATTTGAACAATGTGATATTTTAAAACTCAGTACCTATTCCCTAATATTACATTCCATGGCAAAGCGCATCATTTCGTGTGTTGTTCCTTTTATTTAATAAAGCTAGAACTTCTGTGTATGGTATACTTTATTTTCTTGGTCATGCGCACTCGTTTTCTTATTTTTAATCGATTCATTCATCGTCTGCCAGATGTTATGATAATTTTATTGAAATTAGATTTTAAAAAGCTCCTGGACTGAAAATTGTCGGGTATGCTGTTATATAGAGGTATTTCGCTATAGAAGACAAGAATCAGAGGTTTAAAACTTATTTTCATATCAAATGGCAAAACAAAATGTTGCCTTCGCCGAATCATGAATGTTGACGTTTGGGTGTTTAAATGGTTGTTTTATCATATTATTGATGTATTATAATTGAATGAGACACAAAGCGCCCCCCGGAGACGAGCAATGTCAGTTGTCAATGTGTTGACGCGTTTGACATTTGCAATTAAAGCGCGATTGACAGAACTTCAAAAGACCCGTCAATATTTTCGCCCCAATTGCTTTGTGAACATCTGCAGAAACATGACCTACCTACAGTTTGTGATTACATTTTTATGTTACGTTCCGTAACTCTGGACAATCGCGCGATATAACCCAATTGTAGGTAAAAAACATAACCTCGTTCTGCGATGAAACTGAATTCCAAAGGCCTCAATAGATAGAGCAATTGAACGAACGATATTTGATCGCACAGCAAAACGGTCGTTCCGCTGCGTTAGTGGCGTTTGTCTACGCGCTCCACCAAAATACCTATCATTCTCCCATCAACGGGAAGTCTCAATCGTTAATAGCTTCAATTGTAAATCATCGATTAATTCTAAAACAATAAATTATCGATTAATTGTAAATCAGTAAATTATCGATCAATTGTAAATCAGTAAATGATCAATTAAAAATCACTGACATTAAAATAACCCAGGCGTAGTGTGTTCAATTCCTCGGCTGGCTAAGTCCTCCATCACAACACAAGCAATATTTTCCGCTTTCTGTGGTGGTAGTATGAGATTTTCAAATATTGTCAGGTTATTCGTAACCTGGGAATGTTTGTCTTTCTTTTTTTAAAAAAAAGTGCTTACCCAAAATGTTATGTTCTCAAAACACAACTACTGTTCATGTACTGTGATATGGCAATGTTCGAATAATTTCCGCACGATCCGCGAGTATCGTTCGACTGGCGAACGCGATATTCCCCTCACCGCACTATATACCTTTCCCACAACCAAATTTCTTACTGTTTCTATGCGTCTAAGGTGAAGTTTCCTTCTTTGTTTCTTTTCAGAGCTTCAATTTTCGAATTTAATCTACAAAAAAAGAATCAAAAATGGATTCTGGCGAAAAAATTTCACCGACGGTGAAATTGGAGCCTATGGCAGAGGTCGAGGATCAAAAATATTTCGAAATATCTATTACTGAAGACATCCCGAATACTTCTTCAAAAAAACTGGGAATTAAAAATCATGCTACAAATGAACAAACATGCGCCGAAATCGCCTTTGCGCATGTAAACATGCCTAACCCATACTTCAAAACCGATACTTTGGAAATGTCCTTGGAAGACGGAATAGAACTAGGTATGTTTTTTTATCTATGACAAACACAAAATTGAAGAATAGTATATATATATAGAACGAAGCAATCTAAACTAACGAACCACTACCCCGTTTCGTAGGATGAAAAGATAACTTATGTGAGCCTTGCATTCTTTCCGGACATCAACATACACGGTCTTATACGCATACACATCAGGGATCTCATTTTTACTGCATTTAGTCTACTTTCATGCTTCTTCTGCCAGTTACATGCCTCACTGCTAAACATCAGGGTTTATATTAGCAATATAAGGATTTAACGGTTTGTATTTGTTTTGTTTTTTTTCAGGTTGCTTTATAAAAGAGGAAAATCGTTCTTTCAATAAAAAGATTACATCAACAACACATTTAATGGAGAAGCAATATTCCTGTTCCATATGCCCCAGAAAGTTCACTGCTAAACATTCGCTAAAGTATCATCTCTATTCACACACAGGGGAAAACAAACTGTCATGTGAACATTGCAGCTTCACTTGCTTCAGATCCAACGAGCTGAAATTGCACAAATACAAACATACTGAGAATCCCATTAGATGTTCAGAATGCAACTATTCCTGTACCACAAAACAAAGATTAGAATACCACATGGTACGCCATTCAGACATAAAACAATTCTCGTGTTTTGTCTGCGCTAAAATGTTTCGTCATAAGAGTGCAATGTCTCGCCACGCTGCGGCTCATTCAAAAACCAAAACGGCTCAACGAATTAAAGCATTTTTTTGTACTTTTTGTGATCATAAGTCCACGACAAAAAATCTGTTGAATCGGCACATTTTTTCACATAAAAAAGAAAACGGGGTTTCGTGCAGTCATTGTGATTTCGCTTGCTATAGATCGAACGACTTAAAACTACACATGTTAAAACATACTGGGAAACCACTCAAATGTTCTGAGTGTAGTTACACTTGTGAAACGAAGCAGAAGTTGAATAGTCACAAATTGCGGCATAGTGGCGAGAAACCATTCCCGTGTTTAAAGTGTGGTAAAGCATTCAGACAGAAGTATGCTATGACGCGTCATTTAGCCACCCATGTTGAACAGATTCCAATCACCTTCGTTTCAGAGAATCTATACTCTTGTTCTCTATGCGACTTCAAGGCTACAGCTAAAAACTTGTTGAAATATCACGTCAACTCTCACACAGGGGAAAGTATGCTTTCCTGCGAGGAGTGTAGCTATACTTGCTTTAGACCGAACGATCTTAAGATGCATATGTATGAGCATACAGGAAAACCAATTAAATGTGATAAATGTAGCTACTCCTGTGTAACAAATCAGAAATTGAACTATCATATGCTAACACACAGTGGTGTAAAACCATACGCTTGTTCGCAATGTGACAAAAGGTTTATACAAAGAAGTAAATTAGTGGTACATTTAACAACGCATTCTCTCGGCGACAGCAAAGAATGGTCGCAAAATAAAGGCGCGCATTTATGCTCTGAATGTGGTAAAACATTCGTGTATAAATTTCAGCTTGATAAACATTTGTTGAAACATTCTGAACTCAAGCCTTTCGGTTGTTCAAAATGTGAATTCAAAACGAAGCGGAAAGCTTGCCTCGAAGTACACAACATGACGCACAACGACGAAACCTTCAGTTGCGAACTCTGCAGTTATATTTGTAAATCGAAGTATGCATTGACTACGCACTTGCGAAGGCATACCGAGACACACCCATTCAAATGCACGGAGTGTGCGTATTCTTGTTGGACCAAAGCAGTCATGAAGGTGCACACGAGAAAACATAGCGGAGTCAAACCGTTCTCATGTCCACACTGCAGTTATTGCTCCAGTACTAAACAGAATTTACAACATCACATTCGATCTCATACAGGTGAGAAACCATTCGCATGTAATGAGTGCAGTTACACCAGTCGACTCAAGTCTTCCCTGACCCTTCATTCGCGCAGACACTCGGGGGAACGGCCCTTTGCTTGCCCGCACTGTGACTATAAAAGCAGCTTGAAGCAAAACCTTAAGGCGCATATAAGAAGTCACTCTGAAGAGAAGCCATTTAGTTGTTTGTATTGTAATCAAGCCTTCAAACTAAAAAATAGTCTTGTGAAACACGCAATGACTCATCAAAATGAGGGTTCCGTGACAAAGCAGAACATTGAAGAAAAGTAATGAAATAACGTACAAACCAAACCTATTATTTAATCAAGCTCTTTTCTGATTCTTTCGGTTACCCAGAAAACCTCGAATCATATTGAATCAAAAAGCAATGAATTTCACTTTAAACGGTATGATTTGAGGTTTGATTGATTATAGTGCAATGTTTAATTTGTAGCTTTAATTAGTAATTAAGTATTTTTTGATATTATGTTTTACCGTAATAAATGTAGCCACCATTGTACATAATAAATGGCATAAAAATAAATAGTGAAATATATGTTTTTTAAGTATTTCTACGCCAATGAAGAGAACTAGCTCTTGAGTTTGGTGTAGGAGTAAAAAGTAATATCATATTGTAAATAATCAAAAAGCAAAAACCATACACAAATTGCGTCTGATAGTCTTATTTGCGTTCAATTAAATTTAAAATATTTGAAAAAAGGTTTCGATATATTCTAATTTTATATGAAACATCTATTCAGACTGAAAATACTATTGTGTAATTTTACTCGGATTTAATGATTATTACTACAGCAGAACAGACAAAACAAGAGGAGGCATTATGTTGTACACATAAGAAACAATATTTGGTTTACTGGAGAACCATTCAAATCACTTTATTTTGAAAATATAACAGTACAAAACGTTAGTCAACATAATGGCTCTTTATGGACCTCCTAATTTCAGTTTGACTCAGTTTATTACAGAACTATCATCATATATTGATACAATTAATAATTGGGAAAACACTTGGAGATATAAATCTAAATTTGCAATCAAAAGATTACATTAAAGTTCATATCAAAACATACTTACCAACTATCTAAATAGTATAGAATAAATTTGCTATCTGCGTCTCTCTGTTTGTGCGCTTATTTCTTCTAAACTGTGCAACGGATTTTGATAAGGGTTTCATTATCATTTAGAGAATTTCTTCCGGAAGTTTTACATATATAATACATTAGTGTCATATTTGTAGAAGTTATAGAAAAGTTGGTGTTTTGTAATGAAGTCGTTAAAAATATTTTCGGGCACTTAAGTTGTTTACGATGGCCAAACCTTATGATGAGATACATCAAAATAATGTATTACGGGATTGTAAATCTTAAAAAGGCCTTTAGAAATTTCTATCTATGTGGTATTTGTCTCCTAAGGATAACCCCCAGCAACGCCGGGTACACATCAGAGAGTTTTATAAATAAATGCATAGATGTAGTCACCATAAAGGCTTTCGTAAATGGATAAATTTCTAGCACACATGCTTAGACTATGGCTTTTAATAAGTATGTAGAATCTAGAATACGACTGTGAAGTGGAATTAACAAGGACAAACATTCTCAATCATTGGGTAAAAGTTTTAAAAATCAATGCAGGGAATTTTATCTGTATTTAAAAACTTTTAATTACATTGTATGATTTGTCGTGTATAAAACTAGTCGAGTTCAGAAAACTGGATATGAGACACGCCCTGCACTGTCACACTTTTGATGACACTGCACCGAATTCAAGAATCCAATAACCCTTTATACGCTGATTTATAGAATTCTATGGGTCGGCGACCACCGAGTCCGTGTCGCCTCGATATTAGTGAAGTTGAGGAAATATCGAAGGTAGATATATGACGAAATCAGATTTTTACAGAAGAAAATTTTACCAGCTGCGGTAGAAGGGACAAAGATTGTACACTATAAAATGTGTCAGATCATTTGTTGTAATTCAGTCCATAGTCGGTAAACACACTGCAACAACCGATATGTCATTTTTCTGCGGGTCGGAATCGTTGACGTCTGGGCACTACGACATTGGTGCTCGATGGAGTACTTGTACGTGTTTTGTCGCCGCAGTCAGTTGTAAAAAAACTTCTACTCTGTAACCACCTTGCTCGGTTACTCAGTTCGATGAAGTCGCCGTGTAGTTCAAATGATTATCTCAAGTGACATCCGCCGGGAGATAATCAATTTTACGCAGCGTCTGTGATATCTTACAAACAGATTTTATGGTGCAAGTCAACCATACGAATCAATATTCGGAATAACAGAAGAATATGTACGAGACGATGTATGAATTTTAATGAAGCAAGGAATGTGTCCCAGGAAGAGTCTTTTGGCGTTCCGTCCTCTCTGCCTAATCCTACGGAGAAACAGCGTGATGGTTAGCTAGTCAACCATGCAATTGCGGGCGGGGCCCGGCTAAAGTGCAAGATAAAGTCTGCGGTAAGTACACTTCCTTGTGTATTGTATAATACTAGTTTCGGTAAGGTGACGCGTCCTCTAACAGAATTATTGTTGGCTATCTCCAAGTGAGTACATTATTTAGCTAATAGATTTTGAAGTCGAGAGTAGATCTTCTTCATTTTTTATTATTTATTTTCGAAATGAGAAAGTATGTGAAATTTCAGGGCGCTATTACGAGTGCACGAAAAATTGCACACTTCACACGAAAACGGTTTCTTTCCAGAATGACCGAGAAGATGGTAGTTCAAATTGGACTTGTGTGAAGTGGAATAACTGCACTTATCACAAGCAAATGGTCGCTCTCCTGTGTGTGTAAACATGTGAGCTTTTAAATTGCTTTTCAGAGCAAAGGACCTGCTGCATTTATCACATGAAAATGCCCTTTCTCCAGAGTGAGTCAATTTGTGCATTTTTAAAGATTTTCCATTTGTAAACGAACGGCTGCACCTATCACATGCGAACGGTTTTTCTCCAGAATGAATCCTCTTATGAATTTTTAAATATTCTTTATTATTAGTCGAGAAGCTGCAGTAGCAGCACGAATGCGGTTTTTGTCCAGTGTGAGTACGAATGTGAACTTCTAAAGAAGTTTTCGCTGTAAACGATTTACCACAGAGATCACATAAAAATTCTTTTTTACTTGAGTGTCTTCTTAGTAAGTGAGTAGTCAAATTATTTTCGGAAGTGGATAAATATGAGCATTTATCGCACGCAAATAACTTAATTCCATCGTGCGATAACATGTGAGTGTATAGATAATGTGAATTACCACTTGAATAACTGCACTTATCACACTGATATGATTTCAGTGAGACGACGGTTTTATCCTTAACGCTGTGCCGGCGCATGTGCATTGTCAAAGATCCCTTCTGCGCGGATGTGTAACTACATTTATCACACGCGTACGGTTTCTCCCCACTGTGAATCCTCATGTGAGCTCTTAAACCTCTTCTGTAACGAAAAAACACACCACACGTTTTACACTGAAAGGTGTTCTCTCCCGTGTGTTTATAGTTGTGCTCTTTAAAATCATCCTTACGTGCACATGAAAAACTGCACGACTCACACGTAAACCGTTTCTTCTCGGTAAGCTGAATTTTGCGATTTTTCAATCTTGGTTTAGGTCCGCTAGAATACGAATTTCTTCCAGAATGCAAAATCATGTGATTTTTTAGTCTCGATTCGAACCCACACGTGAAACTGCATATTGAGCAACGCAACAGAATTGGTTCAGTTTTAGCATATGTGTGAAAACTCATGTTAAAGTTTATTAGTTTTTTACGATTTTCCTCGATTTCTGACGGTAGCTGTGTTCTTTCTACGTCTTTACTTTGGAAACCTGAAAATATATAAAAAGCTATATTCGACCTTAGTTAATATTATTTTAAACAGAGTAGTATCGGGTGCAGCTTTTTTATGTGAATTTCGCACAAGAGTCCGAACTGCTCGCATCCGTCTGGAGCCAGTGATACATATGGGATATGTTGTGAGCTTGAAGGTAGTGAGGAGAGGAAGGAGATGAGGCAGAGGAAGACGGGGAAGTACCTGGCTATTCAGATTTGGTCACGAAAACCGAGTAAAGCAATTTCAAGCAACGATTCGATTCTGAATGCTTTCACTTGTGTGCAAGTGCTCAAAACAAGGAAATAATATCGACCATGCATAAAATGTATGATACATCCTTTACTACCGGCAGACCAACAGCACGTCGCAGCGCGGCGAGCGAAACCGCACACCCCTCTCGCTCACACGCATGCACGAACATTGACAAATTTAATACAGATTTTTTGAAAAAATATTTTTTCTGTTGCGTTCGATAATACTTAAACAATATTGCACCTAATTATTTTATGCAATGCATTTAATGTATTGGAGAGGAATACCTATGTATGAACATTTTCTTTAGTATATTTACGGCTCAAAGAACTATAGTGATTTATTTTTGGAGCATTATGCCGCGTTGGGCTACCTCCTTTACACATCTGCCGATGGACACTATAATGCTCTCCGAAACATTGGTTAAACAAGGAGGCAGCGCAACACGGCATAAAACTCCAAAAATAAATCGCAGCAGAAGGGTTTAGTTACCGTGACAAGTGCCATAAATAGGCAGGAAGGAATAGTATGTGGGAAGAATATACGAATTTATAATATTGAGATTTCCATTATCACTTCTTACTTTTCAACAAAAACACTTCTGTGGCAGTGTGTAAGTCCACTAAAATAAAAATAAAAACACCAGCAAAGATAAACTTATATCGATATTGAAGTCTGCATTTTGTGAAGAAATTAGTCGATACACAAATATTTCCACATTATTTCATTTCTGCGACTGGTAAGAATGGCCGTTTTCGTTCACCCAATAAGGAGAGATTGCTAGAGGGTATAGGCATTAAAACAATTTGAAATAAAAATTTTCATTGAATGTAAATTTGTATTGTATTGAATAAATAAGGTAGATAATAATTTCGAAAGAAAGTTACGAAAACCGATGTTCACAAAACATTAACGTGATTATTATAAGTATGAATATATATTAAAGACATAAAATTTGTAATTTATCTTTGACGTTAGAAAGCATTTGGAATATCAGTGCACTATTACCTATCACGAGTGCGTGAAAGTTGCACACTTTACAATAAAACGGTTTCCTTCCAGAATGTTCGAATGTCGATACTTGTACTAATTCAGGCTTTTAACTAATTTGACTCCAAGATATCGGGAATTTCATGGTAAATTTTTGTAATGGAAACAGTGGGCAAAAACCAAAACAAGTCAAAAAGATAGCTAGAACTAGCTGGGAAGAGGACGCAAAAACGGTTACTTTCCCGAATTAAAGAACTGAAAAACGAAGGTACTATGAAATTGTTCCAATCGCCCCGACTGTAGGGACACGGCACACTATGTCTTCACATCAGCTGAGTACTGTGTTCCATTATTAGCTGTAAACGCCCACACTTCCATAGTCGATGTTCAGCTTAATGCCATAACAAATTCTCTGAAATTAACTTCTCTCCTTTGGCTCTCCGTAATTACAAATATAACCCTTCCAAATATCGGGCTAGAGATTGCAGCACCGAAGGAATGCAAGCAAGAGCAGCAAAATAACTAAATAAGTTTGCACTAATCACAAGAAAATGGCCTCTCTCTGGTATGAGTTAGCGTGTGAGCTTTTAAATTGCTTTTCAGAGCAAAGGACCTACTGCATTTATCACACGAAAAGGCCTTTTCTCCCGAGTGAGTCAATTTGTGCATTTTTAAATATTTCCCATTAGAAAATGAGCGACTACATACATCACATGCAAATGGTTTTTCCCCAGAATGAATCCTCGTATGAATTTTTAAATATTCTCTGTTATTAGTCGAGAAACTACAGGTGCAGCACGAATGCGGTTTTTCCCCAGTGTGAACACGGATGTGAACTGTTAATGAGGCTTTAGTGGTAAAAGATTTACCGCACAGGGCACATAAAAAGTGTTTAGGCAAGTGGGTCAACGCATGCCTTTTAAAATATCGCAGATTGAAGCTTGAATAACTGCATTTATCACATAGAAATGGTTTCGGACCTCCTACGTCGGTTACATTATGGCTCATCATGTGACTCGTTAATGAACTCCTCTGCGTGGAAGTGTAGTTGCATTTATCACATGCAAACGGTTTTACCCCACTGTGAATCCTTTTATGAGCTCGCAAATTTCTTTTGTGACGAAAAAAGGCACCGCACGTCTTACACTCGAAAGGTTTTTCTCTAGAATGCGTCAGTTGGTGCTCTTTCAAGTCATGATTCCGTGCACTAGAAAAGTTGCACGAATCACACGTAAACGGTTTCATTCCTGTGTGCCGAACCATGTGACATTTCAACCTTGATTCGAACCTGCATGTGTAACTGCACATTGAGCAATGCAATTTGTTCTGTTGATTGCGAGCACGCTTGTGTGAACTTGTGGTTAAGTTAAGATCTTTTTGTTCGTCCTTATTTTTCTTATATTTTTTTGGAGAAGGATTTTTTTCAGACTCTTTGTTTTGGGGACCTGAAAAAAAAATAAAGTGGCTAGAAATACCAAATGTAATTGTGGTATAGCGAAAAAATAAGCTACAATTTGCTATGATGGGAGTCAATTAAAGGGTTCGATTCGTGAGGAAGTACCACCTTTTTGCATGATTCGTCAACGAGGAAATATCTCTTGCTTATATTGTAACCATTTAACCTTTCCCTTACTGTGCTAAAAAAATCCACGCTTTCCGGTGCTGTGTAGTCAATAGGTACACATCTCAAAATAAGCGATTTTATCGGAAAAATATGAATATTCATAGTTAATCGCTTATGTTTATTATATTTTATATCAAAAGTGATAATAATTGTAATTTAATTGCTGAAAACATGAATAAACCATCGGAAGATGCTAAAAAACGTGCGAGGGGTCCACATGTAACGACGGTCCGCGACCGACTGGCTGGCGGCTAGCACACACACAGCTATGCGGTCGTAGGTATCGATGGTCTAAATCAAAATACAACTGCGGACGTGTGGATTTCTCATGTTCCCGCATAGCGAACTAAAGTGGGACAACAATAGTGTGTCATTTCCTCGCACACTCTTCGCGTAGCATTATCACACGGTTGATTATATTGGTGTATTTGTTTCCGATTTTTAACAAAACACTCTGATTTTTTATTGAATTTGAAAACTATGTAAAGTATTATTTTTTAATTCAGTGCATAAATGTATAACGGAGGAATACCTAAAATCTGAACCCAGAATTTATTATATTTATAGAGTTATTAAAGTTATTAGAAGCAATGTGTAGTAAATACACACCACAGATAAGGAAAGGTTAAAGTAAATCTTCTCGAGTTGTTGTCTCATTTAGAATCCTGAACCCATTCTATTGGTCTTGGATCAAAATTTTGTGATTTATATACAGTCAAACTTGGTTATAACGATCACAAGGGGACCGACTAAATTTGCTCTTTATAGTCATTAATCGTTACATCCAACCTGGTTCAAGGCTTCCAAGAAAAATATCACTAAATTGTCTATATTTTTATCACTAACTTGTGCGCGATTGTTTTGGTTTTCGGCTGTGAAAATTTACCAGTCTTGAAACCTGTGATGCACAACCCATCGCCCCATTCTTGCGGCCCGCGTGTCAATTTCATACGGCCCACTTGGCCATAGAGAAAAATCTAAATGTTTGGGGTAATTCTGTAACGGGATAAATCAAGTACCCTGTTAATTTTATTATTTGGTGTGAATGTCTTACATCTGGCGACACTATTGGAAAGCAGAGTTGTCTTATGAAACGAGACGAAGAGGATTGAGTATTCGGGAAGCGGCGCTTGCAATCAGACGTACGGGGAAGAGGCACTCCGCGAATTGGCGTTCAACACGGAACTGTGAGGTTTTTGTTTATCAACATGCATTCTCAGTCCTTAAGTTTATTTTTTTTTAATTTAATTTGGTTTACTACAATTTTAATAATAAATTTCGTTTCATCTTCATTATAAGGAACTGGCGCCCAAATTATTAATTTTGTAATGATGTGCAACTTATCATCAAACCACCATGACAATTATTTTAACGTAAAATAAGACCGACCTAATAACTCTTCATAGAGGTTAGTCGCACCTTAGGATTATTTCCATTTAATTAAATTATTGAGTCTCTCGCTTTATAAATTACAATAAATTACATTTCTATAATATAAATCTTTTATTTAAGATATACATCCTTTTAAGTGAGATAAAATCTTCATTACAATTCTTGAAAACTCTGGCTGAGAACATTTTTTTATAGAGTTTTGGTTAATTTACGCTGCATTTCCTAAATGGAACCAAATTTGAAGAACCGGTTTGCATAACACAAAATTCAACAGAAACCTTAACTCTTGAATTTCGCTGTCAACTCCTCTCCCCCTCAACGACAGCAAAAAGTAATAAAAGTTGTGCATCACTATCGCAAATTTACCCCATGCAGGGAATTTAGGTTCCCGTAACTAGGTACCTCCAAAAACATATTTATTGGTTTTTAAAACAAAATTGACAATGAGTTGTAGTACAAAAGAAGACGTAAAAAGGGAACAAATTTGCAAAGCTCAAATTTCACATGATTTTTACAGATTTCATAACAATTTTACATTGAGCTCGATGGATAGCAATGGTTCACAAAGCTGAAATATGAATCCATCTCTAACGGGATAGGAAATTCCCGCCCCTTTGTTTGTCACTACTTACTTTGGGAATAATCTCTAAATAGTATAAAACAAAGTAGCTCTCCGCGTCTGTCTGTTTGTGAGCTTAGTTAATCTTTTTTCACTGTCATTTAGAGAATTTTATACGCACACAGTACATGCACATTATATATATTTTTATTTTTATAGAGCGGAGACGGTTTACTTGTAGTTCCCGTGAGCACTTAGGCCATAGGCCCATTGTGCTATCTCCCATTTTACCTCAATCCTTTAACAGTAACCCGGTCCCTTTAATGAAGTTTACCAGGGTTGTCATTGGATATGTGGCTATGTCTTCTGGTTCTACAATGTGTCTTCCCAGGTATCTGAGCCTTGTTCCCAACAGAGCGGAATATTAGCACCAAAGGTGAATTGGAGTCTCTTCATCCTCTTCACATTTCATGCATCTGTTAGTGTTTTCCACTCCCAATAACTGCATGCATCTCCTGAGATGGCAGTGTCCCGTTAGAAGTCCTACCAGTTCCCTTAGCGAGTTTCTGTCCATATTGAGTAGTTGTCTGGTTTGCCTTGGGTCTGGTCCATTTATGAGTACTTTGGATTACCTCATTCCGGGTGCCCTTTCCCATTCCTCCCAGTGCTGGGATTTGACCCACCTTTCAATATGTATTTTGGTGCGGCAAGCATGTATCCCGCAAGTGGTGCTTTCGCCCCTTTCCTCGCTAGACCATTAGCCCGCTCATCGCCCTCAATTCCTTCATGTCCTGATACCCAAATAAGGATTATTTTATTGATGGTAGCAAGTACAACCATCTAAGCTTGAAATACAATGCAATGTGTTCCTAGAGGTATACTAAGTTCCCTCTTGGAACCCTGTAAACAGACCCCGGCCCCTGTTCCCTCCTCCATCTTGGATCCATCTGTGAACCAGATTAGTTTCTGTTTGTGGGTAGGGCCTGAAACCGTGTCCCATCCCTCCCTTGTGGGGTACATTATATTAATAGAAAGTAGAGAAAAGTCGATGGTTTGTAATCAAGTCGTAAACACAATATTTTCGGGTGCTTACATTGCTAACGCTCGCTAAACTTTATGAGATGCATCAAAATAATAAAACTACATCTTAAAAAGGTCTCACAACTTCAAAATTTTACCCCAAACCATTTGTAAGTTCCAGAGCAACATTCACATCAGCTAGTTCTCGAATAACTATTATTTCAGAAAATTCATTCATTTATTCGGAAATTGTATTGACAAAATTATTTGCTCGGTATATCAGTGAATCGACCTCGTTATAACAGCCAACAATTATATGAAGATAAGCCTAAACTAAAATATCGTTTTGTAATTGCTCATTATAGCCGTGAACTCGATATTGCCGTGATCGTTATAACCAAGGTCGACTGTATTTTATTTATTTTCCACCGGTAATTCGAGAACAGACTCGTCATTATTTAGTAATTGCCTGATAAACCAGGTTCCTCCACTTCGCATGGTACTGCACTGAATGGAGAGCCGTGGTCACGTGATACTTGATCAATCCAATGCATCGGTGATTTTCCTCTGCTTCTCCTGCCAAACACTGACAGTGACAATGAGTTGAGTGTCTAATGCTTCGAAACGAACGTAGGTTAGAGTACCCAGTTTGGCGAGATACGTTGTATTCATATTTATAGTCGTCAACTTTTGTTAATGACATAAAATTAGCACTGCCGGCATTCATTTGGATGAATTCAATTGAAGTTATTGAAAATCGTAAGCAGCGAGTTTGCTAAATGACGCATTTCGAAAAAGGGGATGACAATAATAATTAATATGTTAAATCACAATACGTGACAAATCACAATAATTGCGAAGAGTTTAGTTAGATTGAGTTAATCTTCTTTTGAGAGTATCATGATTGGGGAAGACAGGTTTATCAGGAGGACTAGCAATAACCGCTAAACATTGATTAGCGTGGTGAGTGTGGCGAACCCATCGCTCAGGGAGTGGAAACACAGCCTGCATTAGCCATCCCAAGCCAAGGTGTAAGTTACCGTGCTCAGCCTGAATGACGGTGGGGAACAGCGTCACAAACGGTGCCTTCGAGATACAGGGTCGAGTATTTAGACCAAAGGTTCCCAAAGAGGTCTATATGGACCCCCAGGGGTCGATATCGGCTTGCTGGGGGTCTATGTCAGCGAGAAAAAAATTTGGGGGTCCACGAAATTCAAATGGGGGTACATACGAGCGGACCCCCATTTATCTCAAGTCAACGTTTAGGAGTTCCGTAAATGACACAATAGACCTAACACAAATATAATAGACTGAGAAATTACTTATTTGATATTTGAATTTTTATATTTCGTAAAGTTGTTTATTGAGGTATATAAATAAAATTATACGTTTCTTTTCTCGTCAGTATTAATATATTGAAGCAAAACATTGCACATCGGAAGCCGCAAATTTTCCTAGATTCCACAACTTGTTTTTGAAAAACGTCCAGGGTAATAATAGTTTGAGGACATTTTAACTATCGAAATGGAACAATGAAGAATCGGAAAACATGTGACAAGAAGAAATGAGCGGAATAAGCACTGACAAAGAACTTAAGGGGCAGTTCTGTAGGTCCTGCTTCATTTTCATTTGGTGTAATACCTCACTAGGGTGCCCCTGTCTGCACAGTGTAAAGACAGAGCAACTATGTATATCGCCACCCGATTGTTGGGCAGGCAAGGGAAGGGAATCTTTTTACTAAAAAAAATGAATGATTATCACATGGGACGTTAATAGTTTTAGGAAAATTCAATATTCGGCAGGCAGGGGGTCTACGGAAAAAAAATATTTGGCAAGTGTTCTACGGGGCAAAAAAGTACTTGTGGTACCAAAAATGAACCATTCAAACAAAAAAATAGGGACCTTCGGGGAACCTAGGTGGAGTGAAGGAGAGCCGAGGCCATATCGATAGACTTTCCCTTGTGGAGCCTTCAGAGAACCTGAACAAAGAGCGACTTTCGCTACAGGATCCTCCGGGGGATCAATACAAAGGAAAACGGGAACCCTCATGGGACCTGGAAACAATCTCAAAGAAATGTGAGGTGAAATGATATAGCACTATGGGCCACGGTCTGACTGCTCAAATCTCTGCTTTAATAAATGAATATATATATCAACATTGACATAGTATTAATTTTTATCGACATTATCTGTACGTGACGAAGTTCTTAACCATGGAAGATTAATGTCAGTCATTTAGAATAATGCTGCATGCATTTTGTGCTATAGATATCTCTCTAACGAACACGCCGACCGCGCTAGATCCCCGTGGCAACTCAGAAGCCGTCGAGGGCTTGCAGAGAGTGACCGCCTACTGAAGTAATACAGCCAATTTCTATATACAGGGTTTTCCAATAAGAGGTGTTATTTTGAATAGCTCGCTATTTCGGTAGATGTTACTTTTGAAGCTGTCATTTTTTGACATTTGACAAGTAGAAACTACGCCATTAATAAAAATGGAACGATACTTGCTTCAACAACGCATGGAAATTATTAAAATTCACTTGAGTGAATCAAATGCAAATCATCTTGAGTGATGAGGCCCATTTCCACCTCGGTGGCTTCGTCAACAAGAAAAATTGTCGCATCTGGGGCTCGGAAAACCCAAGAGTTATTGTTGAAAAGCCTCTCTATCCTCAACGTGTGACTGTTTGGTGCGGTTTATGGTCCGGCGGAGTCATTGGACCTTACTTTTTCGAAAATGAGGCTGGAGCAACAGTTACGGTGAATGGATTGCGCTATCGAGAGATGATTAATGATTTTTTATGGCCGGAATTAGATGGTATTGATCTGGACAACGTTTACTTTCAACAAGACGGCGCTACGTGCCACACAAGCAACGAAACCATTGATCTTTTACGATTGAATATCAAAATAACACCTCTTATTGGAAAACCCTGTATTAAGTGCTAAATAACTCAAATGTCGAGAGATTTTTTACTAAATATTTACGCCTAACATTCGTATTTACATATTTCCCTTTCAAAACATCATTATTAATTATCTTCTTCTTTTTGAACGCTTATAACGAAGCCTTAAAAATGAACTACAAACCTGAATCTTAGTTGAATTATTATTATTTATAGTTGGTCTTATGCGGGCGCAATTGGAGCAGTCCGCTCCGGGCGGCGACTTGCTAAGGCACCAAGAAGCCAGAAGCCAAACTGCTGATGCCAATGTGCATTAATGGTGCACTTAACTAGAGCACTTTTCGGCAAAGAGGGAGATCAATGGCTGTCTGGTGCAATTTGATGGGAGCACTCTCCCCAATAAAGACTCCATTGAAATGCTTGGAGTTACTATATCAGACCAGCTCAAGTATCGGGGATCCATAGAAGCCCGAGTAAATCAGGTCTTGTACAGGGCTAGGAGATTCTTCAACAGTGACCAGCTGCTGACCCTGTACAAGTCTCAAGTCCGCCCAACTATTGAATTTGGGAGCCACCTTTGGGCTGGTGCCCCAAAATACATAATAAACCTGCTTAAATCTGTGCAAAGGAGAGCGATCCGTCTGATTGACAATCCGTTGTTAACAGACCGATTGCCTTCTCTAATGCATAGACGCAATGTAGGCATGCTGTGTCTGTTCTACAGGTATTTCAATGGAGCCTGCTCCAAGGAGCTAGCAGCATTGATTCCTGATGCACCGGTGCACGTGCGCGAAACTCGACGGACACAAACTGAACACCCGTTCACGGTTGACGTTGGCTTCATGAGAACGGGCCGTTTTTACGACTCGTTTTTGTGTAAGTCGGCTCGTATGTGGAACGAGCTACCGGCATCTGTTTTTCCTCCCTCCTATAATCCGAGCCTCTTCAAGGCCCGCATTAACAAATCCCTTCCCTACCTTATTCCGCCTCACAACGTCGCCCAACCGGGTGGTGACATAGTTCCCCTGTCTGTACACTGCACAGGCAGGGACACTCTTGTGAGGTGTCACATAAAAAAAAAAATTTAAAAAAAGAGGATTGAACCAGCGACGCAGCAGAGGGAAACAGACACATTTGTTTACTAACCGTTCAAATCTTTAAATGAGAATTCATTCTTAACCTCTCGGACAAAGACTATTGTTTACTTTGTGTTCCTTTGCGAACTGTCAAAACGTGAAAATTTTTGTGATATTTACGAGTTTTGTTAAAAGCTTCATAACTCACGTTTTGGGAAACGTAGCCTCATTCTAAAAAATATTTTGGAAAGATTACGAAATTCACTATTGTATTGTATTGTTATACGTAAATATTTGCGTTTCTAAATATACATTTTCTGAAAACGTCAAAAATATGTAAAAATCGCTGACCATTATTTCAAAGCTGTGAAAAATGTACTTTTTTCTGAGTATCATAAAGAAATAACACTTTATATATTGAAGAAATATAATTAAAAACTATTAGTCACCTCAAAATATTAACCGTCCAAACTAAAATATTTTAAAAAAATTATTTAAAAACGCAATAAATTATGAACGAACAAGATGACAGATCCAATCGACTTAGATAATGCACCTCTATATTCCATAGATATTCTTGAATACAGACGCGTAGCGTTATTCATTATCGATACTCTGTTTTTTAAATCATGGCAATCCGTATACTAGTGATGGAAATAAATCGATTTTTGTAAAATCTCGCGCGTTTACGTGAAAAGACGTTCTAATGTCTTGACCGCTATTATCATATTTACGTCTTTTGACGTTCTAATGTTCTGAGTGGTTAATTCATAACAAGGTTTAAAAGAAAGAAAAGATAAACTCAATAAAATTCTTTTCAATAATTTTTTTTCATTTTTCGTTAAATTTGCAAATGCCAACACCGAAAGGAATTGTAATAATACAGTGGGAAAAGGAAAAAAAAAAAATTATTTGACAGCAGCAGAGCAATAAGCCGAGCGGTTAATATCCTCTACTAGATCTGATTAGCCAGGTACTTCCCAACCCCATCTCCTTCCCCTCCCACTCACACGACATTTTCCTATTAGAGACACCATAGTCTCCAAGCAGTAGAGACTTTTGTGCGGTACTTACTTCAGAAAAAACGAAAAGGTTAATGGAAAAAAAATCAAATAAATAAAATACCTTTGATATCGGGCATCTCAACAGATTCCATTCCAACAGATTCCAATTCAGCAGATTCCACCTCAACAGATTCCGTCTCAACAGATTCCATCCCAACAGATTCCGTCGCAACAGATTCCGTCTTTGTATCCGGAAAAGATAATTCCAACTCCAAGTGCCGCAAGCCTTCTTTCGTATCTTCGGTTTCAGCTTCGTCGACTGCGGAAATCTGTTCTATGAATTCCATATCGATAACTTCGAAAGGAATAAATTTCTGTTTTTCCAAAGGAGTGAATTTCTTTTCGATCTCAGTTTTGTTTTCCTAAAATCAGAAAGAAACAACATAATTTCTTTGTTTGACATTATTCACGATGACACAAACTTCAGTAAAGCATTCGATAAAGTTAATTTATGGCCAATTTGCTACGAAATTCACTTTTATGGAGGTTTTAAAATTGTGAAATTTTATAAGTGTGGTGTACAAAACACTGTCAAGGTCAGAATTATTATGTATTTTTTTTATTATTTGACATGAATAGTTGGTTATTCAAGAAGAAAATAATACTAAAAATTCTAAACGAAACGTGAAACAGAACAAGACACAAAAAAATAACAGTCAAAACTAGTTACTAATTTTTTTTCCATATTTTTGGCAGCTACCTGTTTGAATGGTCACAAATATAAATAACT
The DNA here is from genome assembly GCA_026573805.1 of Hesperophylax magnus. NCBI lineage: Eukaryota > Metazoa > Arthropoda > Insecta > Trichoptera > Limnephilidae > Hesperophylax > Hesperophylax magnus. The sequence continues at coordinate 1,592,632 of JAIUSX010000202.1, read as the reverse complement.
AAGTCTCAATGGTCGAGTAGTTATGACGCTCTCTCAGTAAGACAAGCCAAACAACTCAGTCTTGGTACACACTTCTTGCCTCATTCACATTCATACGTCACATCATACATACTCTTCTATTATTCTGACTCTGGACATGGCCCGACTCAAGTATCTGATTCACTTGGTCGTGCCATGTCTTCCATGGGCGTCCCCGATTTCTGCTACCATTCGCATTTGCATAATATATTCTCCTTAAACTCCTTTCTTTGCTCATTCGCTGTGTGTCCCTTTCTTGATCTTACTCATTACGCTTCTCCACATTTCTCACACGATCATACATGGTTTTACCACACATAAGCCTCAGGGATCTCATTTCTACAGCATTCAGTCTACTTTCATCCTTTCTCTGCCAGTTCCATGCCTCACTTCCGTACATAAGGGTAGGTACCAGCACTCCATTGTGGACTGCTAGCTTCGCTTCTTTGGACAATTTGTTGTTAGCGCCAACTGCGTTCAATCCTCCATTAATGGAGTTACCTGCATTTACCCTTCTTTCAATATCTCTGTCAGCCTTCCCATCTCTCGTAAATATACTTTAAAATTTTTATAAAATTATTAATTCGTAGGGTGACTTCGGACACGCCACGAAAGTACATAAAGCGTATTGGAGGAAGTCGTTAACAATGTTATTTTGTAGAAAATTTAGGAAAGGGCGTGTTGGAGGTATTGGTAGTACAAATTACAGAAAAATGTTTCTCACTTCCAGATATTTTCTTACCCAGCTTTTAACATTTATTTTATACGAGTTTAGGTTTTGGCCCATGTTGATAGAATTCGGCAAGGAATTAAACAATTTTGGGCCAATATGGTTAATGCGTCTTTGGGCCAGCCTGGTTTTGCAGTGGGGCAATGTGTACACATCTGGACTAGGACATGCACCTACACTTACTAACTATCATATTATTTATCTCGTGTTACGAGGCGGAGTACCGGTACCAAGAATCGTACTATCAATCATACGCTGCTGGAAGCCGTATAATTGCTTATACCCTCTGAGCTAACGACTACCGTTCAATTTAGTCGACTCTTTGAGCCATGTGAAAATATTGAGCTAGTTAAGCCCCCGCATAACCAATTTCTACCGATTTATCTAAGTTTCTCGCTAACTCCTTAAGTTTTTAAGTTCCAAAATAAACATACCTTATTTTTGAAGATAATATCTATACATTTGTTATGCGAAACGTGAATTATATAAAATTCCCTCAATAGAAAAAAATCGCAAAGTAAGCTCCGAAAATTATTAAAAACACCATTTGTTCTGTCATTTATTATGTTATAGGCATGAAAAAATTCACAGTATATCTTTAACCCTTTGAGTGCCAAAAAAATTCATACAGTTGCTTGTAAATTGCCACCAAAAAAACATTATTTTTTATGAAACTATATATTTTTTTAAAACCCCATAAATTCTTTGAATTTTCAAGGATTTCGATGATTTTTTCGGTGTTTTATTAAAGAATGTTGGTTTAGAATCACGCGGAGGAGGATCCTGAAGACCAGGCGTTTTGAAAAAATGAGAATTTTACGTACCGACGTACGCGCGAATCAGAACACGACTGACGCAATCGATGGAAATCGACGATCGGCAATCTTCGTTAAAACACGAATCGACGAAAATCGACGATTGGCACTCAAAGGGTAAAATTCAACTAAAGCACTTGTTGAGAGATTTTTGCTCTATTTCAAACGAGTCGTGTTTTATTAAATATTTTCACCATTTTCGCTTAGTTATTAACATTTTTTTTATATTAGCGTGCTTCCTCTGACATTCGTATTTACATATCTCCTTTTCAAACCATCTTTGAACGCTTACTACAGGGCTAAAATAAAATGAGTCATGACCCATTGTACGATAATCGCGTACACTATCGACACATGGGTTAGATTATAATGGTTATAATCTAGGCAGGTATGTACCTATGTAAATTAACACTCTGTTTGCTGAACCCTAAAGATAGGTATTCACAAATGTGACTTACGGAAGAGTTGGTTGTGATGTTCGATGATATGGTTCTTTTGGTAGCGCTCGTATGGTGGAGGAATTCACAGGCACTCGCATAAGATTTAACTAATTATAATTCCGGCTAAAAATCGAATTAACACATCGGTTGTTTTCTCGGTATGGTGTTTTCGATTCAAATCAAAGCAACACTGCGCAGATTCAAACCAGTAAAATTTGAATCCTAGCCTTCTTATTGGTTGGAGCGGAAAAAGCGTTAAAACAATTCAGCGTCACGAAACACCCATCGCTAAAGAAATGTCCGAAGTCATCTCATTCACAACTATATTGTACAGTCTTTTTATATCCTTTCTTTCAAACACCATGAATTAAGTTTTACTTACATTCGTCATTGACTAATTCTTACTTATCTTTTCTCTGCTGATTTCCAACAGCGTGGAAGATCTCTCAGGTCTAGGATGAACCAAGTATGGATGCAGAATGAGTTAATGAAGAATGTAAATAAGTCCACAGAAAGAAACGTAAAGGAATTAAAGCTACCTTGGCCCGTCTCTTAAGAAGTTCATGTGACTTCTCACATTTCAGCTTGAAGTTGTACGCACGTAATGTTTCTTGAGAACACTCTCCACAGATCTGGTCATCACAGTTATCTCCTTTAGTCAACTGCAAACACAAAACACAAACAAACTGTGAATATTACTGAAGTTTCAAGTAAAGGTATATGTTGTGTTCGTACAAACAGGTCTCCAACTCGTCGTGGAAGGAGTTTATAAATAAATGGTTCTTTTAGACTTTAGAGAATTTAAGAATACATCAATATAAGCCGGTAGTTTTGTGAACAGTTGACCGAGCGTTCGAAAAATGGTTATGATTATAATTTTCACTTATTTGATAAATCAAAACCAAAATTTCCTCTGAAATCATAAGATTCATAAGTAGTTACGTAAATATCTACCTACTTACTAAATTATAAACCTTATCATGTTTCAAATAAGGAATTATTAAATTGTCAAAAAAATGTCACAGTGACAAAATGACCAAAATGTCACAATGACAAAATGTCACAATGACAAAATGTCACAATGACAAAATGTCACAATGACAAAATGTCACAATGACAAAATGTCACAATGACAAAATGTCACAATGACAAAATGTCACAATGACAAAATGTCACAATGACAAAATGTCACAATGACAAAATGTCACAATGACAAAATGACACAATGACAAAATGTCACAATGACAAAATGTCACAATGACAAAATGTCACAATGACAAAATGTCACAATGACAAAATGTCACAATGACAAAATGTCACAATGACAAAATGTCACAATGACAAAATGTCACAATGACAAAATGTCACAATGACAAAATGTCACAATGACAAAATGACACAATGACAAAATGTCACAATGACAAAATGTCACAATGACAAAATGTCACAATGACAAAATGTCACAATGACAAAATGTCACAATGACAAAATGTCACAATGACAAAATGTCACAATGACAAAATGTCACAATGACAAAATGTCACAATGACAAAATGACACAATGACAAAATGTCACAATGACAAAATGTCACAATGACAAAATGTCACAATGACAAAATGTCACAATGACAAAATGTCACAATGACAAAATGTCACAATGACAAAATGTCACAATGACAAAATGTCACAATGACAAAATGTCACAATGACAAAATGTCACAATGACAAAATGTCACAATGACAAAATGTCACAATGACAAAATGTCACAATGTCAAAATTCTTTTTTCAAACTTTCTTTATAACCGGTGGGTACTGTAATATTAATTATTCTGATTTGAGAGCTCGTGGTAGGAACCACGATCATGCGAACTCTGGCGAGTTGAAAAGGTTGTACCCAACACGGCAATAGGTAACAAACAAATTTACAGACAGACGAAATGCCAAATAGTCGAGTTAAAAAAGAAATTAAATAATAAACTAGCTATACCCCACCGAACGTTGCTGTGGCTCAGTCTGTCTGTGCAGGTAGAGAAACAATAGCGCATGTTGCTTTTATGTCCAACAAAAGGCACTGCATTAAAAAAAATACATGTCTGTCCAACAGATGGCGCTATTTTTCAAAAAAGGCATGTTTTTACCTGTCACAGGTGACATCTATATAATATAAGTATACAAAAACACACGCGTATTCGAATGCAATGTTGTGTCAAAATTTCTAAGCAATCGGTGAAGAACTTTCGCAGATTTAAGATTTTGAACAAACGAACATTTAAGTTTTTATTTACATAGATAATCATAAATGCACATGAAAATATGTATGTTTGGTAGTGAGCAAATAACATTTTGATAAAATTGTTATGCCAGCGACCGCGCACAGCACGCATGCAAAAAAATGCTCTACACAGCAGGACTCCTCTAGCAAGCGTTTACATCTAACGAACGAGTGTTCTTAGAACATCTTAGGTACGGTAAGCATAAATACAGCGAAGCTCATAAGAAGCCAAAAGAATGCTCGCTCGCTTGACAAAAAGCATTTACAAGATAATTTCACCGGAGTGACCAAGAACAAATATCAGCTCTTTTTGTCTAAGCTCGGTTTAATATATAAAAGCATGTCAGGGCATATTTCTCTAAATAGTATTAAATAAAGTCGCTATCCGCGTCTCTCTGTTTGTGCGCCCAGTTCTTCCAAATTATCCACCGGATTTTGATAGAGTTTTCACTATCTTTTAGAGAATTTCTTCCGGAAGGTTTATAAATATAATACATGCATATTATATTTATAGAAATTAGAGAAAAGTCAATGTTTTTTGATCAAGTCATAAAAATATATTTTCGGGCACTACATTGCTAACGCTGGCTAAACCTTAAGAGATACATCAAAATGATGTACTACGGAATTGTATATCTTAAAAAGGCCTACAGAAAAGTCTAGGATGGTATATGTCTATCTCCTAAGGATAAGCCCCAGCAACGCCGTGAACACGTCAGCTAGTTGATAAATAAATAAATATTAATACTACCCATCCTACATCTCTGAACTATGCGTCCCGGAAAATACTGGTCTGAGGCAGTCAACTCTTAGATCAGCAACATCAGCAGCTGTAGGCAGACTGATGGAACCTAAGCGCAAGCCAAATACTAAGTTTGGTGATCGCGCTTCCGGAGTATCTGGGCAGAAGGCTTGGAATAAACTCCCTCCGGAACTAAGATCCATAACAAGTCCAACAGAATTCACGTCTAAACTAAAAACTATCCTTTTTAAGCTGTCATACCTTTAAATTAAATATACCATTCCTGAGAGAAAGTCCAGTTATATCCAATTTTCCAATTATGTCCTAAATCCTGTTTCTAAATTTCGCTAATAAACAATTAGTTTATGTTAATTAAGTGTTAATCTCAAGTGACCTACCAGGTAAGTATAGTACCGTATATTATCTCCGTAAATAGTTAGTAATAACATAGATCACTGTAGAAATGTATTATAAATTTGTACAGCGCCCTTGAGGTGATTTTGCACAAAAATGGCGCTATACAAGACATCCAAATATTATTATTATTATTAGTGCAGATCCATGAAAAATCAGAAGATATTATTATTAATAAAGGATTGCATGTAGAAACGACCCGTTCTCATGTGACAAATGTGGGCGTTTGTACCGGTGCCGAAGGGATCGATGATGCTAGTTCCTTGGAGCATCTTCCATTGAATAACCAGTAGAACAAGGACAGCATTTCCACTTGACGCCTGTGATGTAAAGATTACAATCCGATTGTCAAGAAAATGGAATCTATCAAACAGACCACACATTTGGATGTTTACAGAGATTAGATCAGTTAGAGTTGAGAAAAACAAAGGCAGGGACGTACCTAAGTATTGAGATCTGATCACCAAACTCAGGTAAAGTCATTTCTATTGCAAATGGTGGCCTTTCACCATTTGCAATAGAAACTGATTCCATGTACTCTCTAAATAAAGAAAACAGTGTGTGCCGTAACTCACTAATCAGTCCCATATATCGGGGTTGGTATTAGCACACTATTATGGACTGCTAAGTTCGCATCTTTGGACAAATATTAATTTGAAGTCAGAGTCAAGATAGCCTCTCAGAAGATGAGTGTACGATACTTTAATAGTACACAACTACAGACCTTGTACGAATCATAAATGCGCCCTACTGTTGAATTTGGTCTGGAGACCTAAAAAACACTTGACCCTGCGCAGAAACGGAAGGTCCGTTTTAAAGATTTCCCTATAGTTACAAATGCATTGCAATCTTTAGAGCACAGGCGTAAGGAGAGGTATGCTGTCCTTGTTCTACCGGTATTTCAATGGAAGTTGCTATGAGGAACTAGCGTCATCGATCCCTTCGGCACTGGTGTCGGGAAAGACGCTAAATGCTCGTCCAACATGAAAATGGACCGTTTCCACAACTCGTTCTTGAGTTTAACAGCTCGGCTGTGGGATGATTTGCCGGCCTGTGTTCCCTCCCTTCTACAACATAGATCTCTTCAAAACCCATTTCACTCCTTACTCTTCTAAAAAAAACTTCCGCGCCGTTTCCCCAAATGCTATGATGATATGCTAAAAAAACCGCGTCCGGTACTCCCTCCATTAATGAAAAAATATGTAAAACGTTTTATTATCGTTATTTTTTACCTGAAAGGAGCAGAAACTTGTCAGCATGTCACACATGGTGGGTTTCCCACTAATCTGTCGTGTAAATATTGACATTAAATACATCGAATTGGACAAACAAATTCTGCATATCGACCTGTTGACCTTGTTCCCTCCAGTTTCCATATTTAATTTTACCACTTCAGGGCTTTTATTTCGTACAGATTGCATAATTCGACAAAGCTGGCTAAATTATTACAAACTTTTCTAAAAACATTCCCGCGAAATTACCGGAATTCTAATTTTTTAAATCACACCTTATCAAATTATTTGTTGGAGAAACGTCAAATAGGGATGGTCGCAATTCTTGTACCGGTGACTTTGCGGTACTGGATCGCCGGAATCTGAAGAACCTGCTATTTTTTAAACAGGTTCCACCCGGATTTTTAAAAATAGTTTAATTTATTAATCCCATTTTTGTTATTTTACATTATCGTGTGTTTTAACCCTTAGAAGACTAGCAGATTTTGCATGAATTGCCCGCCTGAAACGGCTAGATTTTCGTAAATTACATTTTATACTCTTTGAAATATTATTTAGCTGTACCTAAAGATTGTTTTTATTTATTTAACGGTATTCTTTAATATTGTAAAATTAGTTTGGTTCACTTAATATTATATTTTTACTGGGTTATTTTGTGTTAGATGGAATGTAAATAAAAAATATTACCTTCAAATGACAAAATCCCGGAATGGAACACTCACAGATTGTTTATTTATTGTCAAGTCGTAAAAATTCCTTTTTTCACACAAAAAATGAACCTTTGGCAATCAAGTTATTAAATTTTACGATGAGTTTTATCTACACAGTAATTATAATAAATGTTTTCGTACAATGCAGAAAAATATTTGGCCAACACGCATACACTTGCGCAAGGCCACTTGTCGGCATTAGAAAGGGTGACCACAAGATTGTACAGCGCGACGGGCTCTTTTAATTATTAAAACTTTTCTACAGTGTGATATATACGAAAACATGTAGTGGGGCATAAGGCAACTTGACAACAGTAACACCAATAACGTGTCTGAACTCGACGTTTAGGATTTAGCGACGAATATTTGCATACGTGACACTCCCGATAAACTGATTTTCTCTTAGAATTTGAAGATGGTGGAACGTCCGAAGGAAAATGTCTGGCAGTTAGCCTCAGCGGATAATCGCCTACTCGATTTACCTTTTTTACTGACCCAGGAGCATGGTGTTTAGTTCATCTAAACGTTCAAAATCTCCAATTTCACTATCTCCATTTTGTTCTGAAGCTTCCTCTAAGCTCTCCAAATGTTCAGGAATATAATCTTCATCATCACTCATCGAAAGATCAGAATCGCAATCTATCACAAAGTTTTCAATGACGTCTTCATTCATTTTAAGGATTAGAAATCAAATTTAAATAGTTACAACAAACACTCAAATATACAAAACAATAAAATGATCTTAAATTCACAAATAATACGCACAATATAATAATAAATACGAACGAAACACTTCATAAAAGTAATTATTAACACAGAAACTCTCCAAGAGTAATAAAAAAACGGACTAATATAACAATAAACAGTGTCCAGCAGAACGGCCAGAAACGCGACACTCACACGGCGAAAGGAGAACTAAGACTGTATGCGTGCGCTGAAGATAAGAATCAAGTGAAGAGGGATACAACGTACTTAAAAGTTCTGTTGAAAAAAAAACTATACGTAAAAAGGAGAATCTGTTAAGGATGTGGTAGAAAATAAACAACTCAATGCAAAACATTTTTAACCTCGAAGTTTTACTGTTAAATTTACTAAATATTTAGCGATGAACATGACAAATGCTCAAAACTACACTTGTAGTGAGCCGTTCTCTAGGAGAACTTAATTTCCACTACGATTGTAGTTGGCCGTCTCCTTGGGGTTAATAAATACACCCTTGACACCTACTACAGCACCCTTAAGGTTTTTACTAGCGCCTGGCGTGGTTTGGCTCAGGGCGTCTTTATTATTTTTTTTCGATATCTTTGGACAGTGTTATTTTAATGTCAACATACCTAATTGTAAGTTTATTATTTAAAAAAAATACATAAATTCAATGTGCAGTTCTAAAAATTTATAACGGTACAATTATTTTCATGTTTTATAGGCACATGAGGAATTTTTAAAGTTTTTAAACAAATCAATAGAAAAATCATTCCAGTTCTTTATATCACTTTGCGGGTCAAGTGAGGATTCGAGAGACCGGATAGCCGAAAAATATGTATGTATGAGGTGATGTTTATGCCTGTTTATCCTCAGGACCTACAACTGCTTACCACAAGTAATTTAATCATTTATTGCCGGGTAAGTACTAAACGTACGCGATAATAATAATTGTATGGCGATGTTTTATACGCTGGCAGCACCAGCTTATCGCATACAATTTATAACCTCGAAAATCTACGCTATTGTTTCCTCGCTTTTAGATAGATAGTTGATTTATGCTTCTAGAGTCTAGACTACTTACATAATTTTTTGATTATAACCATCAATTCCGGCAAACGAAATAGCGAAGGCATTCGATTATGTGAAAAATTATGTTTTATATTTTGTGTGAGTAGTAGTAAATAAATTATGTCACCTTTAACTACATTCGCAATTGTATATTTTGATTTTCCCAAGCAACTGAGCGATATAGAAGGATAGATATAAATTAAATTTGACTCTGGGTAAGTATCAACTACATTAAAACTGTGTAAATGTGTATGTGTAATTTACGTTATCGGAGCTTTAGTTACTACAAGTTCTGACCAACAAATATAAATCTCTAGCTTTATTAAAAGCGACTTCAAAAACATTTTAAGAAACCCTTCATCGTCTGCATCTTTCTCGTCTCTTTTAAGTGGTTTGCCAGTTTACCAGTAGAACAAGCAAAGCATTCCAACATGAAGCCTGTTCTCCAAAGATTGCAATCATTAAGATATGATACTCTATCAAACGAAAGACCCAATTCTGCATAGAGTCAAGGGTTTTCAGGTATTTTGGGGTTCAGGACCAGAGGTGAATCCGTGTTCAATACGTGTTTTGTCGCATTACCCAAAGGAGGATAAAATTACCATGATGATTATTATCCTTCCGACTGCGCCAATGTTATACCCAGTTATTGGTACTTAAATTTACGTGGTATGTTCTGTGTTGACGGTTGTTTTGAACAAGAATACTCTTCTAGTATTATAATATATTTTAATTGGTGATATATGCGATATATGAGAATTGGAATTTATCAGAAAAAACTGTTAAACAATGTCTGAATCAATAGGTGGTCTGTTATAGAATGAAAATGAGTGAAACAGTAGCACGACATAAAGAGGTTCAACTTTTTTTTTTCTTCTCATACTCCAGGGCGAAAGTCAAAGAGGTAACGTCTCACCTCAAAATAACTGTTACATCACATACTCAAGACAATGAAGGAAAGTTCATAAACTTCTTATCACTGCCAATATTCGCACCACGTACCTCCCCACAACGAAATGTTAATTAAAGTGGATTTCTTCATCTATTATAATCTCTCTATTCCAAAAGATTTCCTTAGATCGGCTTCACTCTCTGAAACTAAACGGATTCCAAACAAAGACTTGATAGATTCTCCCGGTTTCTAGGTAAACAAGACTATAAACACAATGGAGCATTCTATTCTAGAGAGTCGGACCATCAAGGAAGAACCAGGGATCCAAACAGAGTAACGAGGTGGAATGTCCTACGGAGAAATGGATGTTGATCTCACTGATGTTAAAACGGAATGTTTGGAGTCCTCTGAAAAGATTCACCAAACGGCGGGTAAAACCAAATTTCATGTGTTTTCCTGAACTCACATAATCCATTTTCATAGAAAACTTTATTCTAGCAGAAAAATGGTAGCATAGTATGTGTGCAGTCACAATATGCATGAATTTTTATATATTTGTGACGCTTTTTTACTGTTCATTTAAATTATCGTTGTAAGATTATTGTTCAACATAACTACTGCCGACAGATTACATTTACATTAGCTTATGCCCCGTTCTGACAGAGCGATTTTAGTTGAATAACTTTTATTGAACGACAAAAATTGAACAAGATGTCGTTCAAACCTTTCAATTTAACTCGAACCGATTTTGTTAATCAAAATGGCAAGTGAAGTTATCGCTGCGTGCGTCCCTACAATTTTGGACCTTTTACGGAACGAACTTTAGAATATGAAAAAGCACAAAAAAACTTCACATGTGGGTTAAAAAATGGATTATTAGGATACAATTCGTTGCAATAGTTGATGCCCTAAAATTTGTTATGAAGATAAAAAATAATAATTTTTTTAAACATTCTGAGTCTTGTTATTTAATAATAATAACTACTAAGTTACAGTAACATTACAAAAATTATATTATTAATTGCAGTGTCACGGGAAATCTTATTTTTGTAAACTTCTTGCTTTGATCCCAAAGATAATGGTGGCTTTGGTATAGATCCATAAATGTGAACATCATATCATTCGACCACTCAATACATTTTTTCATTGAAGTAGATACCATGATGGTAGAAACTAGGTGTGGGTAAATAATCTCTCAGTAGAGACGTCTAACGTCGACTTTCAACCGCAGGGAACTAAAAATCGCAAGCGACTTGAAACATATGTACACACGTTTCGATTCGTCGGGAAAATCGAACGATTACTCATACTTGAGCAACAAAAGTAGACGAGCTTTCAATTTTTGTCATTCAACTAAAAACTTGATCAACTCCGTTGAAAGGCTGTTCACGCTTGTTGATTAGCTTTCAAGTGTCATTCAACTCCGACTTGAACAACCAAAATCGCTCTATGTGAACTGGGTATTAGCGGGTGCGTATACCCTTACCCCATTACTGATAAATGTACTTTAAAATGTACACAACTATTAAACATCTATTTACGATATATTATTGTTATTTATCAAGCTTAAAACACGTTTATTAGTGACGCCTTTAGTGTAAAAGTTAAGTAATAATTTTTTAAAAATGTTTTCTCTTCTAGGTGTTGCAATGAGAATAAATAACATAATTTCCGTACATCAATATCGCATCGGACAAGAATCAAAAAAATCAACATATTTCTCATGCAGTGAATTCGACCGAAAACTTTTTTCGAAGACTTACTTATCTAGACACATGTTCACTCATACTAAAGAAAATCCATTCTCGTGCTCCTCTTGTGATTATTCATGTTCATTAAAACAGTACTTAATCCAACACCTTCGTTCTCATACTAAAGAAGAACCATTCGCATGTTCTCACTGTACATTTTCATGTTCTCAAAAAAGTTACCTTATTCAACACATTCATACTCATACTAAAGAAAAACCATTTTTTTGCTCTTTCTGCGATGATTCATTTTCACTAAAACAATATTTAATTCAACACATTCGTACTCATACTAAAGAAAAACCATTCGCATGTTCTTACTGTGACTTTTCATGTTCTGTCAAAAGTAACTTAACTCAACACATTCGCACTCATACTAAAGGGACTGGGACACGGTCAAGCGGCTTGATCGCAAGCACGTAGTTTTTTGTCTATGGCACTTTGTGACAAGCATTTTGACCGTGTACTAAAGCTGGCTTGCAAGCATTGCGCAATACTACGTGCTGGCGGCGGGGCTTGATGCGAATTTATATTTTTGTGGGAATAGACAAACGAAAATAGACAAATAAATATCACGTATCATAAACAATGATATAAATTGAATAAAATTATTATAAAATAGGTACTTAGTTATTGTTTTTGTGTTCAATTTGTAGAAATCCATCTAATTTAAAAATTCTGGAAGTATTTTAGTATTTTTTAATAATTATGACAGCGGTTTTCAAGGTCATTAATAATCAAACTGTAGAATAAATAATTTTCTGAATTTTCAATGGAGAAAACATATTTTTTGTATGAATACCGCACAAGATATTCATACAAAAAATAGCTGTAGCCTGTAATACACTTTGCAAATGCTCATGGGTAAAGCGGTACCTTAACTTGTACCATTCTTGACACCAAATTCGTTTCTTTTTATTATTTTTATTCAAACATAAAGCTAACGTAAGAGCCAAGAACGCTTTGTCTTTGACAGATTCCATTTTGCACAAAATTGACTTTTGACAGTCGCGAGTCGCGAGTCGCGAAATGACAGGAAGGCGTGGCCATGCTTGACGGAGAGGCTTGATGCGGGCTGGCAAGCCGCTAAGCATAGACAATAATAGACAACAATAGACAACAATAGACAAAAAAACTACGTGCTTGCGAACAAGCCGCTTGACCGTGTCCCAGTCCCTTTGAAAGGTTTCTTACACCCGTTGTTCCCAATTTTTCGAACGATCATTCTCAGCCTTCAATCAGCTAAGCGATTTACTCAGACCGTTGAAAAACTTAAATGGTCAGCCCACTTTCATAGACAATAAAATGACGTCAAAGTAAAAACTTTCAAAGTTAAATTAATATTGAAGAATTAATAATTGTATTTAAATTAATGCATATAAGTTGTTTTACATACTATTTTACATAAACGGATATATATATATATATATATATATATATATATATTTTTTTAAGCAATCGTGTGTAATATGCTAAAAATAAAGTGTTGGCTTGACTTTAATGTCACAGTGCTTGGCGCCGCGAATATTTTGCTTCACTTGACGTTTACTACTTACTTTCTACTCGCGCTCCGTTCGACAACAAACAATGGAAAACAAACCGAAACGATCCAAGAATTTCACCCAAAACGAAAAAATGAAATTAGTAGAGTTGATAACGTCGTCGCGGATAATTTTATCCAAAACTACTGGTGGCGCCAACTACGGTTTGACGGCAAAGTTGAAGGAAGACGCGTGGAACCAAATTTTGATAGAAATTAACAGTGGAAGTTCGTCTCAAAGGTACGTTATATATCCCATTTAATATTGTGTCTTCTTCAAATTCAAATGTAATTAACAATCTGATGATATTGATTTTCATTTTCTACCTTGATTGAAAGGGACGCAGATGGTTTGGGTACATAGAAAGGAGTGCGAGTTGAATATATTTTGACGCGAATGTGAATGGTAGAAGTCCGGGACGCCCGAGGAAGACATGGCACGATCAAGTAAACCAGATAATTGAGTCAAGCCATATCAAGAGTCAACATAACAGAATAGTATGTATGAGACGATCTATGAATGTAAAAGAGGCAAGCAGTGTGTGCCAAGACCGAATTGTTTGGCGGTCCTTCATCTCTGCCCAACCTTGCGGAAAACGGTGTGATGGTTAGTTAAAATTGCTAATTGATTTCTCGTGATGCAATATCAGTAATGTTTTATACCATTGTAGGTCCCTCGTAGCTCTCAAAAAGGCGTGGGACAACATAAAACGAGATGCCCGAATGCAGAGGGCAAGCATTCGTAGCCAGGTATTTGGAACAGGGGGAGGGCCCACCAAAGCCACAGAAAACCCATTGCTGCTAAAGGTTGAAGCAGCAATTGGGTTAAGTTCTTCCGGGCTGGAAAACTCGTAAGTTTAAATATTTTAATTATTAATGCCCTTTTAGGGGCCTTTACATTTATAGTATGATACATAACTGAACTGCCTCGGTAACAATCTTTGTATTTATTTGTAATAAATTGAAGACATACACTGACTCGGCATAATTATTTCCCTCCGTTGGTATTCTGAGCATCGCGGAACATATGTATAGTAAGTTGAGTCCCAAAATTTCTGTACTGAAATAAATCCTGACTTCTAACATTACATAGTGGAATCCGAAAGCTTATCAATGGTTGTAGTTATTTTTTGTTTTCAAGTTTAATTTGTAGAACTCCATTTTAATTTTTCTTTTATATACTCAACCATACTGTTATACATATTTTGGATTTAGCAGTAACTTTTTGGTTTGAAAAATTTGATAAAAAATAATTTGTTATTGCAATTAATTTGTGGTTATAAATAAAATGATTGTTTTATTTTTATATTATTATACAATTTGCAAAAAAAACACTTTATTTATAAACAAGTTCTGATGTGTAATTATTATAACGATAGCTGCTTCGTCCTCTGAAGGCTAAAGTCAAACTATTTGCTAGTTTAAACTTAGAAGCGTTGGAGTTCAATAAAATGTCTGGAATGTACATCTGCATGACTTGTTCATATTATATGATTTTGGTCTGAAATCCTTCATTTTATTTTAAAAGGTTTGACTCGAATGCTCCTGCTGTCCAAGAGAATAGTGCCTGTAGCCAACAGGAACAGGCATCCACTAGCAATAATTGGGAGGAAGAAATGCAGCCAACAGCGGCACAAAGTCAACAGGAGGAATCAGCAGGGAGCGTGGAATGGACATTGGTAATTTTTTTTATTTAATTTATCCTGACGTCTCACTAATCGTATAAGTCGCATTAAAGGATATTGTCAGTTGTATTTGAAACAATTAAATCCATATAATATATTAATTACTTTATTCTTATAAACAGTAAAGTAGTTCTCATCCTGAAGAATGAGAATGTTATTTTATTACATGGTCTTTTCAATGGTTGGTTCACCATATAAAAGATATTCTCCTCATGTTTTTCAGAATGAAAATCCAACTTCACTTCCTGAAACTCCAGTGATCTCAGTACCAACTTTCCCACCTTCAGTTCCCAGGAAGGGATTTAAGAGGCGGATTTGTTTAAAAAAAACGGTGAAGGACTCACTCCTTAGTGACCTTTAAAGAGTCGCATCCGCTAAACTCGAAACGGAAGGAACAAAGAGAAAGGATATGAGAGACCTGGAGATAAAGAAGAAGCAGGCTATAGTTTCCCAGGCTGATCTTTAAATGGAAATCCTTCAATTGCAAAAGGTCGAGACAGTTATGCAATCTAAACTTAAACTGGAAATCCTTCTTCAGCAAATGGTGGCGAAAGCTGCCCAGTCAGAAGTAACGTTGCAAACCCTTAATGAGGAGAGGATGGCGAAGGCTGCCCAGGCAGAAGTAACATTGCGGATCCTCAACGAGGAGAGGGCCGCGAAGGCTGCCCTATCAGATATTCAACTCGACATTCTGAGGTTGGAGAGGAAAGCCAAGGAGGCCATTTTAAAAAAATTACAAAGTGGTAATTGTTTTTAATATTTTTATTTAAATCTTCACCAATCTTAACATCGTCTCAATTATACAACCCTATTCTAAAACAATTTTACTCATAATAAAAAAGAAGATAATATTTATTATAAAATAGTGCTCATACATACATATTATTTGCAATAATGTCTCTATTTAAATGTGCAATGTTTCCTGTATTGTTAAATTCTGCCACATTGTTGTGAATATCGCCAACGCCATGGATCCAATCTTCTGGGTGCTCCTCCCCACGATTGATGCATATGTTATGAAGAACTCCACATGCCACTATGACTGCCATTGTGGTGTTGAGGTTCAATCGAAGGCCATTTGATAAGACGGGAAATCTTCTTTTCCATAAACCGTACTGCCTTTCTACAACATTTCTTGTTTTGATGTGTATTTGGTTGTAATTTTGTTGGACGGGTGTTTCCGGATTCCTGTACGGGGTCAGAAGATACGTCTGAAATAAAACATTAATACGTTTGTAATATTTTCTTTTTCAGAATGTCCTTAACATGAAGTAAATCAAGTGGAGCACCTGTGAGAAGAATAGTGCACATTTGCCTGTATCATTTAATTATATTATTATCGTCCTGCATAATTTTCCAAATAATTACCAAATAATGTTATTAAAACTATTCAAAAACTAAACACAGTATTTTTAATGTTGTGTGTTAAATACCTTTAATGAATATCCACTGTCTCCTACGAGTGCACCATTTGGGTACTGGCCTGTCTCAAACATTGCTTTGGCTCGACAACCTTGGAAGATGAGCGAGTCGTGCGTAGCTCCTGGCCATCTGACTACTATGTCCCTGATTCTCATTCTAGCATCTGATATTGTTTGAACATTTAAAGAGAAGTATCCCTTTCGATTTCGGAACGTTTCAGCTTCTGGCCCACCTTTTGGAGAGAGCAGATGGTTAACACAATACATACTTAATTGATGCTGTTGAGAAAAACAACAAGACAACAAACACACGTCAAGTATGCAACACTTACCAGGGGATTGTATCTTTATGTGAGTGCAATCAATTGCACCTATTACATTGGGGAATCTAGCCACTTGATAAAATTCCCTCTTGACGACACTCACCTCCTGTCCTCTTGGCAATTGTATGTGAAGAGGTCTCAAACTTGCCAAGGCTTGAGACACCTTTTTTACAATTTTACTGGTGGCAGACGGACTTATTTTGAAAAAGTCTCCGTTTGTTATGTGGAAACTACCGGTTGCATAAAAGCGTAAAGCTATAAGCAATTGATTGCATGGCAAAATGGGACAGTTTCTGAAAATCAATAAGCAAAGTATAATAACATTAAATTGAATCTAATTAAGAGGTAAAGTACAAAATATTTCGCATATTGATTGCAAAAATGACAATTGTATAAGTAAAAACCTACCTTTCACTTGAATACGTTAGATTTCCTTCAACTTGATTTAAAACATATAAAAAAACACGCTTTTGACATACGAAAACGGTTGAAGAAATCTTTGTCATTCAATATTTGAATAAAATCGGCATTTACATCTTGTCGCCGCCTGTGCAACCCAATATTATCATCAATTACTTCCGCCCATTCAGCAATATCGATTATATTTAAAATATCTTCTTCATCGCTGTCCATATTAATAAAAAAATAAAATTTCAACTGACAAGTGCACGAATGCTGATGACAGCAAAATGACGTTTTTTTTTCACTCTTTTGACACTTTTTATAACTAGTCATTAACTGAGGCATGCTTAATCCAGTAAATTAGGTTCCTTAAGTTAGTTGATCACTCAGTGGTCACTTTTGCGTTGGGAAGAGTTTAGTTGTGCATTTAAGCCAAAATTTCGGCTCATCAGTTGATAAGTAGGATTGGGAACAACGGCCGTTAGTATCAAAAGTCAGTCTACCCTCTGTTTACCACTAGTTAGTTACTTATCGCCGGGTAGGTACTAAACTTATGCGTTAATAATAATTGTAGAATGTTTTATATGTTGGCAGCACTGGCATACATCTACCGAGAGTGGTTTATTTATGCATCTACCCCCGTTTGGTACAACAAAGTCCAACCCTACGATTTATAACCTAGAAAATTCACACGTTATTGAATGCAACTACAGAATGTATACATTTTTATGATGACAACATATCAATTTTGCAAAAGGAATATTGTAAGAAATGTTAGCTACGTAGAATATATTTCGATTTCGCCAGATACACGGAGTGATGGAGATAAATTAAAATTTAACTCAAACTGAGAAAGGGATTGTTCGCATGTTTCAATGAGGTTGGATTCTGACTTTTTAACCCACCGGAGTTTGCACTAGTGTGGTTAATTCTACGTTTAAGTATACAGAAAGTTACGACACGCTTTGTACCCACATTTTTTTAAATGCTTTTGTTGTAGTTATATTATATTGATAAGTAAATCTATTTCCGGAAATGAAAAATAAGATATTTTAATAGTTATTTCGTTAAAGTTAAAACTGATTGTTACTTGGCGGCCATTGTTACTAATGTCAATGTTTTAAGGTTAGTTTTTTTTATTCTCTTTTAAAACAAAATATGAACCTATGACCCTCAAACAGGTTATTATGATGATGTCAGTTTGGGTTTTAAACATAAATTTAAAAAACAATTTAAAATGATTATGTCAAAACATGGTGTAAAGGAAAGACGTCAAATTTTCCGCTTTTTTACGAAATAACTACTAAAATGCCATATTTTCCATTTCCGGAAACTGAAAAACTTACTTATTATTGTTATCTAACTGATTATTGTTTTTCTAAAGAGTGCAATTAACCATTTCCCTATTTTCTGTATATTTACCCTTCTACTAGCTATCAATTCGCAATAAGATAAAGAAATGTATGATAAAGTATGCAGTAGAGTGGTTTATTTATGTTCAGTATGTACTACATTCTCAAGCCGTCCTGCACACTTGTTATTTTATCACACGCAACTTAAATTTAAATGGAGTATCGTGATTTTCGATAGATTTAACGTTATACATCCACATCGTAACATTTTACTAAATCTATTTGTTGTCAATCTCCCATTTAAACGACAAAATGAGCAATAAATACAAATGAACGTCAAAAAGAACATAATCCTAAACGTCAAATCAGCTCGTTGGAAGGCCTTTTTACCACCACCATCTTCCTTCTACACGTCCCACGCCGGTCTGAATAGCGTATATCGGCGTTGCTTGAGGAGGGCCGGATTGTGTTGCGTGTGACAAGTGTCTTTCCAAGGTATATATTTTCACAGACAATGTATGGATTGTAAGTTGTTCAGATGTCTTAATGTTCAATACGTTGCGTACGTGGACCCATTGTACCTTAACTTTCATCACATTCGAAAACTGCTGAGATATGTTCTTACTTCCGATGATTTATTTTTGTTTCTGTCCTTTTAGGTTCAGATTTTAGATTCCAGAGGCAATCTTAATTTCCTTAATACTTTAAAACTATAACTGTATCGAATTCTCTCCATTTGTATCCCATGTTTTTAACTGACATAAATAAGCATTACTGTCCTGAGTGGCGTTCGCATGCGTACCAACAACTATGGTTCTATTCTATATTTATAGAATTGAACAAAAAATTAAGTCATAAATATTTAAATATATTTCGGACTGAGCCACTCCCTATTAACATATGGTTGTGTTGGCTGGGGAGCATCAGGAAGAACAACTTGAGCTTGTGATGACCCAGAAATCCATAATAAAAGTCATTATGCGTACACCCTATAGGTTCTCTCGCGATGAGCTCTTCAAAAAATTGTAAAACTACTTAAAAAAATACTCTCGGTTTCCAGATGAATAAGGCTGTAGGCACGATGGAGATTGATATTATAGAAAGGGAGACTATCGAGGCAGAATCAGGGATCCCAGAAGAGGATGGAGGTGTTATGTCCTTTGAAGAAATAGATATCAATCTCACAGATGTTAAAATAAAATGCTCGGAGCACTCTGAAAGAATTCAGCGAACGGCAGGTAAAATCAAATTTCCTTGACGTATTTTTAAAAATAATGAACTCACTTAATCCGTTTTCCTCGAAAACTTTACCAAAGCTGTAAAACTGTAGCGCAGTTTATGTGCACAGTCACAATACGCAGCAATTGTTATATTGTTGTGACGCTTTTTTTTGTTACTAATTTAGATTCTCTTATAAGATCAAATATTGTTCAACAAAACTCCCGCTGATAAACTACTAGTTTGTCCCACATATTCTCATAGTTTAAAATTAGTTATTATTATATTATATATTTTTTATGTTTTCTTTTCTAGGTGCGGCAATGAGAATTAATATTATAAATGCAGTACAACAAAAACCGTTCTTAATCCAACACATTCGCGCTCGTATTATAGAAAAACCATTTTCATGTTCGTACTGTAGCTATTCATGTTCACTCAAAACTAACTTATCTCGACACATTCGTATTCATACTAAAGAAAAACCATTCGCGTGTTCTTACTGCCCTTTTTTATGTTCACGGAAGTCACACTTAATGGCACATCATCGTACTCATACTAAAGAAAAACCATTCTCATGCTCCTTTTGTAATGATTCATTTTCAGAGAATTCAAACTTAATGAAACACATTCGCACTCATACTAAAGAAAAACCATTTTCATGCTCCTACTGTAATTATTCATGTTCACTGAAATGTAGCTTAATAAAACATATTCGTACTCATACTAAGGAAAAACTATTCGCATGCTCCTTCTGTAATTATTCATGTTCACTAAATCAGTACTTAATCCAACATATGCGTACTCATACTAAGGAAAAACCATTTGCATGTTCTTACTGTGATTATTCATGTTCAACTAAGTATAGCTTAATAACACATGTTCGCACTCATACTAAAGAAAAACCATTCTCATGCTCATTCTGTAGTTATTTATGTTCCCAGAAGTCAAACTTAATAGCACATATTAGTACTCATACTAAAGAAAAACCATTCGCTTGTTCCTATTGTCCTTATTCATGTTCAAGGAAGTCAAGCTTAATAACACACAATCGCACTCATACTAAAGAAAAACCATTCTCATGCATCTACTGCAATTACTCATGTTCAGCGAAGTCAAACTTAATGAAACACATTCGTATTCATACTAAAGAAAAACCATTTTCATGCTCCTACTGTAATTATTCATGTTCACTGAAATGTAGCTTAATAAAACATATTCGTACTCACACTTAGGAAAACCCATTCGCATGATCCTATTGTAATTATTCATGTTAACTAAATCAGTACTTCATCCAACACATTCGTTCTTATACTTCAAAAAACCATTCTCATGTGCTGTCTTTAATTATTCATGTTTATGGAATTCAAGCTTAATAACGCGCATGCAAACTCATAATAAGTATAAGCAAATCTCAACACCAAAACATGTGTAGTTTCTGGATTTATTGTGGAGCGAAGGCTGAAGAACTTCAGAAGGCGGTTAATTTATTGTATATTGTATAATATATAAAAATAAATTTATCAATTTAGAATGACGTATTGGAAAAATGATACATCAGTGAGCAAGCAAGGTGAATAGAAGGATCCCATCCAGGCAAGAGTCGTAAATTCTATTGTTTTTGATAGACTTCCTGGACGGTTTTCCGATGTGCTGTGCAATTTGTCAGGTGATTTTGTCCGTAGTTTTTCGTCTTCACGCAGTTCTTCGTATAATGCGAACTTGCTTCTGAAAGCCGTTTTGGTTATTTTCTTTGACACATATTCTTCTATTTATTGTATAGGTATGTTTTTAATGTATTGTTTTTGCAGTTACGCGGGTATTTCGTTTTGAAAATGAATTGTATTACTTGTCTTATTAATGATTTCTAATAAAACTTCTTTCGCAGATATTGTTATTTTTTTATGTATCGTTTATGTGTACGTCTACCCGGTGATGCTGGGGGTTATCCTTAGGAGATGAACATATAATTCCATCGCTCACTTTTCTGTAGTATTTTTCAAGATAAACAATTCAGTAGAACATTATTTTGATATATCATGGGATTTAGCCAGCGTTAGCAATGTCGCATCCGAAAACACATTTTTACGACTTTATTACAAAACATCGACTTTTCTCTACTTTCTATAAATATAATACGCATGTATTATATATGTAAACCTTTAGGAAGAAATTTTCTAAATGGTAGTGAAAACCCTATCAAAATCTGTTGCGTAGCTTAGAAGAACTATGCTCACAAACAGACAGATGCTTATATTGACTTAATTTTATATCATGTAGAGATTAGAGATTCATCGGAGATGTTGTCGTTATTGTTTTTGATGTTGTTGATGTTTCTTTAAACTTATAATTTTCACATTTAAAGTATTTCCCGTAAAAAATATCCTACGCTATTAACCCGAAGGAGTCGGGGCCCCTGAATTTGTTAAAGAAACGTGCCCACGGTACAAAGCACTGCAATTGCATTGTCGACCATGTTCTTTCAATTTGCCTTCGAATATGCAACCAATGTAACTTGTTCAGCATTATAAAAATTAACATTTTGTTTGTGATGATAATTGCTAGTTAACATGGGTTTTAAAATTGGAATTAATCATAAGTACTGTTGTTTCTGCTCTAAAAACATTAAATATTTTTTGGATGGCGGAGGTTTTGTTGCTCGATTCAGCTTAGTGTTTTTCTACGTTTCAGTTCTACTGGTGACATAACCTTTTCATAACCAAAACAATATGAAGGGTAAAAATGTTAAACGTTTTTATTTGATAAATATGTAGTGGTACGCAACTACTTCATTCGAACGAAATTCTAGAAGTCTCGATTTTTCCAAACAAGCTTCTTGGATGTTCTTTTATTTATTTGTTTGGAAAATTCTACATAGCAACCAAATTGTTCCAGAAGCTTCTTCACCTTTTAAAAAACGACAGCATGAAGAATCCAGTCAGTCATCAATCCGCCGTCAGTTAACAAGGTGCTCAACGAGTGATAATCCGCGCACCTCACTTGCGCGAAGGACATTCTTCCCGGCTCTGCTCATGGACTCCATCGAGACATCATTATAGCGCTTTGGCCCAGATCGCCGTCCCTGGCCAACGCTACATGGATTACAGCGCCCTGGTTCCAGCGTCTCTGACCAGTGCTTCATCCATGCACCATGACCACCAAGAGAACACGCAGCATCCTCACTGGTCTACTC
Source organism: Hesperophylax magnus (assembly GCA_026573805.1). Taxonomy (NCBI): domain Eukaryota; kingdom Metazoa; phylum Arthropoda; class Insecta; order Trichoptera; family Limnephilidae; genus Hesperophylax; species Hesperophylax magnus. The sequence goes on along the minus strand of JAIUSX010000202.1, from coordinate 1,569,711 downwards.
AGCTCCCGTTCAACCGCCTACAAGGTCCACCGCACCTTCGGCCTTCTCGTCAGCACTGGAGTACTGATTGCCAAGATCGCCAGTGCCTGACAGTCAACGAGTCCGGTCACCAGCGCCCGGCGTCGACTCACTGACCCGCGCTTGACCAGCCATCACCGCCAGCATCCGGAGAATACAACATCAGTCCTACGCCCACTCTCATCACGGCCCTGACTCACAAATAAACACTTTGACCTTCACAACAACATCTTTCATTCCGTGCCTCCTTTACCAGATCCCTAAAAATATATAAAACATGTAGGCAGGTGTACTCATTTCTGACATCAACATTAAAAAATCAATTGAGTTTTTCAAACGAATATATTTTTTAACGAGTAACGAAAATGCCTATCGGCCACCAAAAAACAATTGAACGCTATCATAACCATTGTCATAACCTATAAGCACACTCCAAATATAGATACTTTCTTTTCATTGGATTTTGCTTTGTAAAATATAAATCTTATTAGACTAGCAAACAATGAAAAATCAAATTAACATTGATATTATTACTATTCGTTTCGTAAAAAGCAGCCATTTTATAATAATTACAAAGTTGCTACTGCGTCGTTCTTCAACGCGCTTGCCTAGGTTCCAATGCGATGCGCATTGCATGTAGCGATGTTCTAGAACCAAGTAGCTATCGCTACAATAATATCGGTAAAATGAAATTTGTTAAAAAAGTTAAACTACCAATATACCATTAAAAATATCATCGATATAGTAAAATTTGAGAAAGGAAGTATCTAAAAAGTATTATTTTCATAATACAACTAGCTGTAACCTGCCATGCGTTGCTGTGGCTAGGTCTATCTGTGCAGATAGAAAAACAATGGCGCGCGTTGCTTTTAGGTCCAACAGATGACTTTTTTTAAAAGCATATTCTTACCTGTTACAGGTGATATCTGCATAATATTTTATTTATTTATTATTTATTAACGCCCTATCGGGCTTTTACATAGTAAGTTGACAGTATATGTATATAAGTGTATGTATTTATATATAAATTCATTCGCTTTTTCGGATTCAACGTTGTGTCAAAATTTCGAAGCAACATGTGAAGAATTTTCGGAGATTTAAGATTTTGAACAAACGAACATTTACACATTTATTTCTATAAATAAACAGGTGAAATCAAAATTAAACAAATGTGAGAAAGCAAAAACAAAAATTATAATTATAATGATTTTGAACAAAGCGGCGAGTGCAATACTCTGACTGCCATATAAAAGTGTAAATCTAAATAAATTACATGATTTTCGTTTAAAATAAAACATATTTAACACTTACACTATGACTACGACTACTATGCAATAATACTATGTATTTGTTACGGTGTGTGGGGGAAGTTAGTGCAGTCCCGCACATTCCATAGAGTACACATAAACCGGATTACAAAATCAAGTAGGTGACGCTATCGAGCGACGATCATTTGTATAAGTCAAATAAATCAATTCACACGTACGAACATGACGTCATGGTCGGACTGCTCCATAAAAAAACTACTCACTGGACTGCTCTTTAGGTCCTTGGCTAACATAGACAGGATAGACACATGGAACACAAAAATAAGTACTGCCTAAATATATGAAAATGGAGCTTTTGGAGAGTTGGTGCATTGGCTATTGTTTCCCACTTTTTGAATGATCGATCAATTGAGGCATTGGTCAGCCGAGGTGGTTTGTTGAGCAACAGTCCATTCTCTTGTTTTCAACTATTGTTATAATCGTTGATCATCTTGAGTGTCCCCGCCCACTTTCATAGACAATAAAATGACATCAAATTAAAAACTTTCAACGTTAAAATAATATTAACGAGTTAATATTGTATTTTTTATGTATGCACATAATTTTATTTAAATATTTTAATACATAAACCAACATTTTATATATTTGAAACAAACGTATGTAAATATATTTAAATAAAGCTTTAACTTGACTTTCGCTATTGCCGCCAAGTGCGTTCGGACATATGACATTTCTCCTCCGTGCGTTTATGCTGTTCACGCCAAACAAACATGGATAACAGAAACAAACCAAAACGATGCAAGAATTTCACGCTGAACGAGAAAATTAAGATTGTAGAGCTAATAACATCATCTCGGATACTTGTATCCAAAGCAGCACCTGGTCCCAACTACAGCTTGACAACAAAGTTAAAAGATACTGCTTGGAAAAACATTTTGTCACAGGTAAGTTTTTAGATTCTCACGGCCAAAAGCATTTTTGTTGTTTGTTTTTGGGGTGTTATGCCGTGTTGCGCTAACTCCTTCTTTAGCCGACGTTTCGGACAGCGTTGCAGTGTCCATCATCAGGGCAGATCCGGTAGATCCGAAGATGTGTGAATTTTGGTTGTCGAGTTTGTGCTTATTTATTTGTGGCCTGGGCCCATCCAAGTGCGAAATGCCAACGGAAGTGGCGACATCTTGTGGCGAATTCTGAAAGCTCAGTATTTATGTTAGCCTGGGTCCCGTCCAAGTGCGAAATGCCAACGGAAGTGGCGCCATCTTGTGGCGAATTCTAGAATTAGAAAACCGATTGACAGCGATTAGAGTAGATGTACCCAGTATCAAGGTATAAATGCAATGGTTTTATATTGTGTTATTATATGGTATTGGAGTATACTTAGACATGTTATTTGCGTTTAGCTTTGGTGTAGCCGTCAATTACCGGATACCAAGAGCTGTTGAGCTTAGCTCCGTCGTCTCTATTGATATTAAATGGATTTTTGTAGAATTCAAAAACAAAAAAAAAAAAAGATCGAAAACAACTTGATCAAAATAAAGTAGTTATCAACATTTCGACCCTTGCGCTGAGCCCAGATGCAACTTCAGTGCTTGCTAAGGGCATGAACTATGCAGTTGCCCCCAAAAAGATACCTGTGGAATCTATCATATGTGGTGTGGAGACAGCACTACATACAATGATGAAAGTCCACAAAATGTCAGAATCACAAGCAGAGAACATACGACAAGAGACTAGCCATATTTTGAAAAGGGCTGAAATACCCCGCCCAAACATCACAAAAGGAGAGTTTGCGGCCCTAAAAGAATTGCGCACCAATGAGGAAATCTTGGTTCTGCCAGCCGACAAAGGAAATGCCACTGTCGTGATTAATACGGTAGACTACATAAAGAAGATGGAAGACCTCTTGTGCGATTCCGGTACCTACAAGAAGATCAAAAACAATCCTACTAACAAGATTGACTTAAAGACAAGGGAACTAGTCAAAGCATCTAGCATCAGAAAAGAGGATTGGTCTAAGCTTTTTGTAAAGGCCTCTAGAACTCCTGCCCTGTACGGTCTCCCAAAAATACACAAAAAGGGAATCCCAATGAGACCGATTGTCAGCGCTATTGGTGCACCTACATACAAACTGTCCCAACACCTCTCGAGATTACTGCAGATGCAAACTGGAAAAACCGAATCGTGGATTAAGGATTCAACAGATCTGATCAGTAAACTTAAGCAGGTTAAGACTGTGGAAGGAGATATTTTGGTCAGCTTTGACGTCGTGTCTCTTTTCACAAATGTGCCTCTAGAAGACTCAATGACAATGCTCAGTGAGATATATGAGGAAGACATCTGCAAACTTTTTGAACACTGCCTCAAAACGGGATACTTTGCGTTTCAGGGTGAACTTTTTGAGCAAGTGGAGGGAGTTGCAATGGGCAGTCCGTTATCGCCAGTAATAGCCAACTTCTTTATGGAGAAGTTTGAGGAAGCGGCACTTGATACAGCTTCAGCTGTACCTAAAGTATGGTGGCGCTACGTCGATGATGTCTTCGCCATTTGGCCTCATGGAACGGAGAAACTTAACGAATTCCTGGACCATCTTAATTCTCTCCACAGCAAAATTAAGTTCACAATGGAGCTGGAAAACCAAGATAAAATCCTGCCTTTTCTAGATGTGGAGGTGATGCGAAAACACGATGGTAGCCTAGGACATACCGTATATAGGAAACCAACTCATACGAATCGATACTTACACGCTGATTCGCATCACCACCCAGCGCAGAAGAGAGGACTTATCCATACGTTGGTGACCCGAGCGACCAGAATATGTGAAGAAACAAAACTTGGAGCAGAACTTATAAAACTGACCGATGCACTGGAGCGCAACGGTTACCCGGCAAGTCAGACAAGGCAAATTTTAAGAGCCAAATCTACAACAAACGAAGACAGAGTTGAACAAGACTCAAAAGGCTGTGCTTTCCTGCCTTTCGTTCACAATGTGACAGACAGAATTGCCAGGCTGTTGAGAAAAGAAAACATCAAAACTGTCTTCGGAACCACCACCAAAATCCAAGACCTACTGAGGTCTGCAAAGACTAAGTTTCCTCTGGAAGCAGATGGAGTGTACAAACTCAGCTGCTCTGGTTGTGACAAGGTTTATATAGGCCAGACAGAGCGGACGATTTCCAAAAGGATAGCAGAACATTTTCGTGCTTGTAAACTTGGCCACCCTGATAAATCGGCAATCGCCGAACACTTAATTGAAACCGGCCATTACTTTGGATTTGCTCCCGAGGTCCTGGGAAGACCCAAAACTTATAGATCACGCCTGATTATGGAGGCAATTGAAATCTACAAAAATCCATTTAATATCAATAGAGACGACGGAGCTAAGCTCAACAGCTCTTGGTATCCGGTAATTGACGGCTACACCAAAGCTAAACGCAAATAACATGTCTAAGTATACTCCAATACCATATAATAACACAATATAAAACCATTGCATTTATACCTTGATACTGGGTACATCTACTCTAATCGCTGTCAATCGGTTTTCTAATTCTAGAATTCGCCACAAGATGGCGCCACTTCCGTTGGCATTTCGCACTTGGACGGGACCCAGGCTAACATAAATACTGAGCTTTCAGAATTCGCCACAAGATGTCGCCACTTCCGTTGGCATTTCGCACTTGGATGGGCCCAGGCCACAAATAAATAAGCACAAACTCGACAACCAAAATTCACACATCTTCGGATCTACCGGATCTGCCCTGATGATGGACACTGCAACGCTGTCCGAAACGTCGGCTAAAGAAGGAGTTAGCGCAACACGGCATAACACCCCAAAAACAAACAACAAAAATTTTGTCACAATTTAACAGCGGCAGTTCGTCCCAAAGGTAAGTGATTTGTCCTGTATAATATTGTGTCATTTGGTCATAATTGAACAGCGGCAGTTCGTCTCAAAGGTATGTGACTTATTATTTTTTTTATTTATATATTTGTATGTTTTTTACAATAAATATACAATTTATACAGTGTTATAAAGGTAAATAATAATAGCTTTTCCTCACCATAAAGAGACGAGGCTCTTGTGTTTGGTGAGTGAATCCTAGCTCAATTATATGGAATCATGTAAGTAAATAAATAATATATTTGCAAAACCAAAGGGATAAGTAGGAAATAGGCAAGATTTATCAATAATACAGTTTCAAGATTTGAAGGAAATAATAATAAGAGTAAGATATGGACTTTTATAGTAGTTTTAGGTAATTTTTTAATATTATTTATATTCCTGAATATCTTCAATATTTTTTAGATATAATGGAATGATGTTAAAATATGTTATACCTAGATAGAGATAGGTATTTTGTGTGTGTTTTGTATTAAGTTTTGGGATTTTGATAGTTTTTTGATATCTTGCTGATGAATTGAATTGTAAGTTATTTAACTGTATTTCTTTATAAACTTGTAGAATTGAATATTTTTTATATATATTGTCTATTGTGGGTACATTGAATATTGAAAAGATAATCTCAGTAGAAAATTTGGATGGTTTTTTCAATATTACTTTAATTATCAATCTTATACTGTATAATATTGAGTCATTTTGTCACAATTGAACAGCGGCAGTTCGTCTCAAAGGTATGTGATTTATCCTGTATAATATTGTGTCATTTGGTCACAATTGAACAGCGGCAGTTAGTCTCAAAGGTATGTGACTTATCCTGTATAATATTGTATCAAATGTAATTAATACACTGCGGTAAAGTTGCCGAATTCCGCTGCAGGCTTAACGCAATTAAAAAAATACCACTTGATTTCAACTTAATTACTACTGGAAACAACTATTTAAGTCAGTGGAGATGGCAAAAAACAAGCACGAAATGGGTTTTAAGGTTCTTATTACTCTTTAACTCAAATCATAGAAACAAAAAATTGCCCTGTCAAAACCGGTGAAGTTTTCTACTTTGATTAAGAAAAATGTAACTTTATTGTATCATTTACCATCTCCCCGACATAAATAGTTGTTCCTTGAATTAAGTTGGGTAAATGTTTGCCTAACCGCAGCACTTTTAAAAGTCATAGATTATGGAAATTACACTTCGTTTCGAATTAATTACTACAGTAAAACAACTATTTACGTCGGGGGAGATAAAAATGTCGAGGTAAAAATGCATTAATATATTTTATTCATAGGTCAAAATTTTCCCCACAAAACGATCCTTTTGCCGCCATTTTGGATTTTTTTTAGTGTGGAATGATATTTGAGAAAGTTTCGTTTTAATCTAAAAAAAGCATAAATTACTTAATTAACTCAAAATAAGAAAGTATTTTGTGTAGCTGTTTCGGTAATTATTTCCCTAACCGACGCAGTTTTACGCACAGATAATTCGTAATAAAGATAATCAATTTGGGAGGGGGGTTTAGGTACCGTCGCCCCGGGAACCATTTATTGGATAACCTACACTTCTGCCACAGGTCACCCCAAGTGGTTTTCTACGTTTGGTGATTTAGCAGGGGTGCCCGAGTTCATCGATTGGGGTGTGTTGAGGATGCGCCTGCCCGCCAGCGGCGTGGCGTGCCAAATCGAGAGGCTGGTTTGGGGAGACCATTTGACCTCTCCAATTGGTCTCTCGACCCCATCGCTATTTACATGCTCAAAATAGGTTATTAATTTTGGTTTAATTAAGTAATTTATTCGTATTTTGATTGAAACAAAACTTACGCAAGTGTCAGTCCATACAAAAAAAGTACTAAATTACGGCAAAGAGATCGTTTTGTAAGGTGAATATATGTAAATAAAAATTGTAAATGTTCTTTCGTTCAAAATCTTAAATCTCCAAAATTTCTTCACCGATTGCTTTGAAATTTTGACACAACGTTGCATTCGAATACGCGTGTGTTTTTATATACCTATATTATATAGATGCTATCTGTGGCAGGTAAAAACATGCTTTCTTTGAAAAATAGCGCCATCTCTTGGACAAACATGTTTTTCTTTTAAACAGCGCCATCTGTTAGACGTAAAAGCACCATGCGCTATTGTTTCTTTATCTGCACTTACAGACTGAGCCACAGCAACGCGTGGCGGGGTATAGCTAGTTTATTAATTAAGTTATTTTTTAACTCGACTGTTTGGAATTTCATCTGCATATTTTTTTTTAACAGCGCCATCTGTTGGACATAAAAGCACCATGCGCTATTTTTTCTCTATTTTCACAGACAGACTGAGCCACAGCAACGAGATGAGCAATTATAATGCATCTTTTGCCATATCCAGAAGTAAATAGTTTTTTCTTGTAGTAATTAAGTTGAAACGCAGTGTAGTTTACATAATCTGTGCCTAAAAGTGCGACGGTTAGGTAAATAATTGAGTTGTTTGGTATTAAAACTGGTCAGATCCAAAATTTAAAAAAAATAAACCAAGTATTGAACTGTGTTCATTATTAACAAAAGAACAGTTCTTATTTTTCAAAAGAAGTCATATCCGCATATTTTGTAAGAGAAACCGGTTTAAAAAGCGGCTGTGGTATCAAAAATAGTCAAATTCAGCACTTGTTTTGGTGTTTCCTGAAAATTCACCTAAAGTGGAGTTGACCAGTTTTGATACCAATTGACTCAATTACCATAATTTTGTACCTTCATTGTGTTATTTACTACTGTGAATTTCGACACATTCAAATTGATTTCACACGATGCAACATCAACTAATTTTAAGATAAATTGTCCCTATTAAAACTTTCAGAAAGAAGAATTAACACAGATTTAATAGTACTACATAAAATACTTCATTACAAAATTGACTGTCCTGAGTTACTCCAATTAATCAGCATCCACATACCCAAAAGATCTTGCCGAAATTTACTACCCTTTTATTTTTACAACACCAGGACACTGTCTTATCAAAATTCCCCGATTCCAAGACTTCACAGTCTCGGAAATAAATACTCTCATCTGGGAGATATATTTCATCTTAAAAATAATCAATATGAATATTGTTTATTTCAATTCTTTTATATATCGAGACACAAATAGACATCTATAATTTCCGCAATATATATATTTTTATTTTTATTTTGAATATCTATTTACGTGAGACTTCTTATCATTTTTACTAATGTATCTTATTTTATTATATGCTTTTGTTGTAACATTTAATATTTTTTCTTTTTTCGTTGTATTATGTTTCCTTTATTGTTTTAATTTTGTAGAATTTATAATAACTATGAAACTCTACTATTAAACTTTGTAGTGTGTAAAAGCCCATTAGGGCGTGTAATAATAAATAAATAAATATAATTTTAGGTCACTCGTGGCTCTCAAGAAAGCTTGGGATAATCTGAAGCGGGATGCGCGAATGCAGAGGCAGAGAATTCGTTGCCAAGTGCTTGGAGCGGCAGGAGGGCCCATCGACACTACGGAAGACCCGCTTCTGCTGAAGGTTGAAGCAGCAATTGGTTTAAGTTCCTCTGGTCTGGAAGACCAGTAAGTTTTTATTTATCCACTCGAGCGGTTAAGTTTTAACTGTTGTTTAAAGCCAGTGAATTAACCTTGATTTTAACATCTATCCCGTATTATTAGGTTCTATAAATTGGTCACATTACGACAATCGATTTGCAAACTTGCCATAAAATGCCAAATACATTTTTTTCCAATAAGAGGTGTTATTTTGAATAGCCCGCTATTTCGGTAGATGTTACTTTTGAAGCAGTCATTTTTTGAAATTTGACAAGTATAAACTACGCCATTAATAAAAATGGAACGATACACACTTCAACAACGCATTGAAATTATTAAAATTCACTATTATTAATTGTTAGAATTCCATTGAAAAATCATCTTGAGTGATGAGGCCCATTTCCACCTCGGTGCCTTCGGCAACAAGCAAAATTGTCGCATCTGGGGCTTGGAAAACCCAAGAGCTATCGTTGAAAAGCCTCTCTATCCTCAACGTGTGACTGTTTGGTGGCCCAGCGGAGTCATTGGACCTTACTTTTTCGAAAATGAGGCTGGAGCAATAGTTACGGTGAATGGATCGCTATCGAGAGATGATTAATGATTTTTTATGGCCGGAATTGGATGGTATTGATCTGGACAACGTTTACTTTCATCGAGACGGCGCTACGTGCCACACAAGCAACGAAAGCATTGATCTTTTACGATTGAATATCAAAATAACACCTCTTATTGGAAAACCCTGTATCTCATGTTACATAATCACAATTTAGTTCTGTTAGCTTCGCCTCAGACATTTTTCAATGTACGTCTCATATTACGTGAACTCTTAGAATGCATGTTCCGCAGAATAAATTTTTGCATTTTTTTTGCAAGTATTATAAAAACTACTGTCACTTCACTTTTTTCTTTTAATCTAAAAATATTTATTTCAAAAATTGCAAACCTTGACAAATATTTTTCAAACGCTGAATGCAGTTTCATACAATTATTTCAAATTATTCCGGAGCGTTTATGGTTAATTTTTTTATGCAAACTGATGATGAGGTATTTTTTCTTTCTAACACTGTTCAAATCATATTTCTCACCGTAATACAAAATGAGATAACATGACTTTTTTGTAAACTCACATTGTAATATCACTGTTTAGTACTTGAAGATAGAATCTGGTTAGAAATTACAATTGCTGGCTGCAGAAAAAACTTTGAACAAAAGTTCGAGCTTGTTTCCAAAATCGAATATTTGAATAAACTATTTAATTAGATTTAAAAAATTGCTCATCGCACTTCTTTTTGCATCGCTACGCAACCCTGTGGTGTAGCCGGTTCGTTTTAAAATGAACATTCAAAGCCTACATAGAAAACGTTAGAGTCTCGTCCCACGGGTCTGTAAAGAATCAATAAAAACCGAGTGCAGTATACCGAGAGCCCACCGATCTATATATTTGTATTGGGGCCTGCAAATAGTGCAAACGGGTCGGACTGCGATGCGTTGTACTTCCCGTATATCCATCTAGCACACGTTGATAACATGCCAAAAAATTCCACGATCTCGTCTTCACTTGGTGGGTGACTTGATTCAAAATCATTTGTTATTGTTTACATGTTTACACGCCATTCGGCCGTCTCCTCAATCTCTTATCAAATTACAATTTACATTACGGTATTGCAGATTTATGTAAAACAGAAATCTGCAATACCGACAGTTTTCTAAGCTACATAGCTTCTCTGCCGTGTGCAGACTTCATGCAACGTACATCATGTAAGATTTCTTGCGTCTTTACAGCACTAGGTTTTTGTCGATCCTTACCGACCCTTGGGACGATTTATTACTTGTTTATAATACAGGTCTTTGTATTGTATTTCAAAAGGTTTGATTCATATTCTCCTGCTCTCCAAGATGATAGTTCCAGTAGTCAACTGGCGTCCACTAGCAAATGGGAGGAAGAAGTTCTGCCAACAGCAACAAGTCAGCAGGAATCGGCAGAGTGTTTGGAATGGACTTTGGTAATTTTTATCTTTTTTAACCTGACTTCTCGATAATCTCATTGGAGTAATAATGTCAGTTGTATTGTTTATGTGACACTTCACAATAGATAGATCTATCAATTTTTGTTGACTTCGTCGCAGTACTTGCACAGATGAACAGCAACTAACATACAGCATGTTTCGTTTAGACTTTAAAGAATATAAAAACAATTACAGTTTTACTTATAAAGATTCCCTAATACGCCGCTGCAGTGCTGGTATAGCTATAAGGTGAGAAGGGCCGTATACTGCTCGGTTAAAATACCTGCTATCCCTCTTCCGCTAGTGAAAATAAGTAGGCATAAACATGACAAAGAGCTGTTCCTCGCCAGTGGAAGTTTACACCAATGCACAAATACATTCTACGCTAAGTTTTTTATTGGTGTCAACTTATAATGTTACTTATACGTTTTAAAGATTTCTTCTTAAGTCAGATCCTCATTGCTGAGGCATGATAGACAAGGCTTCTCCACTCCTCAGTTCTGCGCTGCGTAGAGAGCCAAGGACACCGTCGTACCGGGCGCCAGCGCATTGGTGACCTTCTTTGCTTCTCGCTCCACCTTGAGTTTCTCCAAGTTAGAGTTCTCAGTTCAGCAATGTGTCCAAATTATTTTAAAATACATGGAAGATAGTTGACAGCCTATTGTGGATGCCTGGGTTGGTTGGTTACTGTATGTCTTGTACGTCTCACAAAGATATGTTAAAATTAATAATTTATAATGAACAAATTAATATCAAAATATCAGTCTACACAGTGACCACACATGTCAACATTATGTGGACCACAAATAGACTTTCTACATATGTGGAAACTACCGGTTGCATAAAAGCGTAAAGCTATAAGCAATTGATTGCATGGCAAAATGGGACAGTTTCTGAAAATCAATAAGCAAAGTATAATAACATTAAATTGAATCTAATTAAGAGGTAAAGTACAAAATATTTCGCATATTGATTGCAAAAATGACAATTGTATAAGTAAAAACCTACCTTTCACTTGAATACGTTAGATTTCCTTCAACTTGATTTAAAACATATAAAAAAACACGCTTTTGACATACGAAAACGGTTGAAGAAATCTTTGTCATTCAATATTTGAATAAAATCGGCATTTACATCTTGTCGCCGCCTGTGCAACCCAATATTATCATCAATTACTTCCGCCCATTCAGCAATATCGATTATATTTAAAATATCTTCTTCATCGCTGTCCATATTAATAAAAAAATAAAATTTCAACTGACAAGTGCACGAATGCTGATGACAGCAAAATGACGTTTTTTTTTCACTCTTTTGACACTTTTTATAACTAGTCATTAACTGAGGCATGCTTAATCCAGTAAATTAGGTTCCTTAAGTTAGTTGATCACTCAGTGGTCACTTTTGCGTTGGGAAGAGTTTAGTTGTGCATTTAAGCCAAAATTTCGGCTCATCAGTTGATAAGTAGGATTGGGAACAACGGCCGTTAGTATCAAAAGTCAGTCTACCCTCTGTTTACCACTAGTTAGTTACTTATCGCCGGGTAGGTACTAAACTTATGCGTTAATAATAATTGTAGAATGTTTTATATGTTGGCAGCACTGGCATACATCTACCGAGAGTGGTTTATTTATGCATCTACCCCCGTTTGGTACAACAAAGTCCAACCCTACGATTTATAACCTAGAAAATTCACACGTTATTGAATGCAACTACAGAATGTATACATTTTTATGATGACAACATATCAATTTTGCAAAAGGAATATTGTAAGAAATGTTAGCTACGTAGAATATATTTCGATTTCGCCAGATACACGGAGTGATGGAGATAAATTAAAATTTAACTCAAACTGAGAAAGGGATTGTTCGCATGTTTCAATGAGGTTGGATTCTGACTTTTTAACCCACCGGAGTTTGCACTAGTGTGGTTAATTCTACGTTTAAGTATACAGAAAGTTACGACACGCTTTGTACCCACATTTTTTTAAATGCTTTTGTTGTAGTTATATTATATTGATAAGTAAATCTATTTCCGGAAATGAAAAATAAGATATTTTAATAGTTATTTCGTTAAAGTTAAAACTGATTGTTACTTGGCGGCCATTGTTACTAATGTCAATGTTTTAAGGTTAGTTTTTTTTATTCTCTTTTAAAACAAAATATGAACCTATGACCCTCAAACAGGTTATTATGATGATGTCAGTTTGGGTTTTAAACATAAATTTAAAAAACAATTTAAAATGATTATGTCAAAACATGGTGTAAAGGAAAGACGTCAAATTTTCCGCTTTTTTACGAAATAACTACTAAAATGCCATATTTTCCATTTCCGGAAACTGAAAAACTTACTTATTATTGTTATCTAACTGATTATTGTTTTTCTAAAGAGTGCAATTAACCATTTCCCTATTTTCTGTATATTTACCCTTCTACTAGCTATCAATTCGCAATAAGATAAAGAAATGTATGATAAAGTATGCAGTAGAGTGGTTTATTTATGTTCAGTATGTACTACATTCTCAAGCCGTCCTGCACACTTGTTATTTTATCACACGCAACTTAAATTTAAATGGAGTATCGTGATTTTCGATAGATTTAACGTTATACATCCACATCGTAACATTTTACTAAATCTATTTGTTGTCAATCTCCCATTTAAACGACAAAATGAGCAATAAATACAAATGAACGTCAAAAAGAACATAATCCTAAACGTCAAATCAGCTCGTTGGAAGGCCTTTTTACCACCACCATCTTCCTTCTACACGTCCCACGCCGGTCTGAATAGCGTATATCGGCGTTGCTTGAGGAGGGCCGGATTGTGTTGCGTGTGACAAGTGTCTTTCCAAGGTATATATTTTCACAGACAATGTATGGATTGTAAGTTGTTCAGATGTCTTAATGTTCAATACGTTGCGTACGTGGACCCATTGTACCTTAACTTTCATCACATTCGAAAACTGCTGAGATATGTTCTTACTTCCGATGATTTATTTTTGTTTCTGTCCTTTTAGGTTCAGATTTTAGATTCCAGAGGCAATCTTAATTTCCTTAATACTTTAAAACTATAACTGTATCGAATTCTCTCCATTTGTATCCCATGTTTTTAACTGACATAAATAAGCATTACTGTCCTGAGTGGCGTTCGCATGCGTACCAACAACTATGGTTCTATTCTATATTTATAGAATTGAACAAAAAATTAAGTCATAAATATTTAAATATATTTCGGACTGAGCCACTCCCTATTAACATATGGTTGTGTTGGCTGGGGAGCATCAGGAAGAACAACTTGAGCTTGTGATGACCCAGAAATCCATAATAAAAGTCATTATGCGTACACCCTATAGGTTCTCTCGCGATGAGCTCTTCAAAAAATTGTAAAACTACTTAAAAAAATACTCTCGGTTTCCAGATGAATAAGGCTGTAGGCACGATGGAGATTGATATTATAGAAAGGGAGACTATCGAGGCAGAATCAGGGATCCCAGAAGAGGATGGAGGTGTTATGTCCTTTGAAGAAATAGATATCAATCTCACAGATGTTAAAATAAAATGCTCGGAGCACTCTGAAAGAATTCAGCGAACGGCAGGTAAAATCAAATTTCCTTGACGTATTTTTAAAAATAATGAACTCACTTAATCCGTTTTCCTCGAAAACTTTACCAAAGCTGTAAAACTGTAGCGCAGTTTATGTGCACAGTCACAATACGCAGCAATTGTTATATTGTTGTGACGCTTTTTTTGTTACTAATTTAGATTCTCTTATAAGATCAAATATTGTTCAACAAAACTCCCGCTGATAAACTACTAGTTTGTCCCACATATTCTCATAGTTTAAAATTAGTTATTATTATATTATATATTTTTTATGTTTTCTTTTCTAGGTGCGGCAATGAGAATTAATATTATAAATGCAGTACAACAAAAACCGTTCTTAATCCAACACATTCGCGCTCGTATTATAGAAAAACCATTTTCATGTTCGTACTGTAGCTATTCATGTTCACTCAAAACTAACTTATCTCGACACATTCGTATTCATACTAAAGAAAAACCATTCGCGTGTTCTTACTGCCCTTTTTTATGTTCACGGAAGTCACACTTAATGGCACATCATCGTACTCATACTAAAGAAAAACCATTCTCATGCTCCTTTTGTAATGATTCATTTTCAGAGAATTCAAACTTAATGAAACACATTCGCACTCATACTAAAGAAAAACCATTTTCATGCTCCTACTGTAATTATTCATGTTCACTGAAATGTAGCTTAATAAAACATATTCGTACTCATACTAAGGAAAAACTATTCGCATGCTCCTTCTGTAATTATTCATGTTCACTAAATCAGTACTTAATCCAACATATGCGTACTCACACTAAGGAAAAACCATTTGCATGTTCTTACTGTGATTATTCATGTTCAACTAAGTATAGCTTAATAACACATGTTCGCACTCATACTAAAGAAAAACCATTCTCATGCTCATTCTGTAGTTATTTATGTTCCCAGAAGTCAAACTTAATAGCACATATTAGTACTCATACTAAAGAAAAACCATTCGCTTGTTCCTATTGTCCTTATTCATGTTCAAGGAAGTCAAGCTTAATAACACACAATCGCACTCATACTAAAGAAAAACCATTCTCATGCATCTACTGCAATTACTCATGTTCAGCGAAGTCAAACTTAATGAAACACATTCGTATTCATACTAAAGAAAAACCATTTTCATGCTCCTACTGTAATTATTCATGTTCACTGAAATGTAGCTTAATAAAACATATTCGTACTCACACTTAGGAAAACCCATTCGCATGATCCTATTGTAATTATTCATGTTAACTAAATCAGTACTTCATCCAACACATTCGTTCTTATACTTCAAAAAACCATTCTCATGTGCTGTCTTTAATTATTCATGTTTATGGAATTCAAGCTTAATAACGCGCATGCAAACTCATAATAAGTATAAGCAAATCTCAACACCAAAACATGTGTAGTTTCTGGATTTATTGTGGAGCGAAGGCTGAAGAACTTCAGAAGGCGGTTAATTTATTGTATATTGTATAATATATAAAAATAAATTTATCAATTTAGAATGACGTATTGGAAAAATGATACATCAGTGAGCAAGCAAGGTGAATAGAAGGATCCCATCCAGGCAAGAGTCGTAAATTCTATTGTTTTTGATAGACTTCCTGGACGGTTTTCCGATGTGCTGTGCAATTTGTCAGGTGATTTTGTCCGTAGTTTTTCGTCTTCACGCAGTTCTTCGTATAATGCGAACTTGCTTCTGAAAGCCGTTTTGGTTATTTTCTTTGACACATATTCTTCTATTTATTGTATAGGTATGTTTTTAATGTATTGTTTTTGCAGTTACGCGGGTATTTCGTTTTGAAAATGAATTGTATTACTTGTCTTATTAATGATTTCTAATAAAACTTCTTTCGCAGATATTGTTATTTTTTTATGTATCGTTTATGTGTACGTCTACCCGGTGATGCTGGGGGTTATCCTTAGGAGATGAACATATAATTCCATCGCTCACTTTTCTGTAGTATTTTTCAAGATAAACAATTCAGTAGAACATTATTTTGATATATCATGGGATTTAGCCAGCGTTAGCAATGTCGCATCCGAAAATACATTTTTACGACTTTATTACAAAACATCGACTTTTCTCTACTTTCTATAAATATAATACGCATGTATTATATATGTAAACCTTTAGGAAGAAATTTTCTAAATGGTAGTGAAAACCCTATCAAAATCTGTTGCGTAGCTTAGAAGAACTATGCTCACAAACAGACAGATGCTTATATTGACTTTATTTTATATCATGTAGAGATTAGAGATTCATCGAAGATGTTGTCGTTATTGTTTTTGATGTTGTTGATGTTTCTTTAAACTTATAATTTTCACATTTAAAGTATTTCCCGTAAAAAATATCCTACGCTATTAACCCGAAGGAGTCGGGGCCCCTGAATTTGTTAAAGAAACGTGCCCACGGTACAAAGCACTGCAATTGCATTGTCGACCATGTTCTTTCAATTTGCCTTCGAATATGCAACCAATGTAACTTGTTCAGCATTATAAAAATTAACATTTTGTTTGTGATGATAATTGCTAGTTAACATGGGTTTTAAAATTGGAATTAATCATAAGTACTGTTGTTTCTGCTCTAAAAACATTAAATATTTTTTGGATGGCGGAGGTTTTGTTGCTCGATTCAGCTTAGTGTTTTTCTACGTTTCAGTTCTACTGGTGACATAACCTTTTCATAACCAAAACAATATGAAGGGTAAAAATGTTAAACGTTTTTATTTGATAAATATGTAGTGGTACGCAACTACTTCATTCGAACGAAATTCTAGAAGTCTCGATTTTTCCAAACAAGCTTCTTGGATGTTCTTTTATTTATTTGTTTGGAAAATTCTACATAGCAACCAAATTGTTCCAGAAGCTTCTTCACCTTTTAAAAAACGACAGCATGAAGAATCCAGTCAGTCATCAATCCGCCGTCAGTTAACAAGGTGCTCAACGAGTGATAATCCGCGCACCTCACTTGCGCGAAGGACATTCTTCCCGGCTCTGCTCATGGACTCCATCGAGACATCATTATAGCGCTTTGGCCCAGATCGCCGTCCCTGGCCAACGCTACATGGATTACAGCGCCCTGGTTCCAGCGTCTCTGACCAGTGCTTCATCCATGCACCATGACCACCAAGAGAACACGCAGCATCCTCACTGGTCTACTCAGCTCCCGTTCAACCGCCTACAAGGTCCACCGCACCTTCGGCCTTCTCGTCAGCACTGGAGTACTGATTGCCAAGATCGCCAGTGCCTGACAGTCAACGAGTCCGGTCACCAGCGCCCGGCGTCGACTCACTGACCCGCGCATGACCAGCCATCACCGCCAGCATCCGGAGAATACAACATCAGTCCTACGCCCACTCTCATCACGGCCCTGACTCACAAATAAACACTTTGACCTTCACAACAACATCTTTCATTCCGTGCCTCCTTTACCAGATCCCTAAAAATATATAAAACATGTAGGCAGGTGTACTCATTTCTGACATCAACATTAAAAAATCAATTGAGTTTTTCAAACGAATATATTTTTTAACGAGTAACGAAAATGCCTATCGGCCACCAAAAAACAATTGAACGCTATCATAACCATTGTCATAACCTATAAGCACACTCCAAATATAGATACTTTCTTTTCATTGGATTTTGCTTTGTAAAATATAAATCTTATTAGACTAGCAAACAATGAAAAATCAAATTAACATTGATATTATTACTATTCGTTTCGTAAAAAGCAGCCATTTTATAATAATTACAAAGTTGCTACTGCGTCGTTCTTCAACGCGCTTGCCTAGGTTCCAATGCGATGCGCATTGCATGTAGCGATGTTCTAGAACCAAGTAGCTATCGCTACAATAATATCGGTAAAATGAAATTTGTTAAAAAAGTTAAACTACCAATATACCATTAAAAATATCATCGATATAGTAAAATTTGAGAAAGGAAGTATCTAAAAAGTATTATTTTCATAATACAACTAGCTGTAACCTGCCATGCGTTGCTGTGGCTAGGTCTATCTGTGCAGATAGAAAAACAATGGCGCGCGTTGCTTTTAGGTCCAACAGATGACTTTTTTTAAAAGCATATTCTTACCTGTTACAGGTGATATCTGCATAATATTTTATTTATTTATTATTTATTAACGCCCTATCGGGCTTTTACATAGTAAGTTGACAGTATATGTATATAAGTGTATGTATTTATATATAAATTCATTCGCTTTTTCGGATTCAACGTTGTGTCAAAATTTCGAAGCAACATGTGAAGAATTTTCGGAGATTTAAGATTTTGAACAAACGAACATTTACACATTTATTTCTATAAATAAACAGGTGAAATCAAAATTAAACAAATGTGAGAAAGCAAAAACAAAAATTATAATTATAATGATTTTGAACAAAGCGGCGAGTGCAATACTCTGACTGCCATATAAAAGTGTAAATCTAAATAAATTACATGATTTTCGTTTAAAATAAAACATATTTAACACTTACACTATGACTACGACTACTATGCAATAATACTATGTATTTGTTACGGTGTGTGGGGGAAGTTAGTGCAGTCCCGCACATTCCATAGAGTACACATAAACCGGATTACAAAATCAAGTAGGTGACGCTATCGAGCGACGATCATTTGTATAAGTCAAATAAATCAATTCACACGTACGAACATGACGTCATGGTCGGACTGCTCCATAAAAAAACTACTCACTGGACTGCTCTTTAGGTCCTTGGCTAACATAGACAGGATAGACACATGGAACACAAAAATAAGTACTGCCTAAATATATGAAAATGGAGCTTTTGGAGAGTTGGTGCATTGGCTATTGTTTCCCACTTTTTGAATGATCGATCAATTGAGGCATTGGTCAGCCGAGGTGGTTTGTTGAGCAACAGTCCATTCTCTTGTTTTCAACTATTGTTATAATCGTTGATCATCTTGAGTGTCCCCGCCCACTTTCATAGACAATAAAATGACATCAAATTAAAAACTTTCAACGTTAAAATAATATTAACGAGTTAATATTGTATTTTTTATGTATGCACATAATTTTATTTAAATATTTTAATACATAAACCAACATTTTATATATTTGAAACAAACGTATGTAAATATATTTAAATAAAGCTTTAACTTGACTTTCGCTATTGCCGCCAAGTGCGTTCGGACATATGACATTTCTCCTCCGTGCGTTTATGCTGTTCACGCCAAACAAACATGGATAACAGAAACAAACCAAAACGATGCAAGAATTTCACGCTGAACGAGAAAATTAAGATTGTCGAGCTAATAACATCATCTCGGATACTTGTATCCAAAGCAGCACCTGGTCCCAACTACAGCTTGACAACAAAGTTAAAAGATACTGCTTGGAAAAACATTTTGTCACAATTTAACAGCGGCAGTTCGTCCCAAAGGTAAGTGATTTGTCCTGTATAATATTGTGTCATTTGGTCATAATTGAACAGCGGCAGTTCGTCTCAAAGGTATGTGACTTATTATTTTTTTTTTTTATATATTTGTATGTTTTTTACAATAAATATACAATTTATACAGTGTTATAAAGGTAAATAATAATAGCTTTTCCTCACCATAAAGAGACGAGGCTCTTGTGTTTGGTGAGTGAATCCTAGCTCAATTATATGGAATCATGTAAGTAAATAAATAATATATTTGCAAAACCAAAGGGATAAGTAGGAAATAGGCAAGATTTATCAATAATACAGTTTCAAGATTTGAAGGAAATAATAATAAGAGTAAGATATGGACTTTTATAGTAGTTTTAGGTAATTTTTTAATATTATTTATATTCCTGAATATCTTCAATATTTTTTAGATATAATGGAATGATGTTAAAATATGTTATACCTAGATAGAGATAGGTATTTTGTGTGTGTTTTGTATTAAGTTTTGGGATTTTGATAGTTTTTTGATATCTTGCTGATGAATTGAATTGTAAGTTATTTAACTGTATTTCTTTATAAACTTGTAGAATTGAATATTTTTTATATATATTGTCTATTGTGGGTACATTGAATATTGAAAAGATAATCTCAGTAGAAAATTTGGATGGTTTTTTCAATATTACTTTAATTATCAATCTTATACTGTATAATATTGAGTCATTTTGTCACAATTGAACAGCGGCAGTTCGTCTCAAAGGTATGTGATTTATCCTGTATAATATTGTGTCATTTGGTCACAATTGAACAGCGGCAGTTAGTCTCAAAGGTATGTGACTTATCCTGTATAATATTGTATCAAATGTAATTAATACACTGCGGTAAAGTTGCCGAATTCCGCTGCAGGCTTAACGCAATTAAAAAAATACCACTTGATTTCAACTTAATTACTACTGGAAACAACTATTTAAGTCAGTGGAGATGGCAAAAAACAAGCACGAAATGGGTTTTAAGGTTCTTATTACTCTTTAACTCAAATCATAGAAACAAAAAATTGCCCTGTCAAAACCGGTGAAGTTTTCTACTTTGATTAAGAAAAATGTAACTTTATTGTATCATTTACCATCTCCCCGACATAAATAGTTGTTCCTTGAATTAAGTTGGGTAAATGTTTGCCTAACCGCAGCACTTTTAAAAGTCATAGATTATGGAAATTACACTTCGTTTCGAATTAATTACTACAGTAAAACAACTATTTACGTCGGGGGAGATAAAAATGTCGAGGTAAAAATGCATTAATATATTTTATTCATAGGTCAAAATTTTCCCCACAAAACGATCCTTTTGCCGCCATTTTGGATTTTTTTTAGTGTGGAATGATATTTGAGAAAGTTTCGTTTTAATCTAAAAAAAGCATAAATTACTTAATTAACTCAAAATAAGAAAGTATTTTGTGTAGCTGTTTCGGTAATTATTTCCCTAACCGACGCAGTTTTACGCACAGATAATTCGTAATAAAGATAATCAATTTGGGAGGGGGGTTTAGGTACCGTCGCCCCGGGAACCATTTATTGGATAACCTACACTTCTGCCACAGGTCACCCCAAGTGGTTTTCTACGTTTGGTGATTTAGCAGGGGTGCCCGAGTTCATCGATTGGGGTGTGTTGAGGATGCGCCTGCCCGCCAGCGGCGTGGCGTGCCAAATCGAGAGGCTGGTTTGGGGAGACCATTTGACCTCTCCAATTGGTCTCTCGACCCCATCGCTATTTACATGCTCAAAATAGGTTATTAATTTTGGTTTAATTAAGTAATTTATTCGTATTTTGATTGAAACAAAACTTACGCAAGTGTCAGTCCATACAAAAAAAGTACTAAATTACGGCAAAGAGATCGTTTTGTAAGGTGAATATATGTAAATAAAAATTGTAAATGTTCTTTCGTTCAAAATCTTAAATCTCCAAAATTTCTTCACCGATTGCTTTGAAATTTTGACACAACGTTGCATTCGAATACGCGTGTGTTTTTATATACCTATATTATATAGATGCTATCTGTGGCAGGTAAAAACATGCTTTCTTTGAAAAATAGCGCCATCTCTTGGACAAACATGTTTTTCTTTTAAACAGCGCCATCTGTTAGACGTAAAAGCACCATGCGCTATTGTTTCTTTATCTGCACTTACAGACTGAGCCACAGCAACGCGTGGCGGGGTATAGCTAGTTTATTAATTAAGTTATTTTTTAACTCGACTGTTTGGAATTTCATCTGCATATTTTTTTTTAACAGCGCCATCTGTTGGACATAAAAGCACCATGCGCTATTTTTTCTCTATTTTCACAGACAGACTGAGCCACAGCAACGAGATGAGCAATTATAATGCATCTTTTGCCATATCCAGAAGTAAATAGTTTTTTCTTGTAGTAATTAAGTTGAAACGCAGTGTAGTTTACATAATCTGTGCCTAAAAGTGCGACGGTTAGGTAAATAATTGAGTTGTTTGGTATTAAAACTGGTCAGATCCAAAATTTAAAAAAAATAAACCAAGTATTGAACTGTGTTCATTATTAACAAAAGAACAGTTCTTATTTTTCAAAAGAAGTCATATCCGCATATTTTGTAAGAGAAACCGGTTTAAAAAGCGGCTGTGGTATCAAAAATAGTCAAATTCAGCACTTGTTTTGGTGTTTCCTGAAAATTCACCTAAAGTGGAGTTGACCAGTTTTGATACCAATTGACTCAATTACCATAATTTTGTACCTTCATTGTGTTATTTACTACTGTGAATTTCGACACATTCAAATTGATTTCACACGATGCAACATCAACTAATTTTAAGATAAATTGTCCCTATTAAAACTTTCAGAAAGAAGAATTAACACAGATTTAATAGTACTACATAAAATACTTCATTACAAAATTGACTGTCCTGAGTTACTCCAATTAATCAGCATCCACATACCCAAAAGATCTTGCCGAAATTTACTACCCTTTTATTTTTACAACACCAGGACACTGTCTTATCAAAATTCCCCGATTCCAAGACTTCACAGTCTCGGAAATAAATACTCTCATCTGGGAGATATATTTCATCTTAAAAATAATCAATATGAATATTGTTTATTTCAATTCTTTTATATATCGAGACACAAATAGACATCTATAATTTCCGCAATATATATATTTTTATTTTTATTTTGAATATCTATTTACGTGAGACTTCTTATCATTTTTACTAATGTATCTTATTTTATTATATGCTTTTGTTGTAACATTTAATATTTTTTCTTTTTTCGTTGTATTATGTTTCCTTTATTGTTTTAATTTTGTAGAATTTATAATAACTATGAAACTCTACTATTAAACTTTGTAGTGTGTAAAAGCCCATTAGGGCGTGTAATAATAAATAAATAAATATAATTTTAGGTCACTCGTGGCTCTCAAGAAAGCTTGGGATAATCTGAAGCGGGATGCGCGAATGCAGAGGCAGAGAATTCGTTGCCAAGTGCTTGGAGCGGCAGGAGGGCCCATCGACACTACGGAAGACCCGCTTCTGCTGAAGGTTGAAGCAGCAATTGGTTTAAGTTCCTCTGGTCTGGAAGACCAGTAAGTTTTTATTTATCCACTCGAGCGGTTAAGTTTTAACTGTTGTTTAAAGCCAGTGAATTAACCTTGATTTTAACATCTATCCCGTATTATTAGGTTCTATAAATTGGTCACATTACGACAATCGATTTGCAAACTTGCCATAAAATGCCAAATACATTTTTTTCCAATAAGAGGTGTTATTTTGAATAGCCCGCTATTTCGGTAGATGTTACTTTTGAAGCAGTCATTTTTTGAAATTTGACAAGTATAAACTACGCCATTAATAAAAATGGAACGATACACACTTCAACAACGCATTGAAATTATTAAAATTCACTATTATTAATTGTTAGAATTCCATTGAAAAATCATCTTGAGTGATGAGGCCCATTTCCACCTCGGTGCCTTCGGCAACAAGCAAAATTGTCGCATCTGGGGCTTGGAAAACCCAAGAGCTATCGTTGAAAAGCCTCTCTATCCTCAACGTGTGACTGTTTGGTGGCCCAGCGGAGTCATTGGACCTTACTTTTTCGAAAATGAGGCTGGAGCAATAGTTACGGTGAATGGATCGCTATCGAGAGATGATTAATGATTTTTTATGGCCGGAATTGGATGGTATTGATCTGGACAACGTTTACTTTCATCGAGACGGCGCTACGTGCCACACAAGCAACGAAAGCATTGATCTTTTACGATTGAATATCAAAATAACACCTCTTATTGGAAAACCCTGTATCTCATGTTACATAATCACAATTTAGTTCTGTTAGCTTCGCCTCAGACATTTTTCAATGTACGTCTCATATTACGTGAACTCTTAGAATGCATGTTCCGCAGAATAAATTTTTGCATTTTTTTTGCAAGTATTATAAAAACTACTGTCACTTCACTTTTTTCTTTTAATCTAAAAATATTTATTTCAAAAATTGCAAACCTTGACAAATATTTTTCAAACGCTGAATGCAGTTTCATACAATTATTTCAAATTATTCCGGAGCGTTTATGGTTAATTTTTTTATGCAAACTGATGATGAGGTATTTTTTCTTTCTAACACTGTTCAAATCATATTTCTCACCGTAATACAAAATGAGATAACATGACTTTTTTGTAAACTCACATTGTAATATCACTGTTTAGTACTTGAAGATAGAATCTGGTTAGAAATTACAATTGCTGGCTGCAGAAAAAACTTTGAACAAAAGTTCGAGCTTGTTTCCAAAATCGAATATTTGAATAAACTATTTAATTAGATTTAAAAAATTGCTCATCGCACTTCTTTTTGCATCGCTACGCAACCCTGTGGTGTAGCCGGTTCGTTTTAAAATGAACATTCAAAGCCTACATAGAAAACGTTAGAGTCTCGTCCCACGGGTCTGTAAAGAATCAATAAAAACCGAGTGCAGTATACCGAGAGCCCACCGATCTATATATTTGTATTGGGGCCTGCAAATAGTGCAAACGGGTCGGACTGCGATGCGTTGTACTTCCCGTATATCCATCTAGCACACGTTGATAACATGCCAAAAAATTCCACGATCTCGTCTTCACTTGGTGGGTGACTTGATTCAAAATCATTTGTTATTGTTTACATGTTTACACGCCATTCGGCCGTCTCCTCAATCTCTTATCAAATTACAATTTACATTACGGTATTGCAGATTTATGTAAAACAGAAATCTGCAATACCGACAGTTTTCTAAGCTACATAGCTTCTCTGCCGTGTGCAGACTTCATGCAACGTACATCATGTAAGATTTCTTGCGTCTTTACAGCACTAGGTTTTTGTCGATCCTTACCGACCCTTGGGACGATTTATTACTTGTTTATAATATAGGTCTTTGTATTGTATTTCAAAAGGTTTGATTCATATTCTCCTGCTCTCCAAGATGATAGTTCCAGTAGTCAACTGGCGTCCACTAGCAAATGGGAGGAAGAAGTTCTGCCAACAGCAACAAGTCAGCAGGAATCGGCAGAGTGTTTGGAATGGACTTTGGTAATTTTTATCTTTTTTAACCTGACTTCTCGATAATCTCATTGGAGTAATAATGTCAGTTGTATTGTTTATGTGACACTTCACAATAGATAGATCTATCAATTTTTGTTGACTTCGTCGCAGTACTCGCACAGATGAACAGCAACTTACATACAGCATGTTTCGTTTAGACTTTAAAGAATATAAAAACAATTACAGTTTTACTTATAAAGATTCCCTAATACGCCGCTGCAGTGCTGGTATAGCTACAAGGTGAGAAGGGCCATATACTGCTCGGTTAAAATACCTGCTATCCCTCTTCCGCTAGTGAAAATAAGTAGGCATAAACATGACAAAGAGCTGTTCCTCGCCAGTGGAAGTTTACACCAATGCACAAATACATTGTACGCTAAGTTTTTTATTGGTGTCAACTTATAACGTTACTTATACGGTTTAAAGATTTCTTCTTAAGTCAGATCCTCATTGCTGAGGCATGATGGACAAGGCTTCTCCACTCCTCAGTTCTGCGCTGCGTGGAGAGCCAAGGACACCGTCGTACCGGGCGCCAGCGCATTGGTGACCTTCTTTGCTTCTCGCTCCACCTTGAGTTTCTCCAAGTTAGAGTTCTCAGTTCAGCAATGTGTCCAAATTATTTTAAAATACATGGAAGATAGTTGACAGCCTATTGTGGATGCCTGGGTTGGTTGGTTACTGTATGTCTTGTACGTCTCACAAAGATATGTTAAAATTAATAATTTATAATGAACAAATTAATATCAAAATATCAGTCTACACAGTGACCACACATGTCAACATTATGTAGACCACAAATAGCCTTTCTACATCTGGTGCAACGGTGTTTGGTCATCCTCCGGGCCTTGGATGGACACAGGTAGCAAATTTTAGGCACGTTTGACGTAGATGGAACCGGAGCTTCTATTGTAGAAGATTCGCCAACATTAACAATAAATATAAGAATATATGAATGTACATACCTTAACAATAAAATTGTTGTTATAACTGAACTTACGTCCAGCGGACGACGAGATAGTCATAGGGCACATCCTAGTATGCGTGTGGCCGCAATCGCGCCACATGCTGCACTGTTTACTCAAATTAGGAAGTTAATGAAAGAGTCAAGGTCGGGGAGAGGGGGGAAGTCGGTGATTTAGAATTTCGCCCAGTAGCGCGTCGACGAGCGATTAGTTATCTAGGGTTAAAAAAATATATTCTTGTTGTTTGTTATAAAACACGAATTTTGTGAATATCCTTCTAATGTTTTTTTCAGGAAGAAAATCCAACTTTTATAATCCCAGAGACCATAGTACCGCCGGTTCCAATTGCGCCGCCTCCAGTCCCAAGGAAGCCATTTAAGAGGCGACTGTGTTTGAAGAAAACAGCAAAGAACTCGCTCATTAGTGACCTGCAAAAAGTTGCAGCCGCCAAACTGGAGACGGAAAGAAATAGAAAAGAGGATATGCGAGAACTTGAGATGAAAAAAAGAGAAGCATTAGTCGCTCAGACCGATATACAAAATGAAATCCTTCAGTTGCAAAAGGTTCAAGCTGTTTTGCAGTGCGACCTACTCACTATGCAAACTGCTCAATCAAAACTACAATTGGAAATTCTTGACGAGGAGAGGGTCACAAAAGCGGCACATTCAGAAATACAACTGGATATACTGAAGTTGGAGAGGAAAATCAAGGAGGCTATTTTAAAAAAAATTCAAAGTGGTAATAATTGTTTTCAATATTTTTATAGTGAAACTACAGGGTTTTCCAATAAGAGGTGTTATTTTGATATTCAAAGAAAATTGCCATTTTTTAATATAAATGATTGAATGTTTATTTCATTATAAAGAGGAAGGTATGCCGTTAATAGTGAAAAATAACATCAGTCAAATGACCACCACGACCACGCCTACAGGACCATATCCTTTTCATGAATTTTTCCATAACCAAATCGCAAAGTGGCTGCCTTATGTCCTCGATAACCTCACGAAATCCATCTTTGAGGTCTTGAATCGACGCTGGGCTGTTGGCGTAGACCTTCTCTTTCACGTGGCTCCAAAGGAAGAAGTCGCAAGGTGTTAAATCACAAGATCTCGGTGGCCAATTGTGATCACCTCTTCGAGAGATAACACGGTCCAGAAACTTTTCCCGTAAAAGATCAATGGTTTCGTTGCTTGTGTGGCCGTCTTGTTGAAATTAAACGTTGTCCAGATCAATACCATCCAATTCCGGCCATAAAAAATCATTAATCATCTCTCGATAGCTCTTTGAATATCAAAATAACACCTCTTATTGGAAAACCCTTAATTGGAGCACCTGGTTTATTCTGCCTTAAGTAAATTCTATCGATATCGACAAGTTTCTCGTTAACTCTTTAAGTTTTTAAGTTCGGAAAGAATATATGTTATTTTTTAAGATAATATCCATACATTTGTTATGCCGAAACGTTAATTATAAGAAATTCCCTTGATAGAAAAAAATCGCAAAGTAAGCTCCGAAAATTATTTAAAACACAAACTTCTGTTATTTAATATGTTATAGGCATGAAAAAATTCACAGTGCATCTTTAAATGCAACTAAAGCATTTGTTTAATATTTTAACCATTTTCGCTTAATTATATCATTTAACTATCATTTAATTATCATTTTTTTATATTAGCGCGCTCCCTCCAATATTCATATTTACATATCTCGCTTTCAAAAACCATCTTTGATAGCTTACTACGGACCCTTAAGGTGACAGAAAAGATTATTTGGTGGTTTTTCGTTATCTAACATAGACAGTGACCTTCGTCATGTTTTGAAGATCAAGTGTTCAAAATTTCATCAATAAAACTGTATATGTATTAAGACACTTTTTAAAATATCTATACAGATATTAATTGTGAATACAAAGCTGAATCCTCCAGTTTTTTTGAAATTTCATCTATACAGTGACCTTCCTCTTGTTTTTAAGGTCAAGTGTGCAAAATTTCATCAATCACTCGTAATAAAACTGTAGATTTGTATACAAATTAAATACACGGCGTCTGCTAGCCAAAAATAGTCACTCTCCTTTATATATTAGAAGATGACTTTTTCAGTATAACCTCAAATTGTAATATTTAAACATTGACAACTCTCAAACGAAAAAATCAGAAAAAGACCTCAGCCTTGCCGGGACTGCTCTGACCACTGAGCTAATCCGATCCTATCCTCTTCGCTCATATTTAACTGTATCATACTTCGACTAAGAACTATTAACATCTTAATTTTCTAATGCTAATTTTTTTGCCTCTATATTTACATGATTTAAGAAAATTAATTAACAGATTCTACCAGAATTTAATTTGCAATCTAGATTAGTGTCTTGGATAAATATATTTATTAATTTTAATTTTAATGTGCGACATCTATTGACTATTTCACAAGTTATCGGAAAATAGGTCTGAAATAAAACATTAATATGTTTGTAATAATGCACATACTGTTTTCTTTTCAGAATGTCATTGCAGTAAATCCACAATCGACAACACCTGGGAAGAGAATGGTGCAAGCTGAGATTCGCATTCTTCGTTTAATAATACAGGGTTTTCCAATAAGAGGTGTTATTTTGATATTCAATCGTAAAAGATCAATGGTTTCGCTGCTTGTGTGGCACGTAGCGCCGTCTTGTTGAAAGTAAACGTTGTCCAGATCAATACCATCCAATTCTGGCCCTAAAAAATCATTAATCATCTCTCGATAGCGCAATCCATTCACCGCAACTGTTGCCCCAGCCTCATTTTCGTGAAAGTAAGGTCCAATGACTCCGCCGGACCATAAACCGCACCAAACAGTCACATGTTGAGGATAGAGAGGCTTTTCAACAATAACTCTTGGGTTTTCCGAGCCCCAGATGCGACAATTTTGCTTGTTGACGAAGCCACCGAGGTGGAAATGGGCCTCATCACTCAAGATGATTTGCATTTGATTCACTCAAGTGAATTTTAATAATTTCAATGCGTTGTTGAAGCGTGTATCGTTCCATTTTTATTAATGGCGTAGTTTCTACTTGTCAAATGATGGCTTCAAAAGTAACATCTACCGAAATAGCGAGCTATTCAAAATAACACCTCTTATTGGAAAACCCTGTATTAAATATTCTGGCCAGCGTAGCATGACGAAGAGGTATGGTGCTGCTAAATGATGTCTCTATGTCTCTAAGGTTTTAAGAGTCATATTAGGCAAGAACTCAAATAAAAAGTATATTATTGTTAATTTATTTATTTTTCGTTTCGGCCTTAATTCAAGTTTTAATATAAATTATCAAATATTGTTCAATCTGCCACGTTATTCTAAAAGGGCACAGTGCTAACGCAAAAGCATCGGTCATGTGCAGGATAATAGACAGTGAACAGTGTGAAGTGAGTGATTTACAAGGGGTATTCTTTGAGCTATAATGGTTGTAAATAATGTCAGATACGAGCAACACTACTCAGTATTAAGTGGTTTTTTTTGGACTCTAATAATTGCAAAGATATCGCTGTATAACCTTGGACGCGATAATACCACTATACGTAAAATTGGATTTTGTGGGTGACGTGCAGGACGCAATAGGAAAAAGTGTACGTGCATCTGAAAGGAACAATGCATTGCAAACAGTTCCGACATCGCCAATATCATCAGAACAGGGAAACATTTCAACGTCTCTCCTCTCGAATCCTGAGAGAATATAACGTAGTTGATACACATTTACAACCCATGACAACTTTAAGAGCCAAGAATTAGGTATAGGATGTTGGAATGTTAGATCTCTCAACAATAAGAAAGGTTTACAATTAACAGAATCTGCATATCCTGGCCATTACTGAGACATTGCGTGAAAACGGTGACTCTTTTTCAATAAAGAGACTTAGAGCTTTAGGGTACATGGTCCTAAGCCTTGTCTAACGCAACGATTTCTCGGGATGTATCGCGATTTTAGCTTGCCAGGACTTATGTTAGATAAGGGTGTAAATTGGTGCGCACCTACCTACCTTTTGAATACTTGGAATGCCAAGTTTCTTCTGCAGCAGCATCATTCATTTTATGTAATATGTACCAGCTTGGTTCAAAACAAATCATCGTGGACATTTTCAATGAACTACTGTGGTTTCTCGAGGGGGTTATAGGAATTTCCTACATTATTTCCATAACTGGCGATATTAACATACATCTAGAGCGTCCAGAGTCATCAAAAACTGTTAAATTAACTGACTTATTGGATTACTTCGGATGCCGTCAATGAGTTAGTGCTCCAACTCATCATGCAGATGGAACTTTGAATATTTTTGTCTCAAACTTGAGCAGCCCGCCTCTGGCAGCCGATTGTGTGGATGTGATCAAAAGGTTATTCGCACTGAAATCGATTTCACCAATCAAAGTGTTGGAAGATTACAACACTGTACTCTCAACACTTTTAACATGTTCCAACTTCTGCACAAAAACTCGGCTACTTCGGAAATCTGATGGCTGGTTTGACGACGAATTTTAGAGCCGGAAGAGTTTGATGCAAAAATTGGAAAGGTCCAACACCTGGGGATTATTATGGGACGATTGGATAAAGGTTCAAAAAGAGTACACAGTGTTAATTCGTTTGAAAAGGTCTGATTGTTGGACAAATAGGATCGATTCAGAGCGTCAAAACCAACGTAGTCTTTGGAACTCTGTTAAGACGGTCGTTGCCGATGTCCGTGCACAAAATACAATCGACATAGCTTCGGAAGCTCTTCTCTAATTTTATTCTCGACAAATTGAGACAATACACGCACTAACAGCATCCGCCACACCACCATCTTTTACTAAATGAAATACCCACAACCATCGAAGAAGTGAGGAAGTTAATACTTACTTCACCGAATAAGCAGTGTTCTCTCGACCGTATTCCAAAGTGGCTACTAAAGACGTGTTGCGATGAAGTAGCTTCCTTTCTAGTTGATCTTTTCAATAAGTCACTTAGCATAAGTCATTTCCCAAAATCCCTTAAATCAGCTGTCGTAACTCCGTTAGAATTTTATGTAGAACTAGCTGTACCCCACCTTGCTTTGCTGTCTGTGTAGATAGAAAAACAATAGCGCGTGTTTGTTTTACGTCCAACGTTTTTAAACAAAAAACATGTTTTTACCTGTGTCAGGTGACATCTACATAGTGTCAAAATTTCAAAACAAATCGGTGACAAACTCTTGCAGATTTAAAATTTTAAATATACAAACATTTACATTTTTATTTATACACATTATCAAATCAGTGACAATCCTTCTGTCTTTTGATTTAATCTTTTTCACATTATTAACAATATAAAGAAGCTATATTAAAAAAATTATATTAACAAATTTGCAGGAATACCCACTTTAAAATTTTGGAAATGTAAATATTTATTTTGTATTTAATATTGTAATGTGTTATGTGGGTTCCAGAAGGCAAAATATAACGTTTATTTTTTATTTATTTATTTAACGCCCAGAGGGCTTCTACATGTAGGTGGTACATTTAATAATATTGTTGAAAGTTCCAGTTAACCTAGTTATAAATCCCAACATTTTTAAGCCCTTATTAGAGATTTCTGTTATGCGGTTAACCTTTCCTTTACTGTGCTAAAAAAAATCATGCGTTCCGGTGCTGTGTAGTCAATACACATCTCAAAATAAGCGATTTAATATCGGAAAAATATGAATATTCATAGTTAATCGCTTATGTTTATTATGTTTTATATCAAAAGTGATAATAATTGTAATTTAATTACTGAAAACATGAAAAAACCATCGGCAGATGCTAAACAAACGTGCGAGGAGTCCTTATCTAACGACAGCCCGCGACCGACTGGCTGCAGGTGCTGGATGGGTGCTGGATGGGCACTGGACGCACACACACAGCTATGCGGTCGTAGGTATCGATGGTCTAAATACAACTGCGGACGTGTGGATTTCTCATGTTCCCGCGTAGCGAACTAAAGCGAGACATCAATAGCGTGTCATTTCCTCGCACACTCTTTGCGTAGCAGTGTCACATGGTTGATTGTATTGGTGTATTTGTTCCCGATTTTTAACAAAACACTCTGATTTTTAATTGAATTTGAACACTATGTAAAATATTATTTTTTAATTCAGTGCATAAATGTATAACGGAGGAATATCTAAAATCTGAACCCAGAATTTATTATATTTATAGAGTTATTAAAGTTATTAGAAGCAATGTGTAGTAAATACACCACAGATAAGGAAAGGTTAAAAAGAGAAAGATTTGATTGAATTTTAATCTGTGTTATTGTCCCAAGAGCATTGTTTTCAATGTATTGTTTTTTTATTTGAGAAAATCCCACTATTTGATAATTTTAAGCAAAGTCTATTTTCATTGTACCAAATTAACAATTTGTTGATATTATCTTGTAGAATGTTACAATGGTAAATATTTTGAATAAATCTAAATATTTTAAGTTCATGAATTTATTCATTGTGTAAATTATTTAATTTATTTCATAGGATACTTCGAATAAAACTACCAACATTATTTTAATGTGCGACATCTATGATTAATTCTTATTCGAAGTATGATATAGTTAAATATGACCGAAGGAGATTGGGTCCCATTAGCTCAGTTGGTATAGCTGTGCTCCGGCAAGACAAGGGTCCTGGGTTCAAGTCTTAGGTGTGACCTTATCTTTTCTGATTTTTCTGTTTCAAATTTTCATTTAAGAATCGCTAATATTGTCTTAAATAATTCAATTGGAGTATATTATTTTAAGCCGTATGGAGGTGAGAGTATATTTTATCATATTCAGATTGACTCTTAATTCTAATTATGTAAAAATGCGTCTATGTATTAAATATCTTTTTGTGAACATGACTATTCATTAGGAACACAAATACGGGTTTTCTCGAGTATGAGTTTTCAGGTGACGTTTTAAAGTTCCCTTTTCAGAACATGAATAATTATTGCAGTTGGAACATGAGTAAGGTTTTTCTCCAGTATGGCGAAGCCCGTGACGTTTTAAACGTACCTTTTGAGAACATGAATAGCTGCAGTATGAACATGAATACGGTTTTTTCCCGGTATGGGTAAATACGTGTTTTTTTTAAATTACCCTTTTGAGAAGATGAATAGCTGCAATATGAACAAGAATACGATTTTTCTCCGGTATGGGTAAGCACGTGACGTTTTAAATTTCCCTGTTCAGAACATGAATAGCTGCAGTAGGAACATGAAAAAGGTTTTTCTCCAGTGTGAATCCGTATGTGTTTTCTTAAATAACCTTTTTTTGAACATGAATAATTGCAGTAGGAACATGAGAAAGGTTTTTTTCCAGCGTGAATCCGTATGTGTTGTTTTAAATTACCTTTTTTTGAACATGAATAATTGCAGTAGAAACATGATAAAGGTTTTTCTCCAGTATGGATACGCAAGTGCAGTGCTAACGCTGACTCGCATGAGCAGGAATTGTGACAAAGCGAACATGAGTAAGGTTTTTCTTCAGGTTGCGTCTTCAGGCTCGTCACTAAGCCTGAAAAAAGGTAAGGCGTATAAAACTAGAAAAATAGGTATGTATAATATTAATAGAAAAATAATACTAATAATTTATCGATTTTACCTGCAACCTCTGTAATACTTTCAGAGTGCTCTAAGCATTCCTTTTTAACATCTTGCAGTTCTATATCTATTTCCATATAAGGAATTCCCCCTTCACCTTCTTCTTGGGGTCCTGATTCTGCCTTAATGGGTACAGTCTCCACAATAACACTACCTGGAATAACAAAACAACAATACGTAAAAATAAAATGTGAAAAAACAGAATTGTAAAAAAATTTGTGTTTAATAAATAAATAAAAAATATGCATCATCAAACTTATCACTGAATATTTGTATACCTAACTTATTTTAAATATGCAAACAAATCACATTCATAAATTATTTTTATTTTGATTGATCATTTCTATATATTTTTTTAAAAGAAGCAAACGCAATGTGAGTCGATGCTTTTAAATAAATGAAACGAATATACTTGGTTTTAAGTGACTTTACTGATATATTTTCACTGTACCGGTTTCGGTACCTCTGAACCATCATCAGGACTGTTTGCAAAGTTGTGTCAAAATTGAAAAGCAATCGGCGAAGAACTAGAAGTAATAAATAAGCAGCTGTCCTAACTGCATTGATCTGAAACACCTTTTAGAAATACGCAATGAAACTTACTACTTGGCTGCATGTCGACTGCATTATCGGCATACTGCGAACAGTCCTTATTTACATCTGGAAGGTCGATTTCTATAGCCGTATACTGGTTTTCATCTGCCTCTTCTTCCTGGGATGTCGGTTCCGTCTTGATGGAAATACTCTCTGATTTGTGAAGATCCATGGCACCACTGTGATAGATAGCGTCCTTTTAATGTGATGGTAATTGATCTTAGCTGAAAATAAAGTCTAACTGCAACAAAACATTAGTTAATTAATCCAATTTGATCGGTCACAAAGAAGCTTCAAATGAATCAGAGATCGAAAAATTTACTAAAGCCCTTGGCGGTTAAAATGCGCTTGTTATCAACTTATCTATACTGTACCACCCTGCAATAAAAAAAAAACAGAACAGCGACCACTCAGTTAAGGAGTCGACGGAAACAAGCACAATGTTTACTTCATAAATGTGATCCACAGAAATAATTATTGTTAAGCGGTACGCTTTTAGTTTAAGCGAGTCATTCTCGTGTGTTAAGAAGCCACAAAGTGCAGAACTGTCAAATTGACTCTGGTCAACTGATGATATATATGAAGCGAAAAAAGGTTCCACTTTTTTACCTCCACCGCTGTAACTGAAACTATCGAATCCAGTATAACAGCCTCTGATTGTTTATCTCTATGCACTGGTGTAGTTTTCCGTGGGTCGAACCAGGGTATCTAGAATCGTCGAACGATAAAGGTGTTTATACATAATGTCGATAACTTGTCATCGTTCCCGTGCAAGACTGTATAGAAAATATTTATTCCTGTACCTAACATTTTAAGCCTACATGAACGTTCCTTTTCATGTAACATATCTTCCACCACCTTCATCACCTCTACAGCAATAGTTATAATAAAAAAGGTAAGTGTAATATATATATAAATACTTTGTAATATATATTTTTTCAATGAAAAGAAAAATGTATTTAAAATAGTAAACACAAAATAAAATACTCAACGACGCGATTTTTTCATATAATTTAACATGCAAATAATTGTGGACTTAATACAACCCTGAATAGAGACAAGACTAAAAAATAACCAATACTTCTAAAGTTTTTTGCGCGCATCAAGTAAAAACGTGTGATTTTAACCAATACATCAATAATTATCATGTGGCAAGCTCGTGTCATGTACTATTGTTTATATGTATAATTCGTTAAAAGCGTATAACACACTGCATGACGTCATGATTGTGACTAGTTTGAAAGATGACGTCAGAAAATTTACTTGTCGTTAGTGAAATTCTATTAATTTCTTATATTTGTTAATGCGTTTTTTATATTTGTTAATGTTCAATCTATCGGTAGGTACTTTTTTTTTTATTCAGATAGCTGATTACATTTTCTAAAATAAAGTCCGCGATAGGTACAATCTAAAATATTTGGAACTGGGTTATTTTTGTGATTGAAAAAATGAACTTGCCCAGCATAGCTGACAAGTAAAATAGCTTAACTCTAGACCAACAAAAGGTAAAACGCAATGCACAGTGCCCATTTTGCATTGCGACACAATGCGTGCGCCTTTTCATAAATGTGCACGTGAACCAAACCAACATTGTGTTTGATTATTTTTCAATGGTTACACGGCTTGTCTAGTTGTATTTAGTCTATGATTGGTACAGGTATAGTCGAATAATTTACCAGTCATTATTCCCGTGAAATGTCGAAAGTTTTTTTTGACAAAACGTCGCCCCAGTGCTTAATTGTCCAAACGACCATTTTAGCGAAAATGAGTTTTTAACGCAATATTGTTAAGAATCAAATTACGCGTCGTTCGATGAAGAAAAAATAGTTTTATCAGCCTCCTACAATTAATTATAAGCATTTTAAAATGTCAATGTCCACAACAATATTCTAAAAGTGAGTCCTTGTTTGGCCAATCTCCTTATTAGGCCAACCTCCTAGAGTCGAGAATTAAAATTGCGTGCTAGTTTGTTCAAACTCCACCAACCGACCAATTACAGCACGATGCGAGGATCACGTGATGCCGCCATCTTAAGTTTTTACATTCCAACGGTGTTTGTTTTCTGGTGTTACGCGGAAGTTAAAAAGCATTTAAATATATACCAAGGAGTTTTTGATAGACAAAACAACAGGAAAATGTCAATAACTAATTACAAAAGTGCATACATACGCAGCAGTGCGGAAATAGAGCGGTAAGTGTTAGTTTTAAATATCTCTATCAATACCAAATTTGTTTTGTTTTATACATTGCAATGAACTTTGTCATACAGCGTGTTCACTTTTCTGTTTTCGCTCAGACTCTACTTTTTGCAAGTTTTTGCTGTCAAAATTGGTTTTTTGACTGACGATTCATATTAAACTAGTTAGATTAGTATTTCAATTCGAAATTTTCAGTATATCCGTATTTGTATGTAGCCGTTTGAGATTTACAAATTGATCTATAGTGATTAGGCAGTTTGTTGAAATAAATTATAGTTAAATAATAAATTATAATTCTGATTTTTTCCTCATTTGTGTGTTTTGGGGTTTTGATTACGATTCTGAGCATTACCAACAAAAACGGTAGGATTTTAATTTTTAGCCAAAAAAACATGTATAGGTATATTATTCACTGAAATAATTTGCATAAATTTCATATAATTTAAGTGATTTAGTTTTTTGGCCACGCGTACTGTTTAGGCGCAATTCTATGGGAGCACTCTCCCCAATAAAGACTCCATTGAAATGCTTGGAGTTAGTATATCAGACCGGCTCAAGTATCGGGGATCCATAGAAGCCCGAGTAAATCAGGCTTCCAAGAAGCTGGACGTCTTGTACATGGCTAGGATATCCTTCAACAGTGACCAGCTGCTGACCCTGTACAAGTCTCAAGTCCGCCCAACAGTTGAATTTGGGAGCCACCTCTGGGCTGGTGCCCCAAAATACTTAATTAACCTACTTGAATCTGTGCAAAGGAGGGCGATCCGTCTGATTGACAATCCGTTGTTAACAGACCGATTGCCTTCTCTAGTGCATAGACGCAATGTAGGCATGCTGTGTCTGTTCTACAGGTATTTCAATGGAGCCTGCTCCAAGGAGCTAGCAGCATTGATCCCTGATGCACCGGTGCACGTGCGCGAAACTCGACGGACACGAGCGGAACACCCGTTTACGATTGACGTTAGCTTCATGAGAACGGGTCGTTTTTTGTAAGTCGGTTCGTATGTGGAACGAGCTACCGGCATCTCTCTCCTATAATCCGAGCCTCTTCAAGGCCAGCATTAATAAATCCCTTCATACAGCCCCTACCTTAACCCGCCTCACAACGCCGCCCAACCGGGTGGTTACATAGTTCCCCTGTCTGTATACTGGCAGGGACGCTCTTGTGAGGTGTGACATAAAAAAAAATCTGATCGTAAGAGATTCAGCCTACTGCGGTCATCTTCAGACTGGTACAGATATTCCTTAAGCTGTGCTTTATATACATTAAATTTAGGGAGGGGGATTAAAAGGGGTGGAATGCAATGATTTTATTCAAATTATAATGATATCCCATTTTCGTTGCTATGTCGTAACAACGAAGATGGAAGTCTAAAGATGGTTGATAGGCTAAACCCGGTCACGGTCAGAAATAAAAAAAAGTTGGACATTGTTTAATATATTATTATCATTGAAGTAAATTATTATAATGGAACTGTCGAGTACCTGGCACGCGTTTCAATGCCACTCAAAGAAAGATTTGTCTCGCATCCCACGAACCCTCCCCCCTCACGGATTATCCTCACCCTTCCCTCTTTCAGTCCCTATTGCTAAGCTACAAGAAATAATGCACACATTTTTATAACAACTCGATCGCCACCTATTATACAATCTGAATGCAAATTTCATAACGCCAGAGTTCACCTTTATGTATGGAAACCTTCGCCGGCGTGCGCAAAGCAACTCACCAAAGTTTCATCGCAATCGGATGAATGATATAGGAAATAATAAGAGAATCTTTATACAAATTTCACAACGCCATAGTTCAATATAATATAGGGAAACCTTCGCGGGCATGCGCACAACTCAAAGTTACAAAGTTTTATCGCAGTCGGTAGAGTGGTATGGGAAATAAGATGTGAATTTGTATATAAATTTCATAACGCCAGAGCTCACTTTTATGTATTGAAAAGGTATAGGAAATAAGAAGGAACAAACAAAGAAAAAATCACTATTATAAATATATATATATATATATAGATTCCACCACGAATTGTCAGTATCCATAATAGAAATATTGAAAATAAACTCATCCTGTATATAACTAAAGGTGGTCGTTTGAACAAACAAGCACGGAAAGTTCTACGCAAAAGTTGCCCTATCTCCAATTCCAGTTTGTTCAATCTCCATTTACAAAATTCTGGTGGTGCGTTTTTGTTCAATCTCCATTTTAAAATGTAAAAAAAAGTATCAAAAACTATCCTTAGTCAATTTACAAAGAATTATTTAAGCTGATCAGACCTTTAGCTTGACGGAAATATCTTCATCTTAAACACCTGTCATAATGTTTCATTGAAATAATCAAAGAAAACCTCCTCCTGTAAAATTTGCAAATGGTCGTTTGGACAATTAAGCACTGAGGTGACGAAAAGTTTAATTATAATAGTACATAATTAAAATTTCGCAATATGGTATTATGCTTTTAAGCACTTAGAAAAAAGTCCGTAAACAAATTTCCATGTTACGAACAATTAAGAAAAAAAGTGGATGGTGTATTAAGAAAATATTATTATAAACTGATACGATTTCAAATTTTACAAACGCTTTGATACTCCAAACTTTAAATCTTTATCCTTTTAATCCAATAAATGTGCTGCAAAAGATATCTAACCACAAGATAACCTGTCATTTACCCAAAATATTTAAAATATTATAGGCCCCGTATATCAATCAGTCCCTATCATCGCTTTGAGAGATTTACTTACGTCAAGTTGCTCCCTAGCAAGTGATACCATTACAAAAAAATACTGATAAACGGGGCCATAGTCCTACAGGCTTCCGATATCCAGAAGCTGTGGTGTCTCTCGCGCGACATTGACATTAAAAAATGAGTTTTTGCACCGATACATTTCTTTACATTTTTCCGAATTTTTTTTCACAAGTTCATAATTTGTTTCGAATATTTCGAATCTTCCATCACTATTAGCGCATGCGCCTTATCATTTTTGTTTTACAATCGATCGCCATTTTGACACATTTGGCTGTTTCGTTAGTTTAGTACTTTTAACAATCATTTGTCCAATCCCAAGAAGGTTGGTTTCTTTTATCATAAATTATTACTCTTATAGTGTTGCTAAATTCATTTTCTCGCCAATTCCAACTCGTCGATGAGAATACTGACGGGTATTTTAAATGTCTGTTCAATTGACCCAAATTTGCCATTTGGGTGAAAAAATTTATTTATTTTCCAAGGTCTGCACTTATTTCAGAGAAGATTACAAATTTAGAACATGTAAAGATAAAAAATAAATGAGAAATGGTAATGCGGGTAGCTTTACTGTTCTGTGACATGCGTCAAACGATAGTTGCAAAACTGACTGTAAGGGACGTTGAAAATGTCGATGGTCAATGCAGCACTGTTCGTCGAGTCGCTCTGTTGATTGGCGCAGATGACAGAAGTCCTTGCTTTCGTAGCGTAAAGTGCATAAACATTGCTAATGGTTGGTTTCTAATGAGCATTGTAACAAATAAAAGTATTTTTAAATGTGCAGTATTCAGACTCATTTTTAATACGCATAACCGCATACGCATTTAATACCGGTCGGTGGCCGAGTTGACATCGCGCTTGGGTCCCACTCAGGCGTAGTGTGTTCAATTCCTCGGCTGGCTAAGTCCTCCATCACAACACAAGCAATGTTTTCAGCTTACTGTGGTGGTAGTAGGAGATTTTCAAATATTGTCAGGTTATTCGTAACCCGGGAATGTTTGTCTTTCTGTTTTACTACAACTACAAGAGTTTACTAAAACACGTGTGGACGGCATTTATCACTTGGAGAGTATGTATCACGGAACTGTAATATAGTTTCCACTTATTGCTCGTAGCCACGGAACTTTGCAATTAGAGGCGCTATTGCGATAATTATCTCATTTCTGTCTTTTATTTTTCCTCTTTCATTAAATAAATAAAAATTGTTATTCAACAGAATACAAAATGGACACGGACAGCTCTAATGACCAAACGGTAAAATCTGAGGCAGCAACCGATGGAGAAGAAGATGAACCAACGTATTTTGAAGTTCCCGTCACTAACAGTTTTGTTGATAATCATGATAATATCAACAACTCTGAATTTGATTTGGAGCAATCTTCGTCGAACGAAGTCAATTCTTTGCCATCTAAAGCGACTAATAAAGAAAAAAAGCCATCTGAAATTGAGTTCGCTCATGTTAATATTCCAAATCCACACGTAAAGCAAGAATCATCGGAATATCCACTTAATTTCGGATTTGAAATTGGTACGTATACAAATAATGATAATACTAACTAACCATCATGCTGCCGTTTACTGGGGGAGGCAAAGAGAAAGACCGCCACGCCTGTCTCGACACACACTTCTTCCTGCTTTTATACACGTACATCGTCTCATGCACACTATTCTTTTATTCTGACTCTTAACATTGCCCGACTAAAGTACTTGATTCACTTGATAGTGTCATGTCTTTCTCGGGCTTGTCCAAATTCTTATATCTTTAACATTAGTGCTTTATATTCTCCTGGTGCTCCTTCGTTCATCAGCCCTACGTGCTTGATGGTTTCTATGCATCTCTTTCGTAATTTTAATCACTGCGCTTACGTCAACCTTGTATTTTTTCGGATCTCCACATTTATAACAAGGTCAAACATGGTTTTAATATACTTACGCGTCTCATTACTAAAGCAGTAAGTCTCTGCCATAGGTTAATTGGGTTGGTATCAGGAGTGGATTGTAGACTACTCGCTTTGCTTCTGATAAATATTATTAAATAAAGAATAGGTAAATTGACTTTCTCGGTCATTGCTTCCCTGAATTCGATGAATTGGCTATCACTCCTGAGGCGAGTGTGGTAGATGAAATGTGTGTTCATTACTCAACATATATAAAGTTCGAGTATTTGCGCCAGAATGCTAGATACTCTCAGTATCAGAAGTAAGGACCACTGTTCAGAATCGAAACGTTTCTTAAAATGGAATTAGATGGAACCTAAAATAGAGTCGAAATATTAACGACGTAAGTGACAAAGCCATGTACAAAAAAAAACGATTGTCTTCGAATACAAATTTAATAATATTTGCTTATCAACTGTTTCATCTATTAAAGACCTTGGTGTCTCTCTTGATAGCAAGCTTTCTTTTCGAGATCACATAACTGCAATCGTTAATAAATCCCTCAAACTACTTGGTTTCATCACTAGAATCACTTCGGACTTCAAAAACGTAAATACCCTTAGAACTCTTTACTGCTCCTTGGTTCGCCCCCATCTTGAATACGCTTGTGTTATTTGGTATCCTTTTTATGCTGTCCACATTCGACGCATTGAATCTGTTCAACATCGGTTCTTAAGAGGGATTGCTAGGAGGCTAGGTTTAGAAAATGGCAAATACTCATATGATGAAATTGAACTAACTCTAAACCTCTCTCCTTTGGTAGTCCGTCGGGAAAGAAATTACCTCATTTGCTTCTTCAAAATTATAAATGGTATTATTGATTCACCTACTCTACTGCAACTCATTCCCTTCAATATCCCCTCGAAAAGACTCAGAAATAATGAACTGCTCTTCCTCAACCATCATTCGACAAATTATGGATATTATTCAACATTATCCAGAATGTGTAGACTGGTCAACTCAAGTCAAAACCTTAACTTTTTTGGAATAAGTCTGAATGATTTTTGCCAGTCGCTAAACAAGTACAAGGAATATTTAAGTGTCCTGTGGTCCCGACCCACTGCGTATTCTTGACTTGATTCGACTTGTCACTTTATTTTCTTATATTATATCTACCATATGTCTTTGCTTTCATGTACCTTTATCTACTCCTGTATTTTTCTTTTTACTTTATTCGTGTTATTATTTTGTAATTTGGACAATGTCCGTTAATAAATAAATAAAAATATGCGACGCGCGGTCCTGTGTAGTGAACAGACATAGAGTTGAATTTTCTCCAGTAAATCTCTAACATCAAGTGGGAATCTTAACGGCATAAGTGATGAAATCGTGTAAAATCAAATACGGCGTGCGGCCCGGCGTAATGGACGGACCTACGGTTGAATTTTCTGTAGCAGGCCTTAAAAATTGATATTTCCGTGTGGTTTATTTGAATTATTTCTGATGAACGTTTTACTAAAATCTCATATGTTTCTCGGGAAGTTACTAATTCATACTCTAGAAAAATACAATCTTATGCTTATCAAATTTTCAAATCGTTTTACATAAAATATTTTAATGATTAGGTACTGTTTCCATTAATCTTAAACACAAATAACTTACACCCATAGGGATCGCTCTAAAAATGTATATTATCGTGACGAATTAATTAAAAATTTGAGCCACGAGCAAACCCACGTTATTAGAGTCTTATGTCGCCCGAGTCCATTTTTTGTGACTCTTGTCTCTCTTTTAATATTTCTCATTATGCTTATAATTAGCCTACAAATTACAGGAATCATTTTTATTGGTGTTTCAAGTTGATTTCAATTGTTTTCAGCATGTTTCGTGAAACAAACACAAGAAGCTAAGACTCGGGTGGACGAACAAACGACGTGTGTTGTTTGCTGCAAAATAGTAAAACCAAGCAACCTCAAAGCGCACATGAAAAGCCACACCGCGAAGAACAATTTTAAGTGTACCGAATGCGCATACTCTACATATAGAGAGGAATGTTTGAGGCGACACATTCTGAAACACTCCTCCGAAAAACCGTTTTCTTGTTCACAATGTGACTATAAAGCTAAGCATAAAAAGTCTTTGAGAGTTCATATGTATTCCCATACTGGAGAAAATAAGTTGACTTGCAAAGAATGTAGCTTTTTCTGTTACAGATCATTCGACCTTAAGATTCATATGTACAGACACAACGGTAATCCAATCAAATGTACGCTGTGTAGCTATACTTGTTCAACCAACCAAAAGTTAAAATACCATATGCCCCGCCACACTGGTGAGAAAAACTATGCATGCACTGAATGCGACTTAAAATTTGGTTATAAAAGAGCATTGACAGTACATTTAGCAACGCATTTTGAACAGATAGATTTGGATTCTGAAAAGATGTTTTCGTGTAATGAGTGCAGTTTTACATGCCGGCGATCTGAAGAGCTGAAATCGCATAAATATAAACACACTGGAAAACCTTTTAAGTGTACTGAATGTGAATATTCGTCTTTTACAAGACAGAGATTACAAACGCACGTTCTTAATCACAGCGGAGAAAAACCATTTGTATGTTCTGAGTGCGGTAAGACTTTCAGAGACAAATATGCTTTGACCTGTCACGTGGCTACTCACTTCCAAGCTAATCTTGAAAGTGGAGAAAACCAAACGAAATGTTACTTGCCGCTTTTGTGTTCGGAGTGTGGGATATCTTTCGCGTTTAAATTTCAACTTGATCGCCATTTGTTAAAGCATTCCGAGACAAAACCGTTTGCGTGCTTGAAATGCAAATTTACCACAAAGACAAAAGGTTCGTTAAAAGCGCACCTCCTGACACACACGAGCGTGTTGGCGTATTCGTGCCAGCTTTGCAACTATGCGAGCAAATCAAAATATGCGTTAAATGTACACATTAAAAGGCACCACGGTGATGAAACAAGATCATTCGCTTGTCACGAATGTGAGTACACAGGCTGGTCAAAAAACTCCCTCGAAGTTCACTTGCGGATTCATACTGGGGAACGTCCTTTTTCGTGTCCGCATTGTAGCTA
Organism: Hesperophylax magnus; assembly: GCA_026573805.1. NCBI lineage: Eukaryota > Metazoa > Arthropoda > Insecta > Trichoptera > Limnephilidae > Hesperophylax > Hesperophylax magnus. The sequence continues at coordinate 1,525,302 of JAIUSX010000202.1, read as the reverse complement.
TTGCTGCAGTACAAAGCAGAACTTGCAGTATCATATTTTGTCTCATACAGGGGAGAAACCCTTTTCTTGTTCTATATGCAACTATTCGTGCAGGCAACAGTCTGCTTTAAAGATCCATATGCGAAAACACTCCGGAGAGAAACCCTATTCGTGTCCACATTGTAACTATAGGTGTAGTGTTAATCAAAGGTTGAAACAACACATCCGCACTCATACAGGAGAGCACCCGTACGCTTGCGCTCATTGCAAACATGCCTTTAAATATAAGAAGAGTTTATTGAAACATCAATTGATTCATAGTGCAGAAATAATACCCTCTGATGGTTCTGCAACAGAGAGTTAAATATGTTTTCTTGGCAAACAATCTTTAAAGTACAAGATAAGTTTAATTGAAAATTTTATTTATTTTACATAAATAAACCACACCATCTGATGGTTATTCTGTTAGTTAAAACCGAGAGTTAATCTTTTAGTTTAAAAAGAGTTTTATGAAATTGATTCGTCGTGCGTAAATAATACCATATAATGGTTATTCTATAACAGAAAGTTAATAGTTTTATGAAATTGATTCATCGTGGGTAAATAATACCCCCTAAACGTTATTCTATAACAGAACGTTCAGAGGTTTATGAAATTGAGTCGTCGTGCTTAAAAAGTACCATCTAATGGTTATTCTGTAACAGAAAATGAGAGTTTTATGAAATTGATTTGTCGTGAATAAAGTATATCATCTAATGGTTATTCTATAACATATGATACTTATTGTAAACATGCTTTTAAGTGTAAACAAAGTTTAAAAATGTGACACCAATTATTATTGATACATCGTGCAGAAAATGTATCGTAATATGATGGTTATTCTGTAACACGAAGTTAAATGTCTATTTATTGTAATTATGCTTTTAAAAATATAAGAAATGTTTTATTAAACATCAATTGATTAATGCCTTTTGTTGGCTCTGAAACAAAAAGTAAAATAATGTAGTATGATCTTCATTGTACTTAAATATGTAAAAACTATTTATTATTGCAATTAATAAATGCATGTGTTGATTAGTTTTATTTATTTTAATGTTAAGGTTGTTGATAACTCGGTGGGTAGGGCGCTCGGCTGACAGGCAGACGAATTGAGTTGCTTACCATTACCTCTACCATAGGTCACCCAAAGTAGTTCGTTAGTTTTTTTAACTAGTAGGGTTTATGGGATGAGGTTTATTAAGGTTTTGGCAGGAGATGCGTCAGTCCACCAGCTGCATGGCGGGCCGATTGAGGGAGACGCTGACCTCTCCCGCCGGACTTTCTCGACCAATTGCCTTGCACCGCTGTGGAAGAGATGAATTCGTCTTTCTGTCCAATTTCCATCCCTCTTGGACACACTGACCCCAGATTACTCTGGTGTGAGAACACAACATACCCGTTTCTTTTCCAGTTTGTTTCCTTCCTCTTTGCTGTCCTCAAAAAGATTACATCCTTTTTAAATAAAAATCCATATAATAAAAAATAACCTTCCTTCACCGGGACGAAAGTTAAACAATTTCTGAAGGAAAACATAATATTTTATGTGAACACCGTACAAGAACCCAACCGTTTGGAGCCAGTGGGACAATTGGGGTAAGTTACAGGACTTAATCCATTTCAAAGAATCTTCCATTCTGAGAATATTTTAGCAAGATGGAAGTTGGAAATATGTCCCACAATAAATTCAGACAGGTTTTAAGAATAAGGCTTCATAAAATTTATTTCAAATAAATTCGATTCATGTTAGTACTGTAAACAAACGAAAAACATCCTCTAATAATTTTGTAAATTTAAATAACATAATATTATTAAATACTAATTTCGGCTGTCTGTTCAACGTAACTCTTGTCCAACGATCTCTGGAACTCGAATTTGAGTGTCATTTTAAAATTGAAACAGATTTTGTGAAGAATTCACACAAGCAAAAGAGAATACCTTACCTACAACACAATATTTTAATTGTCATTTTAAAACTTGGAACTAACATGTCAAGAATTCAGACAAACGATTAGTGAACATTTTTTCTTGGTCTTTCTGCAGCAACTGTTCTTGTTATGATATTGTGCTCTTTAGATAAATCTTCATTTGTGATTTGTCCCACAATTATTGCATGATTCTGCGAATTGTCACGGGTCTACGCTAGTTGTATTTGTTAAAAAATGCAATGTTATTATTATTATTTTTTCATTGAATATTGTTAATAATACAATGTGGTGAGACGTTATAAATATTAATATCTTGTTTTACTTTATTATTTACAACTAGTTTTAATGTCGATCACCCGGTGCTATTTATTTTTATTTATTTATTTATTGGATGATTTGTATAGCGCCGCTTTTGTGAGATATCACCTTAGGGGCGCTTTACAGTTAATGCAGATATTACAAAAAAATATAAATATTAGAAAAAATAAATTGAAATTAAGTTAAATAAAATGTAGTACAGAAACAGGTGACACGAAGATGGAGAATCTGCAGCAAGAATCCTAGGTGGTTAGGAAACTGGACCAGCTGCTGCAGCGAGAGAGTGCACAGCGTCCACCAACAGTACCAGCACGAGGTTCGTCTTCCGTCCAGGTATGTGTCTGCTGCTAATAGAGCGCTGACACAATTTACTCTCATAGATACCAGACCTTGGCAGCACCGCTGTGACATTCATTTTATTTAAGTTTTTAATCCAGCAGGACTAGGAGGAGAGTTATATGCCAGTCTACCATTATTACACGACGTTTATGCAACTATTACACTTAAAGTAAATAACAAGCTTTTGTACCTGCAAAACAAGCATCAACATCAAAAGTATTGAAAGTTACACAAATAACTGCACATTATTTAAATTATATACGACTACGCTAGCAGGATTTTTTTTAACTCAATGACTCAATGACTTAACATTACGCCATTCCCCCGCAGAGATGGGCAGATAGGATAGACCACCACACAACTCTGTCTTATGCCACATACTAATTGCTTAATTCAAATCATACATTACCTTCTGCTATTCTGACTCTTGACATGGCCTGCTCAAGTATTTCATTTCTAGGGCCTCCCAATTTTTTCAATCATTAAATCTTACATCACATCATTCCTTGTTTATGCATTCATTCGTTCTATATTCCAGAACATCTGAGCGTCCTTTTAGGCTTAATTTAATTTTTCTTTCTTTCTGGATCTTAAGATTTACACACGGTCTTACAGCTTTCAACGCACATTCATCCTTCCTCTGCCAGTTCCATGCCTGACTGGCATATTTCAGTATTATCAAAATACTTCTTGGTTATGCACGAGAAGATGCTTCGTATAGCTTTGCTTCCAAGAACACTGGAAATTGCATAAAGAGCAAATATACGGCTTAATCCCGGTGTGCTGACGCATGTGTATTTTAAGATGACTGGCTTGGTTGCAGGTATAATCGCACTCTTTGCAAGAAAAGGGTCGCTCTCCAGTATGAATTCGCATGTGTCTACGTAGCAGACAGGCGTGGATAGACGAGAAGCTACAAACAGAACATGGAAACGGTTTCTCCGCATTGTGCTCCAAGATATCGTGCTTTTTCATTTGACTCGGATTCGCGAACCTTTCGTCGCACTGTGTACATTGGAATGCTTTCTCTCCAGTATGCAGGCGCATATGTCTCTTTAACTGTTCTTCAGAAGTGTACGTAACGTAATTGCAAAATGTACACTTGTACGCTGTCTCTTGGGAGTGTTTCACTTTGATGTGATGCTTCAAATTCTGCCTTTGTCCTGTTTTATAATCACATTCTGCACATGAAAACGGCATGTTTTTCGTGTGTACGAACATATGACTAGTTAAAGTAACCTTTAGCCTGCAAGAAAAGTTGCATAGCGAACACTGAAAAGGTTTCGAGTGCTTGCTTTGAATGTGCAGTTTTAACAGATATCTGTGCTTGGCTAGATACCCGCATTGCGTGCACATTAAGAAATCGTCGCTGAAATGAATGAGCACGTGTCTTTTTAAGAGGTTTTTGTGCTCGGCCGTGTAATTACACTCGCTGCAATTGTATAAACCTCGCGAGTCTTTAGTAAAATGATCGATAACGTGAACTTTTAGAAAAGATAACTGCTTGTACGCGTATGGACAGTCGGGGCAAGAGAACATAACGTGGGCTTGCTGATGTCTTTCCAGTCTGTTTTTGAAGCGAGTCCTGTAATTGCACTTGCGGCAATAAAGAGTTGTGTTTCCGTGTTGGATGTCAGTGTGTCTGACTAGAGTTTTGTTTCGTTTGTACGTTTTGTTGCACACGGGACACGTCTTGGATTTGTGCGTCAGCTTATCGAGCAACTTTCGAACGGTTTTCATGTCAGACGGGAAAGTTTTTTCTTTGATTTTTCGCACTGAAACAATAATAAAACGTGCCTAGTTAAAGCAATATTAAATAAAAAGTAATAGTATAACATTTAACGTAATTTTGTGGAATATAATTAAAATTACTTTAACATCATATTTCTCTTCATCTATAAAATAAAGACATGTAAGAATGAGAAATATCCGACCACAAAAATAGCTTATTTTCTGTCTGCACGGCCATTGAGAGTTAGGAGAAAATTTAATTGGATGAAAAACCTATTTCCGGGTCTTCATTTTCAGACGGGCCCAAGCATTCCATTAATATTTCATCATCTGATGTTCCGTAATCCTCTTTCAATTCTTGGACTTCAGTCGGATTTGTATCCTCGGATACAACGATCAGATGCATATCATCGAAATCAAAATCAACTTCGTTTTTGATATTGGTATCTGAAAAAAAAACAAATATGTTTAGGTCTTGGCGACGGATACGTTTGTTTTGCATCAACTGCGTAGCGAGCCGGTTAAGGAAAGGTCAGTTGAAGGAGACCCTTTTACCTCCCGACGCAACGCCTAGCACTGTAGTGGAAGGGCTGAATTCATAGGTGTGTTACTCCTGGGTATGTTCCCTTCCAGATTCCTACCAACCCCACATATTTTTATTTTGTATTAAAGTACTAGCTTTACCCCACCACGCGTTGCTGTGTGGCTCAGTCTGTCTGTGCAGATAGAAAAACAATAGCGTGTGTTGCTTTTACGTTCAACAGATAAAGCTTTTAAAAAAGCATGCATACCAAAAATGGCGCCGTTTTTTTTAAATACCGTTTTTACCTGTCAAATGTGACATCTGTATAATACAGGCATATAAAAACACACTCGTATTCGAATGCAACGTCGTGTCAAAATTTCAAAGCAATCGGTGAAGAACTTTCAAACATTTATGATTTTGAACAAACAAACATTTACATTTTTATTTATATAGAAGATATTTAGGAAACGTACAGTTATACATATGAATAAATATTGCATTTAAGATATTAAGTATAAAATAAACCACTTAAGTTGCATTTACATTTTTTAATGGTTACAGGTTAGGAAGAAAGTAAATATTTCACGTTATAAGAAAAGAATACACGAACAATAAAAACTAATTGTTTTGGCTTAAATACATTGTAATATTAATTTGATATTTAAAAAATCAAGAGTACAGTGGAAAATATCAATATCTATAGAGGAATTGCAAGTTTTTCAGATATGTCCGAGTGAAGAGTTTGATATTATCTCCCTTCCCGGAACCTCCTCTTCTCCATATCCTTAAAATACTCTCCACACAGCATCCCAAAGATGATATAGGCCCTAAGGGAAATTATTTTCTGCAGGGCCTCCTGTGTGGAGCTTCTCTAAATAGAATAAAATAAAGTCGCTATACGCGTCTGTCTATTTGTGCGCTTAGTTCTTCTAAACTACACAACGGATTTTGATAGGGTTTTCACTATCATTTAGAGATATTTTTCCGGAATGTTTATATGCATAATACATGCATATTATATTTATAAAAAGTAGAGAAAAGACGATGTTTTGTAATAAAGTCGTAAAAAACACTTTCGGGCGCTTACGTTGCCAACGCTGGCTAAACCTTAAGAGATACATCTAAATAATGTACTACGGAATTGTATATCTTAAAAAGGCCTGTAGAAAAGACCACGACCACAGATATAGGAATTAATAGACGAGAAGATAATGGCGAGGGGTAAAATCAACTGTTGAAGAACGAAGGGAGTAAGGCTGACTGTGATTCGTCAATAAATCAATCTGACAGTAAATAGGCATCTCGCATTATAATATCACCATTTACTTCTTAAAAGTATAATCTGCTTTTGAATGAATAGACATTTTTACATGGGAGCGCAAATTACTCGCCACGTTATGAACAAATTTGCGAAGTCCAAATTCGGCAAAAAAATTCGGTTCTATTTTCAGAGTCGAATATTTCGTTTAAGTATTTAGTTAAGACACTTTTATAAATGTTCATAATTTACTTCTCAGCAACCAACCAGCTTTGTGTTTCGCGTCCAGACGTTTCTCGATGTGATAGTATATGTTTCTAAAACTGATCTATATTATACGATGTGAATATGCTTAAAATAAAGTAAAATAATGCTTATATATGGAATGTAATACGAAAATTGGGTTTATTCTCTTTTTCACATCTATTTTTACAAGTTTTCATAGTACAAGTCAACATTTTGCCGTGTTATTTCGTAAAATGAACCGATGATGCCTCGACCATAGTTCGCACAAGAATGATGACGTCACGTTTTCAAATTTCACTTGAGGCCATAAGCGAGCACAGCCGGCTCCAATGGAACCGGTATGGGGAGTGGGGATAATACGCTTTTAATCACTTAGGGCAGGTCTACTAATATTCATAAGTCTATGACCACGACGGAATATGTCTATCCTCTGAGGACAACTCTCAGCGACGCCGGGTACACGACAGCTAGTTTGTAATATGTAGATTTATGTAGAAATAGATGCATAATCGCATTAAAAATAATAAAATGTATTGCAGTCAAACTTACCGCTGCATTTTTGTATTTCTTCGTTTTGAGAAGGTCCTACATATTCAATTAGTATGTCATTGTCTGAAGTTTCTACTGAGTCGATAATTTCTCCTTCTTCATAATCTTCGTTCGAACACCTCACCAAACTTCCAAGTTCTTCATTCACATCCATCGCAGCACTTAAAACTAACTGTAAAAGAAAATTTGTATTCAATCCAATAATTTAATTATTTATAACGCCATAAAAGGCTTTTACAATAATGTGATACATGAGATTATAAGTACACAGTGGTACATAGGCGAATATTAGTATTACATTTAAGAACACAACAATATGTATACAAAACGACATTGAATGTGATACAGCTGAAATTTTCTTAAGGCATAGAATGCTACAATAATAGAAAATACTTCATTTAAACAGAGTAAAATATACAGAAAAGGTGACTTGCCAACAGATATAATCTAGCAAAATATTATAATAGCGCAAATAGTAGTAAGTTTATTGTTACAATCAAATTTATCTCCACTTGGCCACTATGGCCGGCGAGTATGGCAAAGTAGCTTCAACAATTCTGAGCTGTCAGAGACTTGACAATTAAAAATAACATTTTTCATTAAAATAATACATCCGTTAGCCAACACTATAAGACATCTGAAGCAAGCAGTTCATATAGATGCTATACATATATATTTCACATATATGTATATATGTGAAATGTATATGTATAAGAACACCATACATATGTTACACATAAAGAAGAACATGTCAGTATGATGCAGTACAAATACTAATAATAAATAATATTTACTTCTAACTTCTAATTGCCAGATTTTTTTTATTATTATTATTATTCAATAAATAAAAAATAAACATTATTTATAAACAAGTTCTGCGGGGTAATTATTACTTCGCGCGAGAGCTGTTTCATCTTCTGCAGGAGTTATCGAACTGTGGTGAGGCCATTTACAGACGATCTAAATAATATTACTCAACACTTTACGTTAAAATGATACAATGTAAAAAATAATAAATATGTATAAGAACACCACACATATGTTACACATGAAGAACATATCAGTATGATGCAGTACAAATACTAATAATAAATAATATTTACTTCTAATTGCCAGATTTTTTTATTATTATTATTCAATATATAAAAAAAATAAACATTATTTATAAACAAGTTCTGCGGGGTAATTATTACTTCGCGCGAGAGCTGTTTCACCTTCTGCAGGAGTTATCGAACTGTGGTGAGGCCATTTACAGACGATCTATTTATATTACTCAACACTTTACGTTAAAAATTCTAACGTAAAATGATACAATGTAAAAAAATAATAAACAACAATTACTTCTATATATATTATAAGTATAGTTACTTTGAAGGAAAAACAAATTGCTTTTAATTTTATTACCAATTATTAATTTCCGACAAATTTCTTGTAAAAAGCACGCTTTCGTGGTAATATTTGTGGTTTACAACTAGAAAAACTAGGAAAACCGAGATATGGTTTGATTTTTTCACGGCCAATAGTGATTAATTTGTGGGCTATTACGCCGTATTAAGCTTTTTCATTCTTTGGGACAACGGTACAGCGTCACAGTGTACATGACATCTGCCCTGATTTAACCATGATTAAAATTAAAAACTAATCAAATAATAAGTGTTGGAAGCGCCAAAGGATGTATCAGATAAGTTCACATAGTTTTCTATCACTCCCTATCTGATAACAAAACGTTTATTATTCGACATCAAAAAAGAATGCTTATAGTGAAAATGAAAAAAAAACATATTTAATATAATTAAAAGAAAATTTGCGTAATTTTACAAAAAACTATAAAACATACACCTACAAATAGGTACATTTTATTTTACAGTGGGACAAAACTATTAGAATAAGTGAAAATCATTGAAAAATCCTTTTTAGCTATTTCGTTAAAAAAAACTTGGGTAAAAACTTAAAAAGTTAATTTGGGGACTCTTCGTCACGCCATGTTTTCACATAATGACATTAAAATGTTTTTATGTTAGTTTATATTTAAATTATACCAAAACTAATAATATCAGAATTTGTAGGTCTTGGGTTACATAAAAAAACTAACACTATTTTACTAACAAGTAATCGTAAGCAAATCAAAATGTTATTGCAAGGCCATAAATGACACCATTAGAAGTAGATGCTTAATACTTATGCAGCCTATAAACACAATTTAAGAATGTGTTGTTTGGATAGTGATAACTACGCGACTTACTAATAAAATACAAATCCATAAGTATGTCATTATAATGATTTATATTTATGAGGCGACTTTTTTTATACTAAAACTAAATTAGTTAAGACCATTTAGTACACTAAAAAAATGTACTTAAAGACAGCAAAGCACAAAAAACACATTTTTCTATCAATTTGCTTAGGTAATAATAAATTAAACCACATTTCGATATTAAAGCGGGAACTGTCAAAATGGATGTTTAAAATGTGCTATAAACCAGTTATATAACCATTTTCATCTCAAAAAAATAAGAGCATGCATTTATTTTAAGGTATGTCAACTTACCATTATCTTTTAAAAATTAAACAATACACACTTAATGAAATAAACACAAAATAGGGATACCGATCTCATTACATGCGGCTGAAACATTTCAACACAAAATGGTGGATGTCCATAGATGAAACATAAATTAGATAGGTAATGGTTTTTAACAAATGTATATTACGTCATCGGTTTACGTGTACTTGAAAAGTATAAATTTTACACACATTCGAATAATATATGCATAGTAGATATTTTGAGTAATGCAAAACAAATTTTGTATTTAAAATAATTCGTAAATCGCAGGAGAAATTTTGGTGTTTAGGAAAACCCCGAAATACCGGTTTCAACAAAAGTGGCAATTGCATCACTTTACTTCAAATTAACTTTAATTTCCATAAGACTGAAAAACAAAAAAATAACTAAAAAAAATAAAAAAACGTTTTTCGGTGCTGTTAAAAATTTTATAAATGAGAGGTTATAGAAAAATAAAATAAAACATAGTTAATTATTATTTGTGATGACATTATCGTTGCAGTAAAAGATATTTTTAGTTCGTGCGAATCTATAATAGAACATGAAAATTAATCAATCGCAATAATGAAAGGCTGTCAAAAAGGGAACAAAATGCAGTTACATCATAATCAGTTATATTTATTTGAGATATTTCATAAGACACTTTATTTACTACGCTTTTTTTTAAATACAAAAATTTTAAAACATGTTTTGAAAATATCATTAAATTGAAATGTACAGTAGGTATTAGGAGGGTTTAATTTAATTACATAGGCGAGGTATTATAAATTGTATTCATAATAAAATAGTTTAAATTTAACAATTAAAAATGAATAAATATTGATCAATTTCATTAAGAAATCCTTCCAAATGTTCCATATTATTTTAAGGTGGTTTAACCAGCGGACGAGAATTCAAATTTCGTTAAAAGACGGTTTCGCGATCGGACGTTTTTTTAGACCGAGACAGAAATACCGAATTCATTCCGCTGCAAGCCGTCCACTTGCGCGGCTGTGAAAACTACAGCATGGTTCCGATGAAATAACAATTATTGTTGTTAAATTCTTGGTTGTAGCTTTCTTCCTAATAAGTAGTTACATATTTGTAAATTATACGTCGGAGTGCGTAAACATAAATAAATACAAATGCAGTTTGTTGACATGGTAGATATAAAATATGTAGGTATATGAATATACATTTTAAAAAAATTTCAAATATTTGTTTAATTTGTTTTTTTTTTTTAATATTTTACACGAGTTTTCCAAAGGTGAGTAAAAATCTTTTGTTTTACTTATTTATTCGTTTGTCCGAAAGATATTACCGGTAAGTTTTATTTCTAATACTTATCTTTAAAGTATTACTTGATTTGATATGTATGACATTGAAAAGAGGGTTTATTCCTTACAACTGAAGTAATACATATATTAAAACTAGGTTTTATTTCCAACTATATTCTACGGTACCTACCTGCATATGTAGTTATGTGATTGCATAAAATTGTATCGCTTTCATGTATTTGTTTTCATGATTAACGGAGCGACCTGACTCGTCTAATTTTCGAAATGTAATTAAATTCACGAGTAAATTTCGATTGAAACATTATAGGTTAGTATGTCAAAAATAACCTTTTTTTTTCCTAAAACAAGAAGGTCAATTCACAATATGACATTATGAAACTGACAAAAAGTAACACAAAAAATATTAAATATGTTGAATTATACCAATGTAATAGTGAATTGGACAATAAAAGAGAAATTATGAACAAAAAAATGATTTGAATCGCACATCACGAATCGAAATTCATTTGGTTCGTGTCACTTTTTGACTACCAATCACAAACAGTTTCACGTACTTTGGCATAAGTTTTAACATTTATACATGAAAAAACGATTGCAGACATAAACTCCTGTCCATAGTTGATTCTTTTCCCTGGAAATTAAACAACACAAAATTATCGCCAAATGTTATAAAAAATATGTGCTTATTCTGACTGATTCTTTCGAACGACTCTGTACCATTTAAGTACGTACAATGTACACGGATAATTAAATATCACTAACCTTTATTTTTACTGAAAATATATCTCCCACGTACGTTTTTGATGTCGTAATTTGTGCTATCTAATAAAACTTTTTTTCGAGGGTATTTTCCTCCTCATTTTTAAGCGAGGAATTTCTTTAAAATGTTATCAAGTAGACTGGCGTGGAATAGACGTCCGCTCACCGCCCTGTCGCAGCGGGGAATGATAAAATTTCGGCTTGCGCCGGGGTAATAACAAACAACAAACGCGAATCGAAATTAATTACTATTATATATATTAAGAATATATTTTTTGGTCATAAATTATTTCTAATGTTTCAATAATGTCTTGGTAAATTATTTTTCTAAAAAAATCTGAACTATACCAATTTGTAAGACCATAAATAAATAGTCCAATTGAGGGATTTTCGTCACAAAACGCGTGCTCGGATTTATTTATTAGTAATTTTATTTGAAATAAAAACAAAATTCTTATACATACATATGATAGATAATTTATTGATTGTTTATACTGTATTATTATATGATTTGAAATATTTGTTGTATAATACAACTTCACATTTGAAAATGCAACAAATCTGCGCATCGTCCAACGGTAACACTTTATTATGATATGAAAATAATATTATTTTTCAAAATTTTACATCTTACTTTACAAGATAAAATAACGATCTTTCGAAATCAATTTGTGTTTTTTTCAAGAAAAGTGTCCATACGTCTAAAAGTGGCCTCAAAAATGCCAAATTTCAGGTCAAGTCTACCTATTTCGCCTTAAGAGAGATACAATACTAAAATATTCAAAATAATCACGTTTACGATAAAAAAAAACTTTTTTTAATGCCTAATTTAAATTTATTGACAAAAATTGGAAAAATGATGTTATTGAATTAATAATTTAAAATCTTTATCTTTATAAATTTTTACGAAGCGACAGCGTGTTTATTCTAAATCGAAAAATCCCAAAATTAAAACTCTCTACCACTCTGGTAGGAACTTTTCATTTTTTCATCCCTACTTCAAAAAATGTTTGTCTATGCAATTTTCCATTCGCCACCACGATAGACGCCACGTATCGTAGCTCAAAACATTTCTGTCAAAGCATTTACCGAAAAGTTCAAAAAAAGCATTATATTTCATAACCCGTGGGTTAAAAACTTAGAAACAGTCACTGGAAATTAACGTTTTTCTAATTGTCGTTAATATCATAGGTTACTTAATGTTTTCATTGATAATTTTTGTTCTGTCAATTTTAAGGTTAATGACCTTAAGTCATTTAAAAACGACTCTCCGTGGGCATCTGTAAATCTCAAATCTCGTAACAACTCTATCGTTCTTGTAAGAGTTCTATCAATGTAGTAACAACTTGGTTGATATGTTGATATACTCGTAACAATTTCATCAATCTAAAAATTGCTCGTAGTGACGATATTTTTGTTTTTAAATTCTTATAAAAAATTACAACATTCGCTTGCATAACTAGAATCGATTAAATTGTGCTTCATTTATAAAAAATTATTTTCCTGATTTTTAGAAAATCTTTGTCTAATACACCAATCCATTTTTCTTTTTCGATGTCATTTGAAAGGCATTTTTTATATTGCCCTCTGCCTCCTCTTAACTAATGGATTGCTTGCCATATTGTGTTAGTATAATTTTTATAAATCGTGATAATATTATTTTATAACTTAATCAGATTTATAACAGTGCTATGGAGGAAGTAAAGTCTGAACTCATCACAATAAAGATCGAGCCTGGCGTTGAAGAAGAAAGTTACGATGGTGGCGGAAAATTTGCAATGGTCGACCCTTTGTCATCTTCTGTTGAAAATATGGACTGTTTGGAACGGCCCGACGTTAAAGAAACAGGTACTTAATAAAGATTTTTTTTCAAAAATTGCCCGTGTCCATTTGAACTGTGGTTAAGTGTTTCCAGCAATTTTGAGGTAGGTAGATTATTCATTGCGATAAACATCTTACACGAATCTTATAATATTTTTTGCTAATTTTTGTTTTGGATCACTCGTAGGGTTAACCGAAAGATCGGGAACTCTTGAATTTTGGAAACCCCGTTTCATCCTTCAGCACCTTAGCGACATACGTGGTCGATTGGTTAAGATTTTCGACTATGATTTGAGATGTCACATGTTAAAATTCCAGCTAGTGCTAGCGAATTCTATTTTATTAATTCATGATATTCCACATTTAATCAATCGATTAGGAATATTAGTTGCACGTCTCGGAGTGTAAGATACTCTAAGTATCAAGTATTGTCCTTGATTGTTGCTTTAAATGGTTTCAACCTATATTGTGATCGAATCGGAATAGCCGGGTGCTTCCTAAACTTCTATCCTCTCTTTCTCCTTCCCTTCCTCACTTCCTTATGTCAGACAACGTACTATGATTAGGATGCCATAGTAGTTCATAGAGATTTAATAATATAATGGTGAGCGGGTATGTCATCAAAATATCAATTCAACACACCTACAAAAAATGATATTAAGTTTGTGAAAATTGATTAAAAAAAACTAGGTTACATAGGTAACTATTAAACCTAGTTTTTGTTTCATCACTTTTAATGACTCTATATCACTTTTAAAGGTGTGTTGAATTTTAATTATGATGAAATATCATGGAATAATCTTCTTATATAAGGCTCCTATATTCCATGTTAATGATTGGTTTAGTGTCCATGTTTCCTCGTCCCTACAGAAAAATAGCAAATACATAACAACGAACCATTCTTAAATTTACGATAAATTTGATTTAAAGTTTGTTTCTCTGCTGTTTCAGCATTGCATGAAGAAAACACCGAAATAAAAGAAGATTCCAGAGGCAAGCGAACGCAACACCAAAAAAAGAAAGCTGTACTCTCGAAAACTTTGAAAAAACCGTTTCATTGTTCTGAGTGCAGTTATTTTTGTCCGAAGATGTCCACGTTAAGAAACCACATGCTGACTCATACTGGAGAGAAACCTTTTTCTTGTGAAGAATGTGGGTATCTATGTGCGAGGAAACAGCATCTGAAGACGCACATGATGCGACACACTGGAGTTAAACCCCATCCATGCAACGAGTGTAGTTACGCTTTCGAATACAAATCGCAACTGGTGTCTCACCAACTCACGCATACTGGAGAAAAACCTTTCTCATGCAATGAATGCAGTCTTTCTTTCAACAGAAAAGAATACTTAAACGCGCACGTGCTTGACCATCTCGGAGAAAAACCATTTTCGTGCCATTTATGCAGTTATGCTTGCACGATGAAAAAGAGATTAACGATACACATCAAGACGCATGATTCAGCGCAGTTCGCGTGTTCCTATTGTGACCATTCGTCAAAATCTAAAGAGTGCTTAAGGCGTCATATCATGACTCACACTGGAGAAAAACCATTCGCGTGTAATATTTGCGGGTATTTATGCTCTAGAAAGCAGCGTTTAAAAGCTCACATGATGAACCACACCGGAGGTAAACCATTTTCATGTTCTGAATGTAGTTTCACCTGTGTATTTCAATCGCAGTTAAAAGCTCACGCTGTAGCGCATTCTGGAGTAAAGCCATACTCGTGTACTGAATGCAGTTCGTCCTTTTCTCGGGAAGGTTATTTGAAAACTCACATGCTTGTTCACGTTAGTGAAAAACCTTTTAAGTGTCCTGATTGCAGCTATTCTTCTTCTCGGAGAATATATTTAACTTCGCATATGTTGACGCATTCGGGACAGAAACCATTCTCGTGCTTGCTATGCAGCTACTCTTCTGTGAGAAATGGTAATTTAAAACAACACATGAAAACACATTCTGTCGACAGAAAATCAACATGATCCGAGTGCAATTATTATTAATACTCTGCCGCCTAAAATATCTCGTATAGAATATTGCGCATCTGTCTGCCGTATGAAAAGATTCTTATACAAGTTTAAAACATTAAAAAAATCACTTTTAACCTTTCAGGCAAATTTGTATGATTTTTGGAACAACTCAAATGGTATTACAGACATCTTTGTGTGTCCCTTACTGTTATAGTGAGAAATATGATCTTAACGGTGTTAGAAAGATAAAACACCACACTTTTAAAATCTAAAAGTTAAACATAGAAAATTTTAACTACACATTTTTTGTTATGTGAAACGACAAAAAAATATGGTGACGGTAATGTTTGTCATACATTTATTTGTTCAATAAAATGAGTGTTTTATATGTATTTCTTCGCCATCAGTAATTTTAGTTACAAAAAACGGAAAGTTTGTCATTTTAATTATTTCATGTGTGCATTCAAAATTATTATATTTAAAAAAATATATGTTAATTTCTATATTTAAAATAAGAAAGCTCGTTTCATCGCCTTTCAAACAGTTCTTAGTTTTTGAACACGTTACAAAAAAAAAAATTCTCTTTTTTGCAAAGCGGAAATACTCGTATGACAGAATATGACAAGGCGCTGCATCCCATTTTTTAAAAACGCCTATTGAACCTTTACATATATGTAAATATATATGTACATAATAGTTAATCTTATAAAAATATTGACAAACTGGTGCGTACATACAAGAATTTTTGCATCTCTGCATGTATATTTGCTTTTTAAAGAAGCAAACGTTATTAAAATTTAATATATTTGCAGAGCAAGTTTCATTCTCCACACGGTACAATCTCTGTGATCCAAAATTGTGCATTAAATTAGTGCGAGAAGCAACTACATTAATCGAGCATGTAGTCTAGTGTTGTATTTATTGGGTACGCGAAAAAAAATCACACTCACCACAGGTCTGTCTAAATGTCCGTTATTGATTTCATAAATTGGTAACTCTGCGCGTGGTGTTTTTTATTATTTAAATATTTTTTATTCTTGTTAATGCCTGGTGTAGTGTCCACGTTTTCATGCCTTCCATAAAATAACTACGAATTATTCTGTATCTTCAATTTAAACTTATGCTTAAGACGGAGTACGGAGTCCATCTTACTTATTAGATTCTAACGCGGTGGTATATTTAAAGCGTCGTTTAAGGCCGTTTTAACAATACCAAATCTATGTTAAGTAATAAGTCATTCTGATCTTGATGTAATAATAATAATATTTGGATGATTTGTATAGCGCGGTTTTTGTGCGAAATCACCTCAAGGGCGCTGTAGTATTAACACCGCGATTATAAATAAGAGGGACGTAAATAATCAATAATTAATTTGTGTTATTTTATCAAGTAAACTGTTAATGTAACACCGTAACGAAAATAAATAAAGACTTCATTTGTATGCTTTTCATATCAAATATTGATGTTATTTCTAAACTAACCTTCCTCTCACCCCAAATACAGATAATTTGTTGGTTTGCAATTGTTTGGATGAAAATTCAAATTTCAAAAACCATTATTTCGCAAGTAAAATATACAATTCAAAGGGTATAGCTTATAGGTAGGTTTATCTTATTACTTACTGCTAAACCAATAAACAATAAAAGTGGAAATTATAAAGTTAGTACATATTAATAAACCTAGATAGCGAGTCTAAATTTAAATGATAGGTAAAAATAATAATTTCAATTACAATTTATTCTTTTATGAAATTTTTTTTTCGTTTGTTCAAAATCTTAAATCTCCGAAAGTTCTTCACTGATTGCTTTGGAATTTTGTTACAACGCTGCATTCGAATACGCGTGTGTTTTTATATAATTATATTATGAAGATGTCACCTGTGACCGGTAAGAATATATTTTTTGTTTGTAAAACAGCGCCTCCTTTTGGATAAACATGTTTTTTTTTAAACAGTGCCATCTGTTGGACGTAAAATCAACACGCGCTATTGTTTATCTATCTGCACAGACAGGCTGAGCCACGATAAAATCTTAAATCTCACTTAAATCTTTAAATTTCTTCGGGGTAAGAAGGGACTACTGGCGGATGTTCAAAACAACTCGTTTAAATCTTTTTGGATATTATAATTGTAAATAAGTTCAATGGGCTTTTCAAATAATTTGCTAGATTGATCTTTATCCACGGATCCAGAGATCACGGGTTCAAAACCCGGCGTGTCCAAAAAAAAACGTTGGCGTTATCTCACGTACATATTTGATTCAAAATGATATATAGTATATTTGCGGAAGTAAATTAGTGGTAGATATTTTCAGTGCTGCCCTGGTGAGTGACCACCACTCAGAACCGAAACATTGCTTGAGGCAATAGCCGTGTTTGGCGACCAGATCTGGATAGCCAGGTAATTCCACCCTATTCTCAAACACCCCCCCCCTCCCTTTCATCCTAACCATATGCCAAAATTAGGCATGACAATGTCCCACTGGTGCGATATTCACAAAAGAAATAGATTGACTATATTTCCGACATGAAAAGTAATAGAAATAAAAGTATTATGGGTACTATTTGTTAACATATACGAGTAAATTTATTTACAAACTTAATACGAAAGGAATGTAATTTAAGTACACATGACAGTAGAATATAAAAAAAATACTACGATAAAATTTAATTCAGTTTTCGATAATTTTTTTTCTTAATATTATTACTGATCTATGACATAGTACTTATCAGCAAATTGTCAATTTAAACCGAAAGCAAGATTATAGTGATTTGTTTTCGGGTATTATGCCGTGTTACGCTAACTCCTTATTTAGCTAACGTTTTGGACAGCATTGCAGTGTCCATCGTCAGGGAAGATGTGTATTGAAGGTAAGAAGGTCAAAAACAAGTCACTACAATAGTTTTGGAAGTGAAAATCTCAATTCATACCTGAAAGCAAGATATTTTCTTAGTTTCAGGCTTTTTTAGAATTTTTTCAAAGTTTTTAGCAAGGCTCAGCTTTTATGGACAGCCATGTTTAAAATTGCTATGGAAGCGAACATAGGTATAAGAGGTGAATTCAGTAAATTGTAATCATTTACATAAACACGAGATTGCGTTTGCAAATTTTCAAACGTACTAAGCAGAATTCAGCTCTTGTGGACAGCCATGTGCGATTTCAATCCGCTATGGTGGCAGAAACATGAGTATACATGGCACACTCAGTGAATTGTCGATATAAATAAAATATTTTGCCTGTAGTTTTATAACTTATTTAGCTAGATTCAGTTTTTATGGATGGCCATGTGTAATTTCAGATTGCTTTTAGTTGCAGAAACGTGCGTGCAAATTGTGCAAGGATGTCGCCTCTCTCCCGTATGAGTTAGAGCATGCCTCGAAAGATCACTTTTTTTCAAACACTTGTAGTTGCATTGAGAACATCCAAATGGTCTCTCTCCACTGTGAGTCAGCATGTGTCTGATTAAGTCTCCATTTCGCGAACATTTCACACTGCAAAGAGTGCATGGAAACGGTTTCTCTCCACTATGGGTAAGCATGTGTGCCTTTAAGTTATCTTTCCTGTAACCAGCATAGTCGCAAATTGTACAAGCGAACTTCTTCGCTCCTGTATGAATAACGCTGTGCCGCTTTAAGTCTCCTTTAGAAGAACAATTATAGTTGCACTCATGACACTCAAACGGTTTAGCATCACTGTGAGTCAGAATATGCTTGCTTAATTTCCCTCTCGTGTTGAATCCTGAATCGCAAAGATTGCATACATAAGGTTTTTCGTTTGTATGCGATATCAAATGAGTTTTTAAACCCTTTTCTAAATAGCATGCGAAGTTGCAACCTTCCCAAGAGCACGCGAAAGCGAATTTCCGTTTGCTGTGGTTGGATTTATTGTGCTCTTTGAGGTGAAATCGCTTTTTGAAAGTCATGTTGCATTCAGAACACTCGATTGTTAAGTTGTTTACTTTGTTCGGACCGGTGATCTTGTTGAAGTCTTCTATTATGAATTTTTTCATCTTCGGGCGATAATCTGGAAAGATAGGAAAAATTAAATAATTTTTGTACGGGGATCTGATTCATTCGAGAAACATGAGTCCTCCATAGCACAGGGATACGTTTTATATTTATTTATATTATTTTGTTGATTCTTTCATTGTTTCAATGTTTTTACAAAAGAAATATGATAAAATAAAAGTAATAATAACATACATATAATAGTTTACAAAGTAATTGTCTGAAATGGGAACCCACGTAAGCCTGCTGCGTATGGTTGATATGAGTGATGAATATAAATTATTTAAGAAGTTATAACAGCTATTGTCTCTTAATAAATTTTACAGCGAAATTGATAAGTGTAACAGATATAATTATCAACCAATTTATAGAAATAATATTTTAAAATAAAAATTATTAATTTATAACAGCATAAAATTATGTATACATTGGAAATTATGAAGTTTGAATATATTATATTATTTTTTGAAGTGATAGTTTATAAGTCAGCAATATTGTAGTTGTATTATAGTGTTTTAAAAGTCATAATTATTTTATTTTTTTCCCAAAGAGTGGCATTTCATTACTAATGCGAATTTATTTTGGTAAAAGATTAAATGTGCGTGGACCAATAAAACTGCTGTATGTTTGCATTAACTTGGTATTAGTTTTAGGAGTAAAATATGTCATTTGTACCTTTGCTTATTCTATTTAAATTATTTTTACATAATTTCTTAGTTGAAAGAAGATATAGTTTACGGATGTTAAATAATTTAGATTCCTTGTTCAGTATTTTAGTTGAAATGTTTTATTTCTCATATCATATGTATTTTAAATAACATGGTTTCGAGCTATTTACAAAAGCTTAATAAATGTATCATGTGCATTTCCCCATCCCATAGCCCCATTAATGGTAAAAAATGGATGATTGCACCAGAGAAAAATAAATTTTCTAAATTGTTTTCGTGGCATTCTAGACACATTTTGTATGCCTTCAGTTAAGTTTTTTTCTGAAGAAAGGTCATTAAACCATAAATAAATGTGATTGTGACAAAGTGATTGTCAAAAACTAAAACTGAAAATAAAAGACAAAAGATCAAGTAGACTGTCAACAACTAAAACTGTAGATTAAAAAACAAAGGATCAACAAAGAGATTGTTAACAACTAAAACTGTAGAATAAAAGACAAAAGATCAAGGAGATTGTTAACAATTAAAACTGTAGAATAAAATACAAAGTATAAGTAGCTAACTAGCGTAGACCCGTGAAAAATCACGGGACATTATAATTGTGTTATTAGGATTTGTGAAGCTGAAAGTTTATGTAAAGATGAAAAAATGTTGCAGAATAAACAAGAAAAAATATTTACTAGAGCAAATTTTTAATAATAATATTGGTAGTATATATATTTTTTCTATCAGTTACGCAAGTTATCAAATTATGTCTGAATTCTAAACACATCAGTTCCAATTTCGAAAGTGAAAATGACAATAATTTATCTGTTAAAATATAGGTACTTTATCGCTTGGTATAAATTATTAATTACTGCTATGGTTGTTGCTCCATTTGTTGAATGTCTCGCATCTGTTGAGCGTGTAAAGCTCGACGAATGCTAGCTTCTTCTTCAGATTCTTGTTGTTGCTGCAATTGTTGAATGTCTCGCATCTGTTGAGCATGTAAAGCTCGACGGAGGCTAGCTTCTTCTTCAGATTCTTGTTGTTGCTGAAATTGTTGAATGTCTCGCATCTGTTGAGCGTGTAAAGCTCGACGCAGACTGGCTTCTTCTTCAGTTTCCTGTTGTTGCTGAAATTGTTGAATGTCTCGCATCTGTTGAGCATGTAAAGCCCGACGCAGACTGGCGTCTTCTTCAGTTTCTAGTTGTTGCTGCATTTGTTGAATGTCCCTGATACGTTGAGCGTTTAAAGCCCGACGCAGACCAGCTTCTTCGTCAGTTTCTTGCTGCTGTTGCAATTGTTGAATGTCTCGCATCTGTTGAGCGTGTAAAGTCCGACGCAGACTGGCTTCCTCTTCAGTTTCATTTTGTTGCTGCATTTGTCGAATGTCTCGCATCTGTTGAGCGTGCAAAGCCCGGCGCAGACTGCCTTCTGCATCAGTTTCATGTTGTTGCTGCATTTGTCGAATGTCTCGCTTCCGTTGAGCGCGTAGAGCCCGACGTTGGCTAGCTTCTTCTTCAGTTTCTTGTTGTAGCTGCATTTGTCGAATGTATCGCATTTTTTGAGCGTGTAAAGCCCGACGTTGACTGGCTTCTTCCTCAGTTTCTTGTTGTTGCTGCATTTGTCGAATGTCTCGCTTCCGTTGAGCGTGTAAAGCACGACGTCGACTGGCTTCTTCTTCGGTTTCTCGTTGCAGCTTCATCTGTCGAATGTCTCGCTGCTGTTGAGCGTGTAAAGCCCGACGATGACTGGATTCTTCTTCAGTCTGTTTTACACGTTGGTGATTGCGATATTTGCGCATGTACTCGGCGCGTCTAGCTCGTTTTGCCTCAGGATCCGTGCCTTTCAAAAACAAATATTGTCAATTTTCTTAAATATATAATTATAGTTGACAAATTAGAAAGACGATTAGAAATTAAACTTTTGAACTAACACCGTTGGTAAATACAGTTATTAGCCAGAAAATGACGTTTTCTTAAACATGGAAAAAGCACAGACCCTTGAATAATCACGCAATCCGGGTTTACATGTCAACTTTAACCCTAAGAAATTTAAACAAAATAAATGCAATTTGGCTGTCGGGTATGGATACTGACGCCCCGGGAACCATTTATTGGATAACCAACACCTCTGCCGCAGGTCACCCAAAGTGGTTCGTTAAGTTTGGTGACCAAGAAGGAAGGCCGGATTTAGGGGGTGAAGTTTATGCGAGTCACCAACTGCACCAGTGGGAGGAATATATGCATTCGTCCATCATTCTTGGACACACTGAGATTCCTAAACCACCCTCATACCTATTTTCCTTCTCAGACCTTCCTCTAGTTACTTTCCTTAAAAAGGCCCTCCACATAGCATCCCCAAAAATGACATAGGCACTAAGGTAAATTATTTTTTTCAGGGAATAATGAAAAATTTTTTAATCTAAAAATTATATTTTTAGATTAAAAAAAAATGTATTAAACGTAGTTACTAGAATTATTTACACATTGCCCACAGCGCCCTTGAGGTGATTTCTCACGAAAACGGCGCTATATAAATTAGCCAAATATTATTATTAGTCACAATTTTGAAAATTGAAATTAAAATAATTTTCGGTAAAAAATTATATTACAGGTAGATTACTAATAACACTTAAATTCAAAACAAATCCGAGCTCATTGTACCAGAATTAAAAACACTGTCAGACCCACAACAAAAATTAGTATATTTGATTATTATATGATAATATGTTATGGTATAATTATAAAATAAATAAAAAAATCAATCAATTGACGTAAAATATCTATTAACACTTCCTTTCGGAGTATTGTTAAAAACAATGAAAACAACTTTTCATTTGTGGCTAGACAATGTAAGAAAAACTTAAAAAAAAGACAATGATATATAAAGTTCGATGCATTGGTCAATAAATCACAGACAGAAAAAAAAACTATGGTCAAGATGCCGAATTCCGCTGCACGAACACATTTTTTTTAACACTTGATTTCAACTTAATTACTACTGAGTCGGGGGAGATGGAAAAGCATGCATAAAATAGGTTATTAGTTTGGGTTTTTAAATCATTTATTTGTATTTTCTAAGCTTCAAATATAACTTCGATTGCGAAAAAATTTTACTTTAATGCATATTTACCAACTTCCCCGATAGCATAATTGTTTCTTGTAGCTGAAACCAGGTGCTATTTTTGAAAATGTTGCGTACTAAGCGGTGCTTTTACCACTTCAAAGACATAAGACCTCACTGTACAAAAGACATATTACAGATTTTCTGCTTTTTTGCTCGTGAAAAAAGAAGATAAAATAGTGATAAATATAAAAGTTTCTCTACCTGCAGGTGCGCTATCCTTTTTAGACTTTGAAGGCTTCGTTATAAACTTGGGACAGAAAGCAATGCTCTGAGTGCCGCCTGTCGCAAGAACTCCATCATCAATTCTCGGCTGTAATTTAACAGGAAGAATATCAGGTAAGATAAATTCCTCGGCGGTGTCAGTTCGGCATCCAACACTTGATGAAGGTATTGGTGTTCCACGTCTATTCAATTCTTCGAATTTGTAAGGTGTGGCAGGTCGACGGATTTTACTGTTAACATCAATGAACGAAGTTCCGTCACTTGCATTAACGTGTCCAATTTTTCCGGATTTTCGCCCGTCGTCACTTTGCTTAATCTTTTTTCGTCTTTTTTTGGTATGCGACTGTGCTATTTCACCTACTATATCCGGGCAGCATACTATATTGGTAGGATCTTCGGCTTCTAAAGCGATTTTTTTCGTAACTTCTTCGCCTGTAAAAGGAATATTGTAATGATTGGAAAGAGAGTCTACCTTAACTTTGACACTGTCTTCGGGTTCAATTATATTTATATTTTCATCAGATTGTTCTATACCTCTGTGTCTTCTTGCGAAATCATTATCAAAAACTTTGTGTGGTATTTTACTAGCATTTAGCACATATCGCACAAATTCTCCTAGATTATCATCAATATCGTCATCTCTCTGATTCGCTGGCTCAAGTTTAATATGCGACATACAGGAGGTAGAAATGTCTGGATTAGTCGCTTTACTTATACTAATTTTATTTGTATCGCTTGCATTACCAAGCGCAATTTCTGTTATATTAACTTCATTATGTACACTTTCTAATTTAATGTCAGATAAATTAATTTCACCCTGTGCTTGGCAACTTTTAACAGAGTCCAGGGTGTATGCACGTGAACATGATGCATCTTTCTTTAAACGTGCATTCTTTAAGTTTGGTATGGATTTACTTTCATTTGGATCTTCTGTAACGCCAATTGTAGATAATATATTTGCACAGCACAGTTCATCATTAATGCAAGCATTGCTCGAACTAAGTTTGGATCTGTTCGAAAATGTATTTAAATTTTTTGAATCCATTTTTAGTCTTGTGTATGATTTACAAAACGATCTCGCTTAGATAAAACCAAGTTAAAGCGCTTCCTGAAATATAAAAAAGGTTTAGAAATGTTACAACATACGGATAATAGATTGAGTGAAAAAATGCCGAACAATCGAGATGTATGCAGTTAACTTAGGAAAATAATATTTTTTAATTAATTTTTGTACATGTTTGGAAAATATAAAATGACCTACCTAATGATTATTTTTAATGTATTACATCTTCTACAGTGTTGCACCAGCTGGAAATATACAAAACACAATTATTTGAATCATTTTATTCAGAAAGAGTTACCAAATAATTATTAATGTCGATTGGAATCTATTGATTCAACGAACATGGTAAATCAGATTGTTATAATTTTGAATGAAATGCTTTAATTTATGTTTAAAATAAATGTTACAGTCAATGTATTGCTTTAAAAGCGCATACACTTGCTTGCTAATCAAAACATAATCTAAATTGAAAATCGAAAGATGAAAGCGTCTCTTTCAATGCCCTCAGGGTATAGGATAAAATATACCACATTAACAACTAATGCGTAGTATTACCACTGTAGATTCTACTGCTAATGCATTTTGTGTGATTTGTGAACTATATTATCGTGTGCTTATTGAAGTATAATAGTTTTAAGCGGCACAACGGGGTAAAATTGATAAACTATCCGATGATGCCACTTTGTATGTGAACGTCAAATTTCAGAATTCCATAGATAAAGTAACGAGTGGCTACATTACGTCAAGTTCAGAATCGAGCGATAATACATACTCACACACAAGTAAGTACCGAAAATGAAGTATAAAGGTCAATCAATAACAGATGGCGCAAAAGTTATCACTCGATTTCCCAAAGGAGTAAATAAAAATAATTATTGGTTTGACAGAATATTACTCCACGTTCTTGAGGATTACTGCGATCAATGGTTTGTCAACGTGCATTCCGCTTGAGTTAACTTCACAATATAACGTCAGGGTCAACAACCATTTTTTTGCAAAAATGAAAACGTCTTCCGATAGGATGATGACTTTTGCGCCTTGTCTTGATATTATTAATAATATTTTAGTTTTTGATTTTCAGTGAGCAACTTTCTGGTGTATTATTATATTTTAATGTAAGCTAGCGCTTTTGTTTTAGAAAAGAAGTGCTAGTTAATATAAAAAAGAACAAACTTTATTTAGAGTGATAACAAAATATGGAAAGCAAAATGTGTAAGAAAATCAGCAAAATATGGAAAATGTATAAAACTAAGGAAAAATAAGTATACAGAGAAATGATTTACAATTTTTTAAATTACAAAAGTATTTATATTATAAAAGCGAATATGTTTTAATCTCTATTTATATGCGTGATACAATATCTCAAAATAAATCTCGCTTGCATAATATTTTATCGGTGCATGAGATGTAATTAATCATAGTTTACATTTTTACAAAATAGTAACTCTCACATTTCAACAATGCGTAGTGTACATTTAATTTATAATTTAAATATAAGAATATGAAAATTTTATTTTTTGACATGAATTTAGTTGGGTGTTTAAAATTGGAGTTTTTAAAATCGGAGTCCCCCCCCCTTATGGCCCTCTGGAGATGGAAGATGTCCAAATATCCTCCATAAACGACTGCTTAGACACATTTAAAAATATATATATATATACATATATTTTGTGCCTATCTATGTTATTTGACTTTATGCCCGGGTTAAATCTTCCCCATAGGAAAAACTAAACCCTTCCACACACTTTTCCACAAGTGATCATCTAGTCAATCCACATTATGCAAGTGCATTATATAAGCAACACAAATTCAAAATAATACAAGAACAACACGTCAACTCACCAGAGATCAAATGGGAAAATAATTCACCAACTCCAGATATTTTCATATCAGAGGGTTTGGCTCGGTAGAACTCCTAACAGGGCTTATAAATCCTACTGATCCCTCAACATAAATATTTTAAAAATCTTAGTAAATCTTAATAAATATTTAAAATTATTATTATTTTTCTTATCCTTGCAATATATAAAATATGGAATGTTTAGCATTGAACTACTCCTGCATAGCTAACTGTTCGTATTACTTTATCCAAACCCAGAGTTTTTTTATAAATCAGAATTGATAACATGTGAGATTTACTGTGTTTCTGAACGATGCATTGTTTTTTTATGTTTGTTAAGTTGTATTATGGAATATAGGAATAGAGAATTAAATTATTCTTTTTATAATTATCATCTATTGAGTTCTGAAGGATTTAAAAATGATTTCCTTATAAAAAAATAATGTATGGAAAAAATATTTTTCCCTCTGGTAACTCGTCAGAAGTTGCTAGAAGCAAATTTGACAGATGTTAACGTCATCGATCACGCTTTGCCATACGCCGTTGAACTTGTTTGTTTTTTATATTTTGAAAGTTTCCTGACAGAGAAGCAATGACCACAGCGGAAAAACCGATGTTCAGAGACATTGACGGTGGAGACGAGGATCCAGAAGTCACAGAAGTTGAATCCATGTGCATGAACTGCCACGAAAATGCAAGTATTAGTATTGTTTTGTAAAACGTAACCTATAAAAAATGTTTTCGTTTGGAATGTTCATGTAATTGTTGCTGACGTTTTTTAAATTTTGTATGAGATTACCGCACAAAATTTCTGATTGTCGGGAGCCAGTTATGAAGCCAGTAGGATTGTGATATTTGCTAGTATTGGTGTATGTTGTCAGGGTCGGCCTGGCGCAATATAAACTTCAAGGGTGAACTGTTATGTATTTTTGATTTCTTGGCACCTTGGATTGCTCCAATTGTGCCTGCACAGGGCCGGCCTTGTTTATTGTAACATGGGCAACAGAAGAGTTATCAAAACGACCTGTCCTTTTATGTGACATATGTCAACCGTGTTCAAATGTTGAGCGCGCACATGCACTGGTGCCGAAGGGAGCGATGATGCTAGTTCCTCGGAGCATCTTCAATTAAAATACCGGAAGAACAAGGACAGCATTCCCAGTTGATGCCCATACTAAAGTTTACAATACGTTTGCCAAGATAGGAGAATCTATTAAAAAGACCGCCCGTATCTGCACATAGTCTAGGGTTTTTTCAGGTAATTTGTATCTAAATATCTCCCTGTCTTTCTATTGGGATCACATAGCGTTGGACAGCTCGAACAACTAACCAATCTATTCTTTCTATGCACAGTTAATATTTGTTTCAGTTTAAGATCTCAGTATGAAAAACTATCTCTAATATTGCCCCAGTAAATATACAGAAAATTGGGACACAGTTAATATATACTTTTAAAATAGATAGCTATTTTGTTAATCTTTCCTTATGTGTGGTGTGTATTTACTACACAATTCTTCTAATAACTTTAATAACTCTATAAAAATAATAAATTCTGGGTTCAGATTTTAGGTATTCCTCCGTTGTAAATTTATGCACTGAATTAAAAAATAATATTTTACATAGTTTTCAAATTCAATTAAAAATCAGAGATTTTTATTAAAAAACGGGAACAAATACACCAATACAATCAACCGTGTGCTACGCGAAGAGTGTGCAAGGAAATGACACGCTATTGATGTCCCGCTTTAGTTCGCTATGCGAGAACATGAGAAATCCACACGTCCGCAGTTGTATTTTGATTTAGACCATCGATACCTACGACCGCATAGCTGTGTGTGTGCCAGTCGCCAGCCGAGTGGTTTATTTATGCGCCAGCCAGTCGGTCGCGGACCGTCGTTAGATGTGGACTCCTCGCACGTTTTTTTAGCATCTGCCGATGGTTTTTTTATGTTTTAAGCAATTAAATTACAATTATTAACACTTTTGATATAAAATATAATAAACAGAAGCAATTAGATATGAATATTCATATTTTTCCGATATTAAATCGCTCATTTTGAGATGTGTATTGACTACACAGCACCGGAACGCTTGGATTTTTTAGGACAGTAACGGAAAGGTTAAAAAAACGTCTTGAAAATTTCACATCAATAACAATGGCCCCCAAGTGAACAATTGATTTTAATTCTAACAAAATAACTATCAAAATGTATTATTTTACAAAATAAATTCAAATGCTTTTCATTATTATCGAACGGATAAAGTGCGTATTAACCGTCTGTATATTTAACATTGCTCCGTCCACTTTTCAGGGCTCTACGCGTATAATGCTAACGAGGATTCCCTTCTTCCGCGACGTGATCGTGATGTCGTTTCGCTGCGCGCACTGTGGACACAGCGACAACGAACTGCGCGACGCCGTGGCTGCGAAGGACCAGGGGTGCATTCACCGGCTAAAGGTGGTCTGTGCGCGAGATCTGAACAGGCGGGTTGTGCGTGCTCACAGCGCTGTTGTGACTATACCAGAATTAGAGCTGGAAGTTCCGGCTACCGGACAGAAAGGAGGTATGTAACATCATTATTCTTGATTAACTAACCTAACAATAAGAAGGGTAAGCTGCGCCATTACCCTCGGTTGTGACAATACCGGAGAGAAACTGGACAAAAAAGAGGTACACTGTTATATCATTTTATTCATTGTATTTAACCTAACATAACCTAAGCTAAACTATGGGTTAGGTATTATGTATACTGTATCTCCTTCTTTAGCGAACGTTTTAGACAGCATTACAGCATCCATCATCAGGGCAGACAAAAACTCAAATAATGTTTGACAGAATTTGAACAATTCATCATTTTTCATGTTCTGCTATTATTTCATTTCTGTGGAGCAACTGGCCCATAATAATGTAAAAAACAGAACATGAAAATTAACTTTGAAATTTGATGATTGAAATTTCAAATTCTGTGTAAGAACTGGCCCTAACTTAACTAACAACAGTCAGTCACATTTAACAATGAGACTATTTAATTTATGTAGGTTAGGTTAATAAAATGTGTTTGTTATTGACTGAGCGTGGTGAAGTCCTGTTTAAACTCAACCGTTTTACATTTCGTCTGTCCGTAAATATTTTATGCATTTTTTTTTAAAATCTGCTGCATCCACTTTATTATTTAAGCAAGCCTTAATTTGTCTGTGGTTCAGTAAAGATTAATTTTTAAATGGTAAATTGTCCGTGCGGAGAAAGGTATGAAGGGTGGGAAGGAATCTGGGGGTCGGTGTGTGAAATCAGGTGGGCAGACGCTAAGACAATCCTCAACCCATGAACCCGGGCACCCCTGCTAAGTGACCAAACATAGCAAAGAACTTGGGGTGACCTACGGCACAGGTGTCGGTTATCCAATGACTGGTTCCCCGTATCCGCCTCCCAAATTGAAATTGAGGTAGTGACGTTTCTTTGGACAAATTGCATAATTCCATATTTAAATTTTTTTTATGATTTCAGCGTACATTTTGGATTTGATTTAATAAATGTATTGGCAGAGACTTTAAAAATTGTAAACTCGGTCTACCAATAGAAACTAAATTACAATCACTTGATGAAATAAAATAACTTTATAATTGACTTGATTTTTATTTTTAAAATTGTTCTTGGAATTATAGACAGCCCTGATTAAGGGGGTATTTCACTATCTCTGATTATGTTCTGACTAAGCACTAATCCGCGGATTAGTCATTTTTTCGTTTTCACTATATCTGAATAACGCTAACGCTCGGGTTAAAGTTCGATTTGACACTTCACTTTAGGCGCTATTCCTCGAATCAAAGATGGCGTCAAAACATTCCGAGTTTGACAGCGGAGAAGTGAGTCGAATTTTGTTGAATGAATTTGAATGCTTGTATGATCCATCCTGAATTATTTGATTGTGTCCAAAATAAGAAACAATGTATTAATTCGACATGAATCTATCTAAAATGACCTGATAATCAACATAACATAACCAAAAAAATGCACACTTTGCGGTGTGCGGACTGTGACGCATGACAGCCGTGGCAGTAGATGGAGTAACTGCAAACATTTTGCGATGTTGCCAGACTATTTCGAGTGTTATCTATCCGGAAGCTCGAAACAATGGTGAAACGGTCGCCGTTGAATAACGAAGTTATTCTGATCTTTAAAGCCAGCCAACGGATAGCTAGTCAGATATTTAGCCCGACATAGTGAAATACCCCCTTATTGTGCCTAATCACCTTCAACATACCAACCAGAACTCCTCCATCGAAACTGAGTCAATTAGATACTCACTTGTAACTAGATTACATGCAATTGGCAATAATTTATCAGCAATTGTAGTGGACGTAGTGGACTCTCTCCCTGCAGCAGCTGGTCCAGTTTCTTCATCACCTAGGATTCTTGCTGCAGAGTCTCCGTTTACTATCTCTGTCGAACGTCACAGCGGTGCTGCCAAGGTCTGTTATCTTTGTGAGGATATTGTTTCAGCGCTCTATTAGCTTCAGACACATACCTGGACGGATGACGAACCTCGTGCTGGCACTGTTGGTGGACGAGGTTGCGTCTCTCGCTGCAGCAGCTGGTCCAGTTTCTTCACCACCTAGGATTCTTGCTGCAGAGTCTCCATTTTCTATCTTCGTCGAACGTCACAGCGGTGCTGCCAAGGTCTGGTATCTGTGAGAGGATATTGTGTCAGCGCTCTATTAGCAGCAGACACGTACCTGGACGGATGACGAACCTCGTGCTGGCACTGTTGGTGGAATAGGTTGCGTCTCTCTCTGCAGCAGCTGGTCCAGTTTCTTCACCACCTAGGATTCTTGCTGCAGAGTCTCCATCTTCTATCTTCATGTCACCTGTTCCTGTTCTTCATTGTACTTAACTTAACTTCACTTTATTTTTGTTATATTTATATTTTTTGTAATGCCTGCATCAACTGTAAAGCGCCCCTGAGGTGATTCTCACAAAAGCGGCACTATACAAATTGTCCAATATTATCATTATTATAATTATGTGTTCAACTGCACCGAATATAGTCACAAGAAGGCTATAGTAACATACCTCAAAAATACTATTAATCTGCATTAAATTTCTATAACGAATTACGCCAAAATTAGACTTTCCGCAAAATATTCATATCTTATAATCTATTTGATATTTTTCGATGAAACTTTTAGTGTTTTACTTTAAAAAGATGTCTCTATTTATTTAATTAGCAATGTATGTGTAATTCCTTTTTTTATGAACAAAAACTTGCTACTTTCTTGGGAATCATAGAAAAAACAGTATTTCACAATCAAAATTACAAGATTATTTAGAAATTTTCAATAGATATTAAAAAAACTATAACCTAATAGTGCTTCAATGTGTGATAGCGTTCGAAACACTTTCCTTTATGCAGGGGCACATTGCAAAACTTGCACATGTACCGCGTTTCACTGCGTAGTTTGTTTAAACTTCTGTTTTATAATACATAGCAATATATTATATATATATATATTTATTTTTTATATACCTTACGAGTAAATTATTTTCCTGTTTTCAGTATTACTGGTTTGCAACAAACATGAATAATTGTATGCATATACGAATGTACAATGTATATATATATATATATATATTTTTTTTTTTTTTTATATTAACTCCACACAGGAGGCCCTGAAGAAAATAATTTCCCTCAGGGCCTATGTCATCTTTGGGGATGCTGTGTGGAGGGTCATTTTGTGGAGAGGAAGGAGTGAACATGGGTCTTGAAGAGTCCCATGTTGTAGGAGGGAGGAAACACAGAGGCCGGCAGCTCGTTCCACAGCCGAGCTGTTGAACTTAAGAACGAATCGTAGAAGCGACCCGTTCTCATGCGACAAATGTCAACCGTGTACAAATGTTGGGCGCGCGTTTGGCGTGTATCCCGACTACGCACCGGTGCCGAAGGGATCAATGACGCTAGTTCCTCAGAGCATCTTCCATTGTAATACCGATAGAACAAGGACAGCATACCTGCCTGACGCCTGTGCTCTAAAGATTGCAGTCCGTTTGTTAAGATTGGGGAATCTATCAAACGGACCGCCCGTTTTTGCACAGAGTCAAGGGTTTTTTTCAGGTATTTAGGGGCTCCGGACCAGAGATGGCTGCCAAATTCGACAGTAGGGCGCACTTGCGATTTGTACAAGTATATACTTACTTTATATTTGAAACTTTGCTTTATTCACAATATCATGTGTTACTATTTGGATTTGATGTTAATTTTAGTATTAGCATTTGATTTTTGTATTTTTTTTGTATATATTTATGCTATTATCCATGTATTATGTTACACTTACATACATAAATTGTCAATTTTCTCTGTAAAAGCCTGATAGGGCGTTAATGAATATTAAATAAATAAATATATATAAATAATAAGTGCTGACATGGCATTTCTAAATAATATTGCATATAGATATTATGTTGTAAAATCCAATTTACTTAAGTAATACTGCCTTTTTTTTGCAGAAGTGACGACGGTCGAAGGAATCCTCGATCGCGTTGCCGAAGGATTAAAGCAGGACCAGGAGAAACGGAGACAGGAACATCCCGAGGATGCCCTCAAAATTGATCTGTTCATTCTCAGTCTGGCCAAACTTAAGGATGTAGAAGTTAACGGACCTTTCAACCTTATATTGGAAGATATCAGTGGTAATTATTGTTTACGTTCTCGCTTTATTAACCGAGAATTTCTTTCTCAGATATTTCTCCCAGTCTGATACTTAATCGTAAAAGCCTTGTTATCTGCAATCAACGTTGAATCACCGTACTAGGCGACTGCCTGTTTCATGGTTGCCAATACATTATAGTTTTGTAGATTGGTAGTGAGACAAATGAGAGGTAGGTGGTTGTTGTGTAACGGGTGTAAGCGGAGATGACGGCAGTGGAGTGGTCGAGGCGGTAGTCAGTGGGACGACACTGCTTCGGTGGAAACCGGACTCGTGGATGTGTTCAGCACTGGGGATGACGTGGCGTCTTCCGGTTATACCAGTGTGAAACAGGATAGCCGAGAGTAGGGTTGATCTGGTCGGGAGATGGAGGCCGGCCACGATGCCGCGGGGCCGAGGCGCAGACCTGCGAAGATGTCGCAGGGTCTAGGCGCGTTTGGAGCGCAGGCCAGGGATGATGAGTCCATGGTAATCTGTAGCCTTTCTTGTAAAGTCCGTGCAGAGCCGGTCGTAGGTAGGTAAGGTCCTGTAGCGGGGCGGTAGAGTAACGGCGGGGGGCCGACCAGTCGGGTAGCCAGCAAGCAGTCGCAGTGCTCGCAGGTTGGTCACTCGTAAAACTGCTAATTAATTAATTCTTCTAAACTACACAACGGATTTTGATAGGGTTTTGTCTATCATTTAGAAAATTTCTCGTGAAAGGTTTTATATTTATAAAACATGGATATTATATTTATAAAAATTAGAGAAAATCCGATGTTTTTTAATCAAATCGTAAAAAAATATTTTAGGACACTTACATTGCTAATGCTGGCTAAACCTTATGAAATACATCAAAATAATGTAGTACATAATTGTATATCTTAAAAAGGCCTACAGAAAAGTCCCTAATGGTATATGTCTATCTCCTAAGGATAAACATTTATCTATAAAATCTGCGTGTGTTTTTTTTTTCGTCACCAGTAATTTTAATTATAAAAAACCTTTGGTGAACCATTTTTAAAACTTTTTTATGTTTGCATTATAAAAATTAATATTTCAAAAACTCTGTTTAGGGGCCGTTCAAGTATTATGTAAGCACTATAGGGGGGCAGGGGGGTCTTTGCTTTGCTTATTTTTGATGACATGGGTGGTGGGGGGTCGAGATAGTGATTACGTCAGCACTGATCAGCAGTAGTTATTTTTTTTTACACATTGGCAACCCACACATTGTCTATGTTTGAAAACCGAATACATATTCGGGGATTCCCACCGTGTCAATAAAATTTGTTTAAATGAATATTATGTGCATTAAAGTCCTCTATCCTAAGTCTATTTTATAAGTGCTGCTTATGAATCAATAAAAAAACAGAATACATTAACAGAAAAATGCATATAGGTTCCAATTTTTACGTAAGCATGGGAGGGGGGGTAAGAGCTTTGCTTACTTTTAGTGACAAGGGGGAAGAGGGGGTAAATAATTGTAATAAATCTGCTTACGTAATACTTGAACGGCCCCTTATTTCTAATATGATAATTTAAAAGCGCATTTGATCACCTTTCAAAAACAGTTTTTGGTTTGCGGATACTGTTAAGTAGGTTTGACCTAGGGTACAAATAATAATTGTATAAACTTTGTTCGGTAGAACGCGCCAATCTAGGTTAGAATTAATCATCTAGAATGTTTATACTTAATGATCTCAGGTGTGAAGGTTCGCAACCAAGGTCGCGTGTCGGAATCCTGTTTTGTTCTTAGGGATGGTCTTACATAATAAATAAAATAAAAAACGGTGCATAGTATGTTATTACATGTATTGAGAAACATGAAATTTAACCTGTGAGCCCTAGTATGACTGAAACATTTATAAAATTATACATTTTGGACTTACCCCAAGACCGACCTGTATCCGTAATCATAATCTACTCTACGAGAGCGAATCACTACGTCTCCTATTACTGAACACTGTGACTTCTTATTGGCGAAGCGACGGAACGTCCCCCGGACTCCATCCAGCGGCTGACGTGACCCCGTGAAGCGTGGATCGGGCCTCCGAAAGGGGCAGGAATATATCTCCCGGCCACATCCACGATCTCCAGCTAATAACGCGGATGTATCCGGGTTCTGAGGATGCTGCAACTTAGGCCAGTAGCTTTCTCTCGGCCGCCGGCCACGTGCGGTTAGTATTCCCAAACATCACACGTCCAAAATAACGAGGCTCCCGCTTGACGGTTTTGCGTAAGCCGAATTTAGGATTGAATATAATTTCATCTCACGCCGGATGGGACAATTATTTACGGATTACCGCTGTCGGCTGATTACCGGATTACGATTGTCGCGTGGTTCGCTCGTACACCATTTCTCTCAAAGAAATCACCATTACCCACATCGGGAATGGTTGTTTAACAGGTTGCGGAAAAGAATCCCGTCGTGCCCGAAGCAAACTCGCATTTTACGGTACAAAAGAAAGAATGGAATCCATCCATACAACTAATTACTCCAAAATAAAAATCACCGTGACTGTCAGCTGTGCAGTTCACGATCCCACCCGTTGACTGCCCAGCTAAGAAGTGTTTTGTTTCCGCCCGGTTCAGATGTTAATTTTTAAATTAAAATTCGAAATTTTACTAAAACCAATACCAGCGACAATCGCCCAGTTCCTAACTAGGTTAGAGAATCGGCGAGGATAAATGTGATGATGCAGAATAAATTAATGAATAAAATATTAAAACAAAAGGAGTCTAGCCCTGCATCATAACATTACCCCCCTCGCCACCAAATGTTTGCCCTCAAACATATAAAATTGTCGAAATAACCTAACCCTATTCTTTCCAGGTCGGTCCAAGGGTCTACTACAACAGAAGAACAAAGTTAACAATAAATATCAGCAGTAGATAATAATCATCAATAGGAAGAATAATCAAATAATAATCATCATAATAATAATCATCATCATACAATACGTTCATAAATATTCAATTTAATTGGATTTTATTGCAATGCGGAAATTCTCCCACCTTCTGACAAGATACGGGAAAGATTACGGAAGAGTTAAAAATGCACTTCAAACCATTTAGAACCCCGAGCGACGTTGGCTGCACGTCAGCCAGTTAATAATATTATTAAAGAGGTCACTTTTCTGTTGCAGGGAACAGTCACATAGAGAACCCTAATGCGCCCGG
Source organism: Hesperophylax magnus (assembly GCA_026573805.1). Taxonomy (NCBI): domain Eukaryota; kingdom Metazoa; phylum Arthropoda; class Insecta; order Trichoptera; family Limnephilidae; genus Hesperophylax; species Hesperophylax magnus. The sequence goes on along the minus strand of JAIUSX010000202.1, from coordinate 1,489,234 downwards.
AGCAGACCCTGGTTGCAAGGTCACGCACTTTGATCGCACCAAAGAACAAAACCACGCCCTTGGAATATTCTCTCACGCTGAGGTATTTATTTATTTTTATTTTTATGCGTATAACTAGATGTACTCCGCCACGCCTTGCTGTGGCTCTATCTGTGCAGATATAGAATCAATAGCACTTGTTGACGCAACTATTAATCTTCCTTTAACATTGTCCTTGCATTTCCCATCCTATTTACCTACAATTACCTATCATTATCTGACTTTACCCACGTATTTGTGTGACATTGTACAATAATAAAAGTGACTGTCAAAGCAGTTTATTGATGGAGCCTGTTTGATGAACATCTATTTGTGGTCAGTGCTGTTATTAATATCAACTCAGGGTAGAAGGCCTGTGCAGTGAACATATTCGGTTCCCTCTGTGTGTTTCGTATCCAACCTGGATGTTATGGAAGCTTGTGCGTGAAATAAATCATACCTCCTTTGAGTGAAACCAACCATCATCATCTTTGAAGAACATCAAAGGGGTAAGTCGGATTCCTTCCTTACTCCATGTTCACCATCTCCAACCATAGTTGTGTCTACTTCAAAGTTCACAGTTAATATTTTACAGTCCACTCTTGACTTACCTATTGCGATCACAGCGTGTGTTACTTTTATGTCCAAAGATGGCGCTGTTTTAAAAAAGAGCTTATTTATTATAAGTTCATATTTATTTATTACTATCTGTACCACGCCTCGCGTTGCTGTGGCCCAGTCTATCTGTGCAGATATAGAGGCAATAGCCCTTGTTGCTTTTACGTCCAGATATGGCGCTGTTAGCATGTTTTTACCTGTCCCATGTGACATCTATATAATATAAGTATATAAAAACAAACGCAGATTTAAGATTATGAACAAACAAACATTTACATTATTATTTATATGTATATACTGATATCTGATATCTCCAAGATAGTTAAGTGTTTTTTTATCTCCTTTTTTGTAACAAATAGATATGATGATATCCTTACTGGGGTCTCCGCTACTGAGGTTTTTTTTTCTTCGTATTATTAAAATTTAGTAGAATGGATTCAACCATTGAAAAAGCAAACTATGGCATAAATAAAGTAAAAAATGGTCTCCTCACTCTCAATATTGATAAAACAAAATACCTACTTTGTTTCCATACGTAAGCCCAATCTCCCTCAAAACTGTCATAAATTTACCATCCATTCATGCTCACAAGATCTCACCATGCCTACATCACCTCACAATAATTGCTCATGCGAGAACCTAAAAATATCTAACGAAATCAAGTACTTCGGTGTTATTATAGATCAGTCATACTCAACCTACGGCCCGCCATGCTATTTTGTGCGACCCTCAATACATTTAATATCGGGAACATGGTTTACAAAATCTGGCATTCTATATCACATTAATTTGGGATTAATTGCGACTTTGACGTACAGACATTGAAACCGAAGAGGATAGTCATTGTCGTGTCAACATCAGATCTAGTATAAGAGTGTTGCTACTGCACACGCTAGATCTATCTCCAAAAAGCAAAGATATGACAGACAAAATAAATATGCGCGCAAATAATTTTGCTCGTGGCAACACATACATTTTTGACAGCTCCAAAGTTAAATGCGTCACATTCACAGTGTTGCCAAAAAAACGGGGGTTGTGGGTTTCATGGTATTTTTTTTTTGTGGGGAATTATGTTTTACAGAAATTCTCTGACAACCCCACCCCCCATGGATTTCGAATAATAAAAGGGGGAATCAAGCTCACGTAGAATATTTGTGGGGAATATGTGGGCAGAATTACTGCAACTAAAATTCGGCTACTTAATGTTTGAAAAACGGCGACATTAGGCCAAGATCCGTTGGCTACACTGACCAGTATAGTGTTGCGGCCCACGTAGCTTTACAAACATATGAATGTGGCCCGCAGAAGAAAAAGGTTGAGTATCATTGTTATAGATGATCAACTGCGCTGGGAGGCACATATCAATTATACAACAAAAATACTCCGCACCTAACACTCTACATCCATAACCTAAAAACATTAAAATGTGTCTACTTTGCACTCTTTCAAGCAATTGCTACATATGGGATTGTGGCATGGGGAGGTTGTGCTTCTTCAATTCTCCGTCCCATGATTTTAACCACTCGGAACATTAGAACGTCAAAAGACGTAAATATGATAATAGCGGTCAAGACATTAGTACGTCTTTTCACGTAAACGCGCGAGATTTTACAAAAATCGATTTATTTCCATCACTAGTATACGGATTGCCATGATTTAAAAAACAGAGTATCGATAATGAATAACGCTACGCGTCTGCATTCAAGAATATCTATGGAATGTAAAGGTGCATTATCTAAGTCGATTGGATTTGTCATCTTGTTCGTTCATAATTTATTGCGTTTCTAAATAATTTATTAAAAATATTTTAGTTTGGACGGTTAATATTTTGAGGTGACTAATAGTTTTTAATTATATTTCTTCAATATATAAAGTGTTATTTCTTTATGATACTCAGAAAAAAGTACATTTTTCACAGCTTTGAAATAATGGTCAGCGATTTTTACATATTTTTGACGTTTTCAGAAAATGTATATTTAGAAACGCAAATATTTACGTATAACAAAACAATACGATAGTGAATTTTATAATCTTTCAAAAACATTTTTTAGAATGAGGCTACGTTTCCCAAAACGTGAGTTATGAAGCTTTTAACAAAACTCGTGAATAACACAAAAATTTTCGCGTTTTGACAGTTCGCAAAGGAACACAAAGTAAATAAAAGTCCTTTTCTGAGAGGTTAACTCAAAAACTATTGCTAAGGATAATATTCAAATGTCACCCGTCACACCCATCAGAGCCACTTTTCAAAAAATTTATAATCCTAGATATTCGTCAATTATACATTAAGACTATTCTTATATACATATGGAAAAAAAATATCATCAAAAAAACACAACACCTAAAATGTGTAATTCCTCCAACAAAAACAGCATTCGCCTAGCGACAATTCTCTTATATTGCTCCTAAAATATTCAATTCACTCAATATAGATACCAGAAAATCGGAAACTGATCATCTTTATATAAAAATATAATATTGGTAAAGGGAAGGAACTATTTCAAAGAATGTCTCATGTCATTAAGGCGAAGCTTAATGCTAAATCACTATTTCGATTAATCTTTATAACGAATTGGTGCACATTATGAATACCAAAAAATATGCTTTAGATAAATTGAAGGTTTTCCTATCGTTTCGCTTGAGTAGAATACAAATAAAAAAATAAATTACTCATTAAAAAATATAAATGTAAACTACTAAAAAATATTTTTTTTCAATCGAAATGTATGAACGCGTAAAGGAAACAACTTTAAAAAAATACAGTATTATAGCTAAGATTATCTGCGACAGTTTCACTTGATTGACTTTTTTGCTTTCTTATAAAATTATTTACAAAATAAATAAAAATAAGTTTTGTGTTTGAAATCGAACGCTTCTAGACTCCGTTTGCCAAGCGATTTTAATGCCTATTACCTACAATATAAGGTTTACCAAGAATATACACATTTTTGGCTTGTAGCTTCCTCTTAAATTAAATTAACTTCTCTTTTATTCCATTCTATTCATATGTTTTCTTTTGTTTTCATCTCTTTTTTTTCTCTCTCTTATCCTTGTACATCTTAACATTGTAATCTAGAATATTATGACTACCATAATACGGGCATGAGCCTAGTATGGTATGTATGAACAACAAAATAATTGTAATCATTCAAATTTTTATGAATAAAGATACACAAAAAAAAAAAATGTATATATAATAGTTTTTTTTATACTCTAAAACTATAACTTTAAAACAAAGGCGTAATTGCATTTCTCTGTAAAAACAAAAGATTTATTAACAATACGTATTTACAACTCTTAGGGGGTATTTCACTATGTCGGGCTAAATATCTGACTAGCTATCCGTTGGCTGGCTTTAAAGATCAGAATAACTTCGTTATTCAACGGCGACCGTTTCACCATTGTTTCGAGCTTCCGGATAGATAACACTCGAAATAGTCTGGCAACATCGCAAAATGTTTGCAATTACTCCATCTACTGCCACGGCTGTCATGCGTCACAGTCCGCACACCGCAAAGTGTGCATTTTTTGGTTATGTTATGTTGATTATCAGGTCATTTTAGATAGATTCGTGTCGAATTAATACATTGTTTCTTATTTTGAACACAATCAAATAATTCAGGATGGATCATACAAACATTCAAATTCATTCAACAAAATTCGACTCACTTCTCAGCTGTCAAACTCGGAATGTTTTGACGCCATCTTTGATTCGAGGTATAGCGCCTAACGTGAAGTTCGAGCACTGATTAGTCAAATCGAACTTTAACCCGATCGTTAGCGTTATTCAGATATAGTGAAAACGAAAAAATGACTAATCCGCGGATTAGTGCTTAGTCAGAACATAATCAGAGATAGTGAAATACCCCCTTAACCATCACATTATCTGTTAACAAAAGATTCACTCACCTATAAAAACAAAAGAAACAACATTTAAAGCCCTTATTTCAGGTTTCTTAATAATGTGAGATATTATATTCAGGTGTATTCGGTGTATTTAATGAAATAATGATGACCCTTTTACTTTTAATTTCTCGCTTTAATTCGCTAATGTCAAAGCTGTCAGTAGTGACATCTAGTGGGCCACCAACTAACTTGTCGGTAACGCGGCAAATTCAAACTTAACGAAAGCACTCCTAAGTGGTTTTCTTTACATATACAGGGTGTATCGGCACGTACCCGACAAACTTTAACCAGCTATTCCTTAGCACATTTGGAGTAAAAAATGTTATGGGCACTTTGCTGTCCGGTAACATTTTATTTAAATAAAAAATTTACTATTCATATTTTCACCACATGTCACCAATGTTTTATCCTTTGTCAAAGTATGAAAACCCGTCTGGCAATATTTTGTTCGAGTTTCGTTGAATAATGTACGTAAGTACCTACGTTGGCGCGCTTTTACAATCCTAACGTAATGGCACAGCACCATTCGTCTCATTTTTAACTATTATTATTTAGTGTGTACGAAAGAGCGAGGACACTTTTTGACGCACTTGCTAATAACAGCTGTTGAACGCGAGAAACAAGGCAAATGACAGTGACGGAGTGTGGATTTTTTTTATTTATTTTTTGTTTTTAATGGAAAAAAAATGTTACCGGACAGCAAAGCGCCTGTATCTTCCAGAATGCGACTATTACATATTGCTCAGTAAAATTTAACCTTCAGGCCAGTTCTCACAGTTCGTATTTTTAAAGTTAGTGTAGCTTCCCACATTTGCAGATTCGACCCTACAATAAAACAATTCTTTGGCCTGGTATTTTTATAAAGATATTGTCTTGTTTGTGTATCATTTATGATTTAAGAATTTGTGACATTTTATTTCAAGCAGCGGCAGCTTTCAAATAGAGCTGTTCGCTTTCTATTTTATGATGACCCTAGTTAAACCATTATGCCTAAAAATATTTTCCAATACCTTTCCCACCCCTGTCCCATAGTAATAAAAGCCCCAAATAAAGTTTCATCTCCCTTAAAATAATTCCTTTAAAATATTTGTATTGTTTAAGTCACGTCTGTACCATTAAGAATAGTTAAATGCATTTTATTTTATGTTAAGAATGTTGTTGCCAACGAGCGGGTGGAACATCTTTATTTTGGTAAAATGTCCTTCAGAATTTAGTTTAAATACAGATACCTCCCAGAAAAAGGACAGTATTGTAGTGTTGCTATAACTGGTAGGTACATGCGTACCTAGGCAGTCAGTCGTGAGATAATTACTAGGTTTATGTAAACCTAGGGAAAACTGAAGAATAAAGGGAACTAGACCTTTATTTCTTTCAGTTTAAGTTTTAGCAGAGGAAAATAAGATCCTCTGCAATTATATTGTGAATTAATAAATTTATATGTCAAGAAGAAGAAGTGTTTTCCTGCATTCCATCTGACGGCGTGTTCTCGTACCACGATAGCAGAAACAGCGCCCATAACATTTTTTACTCTAAATGTGCTGAGGAATAGCTGGTTAAAGTTTGTCGGGTACTTGCCGATACACCCTATATATATAAAGTTATTATAAATATATTACAAGGTGTGTTTTTTGTTCAGTTGAGTGGATTCGGTTTCAGTCTGTATTTGGTGTCAGTATATTATCTAATTCTGATCTCCCTATATTGTGTATCCAGCTTTTTATTTGGGATTTAAATGTTATAATATTGTTGTGAGTTTTGAATGAGAGTGGGAATTTGTTGTATAGGAAGCTTTTTACCCAAATGTATGTTGTAGTTGCTTGTTGTATATGTTTTTGACCCTGAGATCTAGTGTTTCTATTGTAGGTGTTTGTTGTTATTTCTTGTGTTTTGTATTTATGAATGTAAAGGAGTATTGTTTTAGAATAGATTTGTTTAAGTGACATGATATTAATGCCGCACGAGAGTCCCAACCGCCTGGAGCCAGTGACGATGTTGTGAGTTGAAGAAGGATGGTGTGGGGAAGATTTGGTCATCAAACACGGCTAAAGCCATTTTTCAAGCGACGTTTCAATTCTGAATGATTGTCCTACAAAATATAAACTAACTAACTATCACGCCGTTTCTCTGCAGGGGGAGGCAGAGAGGGCGGACCGCCAAACAACTGCGTCTTGGCACGCACTCCTTGCTTCGTTCATATTCATACATCGTTGTCACATAAATATTATGTGACTAGTGCAGTTCTTGCCTATTTGGATATTTTGTCTATGGTGTTTTTTTTGGAGACTGGCAATTTTTTGGGGAAGACAAATTGTTTTTTTGTTTATGGGCACTTCCTCCCGGACAGCGATGTGCCGGCTGCTCGAAAATTAGTCACTCACCATGGAGGTGTTTTAATCTGAGTAAATCATGTGAATCCAAGTTGTTTTTATCTTTAAAAAGGGCGCGGGGTGTTTTTTCCTAACACGAATAGTTTGTGGACGGTATTATTTTTAGTGGATGTTATGTGAATCCCACTTTTTCGGTGTTGGCAGTTGGCCGCCATTTTTGTGGAAATTGTTTTTTGGACTTGAAATTGTAAAGTGATTGGTCCTGGATGTGGCTAGAATATTATGCCTGTTTAACCCCGTGTCGCGAAGTCACGGATTGCTGTTGGTTCTTCCGTAATCCGTAAGTCGTGGAGACTGGTTGGACCACGTGCTTTTCGGATGGAGATTCTTGAGACAGCCTGAGGCTAGAGACGCTCCTTGGAGGTGTAGCGCCCTCCTTCCCCAAAGAGAAGGATGACCTAGGTTCCCTGGATTCCACGCCGTCCCCGGTTGATCCGTGGTCCCGTCCCGGGTCCGTTCCCCTCTACCAGAATCAAGTTTTCGTTCGTCGTCCGGTGTTTTCCTACAATATTCGGCTTCGTTTAGTTAGCTTAGTGTGTTCAGGAGTCCATCTGGTATGTTTATGTTTTGTATTCTTAATGTTACATTGGTATAACTTTGCACTCCCATGTTTTGTTCTTTTGGATGGTTACATTGTAGTTTTATAAAGTTCATCCTCTTTTATTTACTGATTTCCTACCTACTTGACAGAAAACTAATCCCATAATCCTGAGCTGTGGTCTCTACTCTGCCGTATAAATTCCACTACATTAATCCTGATTATGTTCACCTTGACATCGTCTCTTACACATCCTTCTCTTATTCTGACTCTTGAAATGGCCTGGCTCAAATATATATTTTTTTTAATTCCTTTATTTTTCCCAATTTTGCCCAGATGAATTTGTAGCCGAGTTTTGTGGATTTCGCCAGGAACAGGAGGCGTTTATTTAGTTGTGTTAATTGTTCGTTTATGTAAATTTTGTTATCTTCCGGAAAATTTACATTTTTAGTGTACAAGACACCATTTTTTTTTTTTGTACGATGATTTTGTCCTTAGTTTCTTTGTTTTGGAAAGATACTATTAAGGCTGGATATTTGTTTAAAGGGTTTCTGTTTTTGATACGATAAATATTTGTTATTTTTGATGATTCCGTTTCGCATTTGATGGTTTCCATTATATTATTGACTATTTCTGATAAGTTTTCATTTTCTTTAAATGAAACTCCTTTAGAAAATGTTTTCAATGTTATTTTGTTTGTGAATTGTTTTCTGATTGCAGTTGTTTGATCAGTGTATCTTTCTTTTTATTATTTTCTTCATATTCATCAATTTTATTGCAACAGAATTCTACAGATTTTTTAAGGTCTCTTAGTTCATTTTTAATTTGATCTCTAAAAGATTTCATCAATTGTTCCGATAAATCTTCGAACTTTTTTAATATTTTATTTGTGTTGTAGTCATCATCAGAGTCGCTAGATGGTGCTTTTTTGGTGGTTTTCATTTGTTTGCTCATTTTAATGTATTTGATGAAATTCACTAGATGGCGTTAGACTTATATTATTATAGTTTTTTTTTTATTTTAAAAAAAAAAGTTGCTTTAACCGAGGAGCGAACTCAGCTCCTCCGCGACAATAGTGAGCCACGCTAAAGATGCTATCCTCTAGGCCACGGCCTATTTATCAACAACCTTAATAATATTGGTACTAATATGTGATATCAAACTGGGGTCGCATCTTGGACCACTCTAAGATGCTATCCTCTAGGCCACGGCCTATTTATCAACAACCTTAATAATATTGGTACTAATATGTGATATCAAACTGGGGTCGCATCTTGGACCACTCTAAGATGCTATCCTCTAGGCCACGGCCTATTTATCAACAACCTTAATAATATTGGTACTAATATGTGATATCAAACTGGGGTCGCATCTTGGACCACTCTAAGATGCTATCCTCTAGGCCACGGCCTATTTATCAACAACCTTAATAATATTGGTACTAATATGTGATATCAAACTGGGGTCGCATCTTGGACCACTCTAAGATGCTATCCTCTAGGCCACGGCCTATTTATCAACAACCTTAATAATATTGGTACTAATATGTGATATCAAACTGGGGTCGCATCTTGGACCACTCTAAGATGCTATCCTCTAGGCCACGGCCTATTTATCAACAACCTTAATAATATTGGTACTAATATGTGATATCAAACTGGGGTCGCATCTTGGACCACTCTAAGATGCTATCCTCTAGGCCACGGCCTATTTATCAACAACCTTAATAATATTGGTACTAATATGTGATATCAAACTGGGGTCGCATCTTGGACCACTCTAAGATGCTATCCTCTAGGCCACGGCCTATTTATCAACAACCTTAATAATATTGGTACTAATATGTGATATCAAACTGGGGTCGCATCTTGGACCACTCTAAGATGCTATCCTCTAGGCCACGGCCTATTTATCAACAACCTTAATAATATTGGTACTAATATGTGATATCAAACTGGGGTCGCATCTTGGACCACTCTAAGATGCTATCCTCTAGGCCACGGCCTATTTATCAACAACCTTAATAATATTGGTACTAATATGTGATATCAAACTGGGGTCGCATCTTGGACCACTCTAAGATGCTATCCTCTAGGCCACGGCCTATTTATCAACAACCTTAATAATATTGGTACTAATATGTGATATCAAACTGGGGTCGCATCTTGGACCACTCTTATTTAATATTTATATAAATGACATTTACGTATGCTTTAAAAATAGTTACTTTGTTTTATACGCTGATGTCATGAAAATTTATAAAGCTATACAGTGTTTACCCGATTGTATGGAATTGCAAAGCGATCTTGATAATTTGTGCGTATATTGTGAATCAAATTTATTGTCCTTAAACATTGTTATAATTTGGGGTCCTTAGAAATAATAACTCAGATTCTTGAGAGTTAAACTGAATCACTTTTTATTTGACAATAAACTTCCAATTTCACAGGTATGATTAAGCACTTTTTAATAACTACTCTGGGTACCGGTACTAGTTCCCGTAATTATTTCGGAGAGGTGAAACCTTTGATTGTTTTCGTATGAGAGCGGTGTTTTTAAGCAAGACCACCTTTTTATAACCTGACAAAAGACTGTTGACATTCAAATTCAAAAGGCCGCAAAACAGAAATCGTCTTTGCTGACAGCATTTAATCAAGCAATTAGCAGAGGCGCGAACCTTTCATAAATAATATAATTTAGCTTTCATAGATGTCACTAATGGTACATAATTACCCTGAAAATTATACAAACATATCTAAGTGTCACTCGATTACATTTACTAGAAATAAAAACAAAATCATCTATCCATACAACTTGAATAACAAACCTTTACAACCTATGTCTACGTGTAAAGATCTAGGTGTTTACTTAGGTAGCAAATTAATTTTTGACTAGCACATTGAACACATTATATCAAAATCCTACAGAATGCTAGGTTTCTTATTAAGAATATGCAAAGTTTTCAAAAGTGCTAAGACTCTGAAAATGTTGTTTTGTTCATTGGTCAGAAGTGCACTGGAGTATGCTTCCACAATATGGAATCCTCAATATAAGGTATACATAGATTTAGTAGAAAGTATACAGAATAAATTTTCGAAACATTTACTCAAGAAATACAACAAAACTACAAATAAAATGTTAACTTTACAAAAAAGACGCACATTGTCAGACCTGTTGTTTCTACATAATCTGCTAAATAATAAAATAGATAGTCCCGAATTGCTATCCGTCATTGGTTAATGTTCCAACGAGGCGTACCAGGCGCACTACACTATTTCACATTGAAGCCAACAATACCAATGCAGCAAACAACTCAGTAATTACTCGCGCAATCACAACATACACCCATTACGAAAAATTACTACATTTAGACATCTTTCATGATTCCTTTCTAACATACAAAACTAACTTATTAAATTTCTTAGCATTATTTCAAAAATATTTTCACATCATTTTTCAAAACTTCTATGTATTAACAGTCAATTACAATTTGTGAGCTTATTATAATTCCTGTTTTCAATTCATTTATTATTATGTATCTATCCACACACTTCCTTCCTTTTATAACAATCTCAGGCGAAATTTCGTAATGATATTTTATGGACATACGTAATAGGTACTGGTGTCGCGAAGCTGCGACTCCACTATATATTTTAGAGGTGGTGTGATATGCCACACGCCCAAAGGACCAGTCCCAAACTACTCCGAATGATAGATTATGGGACGATTTATGCATCCGACAAACCCGATGGACAGTGCAATAATCAAAGGTATAAATCTGGGCTTCTGGAGCACAAGATAAGCCCAGATTGGAAAGCAGGAAAGATGGACTCACCCGTTGATGACTATCACACGTCTCCAGGAGTATTTGTTGATTTAACTTCACAAAATATACGTTTAATCGCCCTGTCTGATATTAATTATCACTCCGAACTCTGATAAGCAACTGACACCACTTGTCAGATTTTACATGTGTCGCAACAATATTTTTATTATGGTGACATTTTGGGATGGGTAAAAGGGTAGGTAGGACATTTGCAGGATTTTGTATTGACATTACACTTGTCCATTAAGCCTGTGGATGCATACCTAACAATCCCCTATATATTGCGCGAACAGGTACTACAACTATGTAATAACTAAAAATCAGTATCTTATTGTACTGTGTATGTCTTAAAAAATAAATAAATAAATAAATAAAATCAGCCTGACAGTACAATATTCTGTTTGCGCTTAAATGCGACAACACTTTCACTGAAGCACTACACAGATTTAAAATCACTTTAAGATACTGATCCGAGGGCGTTTAAATATGAGTAAGCAATAAAAAGTTCACCGCTGTTCCACAGTTATATATTCACCGATATTTTTGGATTATTTCGGTAAATTAACTATAAATATTGATTATTTATGCAGAGCGATTTTTAGCGTGCACGCACAGTTCGAATGTATGTGTTGTAGGAGTTTGATTCACTTGAATGTGCCATGTCTTCATCGAGCAACCACGACTTTTTCTACCATTCAAATTCACTTCATATATTCTCTTATCACTCCTTTCTTTATTCATCTGCCCTACACGCTCAAATCATCTAAGCTTCTCATTATTAATATTACTCATCACGGTTTTACCACGCGTACTCCTGAGGGATCTCATTTCTACAGCATTCAGTGTAGATACTAAATGGTCAACTATTTATTTGTGTATATTCAGGTGCGAGACGATGCTCCTGAGGATACGGATACAGGGTCCCTGCTGCTGCCCGCTAACCCGGAGCACCACACGCTGCAGGAGATGGAAAAGGGAGAAGTCATGTCGTTCAGAACCAACTGTCCCGACTGCAGCGCTCCCTGCGACACCAATATGAAGATGACAGGTCTGTACAAGTCTAATATTGTACATTGTACATTTATATTTACACATTGTACATTTCCAATGAAAAATTTACAAAACAATACATTAATAGCCATGGAGAGAGGTTGTAGATATAAATCAAATCATAATAGAGATATAAACAATAGAGACATAAACATTATACACAAACCATCAGAGAAATATTCTTTTATGGACCTCTTGTATTTGGTAAATTCGCAACTGAAAATATCAACCTTGGATAATACGCTATTGTAAAAATTGCATAGTCTGTTCAGGCAAGAATTCTGCTTAGAGTTCGTTTTGCTTTGATCAACCCTGAACAGGACACAAGAGCGTGTTGAACGCACAGGTACATTGAATGGAATCTTGTTTAGCAACTCTGGGCATTGAATATTATTGTTAACTGTATGTACTGTATATTTTCTCTATAAATAGTTAAGTAATAACATAGATCACTGTAGAAATGTATTATGAATTTGTACAGCGCCCTTGAGGTGATTTTGCACAAAAACGGCGCTATACAAGTCATCCAATTATTATTATTATTATTATTAACTACTTTATACAGGAATAGTGCATCCTTATGATGCCTCCGTACACTAATAATTAATTTATGGAGTGAGTTCGGAACAAGGACTTTAATTCCACAAGAAAAGCAACGGTTAAAATAGCTAAGCAGTAACAGTTATAACGAATACAACTAACTTTGCGGAACAGGCGACACAGCGCTATAACTCTGGAGTGGGTACGAAAGATAAAGATTTCCTTTTGGTACTCTTTAACCTACTCTACAGAAAGAGACGACACATTTCGCTATCGGTATCTTTAAGACATCGACAGGTCTTATGCCTTCGTTCGGTTTCAGGTTATCTGCTGGTTCAAGGCTGTGCACCCGCTTTTATAGACCGTCCGCAGTACATCCTTCGGTTGGCGGCGGGAGGGTGAGCCACTGATTGGTATACTGTGAGCTGCATGACCAATTGAAGATCTATGACGACCTCCATTTGAGAGAAATGCAGTTTTAATATTTGAAATTGCGCAGTTTCATCTCTTTATAAGTTATAGAAATGTCATAAAAATTACCATAATAATCATTCACAGACTTCATTGATGCTAAAAATGTTGATATCCGAATTGATTCTGTTCAACAGCAAGATTGCTCTCCCCATCTGCATGACCCTTGGCAATTAGTTAGTCCTGCAAGCTGGGAGATCTATGCTGTCGGTGACGGAGATAACCATCGGGAGCATAGAAATGAATCCTCTCCATGGTAGCCGAGTTTTCAAGCCAACCACAAATCAGTCTGCAGAAATGTTTAGCAATGTGTACACTCCTTCTGACCCGTAGATATTGTTCATTCCAAGCATACCCAAGAGAAAATTAGCAGGATAGAGTCACAATCCCTCAGGTATAGAAATCTCAGAAATTACTTTACCTGGTGTAGACTCCAAATTACCGATCCACATTCAAGTCTACTCCTTACTAAGGAATTGAATAAAATTATAAGAACCCGGTTATCTCTAAAATTCCTGTTTCTGATTGACTAATTTTTAATTGGATTTGCAATTCCTAATTGATGCCACACAACCGATTAAAATCTTCCGATGCCAATTATTGATTGTGTATTTTTCATTACAGATATTCCACATTTCAAGGAAGTAGTCATCATGGCTACTAACTGTGAGCAGTGTGGACACCGCACCAACGAAGTAAGTTATGTTGCTAGCTAAGTCCTACAGTAGAACCTCGTTAATTCGAAATCCACGGGACATCAAAAATCAAATTTCGAATTAACGAATTCCCACGTAATTCGAAATTTTATGAAAAAAAAAAAATGCCAAAAATCGATTTTCTCGGCCGCCTCTTCAAATCCGGGTGGTATTTTAGTTGTAAATTCGTATTAATACCAATTATTTCTTTATTTTCGCGGCCGATTACCGTAGCGGCGGGCCCTTTAAATCCAGATATTCGCAATAAATTCGTAAAAATGCTATATATTTACGCGTAAATCGAGATTTCACTGCCGATTTCGGTCGCGGCCTACCCTTTGAATTGAGATATTCGTAAAAATACGATATATTTCCGCGTAAATCGAGATTTCGCGGTAATTTTCCGTCGCGGCCGGCCCTTTATTACAAATATCTGAATTTAAATTCGTAAAAATACGATATATTTCCGCGTTAAACGAGAATTCGCGGCCGTATTCCATCGCGGCCGGCTCTTTAAATGCAGATATTCGAAATAAATTCGCAAAAATACGATATATTTCCGAGTAAATCGAGAATGCGCGGCCGATTTCCGTCGCGGCCTACCCTTTAAATTAAGATATTTGATGTAAATTCGTAAAAATATGAAATATTTCCGCGTAAATCGAATTTTATCGGCAGTTTTTCGTCGCGGCCGGCCTTTTAAGGTCAGATATTTGAAGTAAATTCGTAAAAATATGTCATATTTCGGCGTGAATCGAAATTTTTCGGCCGATTTCCGTCGCGCCGTATTTTTTAACTCGGATATTCGAAGTAAAGTTAGTAAAAATACGATATATTTCCGCGTAAATTGAAATTTCGCATTCGATTTCCGTCGCAGCGGGCCCTTTAAAATTCAAATATTCGAAATAAATTCGTAAAAATACGATATATTTACGCGTAAATCGAGATTTCGCGGCCGATTTCCGTCGCAGCGGGCCATTTAATTCAAATATTCGAAATAAATTCGTAAATATACGATACATTTACGCGTAAATCGAAATTTCGCCGTCGAGTTTCGTCGCGGCCGACCCTTTAAATACAGATATTTGGTGTAAACTCGTAAAACTACGACATATATCCGCGTAAAACGTATTTTCTCGGTCCTTCAAACTCGGATATTCGAAATAAATTAGAAAAAATACACATTCCAGTGTAAATCGATTCAGATTTACAAAATAATAATACTAATTAGGACGATGTATAACCACGTAAAAATACATTTTTCGGCGTTTTACCGCCACGGCTGACTTTTAGATTCAGATTTACGAAATATTATGATTTATTTTCGCAAAAATCAAATTTTTTCGAATTACACGAACAAATTTTCGTGCGCGGACAAAAATAAATTTCGAATTACGAATTAACGAATTTCGAATTAAAAAAATTTTTGTATGAAAAAATTTTTCTGCGGAAATTTTTTTGGCGAAAATTTCGAATTACGCGATTTTTCGAATTATCGGGGTTCGAATTAACGGGGTTCTACTGTATATCATTGTGCAAGCAACAATTTCTCAAGGCAGAAGGAGGAATTCTAAAACAGTACTCTCTCACTAATTCGCTGTCCCGTATATGGGCAAGTGTCCAATTTTTTTCATCCTTTCTAATTTATTTATTTATTTATTTATTTTTTTTTTTAATTTATTTTTTTTTTAAATTTATTTAATATTGAATGTTTTTTACAATAAATATACAATTTATACATATTATACAGTGTTATAAAGGTAAATAATAATAGCTTTTCCTCACCATAAAGAGACGAGGCTCTTGTGTTTGGTGAGTGAATCCTAGCTCAATTATATGTAATCATGTAAGTAAGTAAATAATATATTTGCAAAACTAAAGGGATAAGTAAGAAATAGGCAAGATTTATCAATAATACAGTTTCAAGATTTGAAGGAAATAATAATAAGAGTAAGATATGGATTTTTATAGTAGTTTTAGGTAATTTTTTAATTTTATTATATTTATTTATACAGGGTGTCCGGGGGTAAAGTGCAGTAACTTCGTGGGGGGATTCTACATGATCGTAGGAGTAAAAAATATAAATAACTTTTTCCGAAATTCCAATTTTTTATTTTTCATACAAAAAGACATACCTGCTAAAAAGCCATAGTGTAGGTGCAAACTTACCCGATAAATTCGCAAGTGTGAACGTGGCAACGTTGCATATTTGTAAGTGGCGCGTATCCATGGAAACCGCATGTGAATTGTAAACAATAACAACACAGAGTTCGCCGTATGTTTTGATATTTTACCAAATTCAAAAAGAGAACTGCACTAAAATCACGTTACACTTTTTATTATAAAAAATATTAATAACTCATTGAACACTTAACTAATTTCATCGCTTTTTACTAATAGGCCACTTGCATCATATTTTTTAATTTTTTTTTCCGGTTAAGGAAAATATTCTAAGACATTCTGTATTATTATTATTTTTTTAATCATATTTTTGAAACCCTGGGGATTTTTTGAAAATTTCAATCCGAAAAATCAGACCTTTTTTTATAAACCGGAAAGACGGGACATAATTTTATAGGTGAGAAAAAACAATGATTACATAGCCGAAAATCATTTAAAAAAAAAGAACGTTTTCCACACGAATGACACAGCAGAATAACGAGGCATACCAAAAATATTACATCTCATAAATATTTTTTCCTTGATCCATCTTATTGATCATAAATCATTATAATGTACAACGTCTATATTAATAAATCCAATATAATATACTTGTACTTGTAAATTATAATAATAATAAGAATATTATAAAATTTGATTTTGATAAAATCAGCACCATAACCATTATACCTCTAAAACACGTACCGACATCTAAATTGTACGGGGTTCTCTTCACATCTGTCAAAAATTCAAACCAAATGAAAAGTTCGCAGAGAACAAACAATAAATCTAGTGAACGAATTCAAAAATTCTTAGATAAATTAAATTTTCAAAGTTGTTTACTCCGCCCGTCAAATTTTGTGACACATTACATTCAAAGCACGATTTACTAATAGCGGGGGTGCAGGAGGGGGTGCGGGGGACAGTTTACCAGCTGACCGACTGAATTTGGGTGCCGGGGGTAGCGGGGATTAGTTACCGGGGGGGCGCGGGATGTAGATTTGGCAACGACGAAAAAAATAATGCCGTCTAGGCACGTCGGAAAATTTTTTCGTTATTAGCTTAAAAGTACATCTAAAAGTTGGAATTTCAGAAAAAGTTATTTATTTTTTTTACTCCTACGATCACGTAGAATCACCTCCCGAAGTTACTGCACTTTACCACCGGACACCCTGTATTTTAAATGCATATTTACAGAATAAAAAATTCCAATAACAAAGATACATTATACAAATACACAATCATAATTGCCTAATTAGCGATTTAAATTTAAAATGCTCAGGTGGAAAATGTCGGTGTCAGAGGCTAGTGAGTTTAGAAGGACCATCATTCTTCCGAGAGGCATTGCTAATGGTAAGTTAGTCCTAAATCTCGGAAGAATGAATGGTTTATGTCTACGTGCTCTTGCGAAGTTATCAGGGACGTAAAATAAAATTTTATTCAAAATTTCTGGATTGTTGATGTGACCGTTCAACAAATTATCGGCCATCATCAGCAACGCGGCTTTCTGCCTGTTGACAAGACTATCGATACCCGGCATTCCGGAAAGGAAGGCTGATGGGTATAAATAGGGATAGTACCCAAAGTCTCTAAGATAAAGATAACGTAGAAACTTCTTTTGTACTTTCTCTACCATTGAAGTGTACGTTGCATCCCCGGGTACCCATATTATTGAGCTACTTTCCAAAATACTACGTACTAGGCTAAAATATGGCAAGCGAACCACGGCAGAGCTGCAGAAATGCCTGGAGTTACATAGCACAAATCCAAGCATTCTCAAAGCCCTGCTGCATATCGTTTTAATATGAACGTGAAATGTTAAGTGTTAGTCAAAGGTTATTCCCAGATCTTTCGGTTCAGAAATATGTTTAAGAGAACATTGGGACATCCTATAGTTACTAATGACTTTATATCACTTTTTAAAGGTGTGTTGAATTGTCACTGTGTTGAGTTATCATGGAACCGGAGTTAATATTGACGAAATGCTATTTTTGCAGGTTAAGTCGGGTGGTGGCATTGAGGATAAAGGAGTGAGGATTGAAGTGAAGGTTCGTTCCAGGGATGACTTCTCCCGGGACCTTTTGAAGGTTCGTACTTTATTTTATTGTTTTTTGAAGGGATTCCGGAAGTCAGGATTTATTTCAGTGCAGAAATTCTGGGACTAACTACCATATGTATTCCTCTTTGCCCAAAATACTAATGGAGGGAAACAATTATACCAAGTCAGTGGACATCTTCAATTTATCTCTAAACAAACTTAAAATATTGTTAACCCGTCATATCCCGGGACCGCAAATGTGAGTGCGGCACATTATCTACGAATTTAAAAAAAAAAAAAATTTATGTGCGATTTTGACCCTTATGTATAAGGAATTTGTATGAAGAACAAGGTCACAATCGCTTGGGCTATTCTCGTTCTTTACGCAGCAAATACCGGAATGACTTCTAGCTTTTCAGATTTTTTACAAAGAATTTTTCTGTGGAATGCCAACGAAATATTTACCGCGTTTTTAGTGTCAAAGCGTCTTCTTTCATTATTTTTGATATAAATTGATTGTGGAAATAATAGATTTGAGGTATCATCAGAAAGATAGTTTTATCTACATTATTTTGATGTAATTTTTATAATATTTCACCCAAGAAAAGTGATGAAAATTAACTTCGTAAGAAATGTCAAAATTTTTACGTCATAACGAATAATTATATTTTTAGCATTATTTATTTACAGGTTTCTTGTACAAAATAATATTATTAGTAACAACAGTTTTATAAACTACCGAAATCTGGAAGAATTGTTATCATATACTCATAAAATGCAACACAAAAAAAATTTAAGTGGACACTTGACGTTTGATTTTGTAATTTGAGCCTTTGGAAATTGAGCTTGGAATTTCCTGGGACACCACAGGTTAATGAAGCAATTCAGTTATGTACAATAAATAATGTATTTTTCTAAATATTCTCATGTAAAAGCCCCGAAAAAGGGGGTTAATAAATAAATAAATAAACATTGATAGTAGAAGCATGTAGGTAGGTACATATAATTTTTAAAAAACTTATTTTGGATATATGTAATGAGAAATATTTATAAGGAAGCAAATTATGTCGTGCTCGTTATAATTTTTTTATATTTTTGTTACTAGTCGGACACTTGCGACCTTTTGGTACCGGAGCTGGAGTTGGAATCTGGTTCCCGTTCCTTGTGCGGACGTTTCACCACCGTGGAGGGAATGCTGCGGGCCATGCAGGAGCAACTAGCCGGACTGGCGGGGGATTCTAACACTGCCGAGGATACGCAGCGCATGGACAGGTGGGTCATTTTGCTATGCACTCTAATTTTATTGACCGTAACCTGTTTGAGCTCGTTAAAGCCATCTTCAGACTGGTACTAATTATTCTTAGTCTACGGTTGTAAGGTTGTTACGGTTACACGGGGGTGGAGATCCCTGAGGCGTATGTGTGGTAAAACCATGTATGATCGTATGGGGAATGTGGAGATCTGCAAAGAGTGCACGGCTGATGTAAGCGTAATGAGTAAGTTTAAGAAAGGGACGCTTAGATGGTTTGGGCATTTTTTTAAATTTTTTTATTTTTTTTATATTAACTCCACACAGGAGGCCCTGAAGAAAATAATTTCCCTCAGGGCCTATGTCATCTTTGGGGATGCTGTGTGGAGGGTCTTTTTGTGGAGAGGAAGGAGTGAACATGGGTCTTGAAGAGTCCCATGTTGTAGGAGGGAGGAAACACAGAGGCTGGCATTTCGTTCCACAGCCGAGCTGTTGAACTTAAGAACGAATCGCAGAAGCGACCCGTTCTCATGCGACAAATGTCAACCGTGTACAAATGTTGGGCGCACGTTTGGCGTGTATCCCGACTACGCATCGGTGCCGAAGGGATCAATGACGCTAGTTCCTCAGAGCATCTTCCATTGTAATACCGATAGAACAAGGACAGCGTACCTACCTGATGCCTGTGCTCTAAAGATTGTAGTTCGTTTGGATTGGGGAATCTATCAAACGGACCGCCCGTTTTTGCACAGAGTCAAGGGTTTTTTTCAGGTATTTAGGGGCTCCGGACCAGAGATGGCTGCCAAATTCGACAGTAGGGCGCACTTGCGATTTGTACAGGGTCAGCAGTTGTGTACTATTAAAGTATCTGCAGTATGTAGAGCGAATGAGCGAAGAAAGGAGTGTAAGAAGGATATACAGGGTTTTCTTTTGGAGAGGTTTTATTTTGATATTCAATCGTAAAAGATCAATGGTTTCGTTGCTTGTGTGGCACGTAGCGCCGTCTTGTTAAAAGTAAACATTGTCCAGATCAATACCATCCAATTGCGGCCATAAAAAATCGTTAATCATCTCTCGATAGCGCAATCCATTCACCGTAACTGTTGCTCCAGCCTCATTTTCGAAAAATTAAGGTCCAATGACTCCGCCGGACCATAAACCGCACCAATCAGTCACACGTTGAGGATAGAGAGGCTTTTCAACAATAACTCTTGGGTTTTCCGAGCCCCAGATGTGACAATTTTGCTTGTTGACGAAGCCACCGAGGTGGAAATGGGCCTCATCACTCAAGATGATTTGCATTTGATTCACTCAAGTGAATTTTAATAATTTCAATGCGTTGCTGAAGCGTGTATCGTTCCATTTTTATTAATGGCGTAGTTTCTACTTGTCAAATGTCAAAAAATGACATCTTCAAAAGTAACATCTACCGAAATAGCGGGCTATTCAAAATAACACCTCTTATTGGAAAACCCTGTATGATGCAAACGCGAATGGTAGCAGAAGTCGGGGACGACCGAGGAAGACATGGCACGATCAAGTGAATCAGATACTCGAGTCGGGCCATGTCAAGAGTCAGAATATTATGAGACCATGTATGAATGTGAATGAGGCAAGAAGTGTGTGGTGTGACCGAGTTGTTTGGCGCTCCGTACTCTCTGCCTACCCCTGCGGAGAAACGGCGTGAATCTTAGTTAGTTAGTGACATTTGTTACTAAGTCATTTTAGACTGTCGAATTTCTAATTATTTTGGTATTTCCAGTAGGCTAATTACCTTGGGGTTGTAGCTCACTTCAATATAATTCAGTAATATGAATTATTAATGACCTAATTTTATTGTCGAATCATTATTATATTTATGATGTATGGGATTTTTTTTAATGGTTTTTTGAAGGGATACATGCTTACATTGGAGTAGGAATGGTCATTATATAAACTAAGTACATAAAAGGCGGCACTTCATCTGCACTAGACCCAATCATAAAGGCTCAGAAAACAATTTTAAAAATAATTCTAAGGCTACCTATAATTACAGACTCGAATCTAATTTTTAATATTATGAATGTGTTCGATGTTCGGCAGCTATATGCAAAAACTATCCTAACTCATCTATACTCAAATATACATAATTACTACGTAAAAAGTTCAAATATACAATGTACCCGAAGCAACAACAAAAACTTACTACAAATACCGATAACTCATACTACGTTTGGTCAACGAAACTTTAAATACTTTGCGACAAGACTCTACAACATTCTTCCAGACAGCATAAAACAATGTGATACACAAAAAAATTTCAAAGATAATGTAAAAATTTGGATCAAAAATAAGAATGGATGAAATTCTATAACGCGCTGCCGGAAAACCTAAAGACTGAACCAATTGAAAAATTCAAGAAGTTGTGTAAAAGCCACATGAAACAAGAAAAAACATAGAATATTAATATGTAAAAAACAATTAGTCATTTGTAAACTTTAATGAACAAATTGCTAAAATAAACATTAATAAAAAAAAAAAAATAAAAAAAAATAGGGCCTTCACCGGTGCATTCACCCAAATTTGCAGTTATTGAAGTCACCACATTATTGAGCGAATACATCTTAACACAAGTATAGGTATGTTCTAAGGTATTAGGAACTAACACGGATAATTCTGCCTCAACACAGGCTAGCCTAATGAGGCGGTATTTGAGAAACCTCAACTGTACTTTCATTTTCTTTTTACCTTCACAATATTATGTTTGTATTTTTCTGTTAATTTAAAACCTTAAAAATAAAAGTTACAAATCAATGTACACCATAATATGTATTTATAGTTGTAATGTGTAAACTTTCCTAAATTCATATTATTATTTTATAAGCAATAATTATTAGCCTGAAACACTCATCCACATTAAAAAATCTCCTGATAAAAGATACATGACGCAAACGGGACTTGAACCCGTGTCCTTTCGATTAATTAATTAATTTCGATAATTATTGCTTATGAAATAATTGTTACCCTTTGTGCTATGCATAAAAAATCTTGTCTTAAATATTGACCGGTCGGTGGCCGAGTTGACATCGCGCTTGGGTCTCACTCGGGCGTAGTGTGTTCAATTTCTCGGCTGGCTAAGTCCTCCATCACAACACAAGCAACACTTTCAGCTTACTGTGGTGGTAGTAGGAGATTTTCAAATATTGTCAGGTTATTTGTAACCCGGGAATGTTTGTCTTTCTTTTAAAAAATTTCAAAAAAAAAAAAAACATTAGTTTACCAAAAAAATAAAGATATTATGTATTATTATATTTTAATTTCGAAATTATTATGAAAATTACAATGGATACAAAAGCGGAGACTTAAGGATTGATTCTAATTGCTTATTCTTTACAAACTTAGGGTCTATTTTTTAGTTAAGCGGGTAATTTCTAAAGATTCTAGTCTATCAAGTTTATGACCTTTATTACAAGTATTGACAATTTTAACGTTTCTGTCTTTATCAAACGAGTGTTTGTTTTCTAATAAGTTCAAACAAGACAATTACGAAGACAGTAATATTGTGCATAAAAAAAAATCTAAAAGAAGATTTAGGGTTCACCCATACAACAAAATAAATATCAATTGATCAATCAAGAATGATGTCAAATTGACTTTCTAATCCACGCCTTTTCCGCTAAATCTTTTCTAATATTTTCGGGTAAATTCTAATTATATTAACATGAATATTTTCCTGTTTCCAAATCAAATTTAACGTTCATATCATGTGCGATGATGCTGGAATTGCGTCACCATAATTTGGGGCAGAGAAAGGCGTTATCCTTTCTCTGTTCCAGGAGACTTGTAATTTGGAATGGAGATTGCGCTACCCCAACCAACGCACAAAGTAATCGCAAAATTTCTGCGTTTACCAAGTTTTGTGATTCTTTGGTTTGCTGTCCAGCGGGGCTCGCACTTGGGAAGAACATTCGATTAATAACAAGTCACCTGTTATAAATTAGGGTCCTTAGAATTAAAACTCCGTTCTTGAGAGCAAACTGAATCACTTTTATTTAACAATAAACCTCCACTATCACATGATATGACTAGGCACTTTTTAATAAATACTCTGGTTACAGGCTAGTTCCTGTGGTTCTTTAGGAAAGGTGAAACCTTTGGTTGTTTTTGAGCAAGAGAGCGTTTTTAAGGAAACACAACCTTTTATATGACAAAGACTGTTGACACCTTCAAATTCAAAAGGGCCGCAAAACAGGGATCGTCTTTGCGGACACAATTTAATCATAAACAAATAGCAGAGGCGAGAACCTTTCATAAATAATATAATCTAACCTTCATAGGTGTCACTAGTGGTACATAATTACTCTGAAAATTATACATACTTTTTCATATGAACTAATGCACACATTCGGCGAGCATGTGCTACGAATAATGAGAGTAAAGACGGCGGTTTTTCTCTCCGGTCTTTTGTCGATCACAATTGAATTGTTTCTTGCCGCATTATTTCCTAGGTGCGTGCCGTTTCATGTACAAAATCAAACGCGGAGTTTGAATTCCTGCACTATGGTTGGTGGGAGCAGAACAAAGCTGATAATGCCAGAACAAAACATATCATGTTTGGACGTCATTTCTGTCTAAACGAATTATAGACGCATATGCAACTTGCATAGCGTGCTACCAGCCTGTCAGTAGCGTGTAACTGACGACAAACTCATAGTCGACGTGTAGCGTCATGTACGAACACAAGCAAAATAGTATGGCGAATATTCACAAGCGTCGCATAAGCTTTGCACACAAAATACTGCTGGGGACATCTTCGTCCAGCCACTTCACAATACAAACTTTCCAAGAGCCCTTTTTCTTTAATCAGATTGGCAAATACTCTCAGTATCTCAATAGACCCAATCCTGTATGATTACGTCTAAAAGGGATCCAAATGATAATCTAGTCTCCTTCAACGGAAGCAATCTTCCGAACAGGCCTTCCATTGATATGCTCGGTGTAACTATAAGTGACCAGCTCAGGTACGGGGGCTCCATCGAAGCCAGAGTAAAGCTGGCCTCTCAGAAGCTGGGCGTACTGTACAGGGCCCGCAGATACTTTAATAGTACACAACTGCTGACCCTGTACAAATCGCAAGTGCGCCCTACTGTCGAATTTGGCAGCCATCTCTGGTCCGGAGCCCCTAAATACCTGAAAAAAACCCTTGACTCTGTGCAAAAACGGGCGGTCCGTTTGATAGATTCTCCAATCTTAACAAACGGACTGCAATCTTTAGAGCACAGGCGTCAGGTAGGTATGCTGTACTTGTTCTATCGGTATTACAATGGAAGATGCTCTGAGGAACTAGCGTCATTGATCCCTTCAGCACCGGTGCGTAGTCGGGATATACGCCAAACGCGCGCCCAACATTTGTACACGGTTGACATTTGTCACATGAGAACGGGTCGCTTCTACGATTCGTTCTTAAGTTCAACAGCTCGGCTGTGGAACGAACTGCTGGCCTCTGTGTTTCCTCCCTCCTACAACATGGGACTCTTCAAGACCCATGTTCACTCCTTCCTCTCCACAAAAAGACCCTCCACACAGCATCCCCAAAGATGACATAGGCCCTGAGGGAAATATTGAGAATCAAAACATTGCTTGAAATGACTTTAGCCGGCATGTTAGGTTATCAGATTTGAATAGCCAGGTATTTCCCACCTTCCTCTTCGCAAATCCTCCCTCTCCCCCCACCATCAGCCTTGCAACATGCCCTAATTAGGGATGCAATACACTTGCACACTGTATTCAAATAAATTTAATACGTTTTGTGTTATTTTCTGATTGCAGTTTCGTTGACAGGATGCGTAAAGTCATAGATGGCGCTATCCCTGTCACGCTAATTCTGGACGATCCGGCCGGGAATTCATATGTCCAAACCCTTACCGATGACGGAACTCTTGACGATGGTGTGTAAATTATTACATAATATGTGATTCAAGTATGTTGCTGATTGTATGGTGATGATGCATTGCTGATTTCTGGCAGTACCGAAGATCTACAGTCTCTCGTGTCTAGGATAAATCGACTCCAAATGTGATGTAGCTCACACTTCCACACGTCGAAATGGATCACGTGATACGCGCTCTGTCTCATCTGTATTGTGCTGCTGAAACGAGATGGGGTACATATCACGTGACCCGCTAGGCTGTGCCTATATTTGTGTACGTGTTTATTGCTATATGCTTGTGAATCGCTTGTGTACGTGCTGATTCTCTTGTGTCTCAGTCTCTAAAGTCCACCTTGTTGTTTTAACAGGTCAAATGGGTGAAATTTCATCAATCTATAATATGGTTATGTGCATTAGTGATGCTTCCCAAATTTGAGAAGCTATCGCTTAAGGACCTTAGTGGTGCTACCCAAATTTGGGTAGCTATCGCTTAAGGGCCTTAGTGGTGCTACCCAAATATGGGTAGTCTTCGTTTAAGGATCTTAGTGGTGCTACCCAAATTTGGGTAGTCATCGCTTAAGGGCCTCATAGTTCCTACCGAATTTGGGAAGCTATCGCTTAAGGCCTTAGCGGTGCTACCCAAATTTGGGAAGCTGTCGCTTAATCTCCTTAGTGGTGCTACCAAAATTTGGGTAGTCATCGCTTAAGGGCCTTATAGTTCCACCCAAATTTGGGTAGCTATCGCTTAATGGCCTTAGTGGTGCTACCCAAATATGGGTAGTCTTCGTTTAAGGACCTTAGTGGTGCTACCCAAATATGGGTAGTCTTCGTTTAAGGACCTTAGTGGTGCTACCCAAATTTGGGTAGTCTTCGCTTAAGGGCCTTATAGTTCGACACAAATTTGGGAAGCTATCGCTTAAGGGCCTTAGTGTTGCTACCTAAATTTGAGTAGTCATCGCTTAAGGGCTTTATAGTTCCACCCAAATTTAGGAAGCTATCGCTTAAGGGCCTTAGTGGTGCTACCCAAATTTGGGTAGTCATCGCTTAAGGATTTTACAGTTCCACCCTAATTTAAGTAGCTTAATGGCCTTAGTGATGCTACCCAAATTTGGGTAGCTATCGCTCCGAGGGGTTACATAAGAATTATGACATTTTTTTTGAAAATCGTTGATTGTTGCTAAAATATAATTTCTTTTACAGGTCTCAAAATCACCAAGTACGAGAGAAGTTACGAGCAGAATGAAGAACTGGGACTCAACGATATGAACACCGACAATTACAATCGCTGTTAGTCTTCGGGATCTTGGCAGTTCAGTGATGGACGCATTTAAATTCAAAGCTAAACTATTCGAGGGTAAACAAAAAGTTCGGGCTTGTTTCTGAAATAAGTCGAATATTTTTTTACGCTATTTCGTTAGAAACTTAACCCTTCAGGCCTCGAAAGGACATAACTAGCCACAAACATTATATTCAATTATAGCCTCTAAAGGACAGATCTGACCGGAGCGTCAATACATTATAAAAGTATTTTTATCTTTTTTTCTATAATGCGTAGATTTGTGATATGTTCGTCATTGGAAAGATAAATAATTATTCTATACAGTTTGTATCAAATATTAATACATTATTAAACGGATAAAATTTTTAAAAAAAATTGTTAAAGTGCATGATTACGAATTTCGGCATTTTTTTATTGAAAGTTAAAAAATTATTTATATTTTTTTATTGTATAAACAGTATAAAAAGTGAAGTGACAGTTTTATTACTTATTACTTACACAAAAGGAATATGTTTTATAAATATCGAATGGTTTCAAAATTTGGACGTTCCGAGTCAAAATGTTTTAGTAAGTTTTTTTTGTTAACATTTTCATGTTTGATATTAAAAATTTATTGTTTAGAAAGATGAATGTTTTTTTTAAATGCAAATATTTCAAAGGTAATTTAATCTAGTTTCTAAAATAGTATTTCTTTTAATGAGAACTTCAATAATAAGTAATCTGTAGCACATTTTAGATTCCACGGGAGCATTCAGAAATTCCAAGAAAATTCACCATGTCGTTGGGACTTGTCCGTAAAAATATTTAAAAATCTGAAGGGTTAAATGTGTTATAATTTTCACTCATTTTTGCATTGCTATGCAACCTGTCTATTTAACAGTTCGGTTAAAAACGAATATTCAGACCGTGCGCAGAAAAGATATTCACTTACTTGAGTGAACTTTTCTTTTCTGCGCAGGGTTTTGATATAATGTCCCATGATTTTTTACGATTCTGCGTTAGTTTGAAATGGAAAAATTTTGTGCACTAAAACTATTAGCAAAAATTATTTCTGAATTTTAAATGATGTTTGGCTAATTTATATAGCGCCGTTCCGTGAAAAATCACCTCAAGGCGCTGCAGTACAAATATTTAAAGTTTCATTACTATGAGTATTTATAGAAATCTGGAAAATATATAGAGTTTTTCAATAAGAGGTGTTATTTTGAATAGCCCGCTATTTCGGTAGATGTTACTTTTGAAGCTGTCATTTTTTGACATTTGACAAGTAGAAACTACGCCATTAATAAAAATGGAACAATACACGCTTCAACAACGCATTGAAATTATTATAATTCACTTGAGTGAATCAAATGCAAATAATCTTGAGTGATGAGGCCCATTTCCACCTCGGTGGCTTCGTCAACAAGCAAAATTGTCGAATCTGGGGCTCGGAAAACCCAAGAGTTATTGTTGAAAAGCCTCTATCCTCAACGTGTCACTGTTTGGTGCGGTTTATGGTCCGACGGAGTCATTGGACCTTACTTTTTCGAAAATGAGGCTGGAGCAACAGTTACGGTGAATGGATTGCGCTATCGAGAGATGATTAATGATTTTTTATGGCCGGAATTGGATGGTATTGATCTGGACAACGTTTACTTTCAACAAGACGGCGCTACGTGCCACACAAGCAACGAAACCATTGATCTTTTACGATTGAATATCAAAATAACACCTCTTATTGGAAAACCCTGTATTATTAATTTAAAAAACTTTACAAATATGGTGCGTGCACACTGTTAAACTGACATTAAATGTTTTAAATATTAAATAATTGTTTTTATATTTTCAAAATGGTTTCTTGTTTATTTTTCCTAATTTTTTTTAACAACCTTTATATACACTTGTAATACACTTTAATCTATTTATATTTTGGGATAAGTTGACAGCAAATCTTGAATTAATAAACATTCAGACAGTCCAGAAACTCATAGTACAAATGGAAAACAGGTCAATCTGCATCATATAAAGAACCGGAAAAATTAATTTTTCGATCTGAGCATTCAAATTTATATTTATATTTATTCATTTTATACAATTTTTTCTTCAACCAAAGGGTTGAAAAAAACTTTCAGAGCCGAGTCTAAACTTTGATTCCCTTTTTAAAAGACAATAAACAGCTGATGTTAATCCCTAGCGATCAATTTTTTTTCAAATTTGACCTAAAGATCAACTCAGAAACCAAAGCTCAAATAAAAAAAACTTATACAACAAAATCGACTCGAATCGAATGTGATTTAGATTCATCTCCCGCTTTTACTGTGAGTTTCTGAACACCGTGTATAATAATAAAAACTAGCTTTTTGCCCGTTGCAGGCAACTAATGGGTAAAAATGTGGTGCGTGGTGTAGTATTTGAATGTGGATAAGGCAAGGAGTGTGGGACTACAAATTTAAAAAAAAGAAATGAATATTTGGAGAAAAAAGGTGCCAAGGAGCTTACTGGTCAATTTTTCACCGAGCCATTCGGGTTGTGTAGGTCGAGACGCGTAGTTTGATTCCCATATCGTATGTACGGTTTTTGTCACCGACACTTTGTAATAATAAAAATAGTTAATTATGCCAACTGAAAACTTTCCACTGCATAAAGTAAGTGACAAAATTGTTAAAATATAAGTGGTTTATTTTATTACAAGATTTCACTTACACAAGAAAATGGATTTAGTTTTAAACAGCTATATCTTCGAAAATAATATATATTTGAATGTTTTTTTTTTACATAGCTTACCACACCCCAAATATAAAATGATTGTCTGAAATTGAAGGCTACTTTTGTAATAGGACTACAAATCGGCATAAGTAGGTACAAGTGCAAAATACTAGGGAACAGGTATTTGGAATAAGTATTTATTATTGTACTAGTTGTTCCAAGTATCAAGACGAGCTAGTACGACTCACCTCTGAGGTCTACTAGAACTAGAGGTGAAGCGTATATACTAGAGCAGATGTTTGGAATAGATATTTCAAAAATATTTTCGTAATAATAAATTGGATGATTTGTATAGTGCCCTGCAAAATATTTAAATATTAAATATTATTCGGCGTGACCGACCCCAAAGAGGGCGGCCGCTCAGGTGTTCGGGGGTCCGGTGAGAGAGCGCGGAGGCGACGGTGAAAAGCGGCGAGGAAAAGAGGTGAAATGATACGACGAAATGAAAAGAAAGCGGAGGTCCGGACCTCCACGCGCCATATCGTTTCGCGCGCGCGAAGATAACATTGAGATTATTATTTAATGATTATTTAACAAACATCACACCCGCGCACACACGCACACACGCACACACACACACACACACAACACACACAACATACACAACACATCAGATCCGTATAACTGGCATCAAATCGATTGATTAAAGTTTATTTACATTATTATCAAACAGCGATCACGAGAGTTACGAGATGAACACAAACAAAAAGATCGACAACTGTCTAAACCATAGAAAGAAGAAATTGGTAGAAAAAAAAAACAAAAGAAATAGAAACGTAAAAATAAAGAGAGTCCCATCTGTTTGAATACTCGCCCCTATGTCCATGGCTTTTTGGGTTAACGATTAAAATGAAGTATAATTATAAAAAAAGGCGATTAATCAAAATAATTTTTAATGATTATATATTTTATTTAATAATTATATATTTTACTTAATAATTATATATTTTACTTAATCATTATATATTTTATTTAATAATAAAATATTTTATTTAATAATAATATATTTTACTTAACCCTAGATTCATAACCATTTTCACATTTATTTACAAACATTTCTTATTTTTTGTCGTATCTTGGCAAACAAAAAATCTAGTTGTCAAGATACACATTCTTATTACTACTATGCATTTAAAATATGTAATTGTTATTCATGTAAGCCTTCAAAATCTTTTCTAACTCGCAAATTTAAGCGACTACCTTCGACTGTGCTGCCGGCAAAATGAATATGCGACATTTTGCCGGAGCATATAAACTCATTGTTGGCGCGGGTACAATCCCCCACCACTTTCGGGCTCCCAGCCCAATGTCGGGCGCGAGTCATGCTTATTGAATATAAGCAGCCAAGTAATAAAATAAAATTAGTTCATCTTTACCACCGAAACCAAGCGTTTTATTTATCTACAAGTGACTCCTGCCCAACATCTGCCTCACCTCGCCAAGTCTTCTGCTCCAAGATCTTCTGGTGTTACCTCCTCAAGACAAGCCGGCCCTCCTCTGGAAAACCGCCAACACCAGAAGCGAGCAGAGACGACAGCACACCCAGTGCCCAACATTCACCAAGCCTGGGTGCGGGAGGCAGATTTCATCAAATATTACTACTATCATCATCATCGGCCGTAAAGGAGCATTCTCATCGGTTGAAGACACGGTTTGGACCCGGCGCCTAAATCTACAGTCTTGTGCGGACTCCCGTCCAGTACAGCAAGTTATTTTGAAAACATTGTTTTTGATGAGTTCTGGTTATACAGAGTAAAAGTAAGTATATGCTATTATTCTATATGAGTTATTATTTATAGTTACTTCTTATTTTATCGTTAAAAATGTATTATTGTGTATATTTTACATCAAATCTATTTATTTTATTTTAGAATGGATGATCGGCAAATTGATGACTATTTGAATCGTTTATCTGATTCTGGTGATGATGATTTTACCAGTCAGCAAAAGGACGTAAAAATCAGTGATGTCGAAGATCATGTGGAATTAGATGAAATGGTACCGGCAGATTCCGACAGTGATAACGAAACGGTTACGTAAAAGACACGAAATGCAAACTTTGAAGAGATGTCTAAAAAGGAAAATCGCCGAAGTTTTAGATGAAATGCCTACCATTGCCACACCTGGTCTAAGTGGTACTCAAAAAAAGGTTTGTGGTTATTGTGATTATAAAAAACGGCATATGACAAGGTTCCAATGCAAGCAATGCAAAAAGTATATGTGCATGGACCATCGCGGCCTCATGTGTGTGGAATGTACCGATGAAATTTAATTTTAACTCGTTTATTATTTTTTTGTTACCTAATTAAACATATTAAAGAGTGCCATACTTAATTTATTTATTTTATTTACAAGTACCCCAAAATTCGTCACTTAAATTTAGTCGTCTGTGAGACAAATGTTTATGAATAATGTTCCTCTTAGATAAGGTTATGAATCTAGGGTTAAATAATTTAAATATTTTAATAACTGTCCTGCAAAAATGAGTTTATAGTGTCCTTTAATTTGAATAATTTGAAATCCTTTAAATAAAGGATTAGATTTGAAATCAAATTATAAGGAAGGATTATTATGGAGAATTCGAATAATTGATCAAATTGTCAACGTTCATTTTAAGGTTCTGTGAAAGTCCTATTCAAATTCTGATTATATCTTTATAGGCTAGTAGCTTGATAGAACTGAAAAAGTAACAGAAATTGAAAATATCTTTCACAGAACAAGAAATTTTACTTTCAAATTTGAAGAATTATTAAAATTCTTTGAAACAACCCGTTCTTACATTATGAAGATGGGCTTTTTACGACAATATCGAATTTTGAAATTTCTTTGCTTTTAACACGAAAATGGAACACTCACTATTTTATTATTTTGTTTAATAAGAGTTAAATTTATACATATATAATGGTATATTAAATTTAAGATCATTATTGGTGATGTATTTTTTATCACAAAAAAATTTTTTTTTGGTCCTGATAAGAAGGGAGCCACGATTCTTCTATGTTTTGCGAAAATATAATTTTATTAATGCATTGTTTTATTAGAAAATGATTAGTATATACTGTACTACTACTAGGAGAGGCATATTAATCGTACCCAGTAAAATTAAAGTAGAAATTATCATGTTCAAAAGGCCAGGTTCATTAAAATTATTTTAATTGTCTATGACTTCATTTTTGTCTATGCATAACCTATATATTTTTTGACAAGTGCTTTCTTCTCCGACAATCTTTTTTCCTGTTTCCACACTCTATCCCGCCCTGTTAAACTTATTATACCATGCATGTGATGGTTATTGGTAAGAAATAATACTAAATTCATTGCTATTAATTTTGGTAGTTCTTCCAGTTTAGTTAGTGAATCATCGGGCGTTTTGTCATTAAAACGGAATGGCGGTAGACATAGACGGTAAATAAATAAAGAGTTTTCCCAAGATAAACGACGTTTCTCTCAACCTCTCTCAAGGTTTTCTATTGTCTATTTTTGTTAGAAGCCAAATTTTAAAAACTGAATTACGTTACAACTTTGTTCTGTTTCAGAGTTAAACTAATTACCAAACCCTTCCAAAGCAGACCATGGATCAACTGAAGCCAAATACTATATCCATCAAGACGGAACCAGGGCTCCAGGAAGAAGGTGGAGGTGAAATTGCATTTTCCGATTTAGATTTCGACCTAGTTGGGAAGCTGTAACGAAGGAATTCTTGCAATATGTGGAGAGTAGTTGCATTGTACACGTGGAAAATATAGAACTTTAAATATGGATGTCCGGAATCCATGTCTGTTTTGAAATGTCGTGCAAACAGGACATATACTTGTTTCTTCCTCTCTTATAATGAGGTTTTTTGGGTATTTACCCTCAAATGCGTCCTTGCCGAAAAACTCTCTACTACAGGTGCTCTAGAGAAATGTTTTTCCTTCTTGAAGAATCGGTCCCTGAAGCGAACATCTGAGGTCATTTTTTATCTTACATTGACCTTGTTGATCAATGATATTTATTTGTAAAAGAATATTTTATTGTTTTTCAATTAAAAAATTCTCGTTAATATCAATTTGACGAAGATACAGGGCTGGCCCTATGCGGGCGCAATTGGTGCAGTTCGCTCCGGGTGTCGAAAACTTGACCTAACTCATCGCCCTTGATATTATTTTTGATAAATACCGCTCTGCAAAAAAACACAAATCATAATTTTAATCATTACAGTGATACCTGCCTCGGCGTGTACTAATTTAGACTGTAAGGGCAGCCAAAATTAAACTCGCGCCTGGCGCCGTTTGGTTCGGGGCTGGCCATTCAAAGATCCATTCTGTTTACTGTCCTTTTTTATTCCAGGAAACATTCATGTGAAGACAGTCACCATAAACTCGGATCTTGGACCCCGACAAGATGGTGAAGCGGCGCTTACTTATATGAAAATTGACATAGACCTGCCGGATGTAAAAGAGGAATGCTTAGAACGCTTTGGAAGAATTACCAAGGAAGCAGGTAAAACCAATTTATCACTGTGAACTTGAACGATTCGGACTCTCCTATTTTTTAACCTTTCTACGAACTTACTTCGCTTATTTACTCTAAGTTTGGGAAATAAGTTTAACTGAGTCTTTTTCACCCATGTTGTTTTTCAAATTTGTCGACAGATCTTCAGAAGCATTTTGTGGAAAAAGGGATCACTCCTCCCCATCACAACTACTCCTCCTCTCCTAAGTCAAATTTTGCAATTAACGTACGCACCCATGTAAGAGAAAAAACTTTTTATTGTTCCAAGTGCAACTATTCAAATGCTCAAAATAGAAAGTTAAAGAGGCATATGCAGACCCACGGTGGAAAAAAACCTTTTTCATGTTCCTTGTGCGACTATGCATGTAATTATAAGGGTCATTTAAAGAGCCACATGCTGATTCACAGTGGAGAAAAACCTTTTTCATGTTTGGAGTGCAACTATGCGTCTTATCGAAAGGGTGAGCTGAAGAGGCACATGCTGATTCACAGTGGAGAAAAACCTTTTTCATGTTCCGTGTGCACCTATGCATGTTATCGAAAGAGCGACCTAACGAGCCACATGCTGACTCACAGTGGAGAAAAACCTTTTTCATGTTCGGAGTGCAACTATGCAAGTTATCAACAGGGTAACCTGAAGACACACTTGCTGACTCACAGTGGAGAAAAACCTTTTTCATGTTCCGTATGCAACTATGCATGTTATCAAAAAAGCGAACTAAACGGACACATGCGGATTCACAGTAAAGAAAAACCTTTTTCATGTTCCGTGTGCAACTATGCATGTAATCATAAGGGTCATTTTAAGAGCCACATGCTGACTCACAGTGGAGAAAAACCTTTTTCATGTCACCTGTGCAACTATGCGTGTTGTCGAAAGAGTCAGCTGAAGAGGCACATGCTGATTCACAGTGGAGAAAAACCTTTTTCATGTTCGGAGTGCAACTATGCAAGTTATCAACAGGGTAACCTGAAGACACACCTGCTGACTCACAGTGGAAAAAAACCTTTTTCATGTTCCTTGTGCGACTATGCATGTAATCATAAGGGTCATTTAAAGAGCCACATGCTGAATCACAGTGGAGAAAAACCTTTTTCATGTTTGGAGTGCAACTATGCAAGTTATCAACAGGGTAACCTGAAGACACACATGCTGATTCACAGTGGAGAAAAACCTTTTTCATGTTTGGAGTGCAACTATGCAAGTTATCAACAGAGTAACCTGAAGACACACTTGCTGAATCACAGTGGAGAAAAAACTTTTTCATGTTCCGTGTGCACCTATGCATGTTATCGAAAGGGTGAGCTGAAGAGGCACATGCTGATTCACAGTGGAGAAAAACCTTTTTCATGTTCCGTGTGCACCTATGCATGTTATCAAAAGGGTGAGCTGAAGAGGCACATGCTGATTCACAGTGGAGAAAAAACTTTTTCATGTTCCGTGTGCACCTATGCATGTTATCGAAAGGGTGACCTGAAGAGGCACATGCTGATTCACAGTGGAGAAAAACCTTTTACATGTTCCGTGTGCACCTATGCATGTTATCGAAAGGGTGAGCTGAAGAGGCACATGCTGATTCACAGTGGAGAAAAACCTTTTACATGTTCCGTGTGCACCTATGCATGTTATCGAAAGGGTGAGCTGAAGAGGCACATGCTGATTCACAGTGGAGAAAAACCTTTTTCATGTTCCGTGTGCACCTATGCATGTTATCGAAAGAGCGACCTAACGAGCCACATGCTGACTCACAGTGGAGAAAAACCTTTTTCATGTTCGGAGTGCAACTATGCAAGTTATCAACAGGGTAACCTGAAGACACACTTGCTGACTCACAGTGGAGAAAAACCTTTTTCATGTTCCGTGTGCAACTATGCGTCTTATCGAAAGGGTGAGCTGAAGAGGCACATGCTGATTCACAGTGGAGAAAAACCTTTTTCATGTTCGGAGTGCAACTATGCAAGTTATCAACAGGGTAACCTGAAGACACACTTGCTGACTCACAGTGGAGAAAAACCTTTGTCATGTTCGGAGTGCAACTATGCAAGTTATCAACAGGGTAACCTGAAGACACACTTGCTGACTCACAGTGGAGAAAAACCTTTTTCATGTTCCGTGTGCAACTATGCGTCTTATCGAAAGGGTGAGCTGAAGAGGCACATGCTGATTCACAGTGGAGAAAAACCTTTTTCATGTTCCGTGTGCACCTATGCATGTTATCGAAAGGGTGATCTGAAGAGGCACATGCTGATTCACAGTGGAGAAAAACTTTTTTCATGTTCCGTGTGCACCTATGCATGTTATCGAAAGAGCAACCTAACGAGCCACATGCTGGCTCACAGTGGAGAAAAACCTTTTTCATGTTCCGTGTGCACCTATGCATGTTATCGAAAGGGTGAGCTGAAGAGGCACATGCTGATTCACAGTGGAGAAAAACTTTTTTCATGTTCCGTGTGCAACTATGCATGTAATCATAAGGGTCATTTAAAGAGCCACATGCTGACACACAGTGGAGAAAAACCTTTTTCATGTCACCTGTGCAACTATGCGTGTTGTCGAAAGGGTCAGCTGAAGAGGCACATGCTGATTCACAGTGGAGAAAAACCTTTTTCATGTTCGGAGTGCAACTATGCAAGTTATCAACAGGGTAACCTGAAGACACACCTGCTGACTCACAGTGGAGAAAAACCTTTTTCATGTTCCGTGTGCACCTATGCATGTTATCGAAAGGGTGACCTGAAGAGGCACATGCTGATTCACAGTGGAGAAAAACCTTTTTCATGTTCCGTGTGCAACTATGCATGTAATCATAAGGGTCATTTAAAGAGCCACATGCTGACTCACAGTGGAGAAAAACCTTTTTCATGTCACCTGTGCAACTATGCGTGTTGTCGAAAGGGTAAGCTGAAGAGGCACATGCTGATTCACAGTGGAGAA
Source organism: Hesperophylax magnus (assembly GCA_026573805.1). Classification (NCBI taxonomy): domain Eukaryota; kingdom Metazoa; phylum Arthropoda; class Insecta; order Trichoptera; family Limnephilidae; genus Hesperophylax; species Hesperophylax magnus. The sequence goes on along the minus strand of JAIUSX010000202.1, from coordinate 1,452,374 downwards.
AAACCTTGTGCAACTATGCATGTAATCGAAGGGGTCAACTGATTAGCCACATGCTGACTCACAGTGGAGAAAAACCTTTTTCATGTCACCTGTGTAACTATGCGTGCTATCGAATGGGTAAGCTGAAGAGGCACATGGTGATTCACAGTGGAGAAAAACCTTTTTCATGTTCCGTGTGCAAATATGCGTGCTGGCGAAAGGATCAGCTGAAAAGGCACATGCTGATTCACAGTGGAGAAAATTTTTTTTCTTGTTCCGTTTGCAATTATGCGTGTTGTAAAAAGGGTCAGCTAAAGAGGCACCTGCTAATTCACAGTGGAGAAAAACCTCTTTCATGTTTGGAGTGCGATTATACAAGTTATAACAAGGGTAACCTGAAGGCATACATGCTGACTCACAGTGGAGAAAAACCTTTTTCATGTTCCGTATGCAACTATGCATCTTATCAAAAGGGCCAACTGAAGAGCCATATGCTCTCTCACATCGTAGGAAAACCTCTTTAATATTCCGTGTGCAACTAAACATGTTATCTGAAGTGCAACATGCTATCTCACGGTGGAGAAAAACCTTTTTCAAATCTCGTGTGAAACATTTAATTTTATCAAAATGCCCATCTAAAAACCCACATGCTGACTCACAGTGGCGAAAAACCTGTTTTATGTTCCAAATGCACATATTAATGGTATTATAAAGGCAATCTGAAGCGCACGTTGAGTCACTACGGAGAAAACTTTTTCTTGTTCCATGTTCATCTATGGATATTCTCAACACGCACATCTTAAAAGCTACATGCTGACTCACAGTGGCGACAAACCTTTTTCATTTTCCAAGTGCACATATTCAGATTCTAGGAAAGGCAACCTTACCCCCCATATAGGACATTTATCGGAACACATGCTGACTCAGAGAGGAGAAAAACCCCCTTTTCTTGTTCCGAGTGCAATTATGCAAGTTATCAACAGTGTTCCTTGAAAAGAAAACTGACTGACAACTGAGAAAAAACTTTTTCGTTTTCTGGCTGAAGAGACATTTGAAAAAAACGCGTGCGCACTCACAGTTTTTTTTCGTATGCAATTATGCGTTTTTTCCAAAAGACTCTTTGACAAGACACTTTTCTTGTTCCTTGCGTTAACATTCACCTTCACGAAAACTATTTACAGAATAATTTCTAGTTTTAGATTTTTTTTTTATTTCCTTTATTTTTTCCCAATTTATACATTTGACATTACAGTTTTATAATAATAAGAAAGGGAACCCACTAAGGTGCAGCCTGTGCGTGGGTAATATAAGTGTAAATATTATATTTTTGTACCTAAAAATAACACTAAGCATATAAAGAAAAACGGTAGGATTATTAGTAAACACAATTTTTTGATGTTTCTCTTTTTTATGGAAGCAGACGCTTGTGTTTAAAAGAGATGTTGAGTATCGAGATGAACATTATTTATGTAAGTATTCTTATTAATGATTTAAGGAGTTAAGAATATTAAAAATATAAGTGTATATCAACAATGTACAATTTAACGATTTATAACGTTACATTAACAACGTTCAACAATGTACAATTTAACGATTTATAACGTTACATTATTTAATTGACGAATTTCGTTATTTTGATTTTTTACCTTGAAATGTTCTTTGATCGCTTTGAGTAGGGTTTTGTCGTCTTCGATTTTTCTGATATAATATATTATATATATATATATATTTATTATAATTAAAGTTTGTCTAAAAGATTGTGCAAGAGGTGTATATTAAACATAAATCAATGTAAAAATAAAGATCGTTAGATCATGTAATGAAGTAAAAGAACACAAAAAAAATAATAATAAGTATACAGAAACAAAATAGAAAAAGAGAAAAAAGTAAAAATTAAATGAATAATGCTTCAACATTTGCATTGTACAGCCACAACTTTAATTCTTTTTGTTATTGCGCTAGTTTATTTGTTACTTGAATTTTTTTGGTAATAGATTAAAAGTGCGAGGTCCAATAAAGCTACTGTGAGTTTTCATTAGTTTGGTATTGGTTTGTGGGGTATAAAATACATGATTTCTTCTAAAGTTGATTTTGGGTTCATATTTTTGAAATTGGTTTTGGTTTTTCATGACATATTTCAGGCTTTGAACTAAAAATAGTTTACGGAGATTGAATAGTTGAGATTCCTTGCACAATTGATCAGTCGAAAGTGTCCTCTTTTTATTCTATATAACCTTGATAATATGATTTTGTACTATTTGTAGTGGTTTTATAAATGTATCTAGTGCGCCACCCCATGCTAATATACAGTACATAATTGAGGATTGCACTAGAGAAAAAAAAAAACATTTTCAATTTGTCAACAATGAGTACTTCCTTAAGTCTATAAAATATGTACGTCAGATATCTTAATTTAGAAACGGTGTTATTAATTTATGGTTGCCAGTTTAAATTTGTGTCAATATATATACCCAAATCTAATCTTAATGTTATTGGGAGGTTTGTTTTTACTGTTTTTATAAAAAGTTAGGTAAAATGTTTTACTATAGTTTAAGAAAAGTCTATTACAAGTTAGCCATGATAAGACATATGAAATACATTTTGTTGCTTTTAAAAAAGTTTCAGGCCAGGATTTTCCATTTACTATTATTGCTGTATCATCAGCGTAAGATACAATTTTACCAGGGATTACAACATTACATAAATCATTAATATATATTAGAAACAGAATTGGGCCAAGCACAGTCCCCTGTGGTACTCCATTTTTTATCACTGTTTCTGTGCTATAAAAGTTATCTATTTTTGTTTTTTGTAATCTGTCTTTGAGATAGTGAGAATTTTTTTAAAAACCTATTTGATTAATTTTGTTTATGAGTAGATTGTGATTTACAGTATCAAACGCTTTTCTTAAGTCTAAAAATATAGCTAGACTTTTTTATTTTGATCAACAGATGTGTATAAATTTTTTGTCAGATCGAATATTGCATCTTCAGTGCTTAATTTACTTCTGAAGCCATTTTGATTTTCGGACAGAATATTGTTTTGTTCTAGGTATTTCATAACTCTATTTTTGATACATTTTTCAAATATTTTTGAAAGGTTTGAAACTAAGAAGATAGGTCTGTAATTGTCTAATATGTGCGTGTCACCCGATTTGTGAATTGGTATTACAGTGGAGATTTTAAATTGTTCTGGGAAATACCCCTCTTTTAGGGATATATTATAAATATGTTGCAAAGGAGTTAAAATATATTGTTTTATTTTTTATAGTGTATTACCTGATAAATTATCAATTTCTGAAGAATTAGTTGGTTTTAGGCTGTCAATGTGTTTTTTTAATTTCATTAGTTGTGATAGGTGTAAAATATTCTAATGAGTTAATTGAATTGTTTGTTGGTACCAAAAGCAGGGATGAGTCAACGGGCGCTGTATTAGCAATCTTACTGGATGATTCAAGTACTTAGTCTACTACATTTGTGAAGAAGTTATTAAAGTTATTTGCAATGTCAGATTTGTCAGTTATAATATTGTTATTTATTTTAATCTCCTTCACCTCAGTTGATGCTATTCTTTTTTTATTCGTTATTTCGTTAATAATATTCCACGTTTTTTTGGTATCATTATTTGCACTATCAATCTGTTCACCATAGTATTTTTTTTACAACTTCTTATTAACCTATTTATCTAATTTCTATACAGTAAATATTTTGTTTTCATGAAGGACATTGTTCTGACATTGTTTTTTTGACAGGCTCTTTGATAATTTAGCATCTCTCTGTTATAGTTTATCTCTTTGTTTAATGGAGACTATTATTCCTACAGTTATCCAAGTTTTAATTTTTTTATATTTTCTCTTAGATATAACAATTTTATTTGTACTTTTAGAAATATATTCTTGGAGAGTTTTATAAAACGATTCTAATGCTGAGTGTGGGTTTGATGTTGATAGAATTTGGTCCCAATTTTCCAAAAGAAGTAGATTATTTAATTTGAGGTAATTAATATTATTTTTTTCTACTGTTTCAGAATTTTCTTTTGAATTTGCGGTTAAGATGTTGTGTCCGTAAAATGTTGGGTAATGATCAGTAATGTTTGTTATTAGAGTTGAAGATGTTGTTTTAACGTGTTTGTGTGATTTAAGGGGGGCTAGGGTTAATTCGTACGAAAAAGGGCATTTTTGCCATTTTTGCCATTGGGTCGGGTAGGGATTAAAATCCGACAGGTATAAAAATACTCGTAACTGCAGCTTTTTGCCATTTGGTCGGGTAGGGATTAAAATCCGACAGGTATAAAAATACTCGTAACTTCGTCAATTTTGCTCCAATCAACTTGAAATTTGAACACAATATTCTTAACATATTAAGCATTTATTTAAAAAAAAAATTTAAAAAATGCAAAAAAAATAATTTTTAAACCCTAGCCCCCCCTTAATAAATATGTGATCTAGAGTCGTGAAGTTATTCAGATTTTCTCTAGTTGGTGAGTTTATGGAAGACTGATATCCAGCACACGACAAACAATCTAAGTACTTATTTATACAGTTTGTTCTTTTGTTATTTTCATTTATGTTTATATTGATATCACCGGTTAATATTGCAAAGTTGAAGTTATTTCTGTTAGTCATTTTTAAAAGCGAATTAAGTTCGTTAGTGAAGAGAGATTCATTTAGTGAAGGTGATCTATAGATAGCTATTAGCAGATATTTATAATTGTTATGGTTAAATGTTAATTTAATAGCATTTGCTGTTTTAAAATCTAAAATCTCGAAAGCAGTTTTCATGAGACAATTATTCATAAATACAGTGATTCCATCGTGTCCAGTATGTTTGCATTTAGATGAAATGGTTATATATCCTGGCAAGTTATACGGGATTACCTCTTTCATCTGTGTCTCTGTTAAAATAATAATACTAGGAGAAAAATCTAGACTTTCGATTAGGACACAGAGTTCATCAAAGTGCTTTCTTAAACTTCGTATGTTCATATTGAGAACTGAAAAATTAACATTATTAAAATGATTATTTAGTTCACTTGTGTTTTTACATATAAAGTTTTCATGTAAAAAATTTTCATCAGACATTTAGAACAATGATGAAGTATTTATACATGTATTATGGTCACTTGTTTATTTATTCGGAGGGAATGTCTTCCGGCTGCCTTATGTGGATGATTGAGGCTGATTCATCTTTTCTCATCATTATGTTACCATTTTTTGCCCAGATAAACTTGTAGCCTAGTCTTGATGATTTCGCCAGGAATAGGAGGTGTTTATTATTTTGTGACAATTGTTCATTAATGTAAACAATGTTTTTATTATCTTCAGAAAAAAAATATTTTTTGGGTACAAAATACCATATTTTCTTTTCTGGGTTATAATATTGTCCTTATTTTCTTTGTTTTGAAAAGAAACTACTATCCCTGGATTTTTATGTTATGGGTTTCTGTTTTAAATTCTAAATGTGTTTGTTATTTTAGGTAATTCAGTTTCGCATTTTATTGTTTTCATTATATTGTGAACTATTTTAGTTAAGTTTTCATTCTCTTTGAAAGGAACTCCTTGTATTTCAATATTATTTTGTTTTTGAAATTGTTCCATTTTGTTCAATTGCATTTTGATTTCCTTATTATCTGATTGTAATTGTTTAATTAAATTATCTTTGATTTTATTTTTATCTTCGTATTCGTCAATTTTTTTACAACAGAATTCCACAGACTTTTTAAGTTCTCTGAGTTATTTTCAGAAGTTCTTTTCTTTCAGTTGTTCGTTAAAAGATTTCATTAACTGTTCTGATAAGTCTTCAAATTTTTTTTCCATAAATTTCATCATTTTGTTAGTGTGATAGTCTTCTTCCGAATCGCTAGATGGCGCCTTTTTGTGGTTTTCTTTTGCCTGTTCATCTTAATGTGTTTTTGGTGCATTGCACCTAGATGGCGTTGTAATTTATGAAGAAGGTTATTGTACTAATCGACTTATTTTACAAAAAAAAAGCCGTTAGGTTACGACAGGGAGCGAACTCTGTTCTCTTGGGTTCAAGCAAGGTTGAAGCAAGTGACGTTTGCCGCTCTAACCGCTTAGCCACCACCGATATAGCGGGAGCTGCGATTATACTGTTATATTAGTGCTGTGAGTCTTAGAAATATCAGGTATTCTGATGTTGAGTGGTTATTACAGGCAACAACACTGTACAAGCTCACTTCACAGATTTTAAATCACTTAAAAATGTATATTACGATGCCGTTTTTATTTGAATAAAGTAAAGAAGTTTTTTTTTTATTAGGCAATTCACCCTAAAAAGAGTGCTATGTGCCGTTAAAGTTAAGGGAGATGGTTATAATTTTATGGGAAATCTATACGGGAATAGGAAATCTCAAATATTGAAGTCATTCAAGTATATGAACTTGTATAGAACTGAGAAAATGCGAGAATTGTTGAGAGAAAGTAAATAAGGAATACTAAGGGGAGATTGGTGGGTGATTTTTACAAGTAAACGATAAATGCCTTTGAAAGGTGAATGATTTTTACAATTAAAGAAAACATGATCCATTTTCCATGCCGCACTGGCAGAGTGGACTATCTAGGACCCGGATTTTAAACAAATGGGATGCAATGGAGCAATGACCAATTCTCATTCTCGAGATACAGGATATAAATCTTTTTCTTGCCGTGGAACCAAGGTTTACTTGGAATATGATTTTGTATTCCAGCATAAAAAGCACCAGTTCGGGTTTTCGTATTAGTCCAATTTTCTTCCCAGGAGCGAATCATGTTGGATTTAAGAATTGAGATGACGTCAGAGATAGGAATTCTAAAATCTCAAGGATTATAGCTAGAAATTGTTCCAAGTTTAGGTAGAGAATAGGCTTTCTTGTTACCCACAATTCTTAAATGGCCAGGGACCCAAACCAATATTGTCTCGAAATTTAATTCATTTAAAGATTTAAGGGTGTTTCTGATATTATAAATAATAGTCTTTTGGTTTATGGATATTTGAGGAAATTTTTAACACTTCGCTTAGTGAGTCAGTGCACAGTAAGGCTCGTCGAATATTGAAAAGCTGGATTTGGCTCAAAGCATGTCCAATTGCGAAGCATTCTGCAATAAATATAGAAATTTCTTTAGGCAATTTATAAGACAAATCTAAATTGAATTCGGGAATGTGTACCGCAGCTCCACAATCTTTGTTATCAGACTTAGAACCATCTGTGAAAATGAGTGAAAATTCTGGAAACTTAGAAGATGTAATTTTGATTAGATTAGGTTCAAATATCAGTTCGGAAGTCTGAAGTTATAACGTTGGGGATATAATTGATAGAATCAAATGGGATGGTGAAAATAGGAAGGATAGGATCTTTTTGTAGATTTTGGAGGGAAGAAGACAGAGATTTGAATGAAAAAAAACTTTTTAGAAGGAGAGGAAGTCGATTTTTATCTGTCGATCTTTTTTCGTTATTTAAGTTATTGAACAAATAATCAAGGCTTTGTTCTAAAGGGTGACGCGATATAGAAAAAGATTTAAAAATATATTTATCAGCCAGGAATTGTCTCCTCAAAATTAAGGGGGATCAACACATTCTACCTGGAGAGAATTAATCGGAGAAGATTTCATCGCTCCAATAATTATTCTGAGCGCTTTGGACTGAATTCTTTCAAGTTTTTTGTCCAAATATTTAGGAAGAGGATCGAAAAGGAATGTTCCATAATCCAAATGGCTTCGCACTAGAGCACCATACATTAATTTAAGAGTAGTAGGATGAGATCCCCACCACACTCTGGAAACAGCTCGCATAATATTTAGCCCCTTTTCACACTTGCAAAAATGTTCTGAATATGCGGGAGCCAGGAAAGTTTATGATCCAAAAGTAGTCCAAGAAATTTAATTTGCTTAACGATTTGAAGAGGGACATTATCAAAGGAGACAGAAAAGGGGGGTATTTATCTTTTGCGCGTAAAAGGCACTATTTTGGTTTTAGACGTAGCTAAATTCATCCCATTTGTCAACAACCAAACTTTAATATTATTTGAAGCCAAATTTAATTCCTTCGCAGCGCGCGATAGATTTTTGTGTGATAAATATATAAGGAAATCATCAGCAAAATAAAGTCGCTTGATAGATGAAGGAATTACACTGTCTAAATCACTTATATATATATATATATATATATATATAATGGACTGATTACGGACCCCTGAGGTGACCCCTTCCATAGTTTGCGATTTATCGTTTTTCCTGAAAAGTGGATAATAATGGATCTGTCTGTTAGTAAATTAATAATAAATTTAACTAGTTTAAAGGGAAATTTTATTTTAATTAATTTTTCTTTCAAAATTTTAATTAATACATCGTCGTAAGCTGACGAAAGATCAAGAAATGTGGCCAGAGTGCAAGAATCATAAATAAACCACTCTCTAGATCGATATCTTCGGGCTTTTTGTATGGCGCCATTTTGTCACCCCCTTAACCACAGACGACCACAGATAAAACGGTCGTTTGGTCCAGACAGGTAAATATATGGTGGACCATAAAGAAATCTCAAGGTCATTTAAAAAAAGAGCAAACACAGACAATATACCTGCACCCAGCTAACATCGTTCATTCACTAGCCCAAAAAAATTATATAATAAAAAATACTGGAATGCAGGAAAAGGAAAATAAAAAAAACCCACAGCTATGCACACATCAAAATATTTTTTTATTTTCAAAAAGACAATGGACAGTAATACAGAACAGGGTCAGTACAACCGATGTATTGAGCATTGATTTATCATTGAAGTAGAAGATAATACTAATATATCTAAACAAAACATGAAACAGAACAAGACACAAAAAAATAAAAAAGTAACAGTCTCAACTAGGAATCGAACCCAGGATTTCTGTCTTACTGCAACAACTTAATAGGATTTAATTTGACCTTTCACAAAAATACAAGAATATATACACAAAATAGCACTAGAAGTTATTCAAGTTCTCCTGCAAGGGTTTCATATAATTTTCACAGCTTTGTCGTCAGCAAACATCATTGAAAATACTGGTACTTACATGATGTAATTCTGAAGCGGTTTAAATGAACTTGTTTGATGTAATCGTGGCTTTGTTTAGCAATTTTAGTCTCCTAATACGTGGTATAAGATCGCGTCGGAATACGGATAGGTCTGAAAAGGAAAATTAATCAAATTATTAGCCAATGAAGTACATTCAGGAATCATGAACATTGTATCAAAGAACGAGAGGTTAGTACCTGTATTTAACAACGGGATCGGGTCCTTCTTTCAATTGGTGGAGATAGACCGGATATTTTATGATGATTGGAAGATTAAGCGTTGGCAACGCATTATTTTTTAATCCCAAAAGTACCGTATTTTTGAGTTCAATCGCGAAATGGCACACACAAACAAACGTATTTCTTGCTGCTTCTTCCTAGCACTGGATTATCGAATCCGTTTGAGCAACCTTTAACACAACACGGCATTAATTTATCACCTTGAAGAATTCTAGCACGCAACATTATTTTTAGATGGGTGAAAGAAAATTCAAAATATTTACGCTGAAACCTTCAACTGACTTCAATCTGCGAAATGGCGTCTTGGAAATTACCGTTATTTTTTTATCGGAGCATAACACATGCTTAGCTTCTCTTTCTGTTACACAAGTCGCTACGGTAGAGAGCGAGAGATCAAGATACAATTTTTGCTCTGAGCCAATGAGATCTGAGCTTTCAGCCACAACAGCTTTGTCTATAAGAATTTGGGTTGAGGATAACTCCTCCCATCAGGGTTACAAGGTTATGCGAGAGTTATACGCCCCTGGCAAGAATTAAGGGACTGAGATATACGGATGTCTGTTGTTAACACACTTAAATTATCTATGGTTGATTTCTTTTTCCGGAAGCCATATTGATTAGGAGAGATAATTCTGTGATTTTCAACAAACCATTCCAATCTGTTCTTTAACAAGTGTTCTGCTACTTTCATTAAACATGACGAAAGAGCAATAGGACGATAGGATGAGATTTCAGATGGATTTTTGCCTGGTTTTAAAATGGGAAGGATTTTTTGAACTTTCCAGACTTCCGGAATAAATCCTGTTGCGAACATGTAATTAATAAGGGATAAAAAATATTCAACCGACATGTCTGAGAATGCTTTAATGAAAGTATATAAGATTCCATCAGGGACAGGAGAAGAGTCTGGAAGGGAATTGATTACTCGATTTAATTCACTTACTGAGAAAGGAGAGTCCAGCCAGCTAGAGTGAGATGGATAAGAAATAAAGGAAGGCATTTCCTCATATCTGGCAACTGACGGAGGAGCTATCTTATAAGCAAAACCTGTAATAATTTCTTCTGGAATATGTTTGGAACGCTGGGGAGTATATGACAAACCGATTTTTTTTTTAATTGGACCATACGGATGACTGGGGAGATTCAGGAGACAAGCGTTCACAGAATTTTCGCCATCCAGACCGCTTTTTGTTTTTCAAAACGCGTTTCGCTTCTGCCTGCCGCGTTTCACAGAAAGGTAATTTTCGAAAGACATACATTTACGGAAAATGGAAATTGCTTCTCTTCTGGATTTAACGACACTAGTGCATTCTTCATCCCACCATGGGGTGGAATGTTTTATCTTAATGTTAACATTACGTTTTTAAGTGTTTTTTCTGCAGCTTTTATTATCATGTTAGGAAATAATTCACATTGTAAACTAGTGTTGACAAGGGAAGACTTAGATGCTTGAACAATGGAGTCTAATTCTGAAGAAAAATTTCTCCAATTCACGTCTTTCGTTTTAAATTTAAAACTATTGTTTATCGAAAAGGAATGCGTGGAAGATAGATGGTGGAAGGTAATTATTATAGGAAAATGGTGACTGGAAAGGGGATCTTTAAGAATGTTCCAAGAACATATGGGAATCACTGAAGATGAGCAAAGAGATAAATCGACTGCACTTTTCCGATGTTGAGGGGTAGTGAAACGAGTTGGAGATCCGTCATTTAGAATATATAAATTATAGGTATCCATAAAATCTAATAGATTATGGCCAGAACGGTTTGTTAACTCACTGCCCCAAGAAGAAGAATGAGCATTGAAGTCCCCAAGTATCATAATTATAAGGGGGACGAATCTGGGATATAAATGTTGACCATTCGTTTTCAACAAAAATTGTAGAGGGGGAGATATATATTGATAGTAATGATCAGATACAACAGCTGCTACTATCTGAAAATTATTGGAGAGAGTGTGGAAAATAATTTGTTAAAAAGGGATAGAATTATGTATAATAAGAGCAGAGCCACCTTTGCCATCCAGTCTATTATGTCTTAGACAATGATATCCAGGAATCTTAAATTGGTATGAGGGTTTTAACCACGTTTCGGAGATGGCAGCAACTGAAATATTATGTTCATCAAGTAACTGTACAAGATCAATTTTGTTGGCGAATAGACTTCTACTATTCCATTGAAGTATTTTGCTAAGTTGCGGATACATCGGGAAAGCTAGAGAGTAAGATTTCATATAATCGGCAGCGTTGGACGGTACTTTATTGTTATTTGAAAGGATCGTAATTAATAGGGTAATTAAAGTTTGAATAAAAGAAGAATTTTCAATCATGACTTTAGGGAGGATATCGGAAGTGGAACAGTTTTTTAAGGCAGTCCCATTGGGAGCCTGGGATTTATTATTCCCATTCGGGTTAAGTAAAAGATCATTATGTAGTCTTTTATCGAAAGAAGGAATAAATTTTGGATAGATTTTATCGGTTTGAAAATTGTTTCTTTGTGGGAAGATGATAGAGGGGATTTAGGGGAAGAAACATAAAAGAGAGAAGCGTTAGACGTTATCTCTGCAAAAGATTTTTTTGTAGGAAGGAATAATTTAGAGGCCTGAAAGTAGGAAATGTTGTCTGCAGCCATTGACTGTTTGATATTTCTCTGTCTAGATAACTCTGGACAGGCCACACTAACAGCAGTATGGTTGCTCTTACAATTAATACAAATAGGGTTATTCGTTGTATTTTGACACTGTTCAAAGGGATGATCCTCGGGGAACGACAAATAGGTTTTGAATGGCGAAAACGGCAACAGTTGAAACATTGGATAGTCGGGAATCTGTATATTTCAACGGGAAGAGTGTTATAATAAATAAATACACGGGATGGTAATGTTTGACCTTCGAAAGTAATAACAACGGATTGGGAAGGTTTCCATATAGTGGTGCCGGTGGAAGTATCCTTGAAATTCAAACGACGTGCTTTTAAAACTTTTGGAGTTAATTGAGAGTCATTAAGAGCGTCTACTATTTCTGTTTCTGATAGATCGGTTGGGATACCTCTTACTCTGCCCATTCTGGTTAAATTGAAAGTAGGTATGAAAGATTTAAATTTATTATTTGAAAGAGAACCTATTTTTTAAACAAAATCATTAGCTAATGTGGCGGATTTAAATTCTACGGATAGTTTGTATCGACCTTCCGGTTTTATTGATCCATTTATAATACCGAGGTTATCGAGTTTTGAGCTGAAAATAAATTTACCAAAATCCAGGGGATGAATTATTTTCCCCTGTTCAGTCCTTTGGACATTAACAATAAATGGAGCTGAAGATGAAATAGAATACATAAGCTCAATGGCTTTTGCTTCTGGAGGAATGGTATCATTATAACTTCCATGAGAGATTGGGGCTTCGTTTGTTTGTGAAAGAGATTTAATTTTAGGAGGTACATTAAGGCAAAGCGGAGGTCGTCGTTTTCGGGAAGGAATGGTTACAGAAGTCTAAGAATCATCAGAATCGTAGTCGTCTACAATATAAGGAATGGACTCAGGGTCTGGAGGTCGATTTTCGTCCTCCTCCATTTCAACAAATTAAAAAAAATAAACAATTATTATTATTTTAGAAATAATATATGATAGAAATAATATACGCAACTTCGTCGCAAACCAATAACACAAACAAAAATAGTGAAAATGAAAAGGTAACAATAAATAAATCTTATCTGTACGCCGCGCCGTCAGCAAGCCGTCAAACACAGAGCACTGGATGTAAACACGACTGCACACTTCCGAGGTTTGGTGACTCGTAAAGAAGATTACTACTGTTACATAGTTATACGATTATTAATATCTTTTTTTATTAAATTCGATGTATAAACTATTAATTTGAATATTATTTGCGGAGCAGAGATGTGCAAAATGGGTACCCAAAACCATTTGAAATGCAAAATGGAAATGGGTCAAAACTTTTCCATTTGAAAATGCAAAATGCAAAATGGTTTTTAGAAAAGCATTTCAAATGCAAAATGCAAAATACCTATTTTCAAAGTGCATTGAAAATGCAAAATTGTTTCTCAGGTCAAACAATTAAAATAATTATAGAATTTTTAAACCATTTTGTCATTTAATAATGGACATCAATGTAGAACAAACATATTACATGATGGTAAATCTAAAAACACCACGACTACAGATTATGAAACCACAATTTTGCGCGGGACTAATGTTGCCAACGTAAAAAAATAGAAAATGCTATCTAACATTTACAATTACAGCGTCATGGCCCCATGTTCAGTATTTGAATCAGTATTTTTTGTAATGGTATCACTCAATTGCCAGGGCTCCTACCAGGGAGCAACTTGACAGATGTAAATTATCTCTCATAGCGAGGTTGAGGACCGACTGATATTTGGGGCTTATGAAAAAAAGATGAGTGGAGATAGTAGGAAGAATGTTGCAAAAAAGCGTTTAAAATGGAAAATGCATTGAGAAAAGCATTTCAAATGCAAAATGCAAAATGGTTTTTAGAAAAGCATTTAAAATGCAAAATTGAAAATACCCATTTTGCATTTTGCATTTCCATTTGAAATGGATTTATTTGAAATAAAGCACATCTCTGTTGCGGAGCGATTTTTGGCGTGCACACTGTTGGTATTAGGTACGTACGTGTTACGTGTTTAGATCTGATATGTTTCACCTGATCGAGTTACCAGTATATAAAATTAGAAAATTTTTATAATGGTCACAATATTTATAACCTTGCGATTTCTTTGAATTTGTTCTGAATCGCATTGTTAAAGATTTGATTTATTTTTAAACTTAAATGTACGTGTAACTTACATGTAAATGTATGTGTAGAAAAGATAATTATGTCATACTACTAACATGAATATCAAAATATATATGAATATGTGACTGTACAGTAATGTATTTAATTATTTTTCCAATAATATTTTTACATTTCTAAATTCACTGTCAAAACTGTAGAACTGTAGCCGCAGCTACTAGTGCGTTCTAGAACATTTTGTTTTCTGTTTACCCTGCGGAGATCGCACCTTGTACCTACGAGAATTATTTGCTAGGTACATCTGCTAGGTACTTCAACCGCTCGAGAACGTACTACTTGGGCAGACAGAAAAAGTTCCATTGATTTGACTGATTTGACGATTTTCCTCTCAGATACATTAAAATGTAAGTATTTTTCTCCGTACAAAACAGAACCGACAAATTTTAAGTGGGGTTTGTAAAGGCTGCAATTCCAATATAATCTATGATTTTATTCGAATAAAACGAAAACTCTTTCATTTAAAAAAAAAAGTTGGAATGTTCTTGTTTTTGTAATTATTAGTAGTAAATACAGATTCTATTCTTATTATTGTTCTTCTATTCTATTCTTCTATTATTGGCTACAATTTTTAATTTAAATCTATAACTTTACCAACCGCATTTAGCGTTGTTCACTGTACTTAACATTTGAACTCTGATATTACTGAAAATTTCAAAACCTATTTATTTTATTTCTTTTTTTCAAGAACTGTTTCAGACCCAGAATCCTAATAACACGGTTTTACTATTAAAATTTCATTTTTGATATCCTTGCCTAGTTAAGGGTTAACAACTAATAGGATAGTAATGCGTTTTGAAAGCGATTTTAAGCCTTATGTATGCATAAACTGTATAAAGGTCAGTGTCCAAATCGCTTGCACTAAATTATATTTTAGAAACTGATTTGACAAGTCCAGGGGTGATCCATGGCGTGAGTTTTCACTTTATTATTAGATATGAGTTTGTTACTAGGGTGTTTAGATATATCTATAATCATCTAATTTGGTGATGAATTCCGTCATTGGTGAATCAGTTTCCCTTTGGTCTAGTACGTTTTCCCATTTTTCTGAACTTAAGTCATCGAGTAGGTTAAGGCAGTTTATTCGAGGAATGTATTTGATTTTGGCTGCGGTGGGTGGCAGGGACCGCGGAAGTACTCTATGACGGGGGGGGGCAAACTTGTTTAGTCACCCTCTTCCTTCAGTCTCCTCTCCAGTCAATCAACTAGTTATAAATAAGACAAAACGGAGATGACTAGGTCAAACAAATAATAGGATCAGTGAATAAAAAACTTTTTTTTAAACATTGCTTTATTGCATTCATTGAACGATACCAAAAACGTTGCATCTCTCAGCCGTCTTTGAAGCAAATTCCCTAAGAATTTCATTTAAATCTAAACTACATGTTTCCTAGATAGTGGAGGGTGGCCGAACTCCACTATTGAAAAATACTTCGCAGATTACGGTTAGCTTTCAGCACATTCGAAGATAAAGTCACGAAATAATTGACTTTTAATAAACCTTCCGTAGTATTCCAGGAATAATACGGAGGTAGAGGTGACGGAAAGGCTCCTGCATTGAATTTATCAGGTCAAAAATCAACATAAACATTAAATAACAAGAATCTTATGTCTTGAAAATCAAATACAGATCTTTGTGAGGTTATGATGTGTTAAAAAATTCTGGTAATTTCCTAGGTATTGCTGACTACTTGTGCGCACTCACTCTTATCAAATCCCACACCAGGGTCTACCATCTTTACGAAGATGTATTCAGGGCAACGCAAAATGGTTAGTAGAAGAGAAGACTTGTTATTTTACATGTAATTCATCAATAATGTCATCTGCCAAATGACTGAACATTACGCTACGAATGTACAAAAAATAAAAATCATATAAAAAAACTTGCAAACATTATTTATTTTGAACACCTGTAAGTAATATTATTCCTTCTTGTTCCTCCCCTCCCCTCCCCTCAACTTCCCTTCTCAGTGCCCAGCACGCCTAAGGTCCCCGTGACTCGCCGTCCCCAGATACCCATGGTTGGTATTTAAGAATATTTTGACAAAGCACTCTTTTCAGGGTGAAATGCCAAAAACCAAAAAAAAAGAGAATATTTTGTACCTCCGCACGCCTCGGGTCCCCGTCACTCTCCGTCCCCAGTAACCAGATACTCAAAGTAGGTATAAAATATTTGGAAGTATTTTGTACCGGGTATTTTTTTGTACCTGTACTCACTGTACCCAATATCGGAAAGTACTCACAGGACTCACCTCTAAATACAACTGACCTCTAGAAAGCACTTACAGGACTCACCTCTACAATAGAGGTGAGGCGTATTTATCGTACCCAGTAAAAGTACCGGGTATTTCCATGCGATACTTTGTACTTGTGACAGATCTCTAAAATACCTGATTTCAAAATACTCATGAGTATTTTATACCGGGACTAAATATTTTTAATAGTTACTTTTAGCAGGTATTTTTGGTAGGTATTTTTGACAAGTATTTTTAATAGGTATTTTTGATGGGTATTTTTAGTAGGTATTTTCGATGGGTATTTTTGATAGGTATTTTGGATGGGTATTTTTAGTAGGTATTTCCTTGATGGGTAGTATTTGTGTGACTGGTATTTGATCTGATATTTAGCGATGGGAAAAATGTGGGGAAGTTTTTCGAAACCGAATTCTGTAGCTTACCCCCCCCCCCCCCCCCATGGATTTTGGAAAATTATTGTGGGGAATCACATATGATGATTTTGCCTGTGCGGTTTTTTTTGTGGGGAATTATGGTTTACAGAAATTGTGTAACAACCCCCCCCCCATGGATTTCGAATAATAAAACGGGGAATCAAGCTCCTGTAGAATAAGAATATTTGTGGGATTTATGCGAGTTCATTAGAATTACTTATTCTGAATCAATACTTTTGAGTATTTTCTCACCGGTATTTTTTTGTACCTGTACTCATTGTACACAGTAGCGAAAAGTACTCATAGGACCCACCTCTACTCTACAGTAAATCTTTAAGGGCCCCGCTTCAAGAAGCGGGGAACAAAAAAATGGTTTAAAGTAGAGGTGAAGCGTATTTACTAGAACAGATGTTTGGAACAGATATTTCAAAGAGACTTTCGTACTTAGTATTTGTTCTTAAGTATTGCGCGTCTTGCGAGTCTTGCGCGTCTTGCGAGTATTGCACGTCTTGCGAGTCTTGCGAGTATTGCACGTCTTGCGAGTCTTGCGAGTATTGCACGTCTTGCGAGTCTTGCGAGTATTGCACGTCTTGCGAGTCTTGCGAGTATTGCCCGTCTTGCGAGTCTTTCGAGTATTGGACGGTTTACGCGTCTTGCTAGTCTTGCGCGTCTCGCGTCTCGCGTATTCATACCGAGGGCGGGGCATATGTATAGGCATCTCGTTACTCGCTTACATTAGAAGAGTGTTTCCCTAATCTTTGAATATTAGGGAAACACTCTTCTTATGTAGGTGAGTAAGCGAGAAAGGATATGATTATTGGCTGTTAAAATCCAGCGCGATCTCGGCAGCTATTGTCAATAAAACTCCGGTAATATGCGTCCACCAGTTAAAAAAGGTTTTAGCAAGCGTACAAAAGCATCGCCGGAGACGAGGTCCGGCCGGGCGCTTCCTACCTAGTGCACGGATAATGTATTATTTCTCGATTTCGAAAATTGGAAGCTATCTTGTGCGAACTGTGAACGAAAGTGGCGCCATCTAGAAATAAAATATCAGGGCTTTATAAAAAAATATTTTCACTGTGTTCTTTGTTGGCATTTAAAATCTTTGTTGTTGAGATGCACCACCATAATAAAGCTTGGTTTGTGTATGTGGGGGTGTAATATTATGTTCGTTATTTTTACTATGAGTATTCTGTTTATATTTTCAGTGTATTTTTATGGTGGTACTTAAAATGTTTATTGTTATTTCTAATACTTTCTGATAATGTATTAAAAAAATTTCACTCCAAGATATTTATAGTTGAATTGCACTGTTTTTTAATTACTTTTTCGAGTTGTGAGAGTTGATGTTTGTCTGGGTTTTCTATTATTTTAAAAGGTGCAGTTTTATTTAGACTATTTTCTTTGTAAATTTCTAAAATTACGTGATATAAAAAGAATGCATTTAGTTTTCTGACTTTAAATTCTTTAAACAGAAGTTCTGATGAATATCCATATGATTTAAGTGGAATTATTTTTTTGAATCTATGATGTATCTTAGTTTCCTCACTCTGTCTTTGAGTACGTTAATGTGTGTGGACGATTTTATGCATTAATTTGTCTATAACTGTAATGTATAGGTATTTTATGTCGGATTGGCTTTCTATCACTAAACACGAGATATTGCAGTTATAATGTTGTGTATTTGCTTAGAGTGGATTATAATTTATTTTTCTTTAGTGTTCCTTGTTTTTTTTTCAGTTAGGTACGTTCGGAGAGAAATAAATAAAGTTTTAAAAATTTATTTTATTTTGCTTCATTGAAATTGAAATCCTCTAGCAAACCCCCTCCCCCCCCCGCCCATGATGGATTTGAAAAATCGTTGTGGGAATCACATATATAACAATTTTTTGGAGGAATTACATTTTAATTGTTCCGAGTATCAAGAAGAGCAAGTACGACTCACCTCAATGAAAATTACTCACAGTACCCACCTCGTCTAACCCAGTAACCACACTGCACCTGTACACTGACTCAGTAACGGTTAAAACTAGAGGAGAGGCGTATTTATCGTACCCAGTAAAAGTACCGGGTATATTCATGCCGTACTTTGTACTTGTGACAAATCTCCAAAATACCTGGTTCCAAAATACTTGGTTTAATATTTGTATCACAGGTCTTGAAGTACTTCGTACTTTAAAATATTACCTACTGACTTCTCACTCTCGTCGGTTAGAAAGTTATATGAGGAAAAGGGACAAAGAAATATTTTTGCTTTCGTCACTGTAAAATACAGATGCCTTTTCGCTCTTTCCTATTAGAAAGGTGTACGAGGAAAAAGGACAGTTATGAGTATTTAGCCACGGTAATCTCCATTGTGTGATGGTGAATGTCTATGGCATGGTGTTTGATAGAATGGTTTAATTATGGTGTTTGACATCTTCACATCTTGAACTTTGTGTATTTACTGCGCCGTTGTGGAGATTTTATTGGCAGATTTTAATAAATTGTTTATCCGATATTAGCGAGATGGCTTTGTACCACTGGGATCTTCCACATCCTCTACAAGATAGTGGAGGGTGGCCAAACTCCACTATTGAAAAATACTTCGCAGATTACGGTTAGCTTTCAGCGCATTCGAAGATAAAGTCACGAAATAATTGACTTTTAATAAACCTTCCGTAGTATTCCAGGAATAATACGGAGGTAGAGGTGACGGAAAGGCTCCTGCATTGAATTTATCAGGTCAAAAATCAACATAAACATTAAATAACAAGAATCTTATGTCTTGAAAATCAAATACAGATCTTTGTGAGGTTATGATGTGTTAAAAAAATCTGGTAATTTCCTAGGTATTGCTGACTACTTGTGCGCACTCACTCTTATCAAATCCCACACCAGGGTCTACCATCTTTACGAAGATGTATTCAGGGCAACGCAAAATGGTTAGTAGAAGAGAAGACTTGTTATTTTACATGTAATTCATCAATAATGTCACCTGCCAAATGACTGAACATTACGCTACGAATGTACAAAAAATAAAAATCATATAAAAAAACTTGCAAACATTATTTATTTTGAACACCTGTAAGTAATATTATTCCTTTTTGTTCCCCCCCTCCCCTCCCCTCAACTTCCCTTCTCAGTGCCCAGTAGAGGTGAAGCGTATTTACTAGAACAGATGTTTGGAACAGATATTTCAAAGAGACTTTCGTACTTAGTATTTGTTCTTAAGTATTACGCGTCTTGCGAGTCTTGCGCGTCTTGCGAGTATTGCACGTCTTGCGAGTCTTACGAGTATTGTACGTCTTGCGAGTATTGCACGTCTTGCGAGTATTGGACGTCTTGCGAGTCTTGCGAGTATTGCACGTCTTGCGAGTATTGGACGTCTTGCGCGTCTCGCGTCTCGCGTATTCATACCGAGGGCGGGGCATATGTATAGGCATCTCGTTACTCGCTTACATTAGAAGAGTGTTTCCCTAATCTTTGAATATTAGGGAAACACTCTTCTTATGTAGGTGAGTAAGCGAGAAAGGATATGATACTGAATTTAGTACATCGCGATCAGCGCGATCTTGACTGCTATTGTCAATAAATTCCGACAGTATGCGTCCACCAGTTAAAAAAGGTTTTAGCAAGAGTACAAAAGCATCGCCGGAGACGAGGTCCGGCCGGGCGCTTCCTACCTAGTGCACATAATTAGTGCACGGCTAATGTATTATTTCTCGCTTTCGAAAATTGGAAGCTATCTTGTGCGAACTGTGAACGAAAGTGGCGCCATCTAGAAATAAAATATTAGGGCTTTATAAAAAAATATTTTCACTGTGTTCTTTGTTGGCATTTAAAATCTTTGTTGTTGAGATGCACCACCACAATAAAGCTTGGTTTGTGTATGTGGGGGTGTAATATTATGTTCGTTATTTTTACTATGAGTATTCTGTTTATATTTTCAGTGTATTTTTAAGGTGGTATTTAAAATGTTTATTGTTATTTCTAATACTTTCTGATAATGTATTAAAAAAAAATCACTCCAAGATATTTATAGTTGAATTGCACTGTTTTTTTAATTACTTTTTCGAGTTGTGAGAGTTGATGTTTATCTGGGTTTTCTATTATTTTAAAAGGTGCAGTTTTATTTAGACTATTTTGTTTGTAAATTTGTAAAATTACGTGATATAAAAATCATGCACTTAGTTTTCTGACTTTAAATTCTTTAAACAGAAGTTCTGATGAATATGTACCTATATGATTTAAGTGGAATTATTTTTTAATTATTATTTTTTTGAATCTATGATGTATCTTAGTTTTCTCACTCTGTCTTTGAGTACGTTTATGTGTGTGGACGATTTTATCCATTAATTTGTCTACTGTAATGTATAGGTATTTTATTTCTGTTTGGCTTTCTATCACTAACACTACACTACACAAGATATTGCAGATATGTTGTTGTGTATTTGCTTGGAGTAGAATATAATTTATTTTTCTTTAGTGTTCCTTATTTTTTATGCAGAATTGTATATAATATTTTTTTTTAAACATAGCGTTAAGTAGTAAATTTATGTCAAACCACTTCTTTTAGTTCATTGATGTATCTGTGTTGGCCATGTTGTTTATTTCCGTCCATGTTTATTAGTAGCACTGTGTCGTCCTTTTGTTTCACCTTAATTACTATAAAAGGCAATCTGCATCTGGGAAATTTAAATTTTAACATTCTAATTTTCATTATAAAATGAAAATTCGCTTTCGTTGTATGGGATGACAGTCATTTAATAATTTAACTTCTTGGGGCCTCTTATTTAGGTAGCAAGTTTTCCGTGCTAAGACTCATTTATCAAATTAATTAGGTTAGGTACGTTCGGAGAGAAATAAATAAAGTTTTAAAAATTTATTTTATTTTGCTCCATTGAAATTGAAATCACATTTTTTTGTGGGAATTACTTTTTTAGAAATTCTCTAACAATCCCCCCCCATGTAATGAGCAAGTGTAATACTAGGGAACAGGTATTTATTCATACTGTACCAATTGTTCCGAGTACCAATAAGAGTTAGTACGACTCACCTCTAGTACCAAGAAGAGCTAGTACGACTCACCTCTACATTGTACCCAATATCGGAAAGTACTCACAGGACTCACCTCTACTCTACAGTAAATCTTTAAGGGCCCCGCTTCAAGAAGCGGGGAACAAAAAATTGGTTTATAGACTCATTTGAGTGCTCCCCTCCACGGAAATCTTTAGTAAAAGGCGAAAGATTTATTCGTTATTGAAGGGAAACCAGAGTAAAGAATCATGGTTTCTGTTGTATAAATTAACATGCTGGTAGTTTCCTTACGCGATCCACGGACGAAAGTGGCGCCATCTTTTACTCATACTTCAAACTACACACCTAATCAATATGATTAGGTTACCTACTTACCCAAAGCACCGATGACACGGCTAGTTTTACGAGGTGCTAGTCGACTGGCCTATAAGCTAGCGAGTAAGCGAGTTAGCGAGTGTCGATAACACACAAAACTTTCCACTCGCTCAGTAGCGAACAGGCCAAACAGTGAGTTGTTTATTTATGGTAGCGAACTAGCTAGCGAGTTGGAACACGTGTTATTTTGCGTGGCGTGTTGTTTGTGTTTTATCGTTTATTTTTTTTGCTGAAAAATGAATTGGAACACGCGTGATATTATAGAGCTTCTCAACATCTACGAACAGTACCCTATTTTATGGAATATAAAAGACAAAGAGTATTCTATCGACAAACAACTAACTGTCGGTATGGATGTGAAGCAACTGAAGACAAAAATAAAATCAATTAAAGACGTACACAGACAAGAAATACATAAAATTGAAAAATCCATAGACATATGAATATTAGTAGACCTGCCCTAAGTGATTAAGCGTATTATCCCCACTCCCCATACCGGTTCCATTGAGCCGGCTGGGCTCGCATATGGCCTCAAGTGAAATTTGAAAACATGACGTCATCATTCTTGTGCGAACTATGGTCGAGGCATCATCGGTTCATTTTACGAAATAACACGGCCAAATGTTGACTTGTGATATGAAAACTTGTAAAAATAGATGTGAAAAAGAGAATAAACCCAATTGTCGTATTACATTCCATAAGTAAGCATTATTTTACTTTATTTTAAGCTTATTCACACCGTATTATATGGATCAGTTTTAGAAACATATACTATCACATCACAATGTAGCGATTCTCAAGTGTGCTCATCGTTGTTTACTGGGGTAAGTAAATTATGAGACATTTGTAAAAGTGTCTTAACTAAATACTCTGAAACTAACTACGACTCTGAAAATAGAAGCTGCCTTACTTTGCCGAATTTGGACTTCGCAAATTAGTTCATAACGTGGCGAGTAATTTGCGCTCCCATGTAGAAATGTCTATTCATTCAAAAGCAGATTTTACTTTTAAGAACTAAATGGTGATATTATAATGCGAGATGCCTATTTACTGTCAGATTGATTTATTGACGAATCACAGTCAGCCTTACTCCCTTCGTTCTTCAACAGTTGATTTTACCCCTCGCCATTATATTCTCGTCTATTAATTCCTATGTCTGTGGAAAAATCCAAGAAAAGTGGATGTGGTACTGAGGAAGTATACACGCAAAAGTTGGCATGGTTCGAAGAAGCGAATTTTTTGGCAGAGGTTGTGGCAACAAGAAGCAGCAAATCAAATTACGTGAGTAAAATATATTTAATGTGAAATCAATATATTTATAATTAGACCGTTATTCCAGCTTTCTCCCATTGCCAAGGCAGGGGATTTTCTTCTGTAAAGTAGCTAATATATAAGACCATTCTAAGAACTGTATTGGCATATGGATGTGAGGCGCTGACACTGACGGTAAAGATGGCTGAAATGCTGGATACTTTTGAAAGAAAGGTGCTGAGAAGAATATGTGGACCCGTGAAAGAGGGCGAACAGTGGCGTATCCGGCACAATATAGAATTGTACGATATATATAAGGCCCCTAGCATCTCTGCACACATGAGACTCCTCAGGCTGAGATGGGCTGGGCATGTACAAAGAATGCCGGATACACGCGTCCCAAAAAGAATTCTGACTGGTCACCCAGGTGGAAAGAGAAAAGTGGGAAGACCCAGACTGAGGTGGGAAGATGAGGTAAGAGGGGATGCAGCACAGCTTCTCCAGGTGACAAACTGGAAGTCAGCCGCTGAGGACAGGAGGAGTTAGAGGCGACTGTTGCAGGAGGCCAAAGCTCGATATGGGCTGTAGCGCCATCGAAGAAGAAAGTAGCTAATATATGCTCTTCTATTCCCCTCAGCAGTCCGGCTGTAATGATTTCCTCGTGGGTGATTAATAGGCTGCACAATATTAGCATTTTCCCTCCAAAGTCCAGGTGTGATATTTCCAATATTCAAGTACTCTCTATCTACTGCTTGTTTTGGCATTTAGTTATCTGGATCAGGCTTTCGTAGCCAGTTATGAAGACTGCAAGCAGCCCAAAGTACTTTATCGATAGTTTCCGGTGCCAAATCAATCGGTCTTGAAAATATTCTGTTTCGCCATACTACAGGGTTTTCCAATAAGAGGTGTTATTTTGATATTCAATCGTAAGATCAATGGTTTCGTTCCTTGTGTGGCACGTAGCGCCGTCTTGTTGAAAATAAACGTTGTCCAGATCAATACCAAGCTTGTTGACGAAGCCACCGAGGTGGAAATGGGCCTCATCACTCAAGATGATTTGCATTTGATTCACTCAAGTGAATTTTAATAATTTCAATGCGTTGTTGAAGCGTGTATCGTTCCATTTTTATTAATGGCGTAGTTTCTACTTGTCAAATGTCAAAAAAGACAGCTTCAAAAGTAACATCTACCGAAATAGCGGGCTATTCAAAATAACACCTCTTATTGGAAAACCCTTTATGATGCAAATGGGAATGGTAGCAGAAGTCGGGGACGCCCGAGGAAGACATGGCACGATCAAGTGAATCAGATACTCGAGTCGGGCCATGTCAAGAGCCAAAATATTAGAATAATACGTATGAGACCATGTATGAATGTGAATGAGGCAAGAAGTGTGTAGTGTGACCGAGTTGTTTGGCGCTCCGTACTCTCTGCCTACCCCTGCAGAGAAACGGCGTGAATCTTAGTTAGTTAGTGACATTTGTTACTAAGTCATTTTAGACTGTCGAATTTCTAATTATTTTGGTATTTCCAGTAGGCTAATTACCTTGGGTTTGTAGCTCACTTCATTATAATTCAGTAATATTTTAATTATTAATGACCTAATTTTATTGCCGAATCATTATTATATTTATGATGTATGGGATTTTTTTTTATGGTTTTTTGAAGGGATACATGTTTACATTGGAGTAGGAATGGTTATTACTAGACATCGGATTATATGCACTAACAAAGTGCCAAAATATGCATGCAAATATGCACTAAAAAAGGCCGAAATATGCACTAAAAACTCTTGATTTGCCCAAAATATGCACAATGCAAAATCAAAAAACCATTTATATTTTTATATATTTTAATTAAAGACCGTACAAAAACAGCGAAATATTCTTAAAATTATGCATAGTTTTTGTGTCAATATACAACTAAGTATTTTTCCAAATTTTCGAGCTCAAATTTGTGACGTTTGTCACCCAGTATTAATTTGTACGCCGAAAACGACTTCTCTACGTCAACTGACGTCATTGGACAAAATTTAAAATTTGGCGCCATTTCTGGAGATATCTGTTTAGGCAGGGTATGACCTGTGCCGTTGATGTAGGCATTAATGTTCTTCATATCTTTAAGACTCGGGTTTTTAAGCAAAATATAGTCTAACTTTTTACGAATCTTTTCTGATATTGAATTAGGAAGAGCGTTGGCGAGTTCGATCATTGTTTCCAGTATTTCTATTGCTTTGATTAAAGGAAGGTTTTTTGTTTCCAATTTTTTTATGGTATCTGGTAACTTGTGAAAATGTGTTGAGATGAGGGCGATATTCTGTTTAATGGATGCGTCTTCAAATGCTAGCTTGCTTGAATGAATTGCAATGGCCTCAGAACTGTCAAATTGCCCAACTAGGTACTTGTTTTACGACCTCAAAATTTTCAGCATAGAATAATACTGCCTTTAGCCAAGTACCCCATCGAGTAATTATGGGTTCTGGCGGCAATGCTAGATTTGGCAATTGCTCTTTATAAGACTGCACACGCGACGGAGATTAAGGCGATTTAACCAGCGGACGAGAATTCAAATTTCGTTAAAAGACGGTCTTGCAATCGGACGTGTTTTTAGACCGAGACAGAAATACCGAATTCATTCCGCTGCGAGCAGTACACTCGCGCGGCTGTAAAAACTACAGCATGGTTCCGATGAAATAACAATTATTGTTGTTAAATTCTTGGTTGTAGCTTTCTTCCTAATAAGTAGTTACATACATATTTGTAAATTCTACGTCGGAGTGCGTAAACATAAATAAATACAAATGCAGTTTGTTGACATGGTAGATATAAAATATGTAGGTATGTGAAATATACGAGCACATTTAAAAAAAATTTCAAATATTTGTTTATTTTGTTTTTTTTTAAATATTTTACACGAGTTTTCCAAAGGTGAGTAAAAATCTTTTGTTTTACTTATTTATTCGTTTGTCCGAAAGGTATTACCGGTAAGTTTTATTTCTAATACTTATCTTTAAAGTATTACTTGATTTGATATGTATGACATTGAAAAGAGGGTTTATTCCTTACAACTAAAGTAGTATATATATTAAAACTAGGTTTTATTTCCAACTATTTTCTACGGTACCTACCTACATATGTAGTTATGCGATTGCATAATATTGTATCGCTTTCATGTATTTGTTTTCATGATTAACGGAGCGACCTGACTCGTCTAATTTTCGAAATGTTATTAAATTCACGAGTAAATTTCGATTGAAAAATCATAGGTTAGTATGTAAAAAATAACCTTGTTTTTTTTCCTAAAACAAGAAGCTCAATTCACAATATGACATTATGAAACTGACAAAATGTAACACAAAAAATATTAAATAATAATATGTTGAATTATACCAATGTAATAGTGAATTGGACAATAAAATAGAAATTATGATCAAAAAAAATGATTTGAATCGCACATCACGAATCGAAATTCATTTGTGTTGTTTGTTTTTGGGGTGTTATGCCGTGTTGCGCTAACTCCTTCTTTAGCCGACGTTTCGGACAGCGTTGCAGTGTCCATCATCAGGGCAGATCTGGTAGATCCGAAGATGTGTAAATTTTGGTTGTCGAGTTTGTGCTTATTTGTTTGTGGCCTGGGGCCGTCACAAACAAATAAGCACAAACTCGACAACCAAAATTTACACATCTTCGGATCTACCAGATCTGCCCTGATGATGGACACTGCAACGCTGTCCGAAACGTCGGCTAAAGAAGGAGTTAGCGCAACACGGCATAACACCCCAAAAACAAACAACAAAAATGCTTTTGGCCGTGAGAATCTAAAAACTTACCCGAAATTCATTTGGTTCGTGGCACTTTTTGACTACCAATCACAAACAGTTTCACGTACTTTGGCATAATTTTTAACATTTATACATGAAAAAACGATGACAGACATAAACTCCTGTCCATAGTTGATTCTTTTCCCTGGAAATTAAACAATACAAAATTATCGCCAAATGTTATAAAAAATATGTGCCTATTCGGACTGATTCTTTCGAACGACCCTGTAGCATATAAGTACGTACAATGTACACGAATAATTAAATATCACTAACCTTTGTTTTTTCTGAAAATATATCTCCCACGTACATTTTTGATGTCGTAATTTGTGCTATCTAATAAAACTTTTTTCCGAGGGTATTTTCCTCCTCAATTTTAAGCGAGGCATTTCTTTAAAATGTTATCAAGTAGACTGGCGTGGAATAGACGTCCGCTCGCCGCCCTGTCGCAGCGGGGAATGATAAAATTTCGGCTTGCGCCGGGGTAATCACAAACAACAAACGCGAATCGAAATTAATTACTATTATATACTTTAAGAATATATTTTTTGGTCATAAATTATTTCTAATGTTTCAATAATGTCTTGGTAAATTATTTTTCTAAAATATCTGAACTATACCAATTTGTAAGACCATAAATAAATAGTCCAATTGAGGGATTTTCGTCACAAAACGCGTGCTCGGATTTATTTATTAGTAATTTTATTTGAAATAAAAACAAAATTTTTATACATACTTATGATAGATAATTTATTGATTGTTTATACTGTATTATTATATGATTTGAAATATTTGTTGTATAATACAACTTCACCTTTGAAAATGCAACAAATCTGCGCATCGTCCAATGGTAACACTTTATTATGATATGAAAATAATATTATTTTTCAAAATTTTACATCTTACTTTACAAGATAAAATAACGATCTTTCGAAATCAATTTGTATTTTTTTCTAGAAAAGTGTCCATACGTCTAAAAGTGGCCTCAAAAATGCCAAATTTCAGGTCAAGTCTACCTATTTCGCCTTAATATAGATCAATTTATTAACATTCCCATACTCTTGCAGTATCTCTTCTGCAAGGCGATGAAGCCCGTGAGCTAAGCAGGTAATGTGTAGTAAATTTGGATAAAAAGACTTGGCCAGCTTTCACCATCAGCATCAGAAACAAACATGCAGATTTTTCATCCACAGAACAATCGGGAAACAAAGATCTTATGGAATCATTTATGAAACGAGCAACAGTTGAATGATTTGTTTTTTCTAGGATTTTACAGGCAACCAAGTGGGGAATAGAGGGCTCCTTTGTTAGTTTTACAACTATCAAATTCACTATATATCGCTCCCCATACTTAGATGATACCTCCCGCTATTAAACGAAATATGCACGATTTGGGAAAAAAGGCTGAAATATGCATTAACGTCGTAATTAGAGAGTTATATGCAAATATGCAAATGCATATAATCCGATGTCTAGTTATTACATATATAAACTAAATACATAAGAGGTAGCACTTCATCTGCACTAGACCCAATCATAAAGGCTTAGATAACAATTTTAAAAATAATTTTAAGGCTACCTATAATTACAGACTCGAATCTAATTTTTAATATTATGAATTTGTTTGATGTTCGGCAGCTATATGCAAAAATTATCCTAACTCATCTATACTTAAATATACATAATTACTATGAAAAAAGTTCAAATACACGATGTACTCGAAGCAACGGCAAAAATTTACTACAAATACCGATAACGCATACTACCTTTGGTCAACGAAACTTTAAATACTTTGCTACAAGACTCTACAACATTCTTCCAGACAGCATAAAACAATGTGATTCACAAAAAAATTTCAAAGATAATTTATTTATTTATTTAACGCCCAGAGGGCTTTTACATGGTTGGTAGTATAATTTTAATTTGACAGATACTTTGAAACATAAAAAATAAGAATAAAATTACATTTGATAAAAGCTATGCAACAAGTCATACAAACACAAGAAACAAAAACAGGAAATTACAGCTATTTGTAGGTTTACATGATGTGTTTAGGAGTATTGTTGAAATAAATGTTTTAAATGATCCACAAAACTTGCCAAGTTGGTATTGAATATGTCAACATCACCCAAGTAATGATTTCCCATGGTGTGAAGTCATTGTATCGGAGAGTGGGCAATGTAGTTACGCTTATGTGTGCTGCTGTAGAATATTGTATTTTGTCGTGTTGTTACTGTGGGTGTATGTATGTTTATAAGTTGCAGGAGTTCACAACAGTCGAATTTAGAGTTAAGTATTTTGAATAAGAACGTTAAATCGTTTATTTTACGTCTATCTTCTAATGTATGTATTTTTAGAGTATTTAATAAGAAATTGTATTTTAAGTCCTCGACAGAATTAAGTAAAGAATTAAAGTTTTTAGTTGTTCTTAATACGAAGCCTAGTGTTTTCATACCTTTGTTCACAATTTGATGGATATGATTGGTGAAACTTAGTTTTTCGTCCAAAATAATTCCAAGATCTCTCATTTCCGTGACTCTTTCTAAAGCTATGGTTGCGCCAATGCGCAATAGACATTAATTTATACATACATATCATGCACACATACACACATACCTGCGACCACTGTACTGAGATAGAATTATTGTCCTTTGTCCTACCTTCCTTTCCATTCCTGCTAATTTATGTGCTCTTTGGTAATCAATCAGTATGTTGCAATAACCCGAACCGCTCACAATAACCGCATCCGCGCGAGATCTCATCTCCCTTATCTTATTACCTAATTATTCGCGCCGATATTGTGCAAGCCGCTCCGTGTTAAGGGCCCACTATTCGAATTTCATCCAATTTCCGACATACTTTCCTTAAAATTTTGAAGTTTTTAAGCTCTTAAAAAAATATATGTTATTCTTTAAGATAGTATCTATTTGTTCCAAAAGCCGAAACGGTAATTATTTGAAATTCCCTCGATAGAAATAAATCGCAAAGTATGCTCCGAAAAATATTATTAACACGTTTATTTCTGTTATTTTACAAGTTATATGTATGAAAAAAATCACAATGCTTCTTTTAATGCTACTCAATAGACCCCAAAAGTGATTTTTGCTATTTTTGAAATACGCCGTGATTTATTAAACATTTTCACAACTGTCGCTTACGCCTATTGCTTTTAAATCATATTTATTATAGCGCGCTCGCTCCGACTTGAAGATTAAACTATCTTTCTTTGAAAAGTTCATTCGCCAACTCGAGGGCTTTGGGGGCAGACGTGTCGTTCATCGTTCTATGATCTACAGACGTGCGATTACGTGCAAATATTTGAATTTATAAAGATAATTTTTACGCGTGTAAAGTTTATGAGTTAATAAATATTGTTTTTTCAAAGATGGGAAATACACGAAAGATATCCCGTATTTCAAAGAAAAAATGTTATCTCATAAAATTATATCCTATCTATTAGGTGAGAAGAAAAAAATACAATTTTTGATTTATAAGCTTATATTTATTATAAACGATAATTTACTATAAAAATTAATAATTCATATTTTTATTTATGTATTGTGTAGTAAAAAGTTATTATTTTTTTTTCAGAATAGGTACTTTGGGAAATAAAACTAATTCCAATGCATTAGAAATTACGGGGTAAATTTTTATTAATTTAGTTTTCTTGTTCCTATACGATCGTGATTTATTTGCGAATTAACTTTCTACGTACACAAATACACACGTCACTTTACATCTGCTCCTTAGAGTAATATTACTCTAAGATCTGCTCTAATGATTCACAATGCAACGATGTCCGAAATATAATATAATATGTAATAATAATATATGGGCCACCTGTTTCAAATAACAATACTCGAACGTGGAATCCAGAAAAATAATGAACGGGCCAGCGAAAAAAGCTATTGAAAGTTCTGAAACTGTGGGGAATATAATTTAATAAAATAAAATACTTTTTTGTTTTAAAACCACGATATTTATTAATTTAAGAACCGACCGGTTTCGCTTTACTTAAGCATCATCAGGGTACAAATTAATACTAAACAAGAAGTACATAATGTGTGCATATATATAACAAAATATAGAGGGAGACAACATGATACAAATATAAGCAACACAAAGACGGTCATAAAATACATTAACATAAGTGCACAAGTAATGGAAAAACCGCTAGATAATTATGTAGACTAATGGGTTATACGAATAAATCGGGAGAAACAAAACATCAACTGGCAAGGTGGTAAGGAGGTAAGGAGAACTGGGAATTTTTTATGGGTTTATTGGAAACAGACTTAATATTGGACTACTTGATATGTCTAATTGATTATTAACTCTTAAACCCTACCACTCTGGGAATGTAATTATTCCTACCACGGGGTACTGAAGTACCCCGCGCAAAAAAAATGAATAAAATAAAAGTCTTAGATATTTTTTTCAAAATTATTTTTATAATGGCAAAGTAATAAGAAAAGACAATAAAATTTATTAATACAAAACTAATAGACATTTTTGTCGTTACATGAAGGACAGCTTTTGTATTGATGGTCAACACAAATATAGCGGCGTCAAGTGTTACAGACAGATCGAGATTTTTTGTCCTTTGTGCGCGGACAAAAGCAGCAGCGACCAGGTTTGGGATTATCAGGGACCGGCCTATGATCTTCACTATGAATATTCAAGACTGCACGTATAGTTTCTCTGATATCCCGGGGTAAACTTGGCTATTGAATTTTGCTCTCATATGAGGCTTTATGAGTGCCATTGACAAACTCTTAAGAAATTTACGCCGCTTGGTTATTTTCTATTCATCAATGTTAGTTGACAGCTAGAATAAGACCCAAAAGTTGACACCAACGGTATTAAGCAACCCGTAGAAGAGACACATGGGCCACCTTTTGATCTTCCTGGACGTCGAGTACTTCTTACAAAGTTGGTCGAACACATCCTCCCCGCATTTGGTTTTATTATGGAAATGTATTATTTCTGGAAGGTACACTTCATTATCCTTGTCAGGACTGTCATGCATGGTGGACAGCATGATTACAACTTTCTTCTTAGCTGACTTCAGAGGACAATACGACAAAAGTGTGAGAGATCCGTCGTAGCCAAACATTGATGTGCATCTTTCTCGATTTTTAGGGTCTAAGAAAACAGGAGGAATTTCTCGTTTATTCTTCTTTTCAGTTCCAACTAATATTATACCTTTTTCCAGTAACTTCTTGGCTGTGGGTATAGACGTGAACCAATTGTCACATGTCAGGTTTCTGTTAAGACGTTACCAGGTGGGTGCAACAAAATATTACGGCGAGGCATTCTTGAGT
This sequence comes from Hesperophylax magnus, assembly GCA_026573805.1. Classification (NCBI taxonomy): domain Eukaryota; kingdom Metazoa; phylum Arthropoda; class Insecta; order Trichoptera; family Limnephilidae; genus Hesperophylax; species Hesperophylax magnus. The sequence continues at coordinate 1,419,830 of JAIUSX010000202.1, read as the reverse complement.
GAAAAGGCTTAACACTAGTCCACTTATGTCGATTATTATGACCTTTTCCGTACAGAACTAATGGAGAATCTAGCACACCAGCCCCGCCATTGTCAGTCACTAAATACTCTTCATCTCCTTCCACACTATCCAGACTTTCCAGATCCGCATTTCGCTCGAAGCATGTTTAGGGTAATAAGTTTATAGTTTAGGGTTCTTTCACCGTATTTATGGGAACATTTCAGAACCACCAATCTTTCATTTTGAGTGAATCTTGTGTTTGTGATTAAATTATATTTGACAATTTAAACAAATAATATTTAGAGAAGTTAAAAATAAAATTGAAAGTTCACTGAAAGCTTAAACTATTAAAAGTAGTAATTTCATAAAAATGTAAATAAATAGAGCCCCTTTCACATTTTAGAATGTAATTTTATGTTGCTTACATGTTTTATTACTCTTTATAATTATTGAATTGTTTAAATGAATAAATAAATAATTACAAAAAAGTCTTCTGATTTGTAAGTCCTCGGGAAGCACTAAGGATCTTTCTATCTATCTTTATAATATAATAAATTTGATGAGCATAAAAATGTAAACGTGTATATAATTGATATAAATGTACAAAAGTAGATATTACACGTGTATAAATATTATATTGCGCATATTATACAAGATGTCGGGGGTAAAGTGCACAAACTTCGGGAGGTGATTCTAATTGATAGTACAAGTAAAAAAGAAAAAAAACTTTTTTTGGAATTCCAACGTTTTAAGATAGTTTTCGAGTAAAAAAGTTTAATTTTTTGTATAGAAAAAAAAACAATTTCTTCTACGGAAAATAAATTTTTGTGGAAAAAATTTGGAAATTCGAATAATTTCCATTTCATTTTTACTTCTTCTAGCATTTAGAATAACCTCCTGAAGTTTGAGCACTTTACCCCCGGACACCCTATAAAGATAACCATATAAGAAAAACCTTATTGATGTAAAAATATATTTATTGATTTTATAAAAGTTATAAATTACTTTTATAAAAGTGATAATAGTATTTTAGTAAAGTAAAGTAATTTTTATACCTATTCAAATAACTTTCGTAAATGTTTTTTGTAAAATTAAAAAAAAAAATAATTAATTAAATCCGTAATAAAACCCATATTTTGAGAACCATCTTCATTTCGACATCGTTATAATTTGCTCGGTGCTAACTAAAAATGGTTCTGTTTTTCTAAAATTGCAATAGATGTCGGTAATTTAATTTCGTTATTTAAATTATAATCCCCAAAATTATTCCTAATACGAATTCAGACACCTCTGTCGGATTCTTTTAACACTAAATATTGTTTATTTTGAGGGTGTTGCCCAAATCTAAATTCTTTACGCGGAAAGCGGGCCCTTAAGTGACATTGTTGTGAGGAGAAAAGACGGGAAGAAACGAGTGCCCCTTTCCTAATGGTGAGTCCTTCCTTTATCCGTACAACAAATATTGTCTTATGTGCAGGGGTCATTGCTCAATCATCCAAGGTCCTTCGACAATCATTTCTTACACTATCATAAAAACAACTTCATAACTTCTTACACACCAGCTATGTTATTGATGGAATATTCGAATAAAACAGGATTTTTGTTTCTGAAGAAAGTCAAGGTTTTGCACTATACTACATTTAAAAATAAATTATTTTGAACGCACCAATCTCTAAACTTACTAATATTTGACTGTAGTATATGGCAATGATTTAGTTATTCAGTTAGTTATTTTCTTGTATAGTTTGATGTCATCTGCAAAGAGCAATACCTCGACATCGTTGAAGCAATTGGTTAAATCATTGATGAAAATGAGGAACAAACCGGGAACCTGAAATTTTTTTAATTTAAAAACTTGGATCAAAAATAAGAATAGGGCCTTCTCCGGTGCATTCACCCAAATTCGCCGTTATTGAAGTAACCACATTATTGAGCGAATACATCTTAACACAAGTATAGGTGTGTTCAAAGATATTAGAAACTAACACGAATAATTCTGCCTCAACACAGGCTAGCCTAGTGAGGCGGTATTTGAGAAACCTCAACTGTACTTTTATTTTCTTTTTACCTTCACTATATTATGTTTGTATTTTTCTGTTAATTTTATAACCTTAAATGTAAAAGTTACAAATCAATGTACACCATAATATGTATTTATAGTTGTAATGTGTAAACTTTTCTAAATAAAGATATTATTATTATATTTTAATTTCGAAATTATTATGAAAATTACAATGCATACAAAAGCGGAGACTTAAGGATTGATTCTAATTGCTTATTCATCACAAAGTTAGGGTATATTTTTTTATTTAAACGGGTAATTTCTAAAGATTCTAGTCTATCAAGTTTATGACCTTTATTACAAGTATGGACAATTTAACATTTCTGTCTTTATCAAACGAGTGTTTGTTTAAACAAGACAACCACGAAGACAGTAATATTGTGCATAAAAAACGATCTAAAACAAGATTTAGGATTCACCCGTACAACGAAATAAATATCAATTGATCAATCAAGAATGATGTCAAATTGACTTTCTTATCCACGCCTTTTCCGCTAAATCTTTTCTAATATTTTCGGGTAAATTCTAATTATATTAACATGAATATTTTACTGTTTCCAAATCAAATTTAACATTCATATCATGTGCGATGATGCTGGAATTGCGTCACCGTAATTTGGGGCAGAGAAAGGCGTTATTCTTTCTTTTGTTCCAGGAGACTTGTAATTCGAAATGGAGATTGCGCTATCCCAACCAACGCACAAAGTAATCGCAAAATTTCTGCGTTTACCAGGTTTTGTGATTCTTTTGTTTGCTGTCCAGCTGGGCTCGCACTTGGGAAGAACATTCGATTAATAACAAGTCACCTGTTATAAATTAGGGTCCTTAGAATTAAAACTCCGTTCTTGAGAGCAAACTGAATCACTTTAACAACAATAAACCTCCACTATCACATGATATGACTAGACACTTTTTGATAAATACTCTGGTTACAGGCTAGTTCCGGTGGTTCTTTAGGAAAGGTGAAACCTTTGGTTGTTTTTGAGCAAGAGAGCGTTTTTAAGGAAACACGACCTTTTATATGACAAAGACTGTTGACACCTTCATATTCAAAAGGGCCGCAAAACAGGGATCGTCTTTGCGGACACAATTTAATCACAAACAAATAGCAGAGGCGAAAACCTTTCAAAAAAAATATAATCTAACCTTCATAGGTGTCACTAGTGGTACATAATTACTCTGAAAATTATACATACTTTTTCATATGAACTAATGCACACATTCGGCGAGCATGTGCTACGAATAATGAGAGTAAATGACGGTGGTTTTTCTATCCGGTCTTTTGTCAATCACGGTTGAATTGTTTCTTGCCGCATTATTTCCTAGGTGCGTGCCGTTTCATGTACAAAATCAATCGCGGAGTTTGAATTCCTGCACTATGGTTGGTGGGAGGAGAACAAAGCTGATAATGCCAGAACGAAACATATCATGTTTGGACGTCATTTCTGTCTAAACGAATTATAGACGCATATGCAACTTGCATAGCGTGCTACCAGCACTGTCAGTAGCGTGCAACTGACGACAAACTCATAGTCGACGTGTAGCGTCGTGTACGAACACAAGCAAAATAGTATGGCGAATATTCACAAGCGTCGCATAAGCTTTGCACACAAAACACTGCTAGGGACATCTTCGTCCAGCCACTTCACAATACAAACTTTCCAAGAGCCCTTTTTCTTTAATCAGATTGGCAAATACTCTCAGTATCTCAATAGACCCAATCCTGTCTGATTACGTCTAAAAGGGATCCAAATGATAATCTAGTCTCCTTCAACGGAAGCAATCTTCCGAACAGGCCTTCCATATGCTTGGTATAACTATAAGTGACCAGCTCAGGTACGGGGGCTCCATCGAAGCCAGAGTAAAGTTGGCCTCTCAGAAGCTGGGCGTACTGTACAGGGCCCGCAGATACTTTAATAGTACACAACTGCTGACCCTGTACAAATCGCAAGTGCGCCCTACTGTCGAATTTGGCAGCCATCTCTGGTCCGGAGCCCCTAAATACCTGAAAAAAACCCTTGACTCTGTGCAAAAACGGGCGGTCCGTTTGATAGATTCTCCAATCTTAACAAACGGACTGCAATCTTTAGAGCACAGGCGTCAGGTAGGTATGCTGTCCTTGTTCTATCGGTATTACAATGGAAGATGCTCTGAGGAACTAGCGTCATTGATCCCTTCGGCACCGGTGCGTAGTCGGGATACACGCCAAACGCGCGCCCAACATTTGTACACGGTTGACATTTGTCACATGAGAACGGGTCGCTTCTATGATTCGTTCTTAAGTTCAACAGCTCGGCTGTGGAACGAACTGCCGGCCTCTGTGTTTCCTCCCTCCTACAACATGGGACTCTTCAAGACCCATGTTCACTCCTTGCTCTCCACAAAAAGACCCTCCACACAGCATCCCCAAAGATGACATAGGCCCTGAGGGAAATATTGAGAGTCAAAACATTGCTTGAAATAGCTTTATGGCATGTTTAGTGACCAGATTTGAATAGCCAGGTATTTCCCACCTTCCTCTTCGCAAATCCTCCCTCTCCCCCCACCATCAGCCTTGCAACATGCCCTAATTAGGGATGCAATACACTTGCACACTGTATTCAAATAAATTTAATACGTTTTGTGTTATTTTCTGATTGCAGTTTCGTTGACAGGATGCGTAAAGTCATAGATGGCGCTATTCCTGTCACGCTAATTCTGGACGATCCGGCCGGGAATTCATACGTCCAAACCCTTACCGATGACGGAACTCTTGACGATGGTGTGTAAATTATTACATTATGTAATATGTGATTCAAGTATTTTGCTTATTTTATGGTGATGATGCCTTTGCTGATTTCTGGCAGTACCGAAAATCTACAGTCTCTCGTGTCTAGGATAAATCGACTCCAAATGTGATGAAGCTCACAGTCCCACACGTCGAAATGGATCACGTGATACGCGCTCTGTCTCATCTGTACGGTGCTTCTGAAACGAGATGGGGTGCACATCACGTGACCCGTTAGGCTGTGCCTATATTTGTGTACCTGTTTATTGCTATATGCTTGTGAATCGCTTGTGTACGTGCTGATTCTCTTTTAGGGTTCTCGTGTTAAGAACTCGCTAGAATATCCACGCTTACCTTTCTCGGAGATATTCTAGTTTCTCTAAATGAACAGTCGCGGAATTTAGCTTGAGAATTATAACACTGATTGATTGTTAGAGTTATATTTTATTAAAGTTGTGATAATACAAAGATTCAGTTCGCGACAATTATTTGCGTAATTTACAATTAATAGCTTGCTGGTGGGAGAAGCGCTCGAGGCAGAATGGCGACAAAATTCGTTCCACGCGCGAGGTCGGTTCGACCGTCCGCGCATCTTGCTGCGCAGGCAAGTGTTGCCATAGGCAAGGTGGCACTCAAAAAAACAATAATAATTGCGGTGCCTACATACCTCCTCCCCAGCATTTCATGCGACAAACGCATATGTAGAAAACTTAAAATTAAACAAAAATTACATATATAGTGTTCGATGCCCATTGGTTATTTTAAATTAACACAGTCGGATAAATTGGAATACTGGATCAACCAGTTTGTTGTAAGAGCGATGAAAAAAAATAAAAGTAATAAACTTTACCTATGTTTCCAAAAAATAATCAAGTGGGCTTGACAAACAATGCTGATTATAGCAACTCAGTTTGAGTGCAATAGGAACTTACTGTTTAAAAAATAATCAAGTGGGCTTGACAAACAATGCTGATTATAGCAACTCAGTTTGAGTGCAATAGGAACTTACTGTTTAAAAAATAATCAAGTGGGCTTGACAAACAATGCTGATTATAGCAACTCAGTTTGAGTGCAATAGGAACTTACTGTTTAAAAAATAATCAAGTGGGCTTGACAAACAATGCTGATTATAGCAACTCAGTTTGAGTGCAATAGGAACTTACTGTTTAAAAAATAATCAAGTGGGCTTGACAAACAATGCTGATTATAGCAACTCAGTTTGAGTGCAATAGGAACTTACTGTTTAAAAAATAATCAAGTGGGCTTGACAAACAATGCTGATTATAGCAACTCAGTTTGAGTGCAATAGGAACTTACTGTTTAAAAAATAATCAAGTGGGCTTGACAAACAATGCTGATTATAGCAACTCAGTTTGAGTGCAATAGGAACTTACTGTTTAAAAAATAATCAAGTGGGCTTGACAAACAATGCTGATTATAGCAACTCAGTTTGAGTGCAATAGGAACTTACTGTTTAAAAAATAATCAAGTGGGCTTGACAAACAATGCTGATTATAGCAACTCAGTTTGAGTGCAATAGGAACTTACTGTTTAAAAAATAATCAAGTGGGCTTGACAAACAATGCTGATTATAGCAACTCAGTTTGAGTGCAATAGGAACTTACTGTTTAAAAAATAATCAAGTGGGCTTGACAAACAATGCTGATTATAGCAACTCAGTTTGAGTGCAATAGGAACTTACTGTTTAAAAAATAATCAAGTGGGCTTGACAAACAATGCTGATTATAGCAACTCAGTTTGAGTGCAATAGGAACTTACTGTTTAAAAAATAATCAAGTGGGCTTGACAAACAATGCTGATTATAGCAACTCAGTTTGAGTGCAATAGGAACTTACTGTTTAAAAAATAATCAAGTGGGCTTGACAAACAATGCTGATTATAGCAACTCAGTTTGAGTGCAATAGGAACTTACTGTTTAAAAAATAATCAAGTGGGCTTGACAAACAATGCTGATTATAGCAACTCAGTTTGAGTGCAATAGGAACTTACTGTTTAAAAAATAATCAAGTGGGCTTGACAAACAATGCTGATTATAGCAACTCAGTTTGAGTGCAATAGGAACTTACTGTTTAAAAAATAATCAAGTGGGCTTGACAAACAATGCTGATTATAGCAACTCAGTTTGAGTGCAATAGGAACTTACTGTTTAAAAAATAATCAAGTGGGCTTGACAAACAATGCTGATTATAGCAACTCAGTTTGAGTGCAATAGGAACTTACTGTTTAAAAAATAATCAAGTGGGCTTGACAAACAATGCTGATTATAGCAACTCAGTTTGAGTGCAATAGGAACTTACTGTTTAAAAAAAAAATAAGTGTTAATTAAATTATTGATTAATTAATAAATTTTATAAGTCTCATAAGCTACGGAAAGGGGGAACCACATCGTGCTAATATAAAAAATGTGACCTGTTGGTTAAGTTAAATTACTTCAAATCTATTATAGATGAGTGACAAGTTTCAACATTATAAACATGTAACCAGAAAAATAAAAAATAAATATGTGAAAACTTCACACAACTTATAAATAAGTCAAGAAAGTAAATAGGTACATAATGGGTATCACACTTCGTAGAGATAAGGAAAGGGGGCAGCCACATCATATCTATACGAGGTATGATATTCATTGCACAAGTAGAATGGTATCATATACTTAGTACCTAAAATTAATAAAGTTCATTTTATATGTGTAGAACATCAGAAACGTATATAAAAATAAGGTGAACTATATTCAGAAATGTGTTTAGACATATGTCCCGTAGAGTCGTGGGATGTCACAATGATAAGTTGTATCCTATATGATCAAAATTTATGTGTAAATAAAATTAAATACATACATCATACATTAACTAGTATGGAATACTACACGCAATAGTTGATATTATAATCAGGTTATGCATTTATGTGCATCTAAAATTACATCATGCATTTATTAGCATGGAAAAACGAATACAATAGCTTGTATTATTTTTAGATCATATTCCTAATATTATATACATCATGCCTTTATCAGCATGGAATAAAGGATAAATCTCAAGAAAAATCTTGGAAAGTTACTTCATGTTATAACATGGTATATCATCTTATGAAAATATTTGAAAAGATTTTTCATGATTACATTTTGAACAAAAACATAATAAGCAGTTGAAAAGTTTTTTCATGTTTTGACATTTTGAAAAAATAGATGAAAAAATTTTAATGCTTTAACAGGTGTACATGGGTGGTCTACGTCATACATTATAAGTACGGAAAGAGCAGTACAAAATTTATCTATAAATAGATGATAACAATATGCTTCACGTTTTGACAGGTGTGGGAAAGGTAAGCAGCAATCATCACACATCTATCAAAACATGGTAATATAATAAGAAAATGGAGAAGGCAGTGCATCATACCTTCTACACATATTTGTATTTTCATACTAAAAACGTATGTCAAAAACTACTTCATGTTTTCCCAGGTATTGTGGAATGATACATCACATACCTACAAAAACAAGGAAAACACACATCACACTTTTGTAAGTGTATGGAAAAATACATCATACACTTAAAAAAACGTGGGAAAAACGAAATGACACATATTACATGGTATTTTGTTATGTATAAATATACATGTTTACATATATCAATTATGATGATGGTTAAACAAACCTAGAGTTCAATTTCTATCAAAAATTGTAGTCTCTAATTATTTTCATTATATAGTGAAATCATGTTCTATGAACATGGAGATTTAAAAATAACCCTTCCTTAAGACAAGGTTATCAAATATGTAAAAGAATAACATAGTTAAATAAACTTAGAGTTCCAACTTCCATCAAAAGTTGATGTCTCTAGTTATTTGTAGTTACAGTAATCTTTAAAAAATACTACCCAAATTTATGTCAATAATGTGGATTTACTAATGAGATATATATATCTGTGAATCGAATTTGGGAGTGTATAGTGATTTTATATCGGAAAAAAATTTTATATGGAAAAACTATGTCTCCGTCAGCCTTTTTTCTAAAGGGCCTGGTACCTGTCTGGAAAATGCACTCTTCTACCGAACCTTGTAGTGGTAATTTTGTCCGGGGTCTGTTCTGCGACAGGTTCTTCGATAGTCAACTTCTCTTCGGAAGGAACGAAGGCTGGTTTCAAGCGATCAATAGAGACGCGCTTTGGTTTTCCGTTGATGATTATGACGTATGTCTTTTCGTTACGATCTTCGACTTTGTAAGGTCCATCATAAGGGAGTTGAAGCGATTTTCGTGCGGAATCAGTTCTCAGAAAAACGTGAGTAGAAGAAGGTAAATCCTTATGTATGAAAAACTTTCCTGAACCGTGATTACTGGCAGGAGTAGATTTTATATTTTCAAATCTTCTTTGTAGTCGACCGACGTAAGTGTCTGGCTCTTCGCGAGGCGTAGGGGTGAAGAAATCACATGGTAACCTCAGCGTTCTACCATAGGTAAGTTCAGCGGGCGAGCATTTTAAATCGTCACGAACTGTTGACCTCAATCCAAGTAATATAATAGGGAGAGTCTCCAACCAGTTCGGGTCGCCGTTAGCCATAAGTGCCGACTTGAGGGTTCTATGCCACCTTTCTATCATGCCATTAGCTTGGGGGTGGTAGGCGGTTGTCCGCGTATGCTTGATTCCGAATTTCTCCGTGAGTTTCTTGAAAAGACATGACTCAAACTGACGTCCCTGATCTGTCGTTATAGTTTCGGGGACACCATGCCTCGAAATCCAATGTGTTGTCAGTGCAGTGGCTACTGTGTCTGCTGACATATTCTTTAAGGGGACTGCTTCAGGCCAGCGAGTGAATCTGTCAATCATGGTGAGCAGATATTGATAATCACTACAAGCGGGCAGGGGTCCAACCAAGTCGATGTGGACGTTCCGGAAACGGTCTTCAGGCAGAACATACGTGGCTCTTGGCGCGACTGTATGTCTGGAGATTTTGGCTTTTTGACAATTTATGCAATGTTTGACAAAGAACTTTATATCCTTCGCCATGTTGGGCCAAACAAATCTCAATTTAATACTGCTGACAGTCCCATTAATGCCTGGATGACAAACATTATGCACATTTTCTATGACCTCTTTTCTCATATTAGATGGTACGAAGGGTCTTACATGACCGGTAGAGATATCACACCACAGTGAAGAATTAGTTCCAGGAATCACCATTTGACGTAGGGAGAGGGAGGAGTCCTCAAGTGCCTTAGTAATTTCGTCGTCGTGACTCTGCTCTTGTCCCATTCTCTCATAGTCAATTGCAGAAGGGCTATTTATCTCTTCAATGCGAGAAAGAGTATCTGCAACTGTATTCTGGTGTCCGGAAATATGTTTGATGTTGGTGGTAAATTGAGATATATAATCTAGTTGTCTCTCTTGACGCGGAGAACTTGAGGCACGTTTCTTGTCGAAAGCGAAAGTAATGGGCTTGTGGTCCGTGTAAATAGTGAAATTTCGACCTTCTAAGTTGCTCCTAAAATACTTTACTGCCTCGTAAACACTGGTTAATTCACGGTCAAACGTACTGTATTTACGTTGTGCCGGGGTAAATTTTCTTGAAAAAAATCCTAAAGGTTGCCAAGCTGTACCTTTATTTTGTTGTAATGAAGCTCCCATAGCCAGGTCGGATGCGTCCACCATAACTGCTAATTCAGCGTTTGGGTCTGGGTGCGCTAACAATGCGGCAGAAGCGAGATGTCGCTTGCATTGGTTAAAATCCTCCGTTAATTCCGGGGTCCAAGTAAGGATACGTTTGTCATTCTTTTTATATCCAGAAATGCAATCAAAAAGTGTTGTTTGGGCGCTGATGGTGTTGGGTAAAAATCTCCTATAATAATTGAGCATTCCCAAAAAACGTCTCAATCCTTTGGCTGTTTTGGGGAGAGGAAAATCAATAATAGTTTTCACTTTCTCTTTAATTGGAGTCATCCCTTCCGGTGAAATGGTATGACCTAGAAAATTAATAGTAGGGAGTCCGAATTGACATTTTTTAATGTTAATTACTAATCCATTATCTGCTAATCTTTTAAATAGAATATCCAAATGCTTTTTATGCTCCTCTTCATTGCTGGAGGCTATAAGGATATCATCAAGATAAGCAAAGCAAAAATCCAGATCTCTGGTTACGGCATGCATGAAACGTTGGAAGCTTTGGGCAGCGTTGCATAATCCAAATTGCATAGTCGTAAATTCAAAAAGGCCAAATGGTGTTATAATAGCAGTTTTGGGTATATCTTCTGGTTCCACAGGGATCTGGTGGTATGCCCTCAGCATATCTATTGTTGTGAAGATTGTTGCTTTTGTTAGTTTATGGGAGAAGTCCTGGAGCTGTGGAATGCTATATTTGTCGGGAGTCGTTTTGGCGTTGAGACGACGATAATCTCCGCACGGTCGCCATTCCCCATTAGGCTTCTTCACCATGTGCAAAGGGCTCGCCCAGTTACTCTTGGACGGCCTGCAAATGCCTTGCTCCATAAGGTAATTAAATTCTTTTTTGGCTGCTTCTAACAGTTTTGGTGCGAGTCTGCGAGCTCGTTCGGTTACAGGTGGACCCTTGGTCTCTATGCAGTGCGTCACTGTATGTTTCTTGCTATTTAGAGCTTGCATATTCGGTCGCGTCAGGCTTGGATATTTACTTAAAATCTCTCTGTATTTTTGTGATGAGGAAATACTGGAGATACCGGATGAGGGTCCATTGGATGTTGCGCCTCGAATCCGTAAGCCTGTAGACTGGTCTGTAAGTGTACCCTTTTTTAGGTTGACTGACAAGTTAAAATGATGGAGAAAATCAGCACCAAGTATGGCTCTATTCACGTCAGCCACTATGAAACGCCATTTCATTGTTCTCCGTAGGCCGAACTTAAGTTCAATTGTCCTTGTGCCGTAGGTTCGGATGGAATTCCCATTAGCTCCGTATAAAGTTGTGGGGCACTTGTCGGAAGTTATATAATTCTTCGCTATTTTTGAAGTCTTTGGGATCACAGAAATATCTGCACCTGTGTCGACTAAAAACTTCTGGCTTGTTTCTTGGTCATAAAGGAAGAGACGACGAGTCTGAGTAGGAATTTCGCATGTCTCTACTTGTGGAATTCCTCCGTCGTTTCCCGACCTCTTCGAGCGGAAGGTGCACGGTTGTTGGCATCGGTAGGCATTTTCACCAAACTTGGCATGTAATCTGCAGTACCCATTCGGTGCTCTGTTGGGTGATCTACCGCGGGACCTGGAACGTGGTCTTCTAGCGGGATTCTGATGATTACTCTGTCGACGTGGGCTCTGGCTTCTGTGCTCGCTATAGGTAGATGGGCGGTCACGATTATGGACCTGCGACATCTTCAAAAGCTTTATCTCTCGGGTAAGGGCTGCGACCTGCTCTTTAATGTCTTGCAATGATGTATCATTATGTTCGGATCTTGAAGTTCCGGGTTTGGTGTCGTGGTCAACTGCGCCACATTCGGTTGTCTGATACACATCAACTATTTTATCGGCAGCTAGTGCTAGTTGGTTTAGGTTATTGTCCGGAAGTGCTGAAAGTATAGCTTGTACTTGCTGCGGAAGACGTTGGAGCCATAATGTTTTTACGATAGCGCTCTCCGCTAGTGTTGGTCCAGCTAACTCGAGCATGTGTCGTAGAAGTCCTGTTGGTTTGCGGTCTTCTAATTGTAATCCCGTTAATAATCGTGTTAAACGCTTCTCTTCGGAGTCTTGAAGTCTGTTTATAAGCGATGTCTTGAGTAGGCAATATTTGTCCTTCACTGGCGGGTTTATCACTATGTCGCTAACGCATTGTAATGATTCAGCGTCCAAGGCGGCGACTATGGTGTTGTATTTAGTGAAATCTTCCTTGATGCGGGAGTTAGTAAACTGGGCCTCCGCTTGAGCGAACCATAACGCAATATTATTTCTCCAACAGGGTGGTAACCTCACAGAAACGTGATGGATGGATGTTTCCGAAGAGCAGCTCTCGTTGTTTGATTCCATGTTTGGTGTTGGATTTCCCTTGCGCGATATTTCTTCTGACTTCTTATTAACGTCGCTTGGTTCAATGGAGGGTGTCTCTCCGGTAGATGTCATTTATAAATGCAGACAATTCAGGCGAGACAAAAATATGGAATACCCGACAGTGAAATAAACTCCTTTGTGATAAAAGTTAAAATTGAATTTCTCAATTTTTAAAATTAATTATAAAAATCCACACTAATGCCTTTCAAAATTTTTCAACAATAATTCAGATAAAAATAAGTGGGAATTATGTACCTCCACTATTTATTAGTTGATTTGATAATTGTTTAGAAATTATGGAAATCGTTAAAATTGTTACAATAATTAATAATTAATAACAATTATTGTTAAAATTTTGTTGTATAGATAAACTCGTTTTAAATGTTATTAAATAGTTTTAGATAATAAGAAGGAAACTTTTAAAAATTGTTAAAATATTTCAGAACATGTGCGATTTGTAACATTATTGTATTGTTCTGACCTCAAGAAAAAAATATATAGCATCATTGTCGTTAAAAATATCTCGAACCAATTTTATCCGGCGACGATTCTCAGATGAATTCTGGATGCTGGTCTCCCTGATGTACCCTGATGACGGGTTCAGGATTCACGTTCCCTGGTGATGAACTCGGGATGCCTCGTTCCCTGGTGATGATCACCTACAGTCGTCGTTGTGACAATCCGTTCTCACTGAAATAGAGGTTAACACGCACTTATTATTCAAGAAAGAACAATGTATTTTAATAAAACATTTAGCGAGATAATAATGTAAAACGCACTTATTATTCTGGAAAAATGATTATGTTGCTAAAACATTAGTGGGATAATGATGTTTCAATAGATAATGTAAAAACGATCAAAAAAGGTCATCTTAAAAACACGTGTTTGACTTGCACAGGTAACAATGTTATCGGAATAACACTGTCATGTATTTATTAAAAATTACTGGAACATTTATCTCTACGGTGAATTTACTTTAAGTTATATTATAATACAATAGAATTTACTTACTTGCTGTCCAGGATTCTGACTCGGCACGTTACTCCCTCCCACCAGCAAACTAGTTCGAAGTCGGGGTCACCAGTTTTAGGGATTGCTAGAACATCTCCGCTTACCCTCGGAGATATTCTAGTTCTCTAAATGAACAGTCGCGGAATTTAGCTTGAGAATTATAACACTGATTGATTGTTAGAGTTATATTTTATTAAAGTTGTGATAATACAAAGATTCAGTTCGCGACAATTATTTGCGTAATTTACAATTAATAGCTTGCTGGTGGGAGAAGCGCTCGAGGCAGAATGGCGACAAAATTCGTTCCACGCGCGAGGTCGGTTCGACCGTCCGCGCATCTTGCTGCGCAGGCAAGTGTTGCCATAGGCAAGGTGGCACTCAAAAAAACAATAATAATTGCGGTGCCTACACTCTTGTGTCTCAGTCTCTAAAGTCCACCTTGTTGTTTTAACAGGTCAAATGGGTGAAATTTCATCAATCTATAATATGGTTATGGGCATTGGCGATGTTTCCCAAATTTGAAAAGCTATCGCTTAAGGACCTTAGAAGTGCTACCCAAATTTGGGTAGTCATCGCTTTAGGACCTTATACAAGGTTTTCCAATAAGAGGTGTTATTTTGAATAGCTCGTTATTTCGGTAGATGTTACTTTTGAAGCTGTCATTTTTTTACATTCGACAAGTAGAAACTACGCCATTAATAAAAATGGAACGATACACGCTTCAACAATGCATTGAAATTATTAAAATTCACTTGAGTGAATCAAATGCAAATCATCTTGAGTGATGAGGCCCATTTCCACCTCGGTGGCTTCGTCAACAAGCAAAATTGTCGCATCTGGGGCTCGGAAAACCCAAGAGCTATTGTTGAAAAGCCTCTCTATCCTCAACGTGTGACTGTTTGGTGCGGTTTATGGTCCGGCGGAGTCATTGGACCTTACTTTTTCGAAAATGAGGCTGGAGCAACAGTTACGGTGAATGGATTGCGCTATCGAGAGATGATTAATGATTTATAGCAGGAATTGGATGGTATTGATCTGGACAACGTTTACTTTCAACAAGACGGAGCTACGTCCCACACAAGCAACGAAACCATTGATCTTTTACGATTGAATATCAAAATAACACCTCTTATTGGAAAACCCTGTAGTTCCACCCAAATTTGAAAAGCTATCGCTTAAGGGCCTTAGTGATACTACCCAAATTTGGATAGCTATCGCTCCGAGGGGTTACATAATAATTATCACATTTTTTTTGTAAATCGTTCGATTTGTTGCTAAAATATAATTTCTTTTACAGGTCTCAAAATCACCAAGTACGAGAGAAGTTACGAGCAGAATGAAGAACTGGGTCTCAACGATATGAACACCGACAATTACAATCGCTGTTAGTCTTCGAGTTCTTGGCAGTTCAGTGATGGACGGCATTTACATCCAAAGCTAATCTATTCGATGGTAAACAAAAAGTTCGGGCTTGTTTCTGAAACAAGTCGAATATTTTTTTACGCTATTTAGTTAGACAGTTAACCCTTCATTCCTCGAAAGGACATTACTAGCCACAAACATTGTATACAATTATAGCCTCTCAAGGACAGATCTGACCGGGCGTCAATACATTATAAAAGTATTTTTATATTTTTTTCTATAATGCGTAGATATGTGATATGTTCGTCATTGGAGAGATAAATAATTATTCTATACAGTTTGTATCAAATATTTGTACAATTATTACATGGATAAAATTTAAAAAAATTGTTAACGAATTACGAATTTAGGCATTTTTTTATTGAAAGTTAAAAATTATTTATATTTTTTTATTGTATAAAAGTATAAAAAGTGAAAGGACAGTTTTGTTACTTATTACGTACACAAATTTAATATATTTTATAAATATCGAATTCTTTTAAAATTATGGACGTTTCCAGTCAAAATGTCCTGGTAAGTTTTTTTGTTAACATTTTCATGTTTGATATTAAAAATTTATTGTTTAGAAAGATGAATGTTTTTTTTTAATGCAAATATTTCAAAGGTAATTTAATCTTGTTTCTAAAATAGTATTTCTTTTAAGGACAACTTGAAAAATAAGTAATATGTTGCACATTTTAGATACTTCGGGAGCTTTCCGAAATTCCAAAAAAATTCACCATGTCGTTGGGACTTGTCCGTAAAAATATTTAAAAATCTGAAGTTAAATGTGTTATAATTTTCACTCATTTTTGCATCTCTATGCAACCTGTCTATTTATCAGTTTGGTTAAAAACGAATATTCAGACCGTGCGCAGAAAAGATCTTCACTTACTTGTGAACTTTTCTTTTCTGCGCAGGGTTTTGATATAATGTCCCATGATTTTTTACGATTCTGCGCAGGTTAGTTTGGAATGGAAAAATTTTGTGCACTAAAACTATTAGCAAAATTTATTTTTGAATTTTAAATGATATTTGGTTAATTTATATAGCGCCGTTTTTGTGAAAAATCACCTCAAGGCGCTGCAGTACAAATATTTAAAGTTACGTTACTATGAGTATTTATAGAAATCTGGAAAATATATAGAGTTTTCCAATAAGAGGTGTTATTTTGAAAGCCCGCTATTTCGGTAGATGTTACTTTTGAAGCTGTCATTTTTTGACATTTGACAAGTAGAAACTACGCCATTAATAAAAATGGAACAATACACGCTTCAACAACGCATTGAAATTATTATAATTCACTTGAGTGAATCAAATGCAAATCATCTTGAGTGATGAGGCCCATTTCCACCTCGGTGGCTTCGTCAACAAGCAAAATTGTCGCATCTGGGGCTCGGAAAACCCAAGAGTTATTCTGAAAAGCCTCTCTATCCTCAACGTGTGATTGTTTGGTGCGGTTTATGGTCCGGCGGAGTCATTGGACCTTACTTTTTCGACAACGAGGCTGGAGCAACAGTTACGGTGAATGGATTGCGCTATCGAGAGATGATTAATGATTTTTTATGGCCGGAATTGGATGGTATTGATCTGGACAACGTTTACTTTCAACAAGACGGCGCTACGTGACACACAAGCAACGAAACCATTGATCTTTTACGATTGAATATCAAAATAACACTCTCTTATTGGAAAACCCTGTATTATTAATTTAAAAAACTTTACAAATATGGTGCGTGCACACTGTTAAACTGACATTAAATGTTTTAAATATTAAATAATTGTTTTTATATTTTCAAAATGGTTTTCTTGTTTATTTTTCCTAATTTTTTTTAACAACCTTCATATACACTTGTAATACACTTTAATCTATTTATATTTTGGGAAAAGTTGACAGCAAATCTTACAATTAATAAACATTCAGACTGTCCAGAAACTCGTAGTACAAACGGAAAACAGGTCAATCTGCATCATATAAAGAACCGGAAAAATTAATTTTTCGATCTGAGCATTCAAATTTATATTTATTTTTATTCATTTTATACAATTTTTTCTTCAACCAATGGGTTGAAAATATCTTTCAGAGCCGAGTATACACTTTGATTCCCTTTTTAAAAGACAAATAAACAGCTGATGTTAATCCCTAGCGATCAATTTTTTTCAAATTTGACCTAAAGAGCAACTCGAAAACGAAAGCTCAATTAAAACAAATTTATACAACAAAATCAACTCCAAATGTGATGTAAATTCATCTCCCGCTTTTACTATGAGTTTCTGAACACCGTGTATAATAATAAAAAATAGCTTTTTGCCCGTTGCAAGCAACTAATGGGTAAAAATGTGGTGCGTGGTGTAATGTTTGAATGTGGATGAAGCTAGGAGTGTGGGACTACAAATTTAAAAAAAAGTAATGAATATTTGGAGAAAAAAGGTGCCAAAGAGCTTACTGATCAATTTTTCACCGAGCCATTCGGGTTGTGTAGGTCGAGACGCGTAGTTTGATACCCATATCGTATGTACGGTTTTTGTCACCGACACTTTGTAATAATAAAAATAGTTAATTATGCCAACTGAAAACTTTCCACTGCAGAAAGTAAGTGACAAAATTGTTAAAATATAAGTGGTTTATTTTATTACAAGATTTCACTTAACACAAGAAAATGGATTTAGTTTTAAATAGCTATATCTTCGAAAATAATATATATTTGAATGTTTTTTTTTTACATAGCTTACCACACCCCAAATATAAAATGATTGTCTGAAATTGAAGGTTACTTTTGTAATAGGACTACAAATCGGCAAAAGTAGGTACAAGTGCAAAATACTAGAGAACAGGTATTTGGAATAAGTATTTATTCTTGTACTAGTTGTTCCAAGTATCAAGACGAGCTAGTACGACTCACCTCTATGCTCTACTAGAACTAGAGGTGAAGCGTATATACTAGAGCAGATATTTCAAAGATACTTTCGTAATAATAAATTGGATGATTTGCGCTGTTTTTGTGCCAAATCACCTCAAGGGCGCTGTAAAAATATATAATACATTTCTACAATGATCTATGTTATTACTAACTATATATGGAGATAATATACAGTACAATACTTACCTGGTAGGTCACTTGAGATTAACACTTAATTAATATTAACTAATTGTTTATTAGCGAAATTTAGATACAGTATTTAGGACATAATTGGATGTAACTGGACTTTCTCTCAGGAATGGAATATTTAATTTAAAGGTATGACAGCTTAAAAAGGTAAGTTTTTAGTTTAGACTTGAATTCTGTTGGACTTGTTATGGATCTTAGTTCCAGAGGGAGATGCTTAGGTTCCATCAGTCTGCCTACAGCTGATGATGTTGTTTATCTAAGAGTTGAGAGTTTCGTACTTAGTATTTGTTCTTAAGTATTGCGCGTCTTGCGGGTATTATGCGTCTTGCAAATATTGCGCGTCTTGCAAATCTTGCACGTCTTTCCATATACGCAATATTTGCCAGACGCAAGACGCTTACTTTTATTCATTTATTGGACAATTTGTATAGCGCCGCTTTTGTGAAATATCACCTCAGGGGTGCTTTACAGTTAATAAATATTTCAAAAATAAAGTGAAGTTAAGTTAAGTGAAATGAAGTACAGGAACAGGTGACACGAAGATAGAAGATAGAGACTCTGCAGCAAGAATCGTAGGTGGTGAAGAAGCTGGACCAGCTGCTGCAGCGAGAGAGTCTACCTTGTCCACCAACAGTGACAGCACGAGGTTCTTCATCCATCCAGGTATGTGTCTGCTGCTAATAAAGCGCTGACACACTATCATCACATATATAACAGACCTTGGCAGCATCGCTGTGACGTTCGGCAAGTCCATCATTCATCTCCATGTAATCTTGTTCCTGGTGATTGTGTTAGTGGAGAAAAGTGTTCCTCTAACCCAGACATGGATTATTGTGGAGAAACTATTAAAATTTTCTTATAATAATTATTGGGGGAATCAATTTTACCGTAGAAAATTTGTGGAGAATCGTTACTCAAGTATTTATTACTTTCCGTCCCCAGATACTCAGGTGTCCTAATCCTCAGGTCGGTATAAAATACTTGTGAGTATTTTGTAACCTGTATTTTTTTGTACCTGTACTCACTAGAGATGAGGCATATTTATCGTACCCAGTAAAAGTACCGGGTATTTTCTTGCAGTACTTTCTTAAATCTCCAAAATGCTTACAAGTATTTTTACTGGGTCTAAGTATTTCATACTTACAGGCATTTTTAATAGGTATTTGAGTTCTTCCTTTGATAGGTACTTTTGGTAGGTATTTTTAATAAGTATTTTAATTGGTATTTTTATTAGGTATTTTGAATATGTATATTTAACAGGAAAAATACCTATTCCCTGTCAATTTCTCGACAGGGAATTTGAAAAATTTCTGTGGGGAATTAATTTTCACAGAAATTCTCTAACGATTCCCCCCCCCCCCACGGATTCGAATAATTATAGGGGGAATCAATTTTACATAGTAAATTTGTGGGGAATCGCTGTGGGCAGAAATTATCTGAGTACAGTTTACAAATAACTGGGGTTTTGCCTCAAAGAAATTGATAGCTGACCTGCAGGTGGTTCAAAATCGAGCTCTCAGAAATGTGTTTGAACTTCCATGGGAAACTCATGTTATGGACATCTATTCAGTTTCTGGTATCCTTCCAATTACAATCCTTCCTAAATATGAAATCACAAGCACCATCCTACAAATTACCCAAAAATCAACTCACACCAACATCAAGCCACTTTACAATCAAGACATCCACAACCACAATACTCGAAATAACAATAAAATCCGCATTCCTCAAACACACACTACAAAATATGGGTTAAAATCACTGAACTATATTGCCTATACACTATATAATTCGCTTCCAGATATGTACAAACACATCCACCATAATAAAAAATTGCGAAGCAATGCTTTAAAAGAATATTTTTTAACTACATTTAAAAATGAAAATATGTAACTGTGTTGTCATTTTTTGTTGTATCTTATCCATGTTTTCTTTTTTTTTTTCTTTGTGTACTTGTTTTCTATTGTTGTTTGTTCTACTTAACGTGTCATTATTTTAATTTTTATTTTTTATGCTGTATTGAATGTGAAACTTTTATTTGATATCAAAATACCGTTGTAAAATTGTACCTACTACCTCCTACATATGAATTGTGAGTTCCTCCTGTCCTAAAATGAGTTCTGTAACTCATCGGGATTGCTCTAGCAAGAAATAAATACAATAAAAAAAAAATAAAAAAAACTTATTATTAATCAGTCGGTATAAAATACTTTTGACTATTTTATTGTACCTGTACTCACTGTACCAAGCATAGAAAAGTACTTACAGGACCCACCTCCAGTATTCCCTGTACCCAGTATAGGTGAGGCGTATTACTTGTGACAAATCTCCGAAATACCTGGTCCAAAATTCTCACAAGTATTTTATAAAGGGACTAAATATTTTTAATAGGTACTTTTACCAGGTATTTTTGATGGGTATTTTTGAGTACTTTTAATTTTTGATCGGAAAAATGTGGGGAATTTCCCGTGTCCACTGTCCAACCCCCCTCCCCATAGATTGTGAAAAATTATTGTCGGGAATTTTTTTTATTTTTATTTTTTTTATTTTTTTTTTTATTGTATACCAGAACATTCGTTCCAGTTACAGTACAATTTTAAAAACAGTATAATTTTACATCATATCAGCATTTGGGTAAGTGACTCTTCAATAATTGTTTTAGGTCGTTTAAAGAACAGTCATTTACATCCAAATTCTTTGCTAGTTCGTTCAACAGCACCACTCCCCTCGTCATGCTTTGCTTTGCCAGGACGTCGGTTTTGCCTTTTGGTACTCTAAATAAGTCATGGTATCGACTTCGGCTGTAGTGGTCTGGTACATATAAATCATAGCATCCCAAGAGGAATGGGCTATCAATAAAATTGTTCCAAATTTTGAAAGATATAGTGGCTAGACTTGTTTCCGCCTAGTTTCCAGACTCACAGAATTGGTTTCCTCAAGTAAGTCGATAGGTATGGTGCATGAACCTGGGATAGGTTCCATGCGTCCGCATATAGACATACCTGAGGAATTTCTTCTGGATTTGCTCTATCATTTCAATGTACTTCTGGTGGTACGGTGCCCAAACATCGCTCGCATACTCCAGCTTGGAATCACATGAATTTTGGTATGTGTGGACAATTTTTTCACAAAATTTCTGTAATAAACTATAGGTACCTACTAGTCAGGAACTTGTAAAGGGCCCCGCTTCAAGAAGCGGGGAACAAAAAATTGGTTTAATGGACAGTAATGAAGTCATAGACAATTTTTTTTTCGTAAAGTTGACAGTATTTCTTTCAAATTAATTTACGTATAGTATGTTGGTATTTTTTTGTAATCATATCACTGGCAAGAGCTCCCGTCACACAGTGGGCTGAAAATCGCCTTTCATAGACATAGAGACTTGAATTTTCAAGGGTATTTTTTTTGGCTAGAAATGGATTCTGCTGATCATTACTATGCTATAAAATTTCATATGAAGCAATTGCGTGTACAAACGAAGGAGTCATCATTTTTTCAAGAAAAATTTGTATGGCACTGACATTAAAAATGAGGCTATCTCTGGAATCATAAGGTTGGCCATTCTATCTTTACACACAGATATACTACTATTTATTTGTATTTTTTGACATACTTCGTATTGTGGCAAACTTGAGATTTTTTTTTAAATAATCATTATAATCATTGGAAAATATTAACATTCTGCTAATATTCATTATAAAAGTGTGACAAAATAAGTGATGTCAGTTTATTACAACATATTTTGAGGGGTGTGGGAGGGATGGGAATATAGGTATAGGATAAAGAGACGTAAGACGGGAGTAGATGGGAAGGAAGATTGTGTGGTCCCTTTTGGTGATGTGCAGGACGCATTTACACTATCGAAAAGTTGCGACTCTTATCGTTAAAACGAATACTAAAATTATTATTTTTTTTATTAAAATGAACCGTAACTGATTTGAATCCCCTGAAATAGTATCGCTGATAAATTATCTTGTTCCTAGTAGACCAACTAGAATCATATTATTATTGTAACAATACTGCCACTAATGCTGAACAAATTTTTTTTAATATAAGGCCGGCGTACATAAAAAAATGATGATTTTGATATCAATGATGAATGAAGTCTGTTATCATATAAAAGATGCATAAAAAATATGTTTTTCGTATGCAAGAATCAAAAGATAATCAATTAAGCATATTATATTCACTTTATGTATTTTATGATATTGTTGACTAAATCACAGTAACATTTTTTTATTTTGAAAACAAAAGTTTATAGATAAATATGTGTAATTTACCTGAGAAATTAATGATTGATTACATTACTACACTAACACATTATAGCTTTAATAATTATACAGAACAGCTAATACATTTATTTAAAATTACAACAAAAAATACCCCATTATGCATGTATTTTGGTTTATTTGGAAAAAGAATAAACATTTAACACATTTTTAATTGACTTTAAAGTTTTAATTCACTTTAAAGTATAAAGTACATCAAATTGAATATATGTTTGTAACTCGCTAACACTACACTGGCTTTATATTTTTATCACAAAGAACTTTAACAAGCAATATTTTAGACACGAAATAATATAATTTAACTAATTTCGACGACCGTGTCACGTGGCCTCGAGCGTAATGTCAAATTCTAAGCCAATGAAATCTGTTATTTTTTTCTAAAAGAAAACGGAGTTGGGGGTGTCGGTTTCAGATTGGTTTCAAAGCCAGACCCATAAATAAACCACTCACTAGATCGAAATCTTCGGGCTTTTTGTAAGTAGCAAATTGGTCCTCTATTTAAACATAAATATGTGAAAAAAAAAATTTGAGTGAAAAAAATAAAAAAGGGCCATTATAGCCAATATAATTCTCATTCGTAGCCTACCCCATTCATTAGCCTGAAACATTATTAAAAAAATTTCAAATTTCAAAATATTCCATCACAACAAGAAAGATCCATAGAACAAAGTGCTGTCCTGCAAAAATGAGCTTATAGTGTCCTCTAATTTGAATAATTTGAAATCCTTTAAATAAAGGATTAGATTTGAAATCAAATTATAAGGAAGGATTATTATGGAGAATTCGAATAATTGATCAAATTTAATGTCAACGTTCATTTTAAGACCGATTGTAGACATGACAAAATCAATTATTTTCGACACACACGAACTCTGTTGTTCATTTCCAAAACAATATTTTTTCTAACTAGAATTTATTTTAAAAACGTTTGCCTGAAAACAGTAAGATGGCGGTAATGTAAATCTTCGTTATAAAAGTTATGAATTTCAGTTACCAGATGGCACTATTTTTTTTGTATTATTTATTTAATTAGTTTATACTACGTTAGAATATAAACGAATATATACAAGGTAACATTTAATTTAATTGTATGTATTTTAATATTTTTACAGAAAGCCTGACATTTCATTTTATATTATTATTATTTCTTCATATATCTTTAGTCCTGATTTTCCATATTATGACATGTATGATGATGTATGTGCCAATTTCTTAATTATGTATATCTCTATTAAAAACATTTTGGCATTTGGTTTTACATAGTATTTTTATAGTGAATAGCTCACAAGAGTCCCAACTGCTCCGGTCTGGAGCCAGTGAGACTATGGCATCCCCAATTGGGGTATGTTGTTTGGCTGAAGGTAAGTGGGTAAGGGAAGGAGATGGGGAAGAGGAAGGTGGGGAAGTACCTGGCCATTTAGATCTAGTCACTAAACACGGCTAAAGCCATTTAGAGAAACGTTTCAATTCTGAATGGTGGTCTTACACCAAGGCGATACTGGGAGTATCTTCCACTCTGGAACGTGCCGCATATATAGTATTTATTATTTCAATTAATCAATTGTGAAATAACACAAATCAATCAAATAAAATTTATTTGCGTACACAGGGTTCGAACCCGCGACCTTCGGAATGGGAGTCCAAAGCCTTACCACCCGGACTACGCCGGCCGGCATTGTAAAAAATATACCTACATCTGGTCAAAAAACAGAGAACCTGTGTTCGTTCTCCCTCGGTCAACAAAACCGTTATAAATAACATTATTGTTTTCTAAGGCCCACAGAAATAAAAAAAACATTGCGGCTCCGACCGAATGTTTCAGTTTGTAGTATGTAGACCTCAGAACAGGTATAAAACTTATTGAGGACTATGGAAATGGAACAAAAATAAATACAAATAAACTTTTTCAAAGTAATATATTTTAAAAAAAGAATCGGAATGTGGCCTGAAACGGCTTTAGCCGTATTAGGTGACCGAATCTGTATAGCCAGGTATTTTCCCATATTCCTCTTCCTAGCATCCCATATTTGTATTGACATAAAAAAAGATAGTGCTATGTATTTGTCTTTGAGAAAGGAATGAAGGAACCGCAAACAACGCATAACGCTGCTTGCGGTTGCTTCGTTCCTTTCGTTTCAATGTGTTTATAAATTACACTACTACAGCTACACTACTCGCGAAGTTGATCGAAGTTGACCGAATACGATAGTGTGGGCACGAACTTCGCTTCGCTTCGGGCAACTTCGCTTCGCTTCGCCCGACTTCCGATTGTTGTCGGTAAATGCGCCCGAGTCAAAGGACTCAAAGCGTCACGGCATAAATAAACCAATCACTGACTGGTTGGACTGAGTTACTCGCGAAGTTGCACGAGTGTGTGGGCACGCACTTCGAACTTCGGCTAACTTCGTCGAGGACTTCGTCGAAGCGTCGAAGCGAGTAGTGTAGCGGCCGCTTTATTAGTCTACTATAATAATATTGCTATTGTTACAATAATATTGCAATTTTGCCATTTTGCCGTGCTAAAAACACTTTATTCAACTTCTCGAAATTAGATGTATATTTGTAGGAAATATAATTGGCATCTGATTATAATATTTACAATATTGTTTTCATTTTTAAAAAAAATTTTGAATACCACACCAGAGTCCCAACTGCTCCCGTCTGGAGCCAGTGAGACTATGGCATCCCCAATTGGGGTTGTTGTGAGACTGAAGGTATTGTGGACCTCGAAGGAGATGACGGGTGTATGATGATGTATATATATATATTTATATTTTATTTTTATTTTTTTAGAACATTTAAACATTAAATTATATGTTAAAATATATAATGTTACATTACATATTATAATATATAATACTTTATCTTGTCTTCAAATCTTGAACCACTATTATTTATTTTTATTTTATAATATTTTCATAAAATGAGAATTTGTACCCGCTAATCCGATGTCAGCGAGAGATTAGTTCAACAATATTTTATGTATTCAACTATACTGCTACAACTAAGTAAAATGCATAAAAAGTGCCAAAATGCCGTCGTGTGTAATGACTAATGAGAAATGGTTTGCTTTAACAATTTAATAATAAGGTAATATTTGTATATCGCAGTTTGGTGTTATTTCATTTCAAGTGCGCTTAAAACTATGACAAAATTAAAAATAATCCTACAGTGCTCCTTACAAAATATTGATAAAATAATGTTTAATAAAGAATATGCAGTATACGAGTATACAAGGTAATGAAAAGATAACAAAAATTAACAATAATAGTGCTGTTATAGCATAGAACAATATTAGTAGAAAGTAACGGTGCTATTTTAGCACAAATAAGAATGTCGAAAAATCCTGGGATAAATTTAATACAATGTTATGGATAACATAGGGAAACGAGACAAAATTCATAAACAAATTAAAAATACACCGTACGACATGGAACCAGTGCCGTATCCATAATAATATCCATAGATGTATAGTTCAAGTACTTTATCTTACAATTATAGGCATACCTTCGTAATGTTGTATAAAAAACAAATTAAATATGAATATAATTACGTTGTGGAAGAAAAAAATTTTTTTTGAAGTTAAAAAAGGATGAAGGGGCCCCGAGACGTGCATTGCCTAGAGGCTCCGACATGCTTAATCCGGCCCTGCATGGAACAACTTAATTACTATAAAAGATATAGAAACATCTTCACTATTAGAATAGCTAAAGAATTGTACTATAAAGAAAAACTTGAAAAAAAATAACCCAAAGTAAATATGGAAAATATTAAAAGAAGTTACATACACACAAAAATACAAACAGAAAAATACTATTGAACATCTAAATATTAAATTAATAAATTAGATACCAATACAAGTACAGAAACTGTAGCAAATCATGTGAATAACTTGTTCGCAAGTATAGGAGAAGTTTTAGCGAACCGTAAAAATACAAAATACAAACACACTAACACAAACAAATAGATCAAACATCAATACACAACCGACGCAACACAGATTTATAAGCCAATTATACTGTAAAACACTACTAAACTACATTTTTGGCTTTTAAAACTTTGGCTTGTAGAGCATTGACAACATGGTCAGGTTCTCTAATTTTCATATCGCGTTGAATTCGGCTATCCGCTAACTCTGGCAAAAGTGATTCGTTGAAAAACTTTGTCAGGCGTGGTAACACTTTTAGCTCAAATTCATTGTCAGGATATATTCTTATTACTTCTACTCCACTTTCAGAATAAATTATAATGTCACAGAAGTCCTTTCTTGTAATGAATAATTGTCCTTGAACTTGAAATGAATAATTATGTGACTTCTTCAACACAAGTATTCCATTCTGCACGGCAACGAAGATATTATCTTCCAGAGCTGCGTCAAAAATAGTTTTGTTTCCGATTGAGGGCAGACATTTTACTTCTACTATACCATTTTCTCCAACCAATCCATCTGGACTTGCCCCCAAGTATGGCCATTCCTTTCTCACAAAAATACCACATGGCGACACTTTTACCTTGTATCTTTCCTCGTACAAGTCAATCGCAGCCTTTTCTTTGATTCTGCTATAGATTATGGCTTTGGTCATGAGGTCTCTCCTCAGAAGCAAATTCTTGACAGTATTGTGTCGGGGTGTAGAATTTCTTAATTTATATATAACGCCAAACTTCGAAGCTGTGAGCCGTTTATGCCTCGCCTCCATCCAGAGAGGATTGTCTGCTTGACCGATTGTCAATATTTGCAGTTTGGTGGTATCTGCTTCAGAGGAAATTTGATTTAATTGAGCGTTGACTCACACGTGCACCATAATTACGTGGCACTAGTAATTACGCTTGCTCGCTTCAAAATACTCTAACCACAACATATGGCAGTCAGGTTATTTGTGTTTGGTCTTTTCATTCATGTTTTTTGAGAATAATTTACAAAAACAATAATAAATCGATATAGGACCGCTGACCTTCTGTCTCTTGAAACGAACATGCACATAAGTATTATATTTGCGGCATTTTTCAGAGCATTAGATACTGTCAGTATCGCCCTGATGAAAGACCAAAAATCATTATTTAAATTTAGACCGTAGAACGGGTATTATTTATTGAATAAGTGAATCTACCTGGCTATTCAGATTTGGTCACCAAACACGGCTAAAGCCATTTCAAGCAACGTTTCAATTCTGAATGGTGGTCTTACACCAGGCGATACTGAGAGTATCTTTCACTATGGAACGTACCGCGAATATACCATACGTATATTAATTCATTAATTGTGAATAACACAAATTAACCAAATTAAATTTACTTGCCCACTTCGGGATTCGATCCCGCAAACTTCGAGTCGAGAGTTTTACAGTATAATGTACAGAATAGCATAACTCATGCTAACAAAACTTAATAATACAATCGGTTTGAAAAATAAACAATAACCAAGACTCCGACCATGATAGCGCCATCTGTTGGGATATTTAAAAGAAGCTTTTAGTTCGATGTTCTACCGTATTGAAATTTTCAAATAGGCGGCACCAGACGGCCTATTTTAAAAGTAATTTAAAAATCTATGTGTTCTTTCTTAAATTTTAGTATAAAAAATATTAAATTAACTTTAAAAAATGGAAAAATATAATACCAATAATTTATCGTTTAGTTTTGTTAAATAAACGTATCCAAAGTTTTATAATCTGCATTTTAAAAACAAGAACAATTAGTGTTTATGAAAAAATTAAACTACGAACCTATTTTATTTATTTTTTAGTTTTTTTTTTCGTACGTTTAAAGAAAACCCCTTCAGGTATTTTTTGCAGATATTCAGCCTTTAATAGTATTTTTTAAAACGCACGTATTACGGTCTGAAAAAGGTCATATTTTCGATTTGATTTTGATAATTACTAAGCCTATGTTAATTTAAAAAATGTATAAAAAATTTTTTACTTGTTGAAAACACTATCATTATCGATTTGCTTAATAATATTATCATTATTTTAAATTAATAAAAAACTACACTCGGCCTTAAGGTTCCATGAAAGTCCTATTCAAATTCTGATTATATCTTTATAGGCTAGTAGCTTGATAGAACTGAAAAAGTAACAGAAATTGAAAATATCTTTCACAGAACAAGAAATTTTACTTTCAAATTTGAAGAATTATTAAAATTCTTCGAAACAACCCGTTCTTAGATTATGAAGATGGGCTTTTTACGACAATATCGAATTTTGAAATTTTTTTGCTTTTAACACGAAAATGGAACACTCACTATTTTATTATTTTGTTTGTTAAGAGTTAAATTTATACATATTTATATAATAGTATATTAAATTATTATTGGTGATGTATTTTTTATCACAATTTTTTTTTTGGTCCTGATAAGAAGGGAGCCACGATTCTTCTATGTTTTGCGAAAATATAATTTTATTAATGCATTGTTTTGTTAGAAAATGATTAGTATATACTCTACTACTACTAGGAGAGGCATATTTATCGTACCCAGTAAAATTAAAGTAGAAATTATCATGTTCAAAAGGCCAGGTTCATTAAAATTATTTTAATTGTCTATGACTTCATTTTTGTCTATGCATAACCTATATATTTTTTGACAAGTGCTTTCTTCTCCGACAATCTTTTTTCCTGTTTCCACACTCTATCCCGCCCTGTTAAACAAATTATACCATGCATGTGATGGTTATTGGTAAGAAATAATACTTAAATTCATTGCTATTAATTTTTGGTAGTTCTTCCAGTTTAGTTAGTGAATCATCCGGCGTTTTGTCATTAAAACGGAATGGCGGTAGACATAGACGGTAAATAAATAAAGAGTTTTCCCAAGATAAACGACGTTTCTCTCAACCTTTCTCAAGGTTTTCCATTGTCTATTTTTGTTAGAAGCCAAATTTTAAAAACTGAATTCCGTTACAACTTTGTTCTGTTTCAGAGTTAAACTAATTACCAAACCCTTCCAAAGCAGACCATGGATCAACTGAAGCCAAATACTATATCCATCAAGACGGAACCAGGGCTCCAGGAAGAAGGTGGAGGTGAAATTGCATTTTCCGATTTAGATTTCGACCTAGCTGGGAAGCTATAACGAAGGAATTCTTGCAATATGTGGAGAGTAGTTGCATTGCACACGTGGAAAATATAGAACTTTAAATATGGATGTCCGGAATCCGTGTCTGTTTTGAAATGTCGTGCAAACAGGACATATACTTGTTTCTTCCTCTCTTATAATGAGGTTTTTTGGGTATTTAACCTCTAATGCGTCCTTGCCGAAAACTTCCAAAATACAGCACTATTTTAACATAATTATACTGTTCACAATAAGTTGTCGGTTCCTCTATTTTCCACTAATTTTATTGGAACATGATGTAAATTACACGTATTTTTTATACGTTAAAAAATCATAAATATTGATTGCGAAAACAGTATCCCATAGACTTAAACGTCCTACTTAAGGTGCTTGTCGGTACCTATTATTGTTGCCCATCGACCCAACTCCTACATCTCCTATGCTGACTTAGTGAACTTTAGTTGAGTTGAAAAAATCGTCCTGTCAACAACGTTTGATTACGTTATAATAAGTTGTCGGTTCCCCGATTTTCACCTAATTTTATTTGAGATATGATGTGAATTACACTTATTATACGTTAAAAATACACAAATATTGATGGGAAAAACAATATACCGTTGACTGAAAACAACCAAACTCTCTACTACATGTGCTCTAGAGAAATGTTTTTCCTTCTTGAAGAATCGGTCCCTGAAGCGAACATCTGAGGTCAGTTTTTTATCTTACATTGACCTTGTTGATCAATGATATTTATTTGTAAAAGAACATTTTATTGTTTTTCAATTAAAAAAAATTCTCGTTAACATCAATTTGACGAAGATACATGGCTGGCCCTATGCGGGCGCAATTGGTGCAGTTCGCTCCGGGCGTCAAAAACTTGACCTAACTCATCGCCTTTGATATTATTTTTGATAAATACCGCTCTACAAAAAAACACAAATCATCATTTTAATCATTACAGTGATATCCTGCCTCGGCGTGTACTAATTTAGACTGTTAGGGCAGCCAAAATTAAACTCGCGCCTGGCGCCGTTTGGTTCGGGGCTGGCCATTCAAAGATCCATTCTGTTAACTGTCCCTTTTTAATCCAGGAAACATTAATGTGAAGACAGTCACCATAAACGCGGATCTTGGACCCCGACAAGAAGGTGAAGTGGCGCTTACTTATATGAAAATTGACATAGACCTGCCGGATGTAAAAGAGGAATGCTTAGAACGCTTTGGAAGAATTACCAAGGAAGCAGGTAAAACCAATTTATCACTGTGAACTTGAACGATTCGGACTCTCCTATTTTTTAACCTTTCTACGAACTTACTTCGCTTATTTACTCTAAGTTTGGGAAATAAGTTTAACTGAGTCTTTTTCACCCATGTTATTTTTCAAATTTGTCGACAGATCTTCAGAAGCATTTTGTGGAAAAAGGGATCACTCCTCCCCATCACAACTACTCCTCCTCTCCTAAGTCAAATTTTGCAATTAACGTACGCACCCATGTAAGAGAAAAAACTTTTTCTTGTTCCAAGTGCAACTATTCAAATGCTCAAAATAGAAAGTTAAAGAGGCATATGCAGACCCACGGTGGAAAAAAACCTTTTTCATGTTCCGTGTGCAACTATGCGTGTTGTCGAAAAGGTCAGCTGAAGAGGCACATGCTGCTTCACAGTGGAGAAAAACCTTTTTCATGTTTGGAGTGCAACTATGCAAGTTATCAACAGGGTAACCTGAAGATACACATGCTGATTCACAGTGGAGAAAAACCTTTTTCATGTTTGGAGTGCAACTATGCAAGTTATCAACAGGGTAACCTGAAGACACACTTGCTGACTCACAGTGGAGAAAAACCTTTTTCATGTTCCGTGTGCACCTATGCATGTTGTCGAAAGAACAACCTAACGAGCCACATGCTGATTCACAGTGGAGAAAAACCTTTTTCATGTCACATGTGCAACTATGCGTGTTATCGAAAGTGTGAGCTGAAGAGGCACATGCTGATTCACAGTGGAGAAAAACCTTTTTCATGTTCCGTGTGCACCTATGCATGTTATCGAAAGAGCGACCTAAGGAGCCACATGCTGACTCACAGTGGAGAAAAACCTTTTTCATGTTCTGTGTGCAACTCTGCATATTATGGAAAAGGTCAGCTGAAGAGGCACATGCTGACTCACAGTGGAAAAAAACCTTTTTCATGTTCCTTGTGCAACTATGCATGTTATCAAAAAAGCGAACTAATGAGCCACATGCTGATTCACAGTGGAGAAAAACCTTTTTCATGTCACCTGTGCAACTATGCGTGCTATCGAAAGGGTGAGCTGAAGAGGCACATGCTGATTCACAGTGAAGAAAAACCTTTTTCATGTTCCGTGTGCACCTATGCATGTTATCGAAAGAGCAACCTAACGAGCCACATGCTGACTCACAGTGGAGAAAAACCTTTTTCATGTTTCGTATGCAACTATGCATGTTATCAAAAAAGTGAACTAAACGGACACATGCGGATTCACAGTAAAGAAAAACCTTTTTCATGTTCCGTATGCAACTATGCATGTAATCATAAGGGTCATCTAAAGAGCCACATGCTGACTCACAGTGGAGAAAAACCTTTTTCATGTCACCTGTGTAACTATGCGTGTTGTCGAAAGGGTCAGCTGAAGAGGCACATGCTGATTCACAGTGGAGAAAAACCTTTTTCATGTTCGGAGTGCAACTATGCAAGTTTTCAACAGGGTAACCTGAAGACACACCTGCTGACTCACAGTGGAGAAAAACCATTTTCATGTTCCGTGTGCAACTATACATGTAATCATAAGGGTCATTTAAAGAGCCACATGCTGACTCACATTGGAAAAAAACCTTTTTCATGTTCCGTGTGCAACTATGCGTGTTGTCGAAAGGGTCAGCTAAAGAGGCATATGCTGACTCACAGTGGAGAATAACCTTTATCATGTTCCGTGTGCAACTATGCATGTAATCGAAGGGGTCAACTGATTAGCCACATGCTGATTCACACTGGAGAAAAACCTTTTTTATGTTCCGTGTGCACCTATGCATGTTATCAAAAAAGCGAACTAAACGGACACATGCGGATTCACAGTAAAGAAAAACCTTTTTCATGTTCCGTGTGCAACTATGCATGTAATCATAAGGGTCATTTAAAGAGCCACATGCTGACTCATAGTGGAAAAAAACCTTTTTCATGTTCCGTGTGCAACTATGCGTGTTCCTAAAAGGGTAATTGGGCCAAACACATGCTGATTCACAGTGGAGAAAAACCTTTTTCATGTTCCGTGTGCACCTATGCATGTTATCGAAAGAGCAACCTAACGAGCCACATGCTGACTCACAGTGGAAAAAAACCCTTTTCATGTCACCTGTGCAACTATGCGTGTTGTCGAAAGGGTCAGCTGAAGAGGCACATGCTGATTCACAGTGGAGAAAAACCTTTTTCATGTCACCTGTGCAACTATGCGTGTTGTCGAAAGGGTCAGCTGAAGAGGCATATGCTGACTCACATTGGAGAATAACCTTTTTCATGTTCCTTGTGCAACTATGCATGTAATCGTAGGGGTCAACTGATTAGCCACATGCTGACTCACAGTGGAGAAAAACCTTTTTCATGTCACCTGTGTAACTATGCGTGCTATCGAGTGGGTAAGCTGAAGAGGCACATTCTGATTCACAGTGGAGAAAAACCTTTTTCTTGTTCCGTGTGCAACTATGCATGCTGGCGAACGGATCAGCTAAAGAGGCACATGCTGATTCACAGTGGAGAAAAATCTTTTTCTTTTTCCGTTTGCAATTATGCGTGTTGTAAAAAGGGTCAGCTAAAGAGGCACATGCTAATTCACAGTGGAGAAAAACCTCTTTCATGTTTGGAGTGCGATTATACAAGTTATAACCAGGGTTACCTGAAGGCATACATGCTGACTCACAGTGGAGAAAAACCTTTTTCATGTCCCCTGTGCAACTATGCGTGCTATCGAAAGGGTCAACTAAAGTTCCACGTGCTGACTCACAGTGGAGAAAAACCTTTTTTATGTTCCGTGTGCACCTATGCATGTTATCAAAAAAGCGAACTAAACGGACAAATGCGGATTCACAGTAAAGAAAAACCTTTTTCATGTTCCGTGTGCAACTATGCATGTAATCATAAGGGTCATTTAAAGAGCCACATGCTGACTCATAGTGGAAAAAAACCTTTTTCATGTTCCGTGTGCAACTATGCGTGTTCCTAAAAGGGTAATTGGGCCAAACACATGCTGATTCACAGTGGAGAAAAACCTTTTTCATGTTCCGTGTGCACCTATGCATGTTATCGAAAGAGCAACCTAACGAGCCACATGCTGACTCACAGTGGAGAAAAACCTTTTCATGTCACCTGTGCAACTATGCGTGTTGTCGAAAGGGTCAGCTGAAGAGGCACATGCTGATTCACAGTGGAGAAAAACCTTTTTCATGTTCGGAGTGCAACTATGCAAGTTATCCACAGGGTAGCCTGAAGACACACCTGCTGACTCACGGTGGAGAAAAACCATTTTCATGTTCCGTGTGCAACTATGCATGTAATAGAGGGGGTCAACTGATTAGCCACATGCTGATTCACAGTGGAAAAAAACCTTTTTCATGTTCCGTGTGCAACTATACGTGTTGTCGAAAGGGTCAGCTGAAGAGGCATATGCTGACTCACAGTGGAGAATAACCTTTTTCATGTTCCTTGTGCAACTATGCATGTAATCGTAGGGGTAAACTGATTAGCCACATGCTGACTCACAGTGGAGAAAAACCTTTTTCATGTCACCTGTGTAACTATGCGTGCTATCGAATGGGGAAGCTGAAGAGGCACAAGCTGATTCACAGTGGAGAAAAACCTTTTTCATGTTCGGAGTGCAACTATGCAAGTTATCCACAGGGTAGCCTGAAGACACACCTGCTGACTCACGGTGGAGAAAAACCATTTTCCTCTTCCGTGTGCAACTATGCATGTAATAGAGGGGGTCAACTGATTAGCCACATGCTGATTCACAGTTGGAAAAAACCTTTTTCATGTTCCGTGTGCAACTATACGTGTTGTCGAAAGGGTCAGCTGAAGAGGCATATGCTGACTCACAGTGGAGAATAACCTTTTTCATGTTCCTTGTGCAACTATGCATGTAATCGTAGGGGTCAACTGATTAGCCACATGCTGACTCACAGTGGAGAAAAACCTTTTTCATGTCACCTGTGTAACTATGCGTGCTATCGAATGGGTAAGCTGAAGAGGCACAAGCTGATTCACAGTGGAGAAAAACCTTTTTCATGTTCGGAGTGCAACTATGCAAGTTATCCACAGGGTAGCCTGAAGACACACCTGCTGACTCACGGTGGAGAAAAACCATTTTCATGTTCCGTGTGCAACTATGCATGTAATAGAAGGGGTCAACTGATTAGCCACATGCTGACTCACAGTGGAAAAAAACCTTTTTCATGTTCCGTGTGCAACTATACGTGTTGTCGAAAGGGTCAACTGAAGAGGCATATGCTGACTCACAGTGGAGAATAACCTTTTTCATGTTCCTTGTGCAACTATGCATGTAATCGTAGGGGTCAACTGATAAGCCACATGCTGACTCACAGTGGAGAAAAACCTTTTTCATGTCACCTGTGTAACTATGCGTGCTATCGAATGGGTAAGCTGAAGAGGCACATGCTGATTCACAGTGGAGAAAAACCTTTTTCATGTTCCTTGTGCAACTATGCATGCTGGCGAACGGATCAGCTAAAGAGGCACATGCTGATTCACAGTGGAGAAAAATCTTTTTCTTTTTCCGTTTGCAATTATGCGTGTTGTAAAAAGGGTCAGCTAAAGAGGCACATGCTAATTCACAGTGGAGAAAAACCTCTTTCATGTTTGGAGTGCGATTATACAAGTTATAACCAGGGTAACCTGAAGGCATACATGCTGACTCACAGTGGAGAAAAACCTCTTTCATGTTTGGAGTGCGATTATACAAGTTATAACAAGGGTAACCTGAAGGCATACATGCTGACTCACAGTGGAGAAAAACCTTTTTCATGTTCCGTATGCAACTATGCATGTTATCAAAAGGGCCAACTGAAGAGCCATATGCTCTCTCACATCGTAGGAAAACCTCTTTAATATTCCGTGTGCAACTAAACATGTTATCTGAAGTGCAACATGCTATCTTACGGTGGAGAAAAACCGTTTTCGAATCTCGTGTCAAACATTTAATGTTATCAAAATGCCCATCTAAAGTCCCACATGCTGACTCACAGTGGCGACAAACCTGTTTAATGTTCCAAATGCACATATTAATGGTATTATGAAGGCAATCTGAAGCTATGAATTCTAGGAAAGGCAACCTAACCCCCCCATATAGGACATTTGTCGGAACACATGCTGACTCAGAGCGGAGAAAAACCCCCTTTTCTTGTTCCGAGTGCAATTATGCAAGTTATCAACAGTGTTCCTTGAAAAGAAAAAAAACTGACTGACAGCTGAGAAAAAACTTTTTCGTTTTCTGGCTGAAGAGACATTTGAAAAAAACGCGTGCGCACTCACAGTTTTTTTTCGTATGCAATTATGCGTTTTCTCCAAAAGACTCTTTGACAAGACACTTTTCTTGTTCCTTGCGTTAACATTCACCTTCACGAAAACTATTTACAGAATAACTTCTAGTATTAGATTTTTTTTAATTTCCTTTATTTTTTCCCAATTTATACATTTGACATTACAGTTTTATAATAATAAGAAAGGGAACCCACTAAGGTGCATCCTGTACGTGGGTAATATAAGCGTATAAGATTATATTTTTTACCTAAAAATAACACTAAGCATATAAAGAAAAACGTTAGGATTATAATTAAAATAGTCTAAAAGATTGTGCAAGAGGTGCATATTAAAAATAAATCAAAGTAAAAATAAAGATTGTTAGATCATATATATATGAAGTAAAAGAACACAAAATAAAATAAAAGTAAGTATACAGAAACAAAATAGAAAAAGGTAAAAAAGTAAAAGTTAAATGAATAATGCTTCAACATTTGCATTGTACAGCCACAACTTTAATTCTTTTTGGTATAAATATATTTTATTATATATTTCCTTGATAATATGATTTTGTACTATTTGTAGTGGTTTTATAAATGTATCTAGTGCGCCACCCCATGCTAATATACAGTACATAATTGAGGATTGCACTAGAGAAAAAAAAACATTTTCAATTTGTCAACAAAGAGTACTTCCTTAAGTCTATAAAATATGTACGTCAGATATCTTAATTTAGAAACGGTGTTATTAATTTATGGTTGCCAGTTTAAATTTGTGTCAATATATATACCCAAATATTTAATCTTTTTAATTTTTCCAATTTCAAAGCAAGAGGTGCATGTTACTTTATTACAGTTTGTATTATGTAATCTAATTTTAAGGTTATTGGGAGGTTTGTTTTTACTGTTTTTATAAAAAGTTAGGTAAAATGTTTTATTATAGTTTAAGAAAATTCTATTACAAGTTAGCTATGATAAGTCATATGAAATACATTTTGTTGCATTTAAAAAAGTTTCAGGCCAGGGTTTTCCATTTACTATTATTGCTGTATCATCAGCGTAAGATACAATTTTACCAGGGATTACAACATTACATAAATCATTAATATATATTAGAAACAGAATTGGGCCAAGCACAGTCCCCTGTGGTACTCCATTTTCATTTTCAGATGAAGCGTGAGGAAATTAAGGGTACAATATATCAGGTAAACAAATTAGAAAAATAGTTTTTTAAAGACAATTAAATTAATATATATATATATATTTTTACAAATTGAGTAAGTGTAAGAAAATTAGGGGTACAATATATCAGTATCCAATTTTAGGGTCTTAATTAACTTTTTGAATTGTACATAATTCACAGTTTCGGTTACACTAATTTTATTTTTGGACAATAATATATTGTACCATCTTACACCTAAATACGAATAGTGGTGCTGAGCCGTTGTCGTTCTTTGCATAGGAATGGCTATTAAGCCATTAGTTTTGAATCTATTGCTTATGCTATTTGAGGGGTGATTTTTATAAATAAAATATTCTTTATAAATTTGATATAAGGCGATTCTCTTATGCAATTCTGTGATAGATGGTACATTAAATTCCCGAAATATCTCTAAAGTAGGGGAGTCATATGGTTTCCTTAGGATGATTTTTATAATTATTCTTTGAATTGTAATTATGGGCTGTAAAGAAGCCTTAAAAGCCCCTCCCCACCCAATAATCCCGTACTGCAATATGGACTGAATTAATGCATAATAGACAATTTTGATAGTTTTCTTATTTAAAATATTTCGTATGTTATAGAAAATATAGATAAGTTTTCTTATTCTTTCAACAGTGAGATTAATATGGTCTTTCCATTTAACATTTTTGTCTATTAAGATACCAAGATATTTTATATTAGATTTATGATATAGTTTCGCGCAGTCCGTATTACATGTACCGTCATTTACACAATTTTTAGATTGAATTGTTATGTTAATTAGGTTATTTGGCACATCTTCTTGTAGAGTGAAAGGAATACAATATGTTTTTTCTGTGTTGAGTGATAATAAATTGCCATCGAACCATTTTTTTATAACCTTCATATCTTGATTGGCTGCATTGGTAATTTCGCTCCATGTCTTTTTTTCGATATTTGTTGCAGTGTCGTCAGCAAAGGATATAAGTTTACCATTAAGTGATAATTTAAACATATGGTTAACGTAAATTATAAATAAAATTGGTCCAATAACAGTCCCTTGGGGAATTCAAAATTCTAAAGTTTCATCCACGCTTAGTGAGTTATTTAATTTTACTTTTTGGTTTCTTTGAGTTAGATAGCTTTGCAGCCAATACCTTACCTTACCAATAATACCGATATCATTTGATTTATTTATTAGTTTTGTATAGTTATTTGAGTGACTGATGGCTGTGTGATCATTTTGATAGCCCTTTATGTTAGTGCAGTTGTGGCATTTGGCAGTTTCTTGTTTTTTGGTGCAGTTTTGTGCTCTTCTGCATAGTGGAGGCATCTGGGATTCTTCATGTTGTCGAGGCATCTCAGTGAGGTGTGTCCGTATCCAAGGCAATGATAGCATTGCATCAGTGGATCACAGTCTTCTACGTGTGCTCCTGTATATCCAATATTAATTCTTTCTTTAGATATTATTATTTTTCTCAGTTTTGCAGTTGTTTGAATGATAAAATTTGCTAATTTTTCCGATTTTTTATTCTTCAGCTTTTTTTAACAACGATTGGTTCATTGTCTGTTTCCGAGGTCATGGCATTTTTTAGGTCTTCATTTTGATTTATCAAATCTGTTAGGAGTTCTTCTTCCTTGTAGCCAGCACCATCACCCTTTATGATAATGCATGTTTTTTTTTCTTTATTTCATTAGCGTGTATTCCAATATCCGGGTTTTTGTTGATTTCGTTTATTATTTTTTCGGTGTCATTTTGTTTCTCACATGTTAGTATTATTTTGTTTTGATATGTTTTTTTTAGTCCAGAAATTCCTATTCCTAGTTTGGATAGTTTTATTTTGTCTTTTAATATTTTTTCGATTTCATCTGCAGGTTTGTCTTCTTTTGATGTAATTAGTAAAGCAAAATTTGCTTTCGGTATTGGGTGAAATTTTCCTTACCACCATTGCATAGCTTTTAACTTCATTTTTATTTTCTTCATTTGTTCCCTTTTTTTATCAATTTTTCTAATTTTCTGATATAATCATCTTGATCTTGAATCACTTTATTTTGTAGACAAATTATTGTGTTTTGTAGTGACTTTATCTCAAGCTTCCATGAATCTTCGATGTTGATTAATATAGCTTCAATTTCAGTTTTAGCTTCTTTGGCAGGTTTTGTACTGCCAATTTTGTTGAGTTCTGACAGTATTTTTTCAATATGTATTTTGAGTTCCATGTTGGAACATGGTCCCGAAGGTGTTAATTTTATATTTGTAGACAGTTTTACAGAGTCCGTCTCGTTAGGCGACCGCTCGCCGCAAGACATGCGACAATAATATATATATTTGAATGTTTTTTTTTACATAGCTTACCACACCCCAAATATAAAATGATTGTCTGAAATTGAAGGCTACTTTTGTAATAGGACTACAAATCGGCATAAGTAGGTACAAGTGCGAAATACTAGGGAACAGGTATTTGGAATAAGTATTTATTATTGTACTAGTTGTTCCAAGTATCAAGACGAGCTAGTACGACTCACCTCTGAGGTCTACTAGAACTAGAGGTGAAGCGTATATACTAGAACAGATGTTTGGAATAGATAATATTTCAAAGATACTTTCGTAATAATAAATTGGATGATTTGTATAGTGCTGTTTTTGTGCAAAATCACCTCAAGGGCGCTGTACAAATATATAATACATTTCTACAATGATCTATGTTATTACTAACTATATATGGATATAATATACAGTACCATACTTACCTGGTAGGTCACTTGAGATTAACACTTAATTAACATCAACTAATTGTTTATTAGCAAAATTTAGATACAGGATTTAGGACATAATTGGATATAACTGGACTTTCTCTCAGGAATGGAATATTTAATTTAAAGGTATGACAGCTTAAAAAGGTAAGTTTTTAGTTTAGACTTGAATTCTGTTGGACTTGTTATGGATCTTAGTTCCAGAGGGAGATGCTTAGGTTCCATCAGTCTGCCTACAGCTGATGATGTTGTTTATCTAAGAGTTGAGAGTTTCGTACTTAGTATTTGTTCTTAAGTATTGCGCGTCTTGCGGGTATTATGCGTCTTGCAAATATTGCGCGTCTTGCAAATCTTGCACGTCTTTCCATGTACGCAATATTTGCCAGACGCAAGACGCTTACTTTTATTCATTTATTGGACAATTTGTATAGTGCCGCTTTTGTGAGATATCACCTCAGGGGTGCTTTACAGTTAATAAATATTTCAAAAATAAAGTGAAGTTAAGTTAAGTAAAAGGAAGTACAGGAACAGGTGACACGAAGATAGAAGATGGAGACTCTGCAGCAAGAATCGTAGGTGGTGAAGAAACTGGACCAGTTGCTGCAGCGAGAGAGTCTACCTTGTCCACCAACAGTGACAGCACGAGGTTCTTCATCCGTCCAGGTATGTGTCTGCTGCTGATAGAGCGCTGACACAGTATCATCACATAGATAACAGACCTTGGCAGCACCGCTGTGACGTTCGGCAAGTCCATCATTCATCTCCATGTAATCTTGTTCCTGGTGATTGTGTTAGTGGAGAAAAGTGTTCCTCTAACCCAGACATGGATTATTGTGGAGAAACTATTTAAATTTTCTTTTAATAATTATTGGGGGAATCAATTTTACCGTAGAAAATTTGTGGAGAATCGTTACTCAAGTATTTATTACTTTCCGTCCCCAGATACTCAGGTGTCCTAATCCTCAGGTCGGTATAAAATACTTTTGAGTATTTTGTAACCTGTATTTTTTTGTACCTGTACTCACTAGAGATGAGGCATATTTATCGTACCCAGTAAAAGTACTGGGTATTTTCTTGCAGTACTTTCTTAAATCTCCAAAATGCTTACAAGTATTTTTACTGTGTCTAAGTATTTCATACTTACAGGCATTTTTAATAGGTATTTGAGTTCTTCCTTTGATAGGTACTTTTGGTAGGTATTTTTAATAAGTATTTTAATTGGTATTTTTATTAGGTATTTTGAATAGGTAATATTTAACAGGAAAAAATACCTCTTCCCTGTCAATTTCTCGACAGGGAATTTGAAAAATTTCTGTGGGGAATTAATTTTCACAGAAATTCTCTAACCCCCCCACGGATTCGAATAATTATTGGGGGAATCAATTTTACGTAGTAAATTTGTGGGGAATCGCTGTGGGCAGAAATTATCTGAGTACAGTTTACAAATAACTTATTATTAATCAGTCGGTATAAAATACTTTTCAGTATTTTATTGTACCTGTACTCATTGTACCAAGCATAGAAAAGTACTTACAGGACCCACCTCCAGTACTCCCTGTACCCAGTATAGGTGAGGCGTATTTATCGTATCCATTAAAAGTACCGGGTATTTTCATGCGATGCTTTGTACTTGTGACAAATCTCCGAAATACCTGGTATTAATTATAAGTTTTTTAATTTGGGAGGTGGTCAATGGGTACCACCGCCCCGGGAACCATACTCTGGGTTACCAACACCTCTGCCACAGGTCACCTGAAGTGGTTCGCTACGTTTGGTGACTTAGCAGGGGTGCCCGGGCTCATGGAGGGTTGTGCGTTCTGGATCACACAGATGAATGGGTCGGCCTACTTACTGCGGGGCGGGCCGGGCTGGGAGAGGCCGGTTGAGGGACCAGTAAACCGGTTATCGCTGTCCGGGCCGCTGGATAGTACAGGGGCCCGACCCTTGGGCTCACGACCAAGGGTGGGCTGCCCCATCAGCCAGCGAAAAAACCCTGCCGCTGATGTTGTACCGGTTCGTGACCGGTGAGGACCCAGCATCCAGCGTTTGGGGCGCACTGGGCGACCTCCACAGCCGGACTCTCCTGCCCGTTGCCTGGAACCGCAGTCAGAAGAACATACCTTACATTTGATGTATCCAGTTGCTCCACTCTCCAAGTCCCCACCCAACCTTTTTAACCTAATCCTTCCCAACCCATCCTAAATCCCACAAACAAATAAAACAAACTTAAAAACTATGAACTCACAACAAATTAATATAAACTCAGCGACAGCGAACAGTAGGAGTCCTCAGTGTGGACCGAGGATGAAGGTGAATTTCGCTAACATTCGCGGTCTGCACACCAACCTAACTCCCATCCACCACCTCCTTCTCTCACAAAATCCCCATCTCCTCTTCCTTACGGAAACACAGATTGCCGAGCCCCCAGATACCTCCTATCTGAACTGCCCAGGATATCATCTGGAAAGCCTTTTCAGGCCAAAAGGAGGTGTCTGCCTTTACAGCCGTGCTGACATCAGCTGCGCTCGTCTCGCAAATATCGAGAGCGCAAAACACGAAGTGTTATGGGTACGTGTGGATCTCACCGGTATGATGAGAATTTATGCGTGCCTATATCGTTCACCAAACCTTGCCGAATCAGACACTGTTGAGTTGTTTAAATACTTGAGTGACACTGTAGATATTCTCTTGCCCCGTTACCCATCGGCCGAGTTTGTAATCCTGGGGGACTTCAATGTTCATAATGAATAATGGCTGAAGTTCTCGGGCCCAACAAACTCTGCCGGTAGATCAGCGGAATCCTTTGCTCTTATCCATGGACTAAGCCAACTCGTAGATCTCCGACTAGAATACCAGACATCCCATCACATCGAGCCAACCTACTCGATTTGTTTCTCACTAGTGAGCCACTCGGGTACAGAGTGGAGGTGACAGCGCCCTTAGGATCCTCTGACCACTGCCTGATTACCACCTCTGTCCCATCCTCCATGAACCGTCAACCCGACAAACATGTAAAGAGGAAGGTATGGCACTACAGGGCAGCAAAATGGGACGGCATGCGGTCTTTCTTCGGCGCCTTTCCTTGGAGTACTGTATGCTTTAGCTCCGAGGACCCATCAATTTGTGCACGCAAAGGCAAATTTTAAAGGCAATTTATTAGGCAAAATTTTCGCGGAAAACTCAACTCTTCAAGATAACGGAGAGATTCACCCTTCCATTCCGCACTGCGGTTTTCAAATGGAGGAACCGAAGATCCGGAACAGAGAGGTTCTCCGAGTCTTGAACGAGCTGAAAGTCAACAAAGCCAGTGGGCCGGACGGAATACCTGCATTGGTCCTCAAGAGGTGTTCTGCAGAAATGACTCCAGTGCTCGCTAAATTATTTAGGCTCTCTCTCAAAGGTGGAAAAGTGCCAGATCTTTGGAAAAAGGCAATCGTCCACCCAATCCCAAAAAAGGGGGACCGCTCCGACCCTTCTAACTACCGCCCCATAGCCATCACTTCCATACTCTCGAAGGTATTAGAAAGGGTGGTTAACAACAAATTGCTCACATATCTTGAGAATAACAATATCCTAAGCGATCGACAATATGGATTTCGTCGAAACCGATCGTGTGGCGATCTACTCGGATATGTGACGCATATTTGGGGGCGGTACATGGAACGTTTTGGTGAAACTCAAACCGTTGGGTTGGATATCTCCAAAGCCTTTGACAGAGTCTGGCACCGGGCGCTTATCGGGAAGTTACCATCGTATGGGATCCACCCAACCCTGCATAGTTGGATTGCAGACTTTCTGAGGGGAAGAACAATTCAAACCGTGGTTGACGGCTCTTCTTCCTCACCGCACCAAATCAATGCGGGGGTGCCACAAGGATCTGTGCTGTCTCCGACGCTATTTTTATTGCACATCAACGATCTCGTTGAATGTGCACCTATTCACTGCTACGCTGATGACAGCACCGTTCACGAGGGTTATCTTTTTGACAGGCCCCCTTCCACCTATGATGTCCGAACAGCTCGGGAAGTTTTGAAGCAAAAAATTGACCACCACCTCGAGATGGTTCGTGCCTGGGGTAAGGCCAACTTGGTCAGTTTCAACGTCTCAAAAACCCAAGCGTGTCTGATTTCGGCAAAGAGGGAGA
This sequence comes from Hesperophylax magnus, assembly GCA_026573805.1. Classification (NCBI taxonomy): domain Eukaryota; kingdom Metazoa; phylum Arthropoda; class Insecta; order Trichoptera; family Limnephilidae; genus Hesperophylax; species Hesperophylax magnus. The sequence goes on along the minus strand of JAIUSX010000202.1, from coordinate 1,375,493 downwards.
TCAACGACTGTCTGGTGCAATTTGATGGGAGCACTCTCTCCAATAAAGACTCCATTGAAATGCTTGGAGTTACTATATCAGACCAGCTCAAGTATCGGGAATCCATAGAAGCCCGAGTAAATCAGGCCTCCAAAAAGTTGGGCGTCTTGTACAGGCTAGGAGATTCTTCAACAGTGACCAGCTGTTGACCCTGTACAAGTCTCAAGTCCGCCCAACTATTGAATTTGGGAGCCACCTTTGGGCTGGTGCCCCAAAATACTTGATAAACCTGCTTGAATCTGTGCAAAGGAGAGCGATCCGTCTGATTGACAATCCGTTGTTAACAGACCGATTGCCTTCTCTAATGCAAAGACGCAATGTAGGCATGCTGTGTCTGTTCTACAGGTATTTCAATGGAGCCTGCTCCAAAGAGCTAGCAGCATTGATTCCTGATGCACCGGTGCACGTGCGCGAAACTCGACGGACACGAACTGAACACCCGTTCACGGTTGACGTTGGCTTCATGAGAACGGGCCGTTTTTACGACTCGTTTTTGTGTAAGTCGGCTCGTATGTGGAACGAGCTACCGGCATTTGTTTTTCCTCCCTCCTATAATCCGAGCCTCTTCAAGGCCCGCATTAACAAATCCCTTCCGACAGCCCCTACCTTATTCCGCCTCACAACGCCGCCCAACCGGGTGGTGACATAGTTCCCCTGTCTGTACACTGCACAGGCAGGGACACTCTTGTGAGGTGTCACATAAAAAAAAAAGTATTTTATAAAGGGACTAAATATTTTTAATAGGTACTTTTACCAGGTATTTTTGATGGGTATTTTTGATAAGTACTTTTAATTTTTGATCGGAAAAATGTGGGGAATTTCCCGTGTCCACTGTCCAACCCCCCTCCCCATAGATTGTGAAAAATTATTGTGGGCAATCACATGAATTTTGGTATGTGTGGACAATTTTTTCACAAAATTTCTGTAATAAACTATACTAGTCAGGGACTTATAAAAGGCCCCGCTTCAAGAAGCGGGGAACAAAAAATTGGTTTAATGGACAGTAATGAAGTCATAGACAATTTTTTTTTCGTAAAGTTGACAGTAATTCTTTCAAATTAATTTACATATAGTATGTTGGTATTTTTTTGTAATCATATCACTTGCAAGGGCTCCCGCCGCACAGTGGGCTGAAAATCGCCTTTCATAGACATAGAGTCTTGAATTTTCAAGGGTATTTTTTTGGCTAGAAATGGATTCTGCTGATCATTACTATGCTATAAAATTTCATATGAAGCAATTGCGTGTACAAATGAAGGAGTCATCATTTTTTCAAGAAAAATTTGTATGGCACTGACATTAAAAATGAGGCTATCTCTGGAATCATAAGGTTGGCCATTCTATCTTTACACACAGATATACTACTATTTATTTGTATTTTTTTGACATACTTCGTATTGTGGCGCAACTTGAGATTTTGGTAAATATTTACCTACGACTACCGTTTTTAAAACACGCATTTAAAAATAAACAATCATTTGATTCATCTTAATGACAATAAACAACAACTTTTTGCATTTATGATTTTGAAAAATATATGATATTTAATATTATTTACGTAAATAATAATTTACGAGATTTTTTCCGTACGACACATCATTTTGACACACCGAGTTCTCGCATACTTCGCGTTTGTTATTACGTAGTGTAGGGCACTGCCAACATAACAATTAAAAAACATAATCGGATAGTTTTTAAAATTTATATGGCAAAACGGTTTTTTATATCATAGACAATGAAAAACATTTTTTTTTTATATGATGTGTTAATTTATTTATAGATAAAAAATATTGTAAAAAAAAAACCGGTATTTATTAAAATTAACGTACTAAGGGAAGGTTTTTTGGTAAAGGTTACGAATTCCGCTTCACGGTAAATATAGAATGTTTACTTTGAATTGATACTTGAATTTAGTTATATTATTACTAAAAGTTACTATAAATGTTGGGGAACCTTTAATAACGCCTCCTCGCGTCCCCTTTAGAGTTATATCCCAGTTTTAAAATAGTTTGTGGGCTACGCTAGGTTTGTATAGACTGGTTTGTGATTTAATTCTAATACCTTTTTTCCATGTTATTTCCTGTTACAAAAAATTGCCCATTTAATAACGCCTGCTCGCGTCCCCTTTAGAGTTATATCCCAGTTTTCAAGTAGTGTTTGGGCTACGCTAGGTTTGTATAGACTGGTTTGTGATTTAATTCTACCTAATCCAACCTAACCTAACCTAACCTATCCTATAATAATCCAACCTAAACTATTCTATAATAACCCAACCTAACCTAACCTAACCTAATCTAACATATATATTAATGTAACCTAACCTATCCTAATCTAACATATAATAATCCAACCTAACCTTACCTAACCTATCCTAATCTAACATATAATAATCCAACCTAACCTAACCTAACCTATCCTAATCTAACCTATAATAATCCAACCTAACCTAACCTAATCTAACATATAATAATCCAACCTAACCTATCCTAATCTAACATATAATAATCCAACATAACCTAATCTAACCTGTAATAACCTATAATAACCCAACCTTACCTAAAATGAAAACGTTTTATTTTTATTAAAAAAAATCGTAGTAAACCTTTAAATATTAAGAAACTAAATTCATCTGATGTTTGGTATCAAAGTTGATCGCCTTACAATTAACGGGTGCGTGTCTAGCGATCTCGAAAAATTGTCTATTATGCCGATTATGCCTTTCATGTTTCCTACACTTCCACTACACAAACAAACGCGAAGTATGCGAGAACTCGGTGTGTCAAAATGGTGTCTCGTACGGAAAATTTTCTCAAACGGTAGTCGTAGGTAAATAATTACCGAGATTTTTTTTTTTTAAATCCTCAAAGTTGAAAAAAAAACTTTTTAATGTTGATGATTGTTTTTATAAGCAATAATTGTTCGCCTGAAACACTCATCCACATTGAAAAATCTCCTGATAAAAGATACATGACGCCAACTGGACTCGAACCCGTGTCCCTTCGATTTCCGGTCGAAAGCTCTGACCACTGAGCTATGGAGGCTTATCTCTTACCCGCGAAATTATTCAATATATGCTAGTGTTTCATTCAACAATTACTGCTTGTTATATTTTTTCACCTGAGAACAACCAACTTTATTTTATAAGAAAGGCATTGTAAGTGCTAACTCTCTCACTAGATGGCGTTGAGACAAATTGTCTACATTTTTAGGTGAAATACTTGAACTTGTCAAATATCAATTATTATTTTATTGATAAATTAATGTTTTTTTAAGACAAGATTTTATTTATGCATAGCACAAAGGATAACAATTATTTTTATAAGCAATAATTGTTCGCCTGAAACACTCATCCACATTGAAAAATCTCCTGATAAAAGATACATGACGCCAACGGAACTCGAACCCGTGTCCCTTCGATTTCCGGTCGAAAGCTCTGACCACTGAGCTATGGAGGCTTATCTCTTACCCGCGAAATTATTCAATATATGCTAGTGTTTCATTCAACAATTACTGCTTGTTATATTTTTTCACCTGAGAACAACCAACTTTATTTTATATGAGAAAGGCATTGTAAGTGCTAACTCTCTCACTAGATGGCGTTGAGACAAATTGTCTACATTTTTGGGTGAAATACTTGAACTTGTCAAATATTAATTATTATTTTTTTTGATAAATTAATGTTTTTTTAAGACAAGATTTTATTTATGCATAGCACAAAGGATAACAATTATTTTTATAAGCAATAATTGTTCGCCTGAAACACTCATCCACATTGAAAAATCTCCTGATAAAAGATTTTAAATTTGATGATGATGAATCCGAATCCGAAAGAATTAGGTTGGGGCAAGCAATATAAATTGAAATACACGACTTTAAAATTTTAGATGCAAACAATATACAACGCCATTTTCGAAGCGCTTTTTGACAATAAATCCATAGAAAAATAACCAAAGATATATAAAATTAAGTGTTGCTAGTAAGCAATAATATCAATAACGTAACCATGTTACACAAACCTAGCGTAGCCGCTAAACTACTTGAAAACTGGGATGTTTTCTTGCCTTGACGCGAGTAGGCGCTACGAAGGGGGCACTTTCTTTTCTATCACAAACCATGTTACACAAACCTAGCGTAGCCGCTAAACTACTTGAAAACTGGGATGTTTTCTTGACTTGACGCGAGTAGGCGCTACGAAGGGGGCACTTTCTTTTCTATCATAAACCATGTTACACAAACCTAGCGTAGCCGCTAAACTACTTGAAAACTGGGATGTTTTCTTGCCTTGACGCGAGTAGGCGCTACGAAGGGGGCACTTTCTTTTCTATCACAAACCATGTTACACAAACCTAGCGTAGCCGCTAAACTACTTGATTGGTGGTTATTGTGCCTATGCTTACTGAAAATTTATATGTATGTTGATTGTTTAGTTGGAATTTATATACTGAAGCGTCAACACATGGTAACACTGTATGTAATATCTTTGGTTATTTTTCTATGGATTTATTGTCAAAAAGCGCATCGAAAATGGCGTTGTATATTGTTTGCATCTAAAATTTTAAAGTCGTGTTTTTCAGTTTATATTGCTTGCCCCAACCTAATTCTTTCAGATTCGGATTCCCCGGCCCAAAGTTAGTATAAAGATAACTAGTTTTATTGTCAGAAAGCGTTCAAAATGGCCAGTTAAATTGTTTGTGCGTCGAAATTTTAAAGTCGTGTAATTCATTTAATATTGCTTGCCGCAACCTAATTCTTCCAGATTCGGATTCCCCGGCCCAAAGTTAGTATAAAAATAACTAGTTTTATTTTTTAGGAATTTCGCCCATAAACCGAATTTTTTCCGAAGTGACTATGCCGTAAGCCGTTGTCACTTGTCTATGTCAACTGTCAACCGAGAGTATATTCTTCCTCCATCTTATAAAAGTAATATTGTTTTATATAAATAAATATTGAAACGATGGATTCATCAGATATTGTTGCATGTGGAATGTTTTTGTCAATTCTGGGGCTAGCATACGCTGCAATAGGAGACACACAGTTGACGAAAAATATAAGGAAAAAACGACGTTGGAGTGTGCGTCACATTAACCATAAAAGGAAGTAAACAGGACATTTCCATAATTTGTTTAAAGACATCGCGACAGTAGACAACGATCAATTTAAGAAATATACAAGAATGTCGCAGACCAATTTCTATAAATTGTTAGGACTTCTATAACACAAATATTATTGTTCGATTGTCAAATACATAAATTAACCACTCTTGTCAAATAGAAGATACCATATAGTATCGATCGAAAATACATAGATCTCGGTATATATCTCAGCTTTCTGTAATCCGTAACCGTAAGAGATAAAGTTGGACCATCTTTTCGGTTATGGAAAAAAATAAGAGATTATTGCCATCTATTATAAACGGACACCTTTGGTTTCCTATATTCCAACTTCTACGGCCTAGGACTTTATGGCTTATTCTTACCGCTTATTCCTATTATAAACGGGCCGTTAAAACGAATACTAAATTATTTAATTTTTTATTAAAAATGAACAGTAACTGATTTGAATCCTCTGAAATAGTATCGCTGATAAATTATCGTGTTCCTAGTAAACCAACTAGAATCATATTATACTCATATTATTGTAACAATACTGCCACTAATGCTGAACAAATTGTTTTAATATATCGCCTGCGTAGATAAAAAATGATGATTTTGATATCAATGATGAATGAAGTCTGTTATCATATAAAAGATGCATAAAAAATATGTTTTTCGTTTGCAAGAATCAAAAGATAATCAATTAAGCATATTATATTCACTTTATGTATTTTATGATATTGTTGACTAAATCACAGTAACATTTTTTTATTTTTTTTATAAACAAAAGTTTATAGATATATATGTGTAATTTACCTGAGAAATTAATGATTGATTACATTACTACACTAACACATTATAGCTTTAATAATTATACAGAACAGCTAATACATTTTATTTAAAATTACCACAAAAAATACCCCATTATGCATGTACTCTGGTTTATTTGGAAAAAGAATAAACATTTAACACATTTTAATTGACTTTAAAGTTTTAATTCACTTTAAAGTTTAAAGTACATCAAATTGAATATATGTTTGTAACTCGCTAACACTACAATGGCTTTATGTTTTTATCACAAAGAACTTTAACAAGCAATATTTTAGACACGAAATAATATAATTTAACTAATTTCGACTACCGTGTCGCGTGGCTTCGAGCGTAATGTTAAATTCTAAGCCAATGAAATCTGTTATTTTTTTTCTAAAAGAAAACGGAGTTGGGGGTGTCGGTTTCAGATTGGTTTCAAAGCCAGACCCATAAATAAACCACTCACTAGATCGAAATCTTCGGGCTTTTTGTAAGTAGCAAATTGGTCCTCTATTTAAACATAAATATGTGAAAAAAAAAATTTGAGTGAAAAAAATAAAAAAGGGCCATTATAGACAATATAATTCTCATTCGTAGCCTACCCCATTCATTAGCCTGAAACATTATTAAAAAAAATTCAAATTTCAAAATATTCCATCACAACAAGAAAGATCCATAGAACAATGTGCTGTCCTGCAAAAATGAGCTTATAGTGTCCTTTAATTTGATAATTTGAAATCCTTTAAATAAAGGATTAGATTTGAAATCAAATTATAAGGAAGGATTATTATGGAGAATTCAAATAATTGATCAAATTTAATGTCAACGTTCATTTGAAGGTTCCATGAAAGTCCTATTCAAATTCTGATTATATCTTTATAGGCTAGTAGCTTGATAGAACTGAAAAAGTAACAGAAATTGAAAATATCTTTCACAGAACAAGAAATTTTACTTTCAAATTTGAAGAATTATTAAAATTCTTCGAAACAACCCGTTCTTAGATTATGAAGATGGGCTTTTTACGACAATATCGAATTTTGAAATTTCTTTGTTTTTAACACGAAAATGGAACACTCACTTTTTTATTATTTTGTTTAATAAGAGTTAAATATATACATATATATTGGTATATTAAATTTAAGATCATTATTGGTGATGTATTTTTTATCACAAAAAAATTTTTTTTTGGTCCTGATAAGAAGGGAGCCACGATTCTTCTATGTTTTGCGAAAATATAATTTGATTAATGCATTGTTTTGTTAGAAAATGATTAGTATATACTGTACTTCTACTAGGAGAGGCATATTTATCGTACCCAGTAAAATTAAAGTAGAAATTATCATATTCAAAAGGCCAGGTTCATTAAAATTATTTTAATTGTCTATGACTTCATGTTTGTCTATGCATAACCTATATATTTTTTGACAAGTGCTTTCTTCTCCGACAATCTTTTTTCCTGTTTCCACACTCTATCCCGCCCTGTTAAACTTATTATACCATGCATGTGATGGTTATTGGTAAGAAATGATACTTAAATTCATTGCTATTAATTTTGGTAGTTCTTCCAGTTTAGTTAGTGGATCATCGGGCGTTTTGTCATTAAAACGGAATGGCGGTAGACATAGACGGTAAATAAATAAAGAGTTTTCCCAAGATAAACGACGTTTCTCTCAACCTTTCTCAAGGTTTTCTATTGTCTATTTTTGTAAGAAGAAAATTTTTAAAAACTGAATTCCGTTACAACTTTGTTCTGTTTCAGAGTTAAACTAATTACCAAACCCTTCCAAAGCAGACCATGGATCAACTGAAGCCAAATACTATATCCATCAAGACGGAACCAGGGCTCCAGGAAGAAGGTGAAATTGCATTTTCCGATTTAGATTTCGACCTAGCTGGGAAGCTATAACGAAGGAATTCTTGCAATATGTGGAGAGTAGTTGCATTGCACACGTGGAAAATATAGAACTTTAAATATGGATGTCCGGAATCCATGTCTGTTTTGAAATGTCGTGCAAACAGGACATATACTTGTTTCTTCCTCTCTTATAATGAGGTTTTTTGGGTGTTTACCCTCAAATGCGTCCTTGCCGAAAAACTCTCTACTACATGTGCTCTAGAGAAATGTTTTTCCTTCTTGAAGAATCGGTCCCTGAAGCGAACATCTGAGGTCATTTTTTATCTTACATTGACCTTGTTGATCAATGATATTTATTTGTAAAATAATATTTTATTGTTTTTCAATTAAAAAAATTCTCGTTAATATCAATTTGACGAAGATACAGGGCTGGCCCTATGCGGGCGCAATTGGTGCAGTTCGCTCCGGGCGTCGAAAACTTGACCTAACTCATCGCCCTTGATATTATTTTTGATAAATACCGCTCTACAAAAAAACACAAATCATCATTTTAATCATTATAGTGATATCCTGCCTCGGCGTGTACTAATTTAGACTGTTAGGGCAGCCAAAATTAAACTCGCGCCTGGCGCCGTTTGGTTCGGGGCTGGCCATTCAAAGATCCATTCTGTTTACTGTCCTTTTTTATTCCAGGAAACATTCATGTGAAGACAGTCACCATAAACTCGGATCTTGGACCCCGACAAGATGGTGAAGCGGCGCTTACTTATATGAAAATTGACATAGACCTGCCGGATGTAAAAGAGGAATGCCTAGAACGCTTTGGAAGAATTACCAAGGAAGCAGGTAAAACCAATTTATCACTGTGAACTTGAACGATTCGGACTCTTCTATTTTTTAACCTTTCTACGAATTTACTTCGCTTATTTACTCTAAGTTTGGGAAATAAGTTTAACTGAGTCTTTTTCACCCATGTTATTTTTCAAATTTGTCGACAGATCTTCAGAAGCATTTTGTGGAAAAAGGGATCACTCCTCCCCATCACAACTACTCCTCCTCTCCTAAGTCAAATTTTGCAATTAACGTACGCACCCATGTAAGAGAAAAAACTTTTTCTTGTTCCAAGTGCAACTATTCAAATGCTCAAAATAGAAAGTTAAAGAGGAATATGCAGACCCACGGTGGAAAAAAACCTTTTTCATGTTCCTTGTGCGACTATGCATGTAATCATAAGGGTCATTTAAAGAGCCACATGCTGAATCACAGTGGAGAAAAACCTTTTTCATGTTCGGAGTGCAACTATGCAAGTTATCAACAGGGTAACCTGAAGAGGCACATGCTGATTCACAGTGGAGAAAAACCTTTTTCATGTTCCGTGTGCACCTATGCATGTTATCGAAAGAGCGACCTAACGAGCCACATGCTGACTCACAGTGGAGAAAAACCTTTTTCATGTCACCTGTGCAACTATGCGTGTTATCGAAAGGGTGAGCTGAAGAGGCACATGCTGATTCACAGTGGAGAAAAACCCTTTTCATGTTCCGTGTGCACCTATGCATGTTATCGAAAGGGTAACCTGGAGACACACCTGCTGACTCACAGTGGAGAAAAACCTTTTTCATGTTCTGTGTGCAACTCTGCATATTATGGAAAAGGTCAGCTGAAGAGGCACATGCTGACTCACAGTGGAAAAAAACCTTTTTCATGTCACCTGTGCAACTATGCGTGTTGTCGAAAGGGTCAGCTGAAGAGGCACATGCTGATTCACAGTGGAGAAAAACCTTTTTCATGTTCGGAGTGCAACTATGCAAGTTTTCAACAGGGTAACCTGAAGACACACCTGCTGACTCACAGTGGAGAAAAACCTTTTTCATGTTCTGTGTGCAACTCTGCATATTATGGAAAAGGTCAGCTGAAGAGGCACATGCTGACTCACAGTGGAAAAAAACCTTTTTCATGTTCCTTGTGCAACTATGCATGTTTTCAAAAAAGCGAACTAACGAGCCACATGCTGATTCACAGTGGAGAAAAACCTTTTTCATGTCACCTGTGCAACTATGCGTGTTATCGAAAGGGTGAGCTGAAGAGGCACATGCTGATTCACAGTGGAGAAAAACCCTTTTCATGTTCCGTGTGCACCTATGCATGTAATCGAAGGGGTCAACTGATTAGCCACATGCTGACTCACAGTGGAGAAAAACCTTTTTCATGTTCGGAGTGCAACTATGCAAGTTATCAACAGGGTAACCTGAAGACACACCTGCTGACTCACAGTGGAGAAAAACCATTTTCATGTTCCGTGTGCAACTATGCATGTAATCATAAGAGCCACATGCTGACTCACAGTGGAAAAAAACCTTTTTCATGTTCCGTGTGCAACTTTGCGTGTTGTCGAAAGGGTCAGTTGAAGAGGCATATGCTGACTCACAGTGGAAAATAACCTTTTTCATGTTCCTTGTGCAACTATGCATGTAATCGAAGGGGTCAACTGATTAGCCACATGCTGATTCACAGTGGAGAAAAATCTTTTTCTTGTTCCGTTTGCAATTATGCATGTTGTAAAAAGGGTCAGCTAAAGAGGCACATGCTAATTCACAGTGGAGAAAATCTCTTTCATATTTAGAATGCGATTATACAAGTTATAACCAGGGTAACCTGAAGGCATACATGCTGACTCACAGTGGAGAAAAACATTTTTCATGTCCGCTGTGCAACTATGCGTGCTATCGAAAGGGTCAACTAAAGTTCCACGTGCTGACTCACAGTGGAGAAAAACCTTTTTCATGTTCCGTATGCAACTATGCATGTTATCCAAAGGGCCAACTGAAGAGCCATATGCTCTCTCACATCGTAGGAAAACCTCTTTAATATTCCGTGTGCAACTAAACATGTTATCTGAAGTGCAACATGCTATCTCACGGTGGAGAAAAACCTTTTTCAAATCTCGTGTGAAACATTTAATTTTATCAAAATGCCCATCTAAAGTCCCACATGCTGACTCACAGTGGCGAAAAACCTGTTTTATGTTTCAATGCACATATCAATGTTATTATAAAGGCAATCTGAAGCGCACGTTGAGTCACTACGGAGAAAACTTTGTCTTGTTCCTTTTTCATCTATGGATATTCTCAAAACGCACATCTTAAAAGCCACATGCTGACTCACAGTGGCGACAAACCTTTTTCATTTTCCAAGTGCACATATTCCGATTCTAGGAAAGGCAACCTTACCCCCCATATAGGACATTTGTCGGAACACATTCTGACTCAGAGCCGAGAAAAACCCCCTTTTCTTGTTCCGAGTGCAATTATGCAAGTTATCAACAGTGTTCCTTGAAAAGAAAAAACTGACTGACAGCTGAGAAAAAACTTTTTCGTTTTCTGGCTGAAGAGACATTTGAAAAAAAACGCGTGCGCACTCACAGTTTTTTTTCGTATGCAATTATGCGTTTTCTCCAAAAGACTCTTTGACAAGACACTTTGTAACGTCAAAGAATTGTGCAAGTTTGGATTGCCACGGTAGTGCCTGATCATTGTTTTGTTGGGAGTTTTTTCGGGTGGCTGCCCTGCGAGCGGTTGGACGGGCGAGCAAAAAATAACGCGGGTAGATTTAGATCGGGGACAATACGGGAACAATTCGCGAGACGACGATTCCGCGGTGCGGGTGGTTTTTGGGCGAGAAAGAGTGATATGGAAAATAATGAAAAAGATCGCGCGGATACCTTGAACTTAATATCCTTCGGAGTCTTTCCGTTTAAATTTACAAAACATAAAACCAACGTTTCGACTCCTGTGTGAGATCGGCCTGTGCTTGTTCGAGTGTTGTGGCTTGATGAGATGAAAATATACAATCGTTTGTTTGAAAGTAAAAATGGTTTTATTTGTGAGGCGTAATTCCTTGGGGACTACACTGGATTACCAAGCATGCTGTCGAGGTGACACAAAGATGAATCATCATTGTTCCGTTAGACGTTAAATGGAAGCTGATTAATTGAAGATGGCCTCGCGCACTCCTTCCCACGAATCTCTACCCGGAGCTAACTCATACGGATTTCGTGAAGACCTGTTATCCTGCTCACCGCTGGCGGACTCTCCAAACACCTTCAAACATGATCAAGGTTCTTCAATGCTTTTATACGTTATGTCTCCTTGCTTTAGCCCCATAATAGCCCTGGTGATTGACAAGGGTCCATGCTCATCAGACGGGACTTCAGACGTGACATTGGCGCTCCAACGTAAATAAAGTTTTAAAACAACTTTAGGTGCTCGTATTTAAGCCTATGGCTAGGGGATATTCTCTATCGTATCAAATTTAAGATTAAAAATTGTAATTTAATCATTTTTAATGTATAAATTCTCTGATAATACGCTTAATGTATAGATATGATGTGCATTACGAAGTACCTATATGTGTGCATTGCTTGGTTGCGTTGTGGCTTCGTTCGCTTTACATTGATGTTTTGCTCGGTAGACGGTGTACAATTTTGACGTGAACTAGCTTCGTTCGCTCATTTGCTCGAAATATTTATTTTTTTAAATTAACTACTGAATTGATATTCGTGTACCGTTGTTTTATTCCACTGGTAACACGGACCTGTCAGTTGATATTGTTTTGAACATAGTGACAGCGATAATGTTTATTATTGTCGATCATTTGATATGTCATTACATTTGTAAATGCGAGCTATACACATATAAAGAATTTGAACACATTTGTTACGACTTGCGGTAACGTGTTAGTGTACCAGACTGTTTTTTTAAATTTCAGAGGTATTGTTTTTTAAATAATTTTTTTTTTGAATAATTTCTCAAAATTTTGTTTTCTCATTACAATCAAAATGGCGATTTCTAATATAAACGGAGCTACAAAGGAGGAGATGATACAAATGCTTTCTGAAGTGAATATCACTCCAGAAAGTACATTATCAGCTATGCGGGAACAGGCTCGTATGTATAATAAGAACTTAAAACAATCCGGTAGTGATTCTTCACAACAAAATGAAGGCAATAGTGATAATGCGAATCAGACTACAAACATAGTTAATAATAATTATTATCAATCTGCAAATACAAATACGTCCGTACATTCTTGGGGTATTAAATTTTCGGGTTCTTCTGATGTTAGGGATTTTATACAACGTGTGGAAGAGTTATCTAGATGCCGTCATTTAGAACTGTCATCGGTTGTGATTTCCTTTGCTGATCTTCTGGAGGGGAGAGCTCTGTCTTGGTATCGGACAATTTATAAAGATTCTTTATCTTGGCCTGAGTTGAGAAATCACCTTATAGCACGTTTTGACCGTTATATTAACCAAACAGAGGCCCTTAAAGCCTTATTTGCAATGAAACAAAAATTTAATCAAAGTGTTGTGGATTACGTCGAGGACATTAAATTAACTAATCTCAGATTAAACGTTCCACTTACGGAGGAACAGTTGGTAGACCTAGTTTCTGATAGTCTGTTACCTAAATATGCCTTGGCTATCGCATATTTTGCAGAAAAGGACTTAACTTCTTTGGTAAATGTGTGTAGGAGATTTGAAAAGCTCTCAGTAGATAAACCCTTACCGCATTTCACTTCTTCTCAAGCAACTTCCTCTTCATCAACTCATACTTCATCTTCTTCTTCTAATAATAGAAAAACTTTATATTGTTTTTATTGTAAGGGGCAAGGTCATACAAAACAATTTTATAGGCTATGGAACTCTGAATCTCGGAGAAATTCTGGTAAACGTAAAGATGACTCCGCTCGCACAAACCCAAAAAACTAGCGTGTGATCCTCTGCGTCCTGCTAGCAAGGATGCCAGGAGATCATCACCCTCAGTTGATAGCTCCAGTAACCGGTTCTTCGGGCGTGACATGGACGTATGCATGCCGATGGCTAGTTCTGGACAGGACATCAGACCTCATGCGAATATTTCTATTCAAAATCTTGTCTTTTCGGGTCTTTTGGACAGTGGTGCGACTGTCAGTTGCTTTGGCGGTTCTCTTTACAACTTCTTTATTAGTTTAGGGTTTAGTCTAGATAAGTTAGAATCGTACGTTACCACCGCTGATGGGGTACGTCAAAATGTAATTGGTACTATGCGGGTACTTGTTACTTATAATAATATTAAGAAATATATTACCTTTTTTGTTATTCCGTCTCTTTCACCAGTGATTGTTTTGGGAGTCGACTTTTGGAAACAGTTTGACATCGCTCCTCAGTTGTTTTCAAAAGCCAACAGTGGTCGTGATGTTGAGAATACTATAGGTGAAAATTCGAAAATTCGCAAAATCACGTCAGCTTCCCTACTGTCCCCTCAAGACAATCGTAGGCTAAATATTGTTATAGATAAATTTAAGACAATTTCTTTTGAAAAATGTGGATTGGGTCGAACTCATTTAGTTCAGCACAAAATTAATACGACAGGAGATCCCATTAAGCAACGGTATTACCCCTTGTCTCAAACGCGTCAACAACAACTTGACTCTCAACTTAAGGAAATGCTTGAATTAGGTGTTGTTCGCCGTTCACGTTCGGCTTGGTCGAATCCGGTTTTGATCGTCCCTAAGAAGGATGGTTCTGCAAGGTTCTGCTTGGACTCCAGAAAGCTTAACAGCGTCACTACAAGGGATTCGTACCCACTGCCATATATTTCGCGTATCTTAGACAACCTACGTGGTGCACGTTTTATATCCTCCATTGACTTATCGAAAAGTTTCTGGCAGATCCCTTTACATAAGGATTCTTGCTGCAAAACGGCTTTCCTAGTACCTGGACATGGCCTGTTTGAATTCGTTAGGATGCCGTTTGGGTTAAAAAACGCTCCTAGTGAACTTCAGCGTCTTGTAGATGCACTTTTTGGTCCAGAGTTCGACGAAAACGTTTTTTGTTATTTAGATGATCTAATTATAATTTCCGAAGATATCGATTCTCATTTAGAACAATTGAATAGGGTTTTCTTACGTCTGAAAGAAGCAGGCTTGACTGTCAATTTTAAAAAATGTGAGTTTTGTAAGGATGAATTAAAATACCTCGGTTATATAGTGGATGCGAAAGGTCTTCGCACAGATCCAGTCAAGTTGGAATGCATTCGTACTTACCCCATTCCAAAAAATTCTAAACAGGTAAAAGCTTTCATTGGCCTGTGCGGGTATTATAGGAGATTCATAAAGGATTTTTCAACCATTGCGGCTCCCTTAACAAAGCTCACTGGTTCAAGGAAGGGGATTAGTAATTTTGCTTGGTCTCCTGAAGCGGAGGTCTCTTTTAAGAAATTAAAGAAAGCGTTGACTTCTGCCCCAGTTATTAATTGTCCGGATTTTTCGCTTCCTTTCACGATACACTGCGACGCGAGTAACGTGGGAATTGGAGGAGTACTTACTCAGGTATTTGATGGAGAAGAGCACCCTGTTTCATTTTTTTCTAGGTGTCTTAATGTGCATGAACGAAACTACGGCGTGACGGAGCGCGAACTCCTAGCAGTGTTGGATTCGGTCAACCACTTCAGGCCCTACATAGAAGGCGCCCATTTCACTGTGGTATCGGACCATTCTAGTTTACAATGGTTAGTATCACTATCTAATCCAACAGGTAGACTTGCTCGCTGGTCTACTCGTTTGTCACAGTATTCTTTTGACGTTATACACAGGAAGGGTAAATTAAATACGGTTCCGGACGTTCTTTCACGTAAAGACGTTTCCTTGATCTCTACTATTGACTCCGTTCCCATGAGTACAGATACTTGGTATACTACCTTATTTTCTAATTGTAAATCAAATCCACAACGTTTTAACAATTTTCAAATTAAAGAAAATAAACTGTTTCGTCACAGTAAGTCTCGTTTCGATATGCAGGAGGACACAGCTTGGAAGCTTGTTGTTCCTTTCGAGGACCGTAGCGCTGTTCTATCTAAAGAACATGAGTCGGATATTTCCTGTCATCCAGGAGTTTTTAGAACTTACAAAAAGGTTCAACTTCATTATTTTTGGCCAGGGTTGTATAATGACGTCAAAATTTTTGTTAATAGATGTAAAACGTGTAAGGCACATAAAATTAATACTGCTCCGCCGGCAGGCATTTCTACCAACCCGAAAATAGTCACAAGACCTATGCAAATGCTGTCTATTGACCTTGTCGGTCCACTGCCAAGAAGTTATTCCGGATTCACATATATTTTGTCAGTCGTAGACGTGTTTTCAAAATACACATGGATTTTCCCACTTAGGAACGCTACCACAAAAAGCATTGTTAAAAATGTAGAGCAGTACATTTTTCTCATTCATGGGGTCCCACAAACATTTGTTTGCGACAATGGCAAACAATTTATATCTAATGAATTTAAAAAAATACTATCTGACTATAATGTTCCGGCACCTTTCTATAATGCTTACTACACGCCACAAAATAACGTCGTAGAACGTTATAACCAAACGATAGGTACTACACTGTCTATTTTGACCGAGTCCGACCAACTTAATTGGTCTAGGTTTCTGCCACAAATACAGTCAGCACTTAACAATACGGTTAACTTCGCGACAGGTTACACACCTTTTTTTTTAATGCACGGGCGTGAACAAATAATTGATGGCAATTTTCATAAAAATTTGATCTCCTCTAGCGGTGCGGATTCGAATTTAGAGGAATCAAGAGATAGTTTTGCTAAGAAATTAGAGGACTTGGCTCCGATTTTCAATAAAGTTTCGGAGGCCTTATTGCAGGCTTATAGGAAAAATGCTCAACATTATAATTTACGTAGGAAGTCGGTAAATTATGAAGTTGGAGATGTCGTGTGGAGGAAAAATTTTGTCCAATCGAGTGGACCCAATTTCTTTTCGCACAAATTGGCTCCGAGGTTTGTGCGAAACGTTATCAAAAACAAAGTTTCTAATTTAGTGTATACCCTTGCAGACATGCAAGGCAAGGTAGTAGGAAATTTTCATGTTAAGGACATAGTTCGTTTAGATTAGGTTTAGTTTAGTATATCATAGGAAGCCAATGAAATAGTGTAAAGGACTACCAACCCTTCATGCTGCTTCATTCCCTTCTTTATGTGTTTGTTCCGGTCACGTGTTCTGAAGTTTGGTATCTTCAGGACTTGTGCTTGGAATAAACGCAAAATTCTAGTGTACTGATGATAGATTTCTTTTTTTATCCTCGTTGGACTAGAATAGGAACATCTTCACAAAAGATGTTTCTCTGATCCTAGTGATCAGTGGCGCCCATTAATTTACATAGTTTAGGTCTTAATTCTTTATTATCACTTAAACTTTACTGAGATTTATTCTTATTTACGTTTTGAGTAATTTTCATTTTAAATGAGACGATTCGTCTTCTTACTGTTGTGAGCTTAGTAGTGCGCACACGCACACACACACATTGGTACGTTCCGTCAGCATAATGGACATAAGTTTGGTTGTCATTATCCTTTGGTCTGAACCCTTCTTCCACAAGTTCATTGGAGTTTTCTTTTACTTTTGTCAAGTATCGAAGTTTTATTAGTATCCAAAGAGTCTCCAGGGGACTTGGAAAGAAGGATTCTTATTTTTTTTGTGTGTGAAAGAATTGAGCAATTTTTCATACACAAGATTATGTAATTTCTATTTTAGTTGTTCAATGTACTAGTTTTATGGTTAAATATATTTAGTTTAATATATATATTTTTAAGTCTTAGTTTCTTAAGGAAATTCTCAAATTGTGTTGTTTCAAACAAAGGGAAGTACATACTGTTTTGGCGTGCTAACCTATTAAATAATTCCGTCTGGATATTATCACTTTACCTCTGCTACGTAAGAGTGTGTCTTTGTACAGTTTTGTTAGTCATAAGTACAATTTGGTTTGTTATAAGTAATATATGCATAAGTATCTCATTGCTAGTACCAGTGTTATGCTGTAAATTTTGTAGTACAAGTGTCGATCTCTTGAATTGTGCTCGTACACCTCGTAACCTGTGTCAATTATCGAAAGCACATAGTTGAACACCAATTATATTTTGTTTGTCCAAGAAATTTCGACTCTTTGCTTACATGGTAAGTGAAATTTTTGTTAGAATGCCATCTAGGTTACTTCCTTAGTCATATTTCTTAAGCAAGCAATGTTCATTCGAAGAGAATATGCTAGGTATTTTTTATATGTAAACCCTGATTCAACCGCGATAGACAGGTTTTTTCTTCTGATTGTAAAACCTCATCTAAAATTCTTGGCATTAAGTTATGTAAACCCTGCTCTGAACATTTTTTTTACATCAATTTTGTAATTGATTTAGTGAAGATCTCTTAGAGATTTGGTGGATTTTTATTTTGTTAAGTTCTATTGTTTCAAGTTTTTATCTTAGAATGGTAAATTTGTTTTATATAAACATAGGGAGAGAAAGAGAGATTATGTAGTTACTTTATTTATTTTCTGTTAAAAATATATATGTGTTTTTGTTTTCTTCTTCAAAGAATAAAGTGGGAGCTTGAGTCCTCCATACTCACTGGTGTCTCAGAGAGATTGTCTCTCGATAAGTGAGTAAGTGTTTGCGAATCTCATATTAGAGATATAAAAGTGAAGGTACAATCATCATGTAAATATTGATAATAATAACGGTTGTGCAACACCAATCTGCGAATTGGTTTTCTCTTTTCGTTTTCTTGGTTTATAACTTGTTTAGTTTTATGGTTTTCTGTAAGAACTTATTTATTTCTACTAGCTTTGTCTTTTATGTACATGTCCGGGAAAGAAGGGTATTTGCGTGATTTTTTTTTGTTTTGGTAATTTTACTTCACTTCGCGGCGTAAAATTTCCGGGGGTTGCGGGGAATTGTAACGTCAAAGAATTGTGCAAGTTTGGATTGCCACGGTAGTGCCTGATCATTGTTTTGTTGGGAGTTTTTTCGGGTGGCTGCCCTGCGAGCGGTTGGACGGGCGAGCAAAAAATAACGCGGGTAGATTTAGATCGGGGACAATACGGGAACAATTCGCGAGACGACGATTCCGCGGTGCGGGTGGTTTTTGGGCGAGAAAGAGTGATATGGAAAATAATGAAAAAGATCGCGCGGATACCTTGAACTTAATATCCTTCGGAGTCTTTCCGTTTAAATTTACAAAACATAAAACCAACGTTTCGACTCCTGTGTGAGATCGGCCTGTGCTTGTTCGAGTGTTGTGGCTTGAAGAGATGAAAATATACAATCGTTTGTTTGAAAGTAAAAATGGTTTTATTTGTGAGGCGTAATTCCTTGGGGACTACACTGGATTACCAAGCATGCTGTCGAGGTGACACAAAGATGAATCATCATTGTTCCGTTAGACGTTAAATGGAAGCTGATTAATTGAAGATGGCCTCGCGCACTCCTTCCCACGAATCTCTACCCGGAGCTAACTCATACGGATTTCGTGAAGACCTGTTGTCCTGCTCACCGCTGGCGGACTCTCCAAACACCTTCAAACATGATCAAGGTTCTTCAATGCTTTTATACGTTATGTCTCCTTGCTTTAGCCCCATAATAGCCCTGGTGATTGACAAGGGTCCATGCTCATCAGACGGGACTTCAGACGTGACAACTTTTCTTGTTCCTTGCGTTAACGAAAACTATTTACAGAATAATTTCTAGTATTAGATTTTTTTTATTTCCTTTATTTTTTCCCAATTTATACATTTGACATTACAGTTTTATAATAATAAAACAAGGGAACCCACTAAGGTGCAGCCTGTGCGTGGGTAATATAAGTGTATAAGATTATATTTTTTACCTAAAAATAACACTAAGCATATAAAGAAAAACGGTAGGATTATAATTAAAGTTAGTCTAAAAGATTGTGCAAGAGGTGCATATTAAAAATAAATCAAAGTAAAAATAAAGATTGTTAGATCATATATATGAAGTAAAAGAACACAAAATAAAATAATAATAAGTATACAGAAACAAAATAGAAAAAGAGGAAAAAGTATAAATTAAATGAATAATGCTTCAACATTTGCATTGTACAGCCACAACTTTAATTCTTTTTGGTATTGCGCTAGTTTATTTGTTACTTGAATTTTTTTGGTAATAGATTAAAAGTGCGAGGTCCAATAAAGCTACTGTGAGTTTGCATTAGTTTGGTATTGGTTTGTGGGGTATAAAATACATGATTTCTTCTAAAGTTGATTTTGGGTTCATATTTTTGAAATTGGTTTTGGTTTTTCATCACATATTTCAGGCTTTGAAGTAAAAATAGCTTACGGAGATTGAATAGTTAAGATTCCTTGTACAATTGATCAGTCGAAAATGTCCTCTTTTTATTATATATTTCCTTCATAATATGATTTTGTACTATTTGTAGTGGTTTTATAAATGTATCTAGTGCGCCACCCCATGCAAATATACAGTACATAATTGAGGATTGCACTAGAGAAAAAAAAAACATTTTCAATTTGTCAACAATGAGTACTTCCTTAAGTCTATAAAATATGTACCTCAGATATCTTAATTTAGAAACGGTGTTATTAATTTATGGTTGCCAGTTTAAATTTGTGTCAATATATATACCCAAATATTTGATCTTTTCAATTTTTCCAATTTCAAAGCAAGAGGTGCATGTTACTTTATTACAGTTAGTATTATGTAATCCAATTTTAAGGTTATTGGGAGGTTTGTTTTTACTGTTTTTATAAAAAGTTAGGTAAAATGTTTTATTATAGTTTAAGAAAAGTCTATTACAAGTTAGCTATGATAAGACATATGAAATACATTTTGTTGCATTTAAAAAAGTTTCAGGCCAGGATTTTCCATTTACTATTATTGCTGTATCATCAGCGTAAGATACAATTTTACCAGGGATTACAACATTACATAAATCATTAATATATATTAGAAACAGAATTGGGCCAAGCACAGTCCCCTGTGGTACTCCATTTTGACTGTTTCTGTGCTATAAAAGTTCCCTATTTTTGTTTTTTGTAATCTGTCTTTGAGATTGTTGTGAGAATTTTTTTGAAACCTATTTGATTAATTTTGTTTATCAGTAGATTGTGATTTACAGTATCAAACGCTTTTCTTAAGTCTAAAAATATAGCTAGACTTTTTTATTTTTATTTTTAATTTTTTTATTTATTACTTGTAAATTATTTAACATTATAAATGATAACAATATGCAGACTTATATATATAATTTTTTCGTTTTTTTTATTCTACTACTCCATAAGTTGAGCTCCAGGAGCTCGTGTTTATGGGAGGAGTATTTACATTTAGTTTTAATGATTTTTTAAACAATAATCAAAAACTTTTGATATAAATACAAACATAATATTAACATAGGTACACAAATTAGAAAAGTGTGTTTTTAAAGATAATTAAAATAATATATCTTCTTACAGATTAAGTAAGCGTGAGGAAATTAAGGGTACAATATATCAGGTAAACAAATTAAAAAAATAGTTTTTTAAAGACAATTAAATTAATATATATATATATATATATATATATATATATATATATATATATATATATATATATATATATATATATATATATATATATATATATATATATATAAATATATATTATTATTATTTAAATAAAATATATTATTATTAAATAAAATATATAATGGTGGTAAGGGAGAAATTTCACCCAATACCGAATGCAAATTTTGCTTTACTAATTACATATATACATATATTTTATTGAATCAATATATATTTTATTTAATCATTATATATTTTATTTAATAATAATATATTTTATTTAAATAATAATAATATATAATATATATATATATATATATATATATATATATATATATATATATATATATATATAGTTTTTACAAATTGAGTAAGTCTAAGAAAATTAGTGGTACAATATATCAGTATCCAATTTTAGGGTCTTAATTAACTTTTTGAATTGTTCATAATTCACAGTTTCGGTTACACTAATTTTATTTTTGGATAATAATATATTGTACCATCTTACACCTAAATACGAATAGTGGTGCTGAGCCGTGGTCGTTCTTTGCATAGGAATGGCTATTAAGCCATTAGTTTTGAATCTATTGCTTATGCTATCTGAGGTGTGAATTTTATAAATAAAATATTCTTTATAAATTTGATATAAGGCGATTCTCTTATACAATTCTCTGATAGATGGTACATTAAATTCCCGAAATATCTCTAAAGTAGGGGAGTCGTATGGTTTCCTAAGGATGATTTTTATAATTACTCTTTGAATTGTAATTATGGGCTGTAAAGAAGCCTTAAAAGCCCCTCCCCACCCAATAATCCCGTACTGCAATATGGACTGAATTAATGCATAATAGACAATTTTGATAGTTTTCTTATTTAAAATATTTCGTATGTTATAGAAAATATCGATAAGTTTTCTTATTCTTTCAACAGTGAGATTAATATGGTCTTTCCATTTAACATTTTTATCTATTAAGATACCAAGATATTTTATATTAGATTTATGATTTAGTTTCGCGCAGTCCGTATTACATGTACCGTCATTTACACAATTTTTAGAATGAATTGTTATGATTATTAGGTTATTTGGCACATCTTCTTGTAGAGTGAAAGGAATACAATATGTTTTTTCTGTGTTGAGTGATAATAAATTGCCATCGAACCAATTTTTTATAACCTTCATTATCTTGATTGGCTGCATTGGTAATTTCGCTCCATGTCTTTTTTTCGATAATTATTGCAGTGTCGTCAGCAAAGGATATAAGTTTGCCATTAAGTGATAATTTAAACATATGGTTAACGTAAATTATAAATAAAATTGGTCCAATAACAGTCCCTTGGGGAATTCCAAATTCTAAAGTTTCATCCACGCTTAGTGAGTTATTTAATTTTACTTTTTGGTTTCTTTGAGTTAGATAGCTTTGCAGCCAATACCTTACCTTACCAATAATACCGATATCATTTGATTTATTGAAGTGAAACTTCTTTAGGCGCGTAATGGATTTTCGGGGACGGAGTAAAACCGAGTCAGGATCGACACGAAAATGCGGGTACCCCCACCACCGCTCACCGTTCACCGTTCACTGTTTTCAGTAAAAGCAACAAATCATTAGCATGCGCATAAAAGTTTTTATGTGTTTTATTTAAGTACTTTTTTACTCGGTAGTATAATTTTGTTTGGCGCATGCCTTAGCTGTGGTACAGACGTGGACAGGGCTTTCCTGTACCGTCCGTCCGCCGTTCAGTCTGGTTTAGTCGTCCGTCGAGAGCGCTCGCGTCGCGCGCTTTGCCGTTCCATTCGTATTCCAGTATATAAATATTGTTGAAGTGAAACTTCTTTAGGCGCGTAATGGATTTTCGGGGACGGAGTAAAAAACTTTAATTAAAAAAATGATATGATAAAATAGAGATGATGAAATGAAAATAGAGAGAGAGGAATACTAGAAGTTTCACTTCTGTCTTGCGTAGGCTTGACACACCCACTTTTTTTATTAGTTTTGTACAGTTATTTAATTTTACTTTTTGGTTTCTTTGAGTTAGATAGCTTTGCAGCCAATACCTTACCTTACCAATAATACCGATATCATTTGATTTATTTATTAGTTTTGTATGGGAGATACTATCAAAAGCCTTACGTAAATCAATGAAAATGCCAAGGCATTTATTTTTTTATCTAATGCACGGTATATAGTTGAAGTTAGTTCTGCAATGGCATCATGAGTGCCTAGTTTCTCTCTAAATCCAAATTGGCTAGGACTAATTATTTTATTATTTTCAATAAAGTAAAAAAGTTGCTTTTTTACGATCTTTTCGAAAATTTTTGCAATGTTTGAGACAAGAGATATTGGTCGATAATTTGATATTTCTTCAGGGTTGCCAGATGTAAAAACGGGTGTTACAATAGATTTTTTATAAACGGAGGGGAATATTCCACTATTTAAACTAATAATTACAATATGTGTAATTGGAATGCTTAATAATTCATTATAATTTTTCAATATTTCTAATGTGACTCCATCAAACCCTGGTGCAGATGCACCTTTTAATTCACTAATAATATTTTTTATGTCATCTGTTGTTACCGGTTTGAAAACTGACAGATTATTTTGTTTAAGACAGTCCTTTTCAAAATTATCTATTTTATAATTTTCATCGATCCGTGTAGCTAAATTTTGACCGACGTTAGCGAAATATTTATTGAAGGCATTAGCACATTTTATCGGTTCCATTAAGGCATTAATAGAATTTTTTCCGATATCAATTTTTTTAATTTGAGTTTTTTTGTTTTTTCTACTATTTATTTCATTTATTGTTTTCCATATATGTTTTACATTTTGTTTAGCTACATCAATTTCATTTTTGTAAAAGTTTTCTTTAGTTGTTTTTAGTAAACAGGTTAATTTGTTCCTAATTTTTTTATAATATGTGTATATTTATTTATCTAAGGGAAATTTCTTTGTCAAGCGATATAGCTCTTCTTTTTTTCTAATAGACACGATTAAGCCATGTGAAATCCATGGTTTTATTTTTTTGAATTTTGATTTAATTTTTATAGTTTTAACATCTGTTGATGCTGTAATATAATTGCATAGAATATTATCAAAAATATTTGCGCATGTTTCAGCACAGGTTTATTCTAATACGGAACGCCATGTTTCTGTTTTAATTTTTAGGCTTAATTTATGATGGTTTAGTGACTTTTTTGTAAAAGTATTGCATTTTGAATCAATATGATTATTAATATTAAGTTTTTGTATATAGATGCAAGTGTGATGATCAGTAATATTATTTTTTAATATTATCGTGTGTAATTTGTCGGTATCTTTAGTGTTACTAGATATGTGATCGATACAAGATGGACGTTGACCCGTAATTTCTCTAGTATATTTTTTATACACAATATAAAATTCATTTCCGACATAAAATTGATAAATTCAGTTTTTATTTTGTTACTATTTTCGTTTGAAACATCTATGTTGAAATCGCCGATTATTGTTATGTTCTGTTTATTTTTTTGATAAGATAATGCTTCTTAATTCATCCATAAATGTATACTCGTTTGATCCGTGTGTTCGGTAAATTGCAATAATATTAAAACATGTTTTATTTATATTTAGTCCCGTTGGCGTCATGTATTTTTTATCAGGAGATTTTTTCAATGTGGATGATTGTTTCAGGCGAACAATTATTGCTTACAAAAATAATTGTTATCCTTTGTGCTATGCATAAATAAAATCTTGTCTTTAAAACATTAATTTATCAAAAAAATAATCATTAATATTTGACAAGTCCAAGTATTTCACCTAAAAAATGTATACAATTTGTATCAACGCCATCTAGTGAGAGATTTAGCACTTACAATGCCTTTCTCATATAAAAATAAAGTTGGTTGTTCTCAGGTGAAAAAATGTAAAAAGCAGTAATTGTTGAATGAAACACTAGCATATATTGAATATTTTCTCGGGTAAGAAATAAGCCCCCATAGCTCAGTGGTCAGAGCTTTCGACCGGAAATCGAATGGACACGGGTTCGTGTCCCGTTGGCGTCATGTATTTTTTATCAGGAGATTTTTTCAATGTGGATGATTGTTTCAGGCGAACAATTATTGCTTACAAAAATAAATATATAATACATTTCTACAATGATCTAGGTTATTACTTACTATATATGGATATAATATGCAGTACAATACTTACCTGGTAGGTCACTTGAGATTAACACTTAATTAACATTAACTTATTGTTTATTAGCAAAATTTAGATACAGGATTAAGGACATAATTGGATATAACTGGACTTTCTCTCAGGAATGGAATATTTAATTTAAAGGTATGACAGCTTAAAAAGGTAAGTTTTTAGTTTAGACTTGAATTCTGTTGGACTTGTTATGGATCTTAGTTCCAGAGGGAGATGCTTAGGTTCCATCAGTCTGCCTACAGCTGATGATGTTGTTTATCTAAGAGTTGAGAGTTTCATACTTAGTATTTGTTCTTAAGTATTGCGCGTCTTGCAAATATTGCGCGTCTTGCAAATCTTGCACGTCTTTCCATATACGCAATATTTGCCAGACGCAAGACGCTTACTTTTATTCATTTATTGGACAATTTGTATAGCGCCGCTTTTGTGAGATATCACCTCAGGGGTGCTTTACAGTTAATAAATTTAATAATTTACATCTATAAATATGAATAAGTGTGTATGTGGATGTATGCGTGTACACGCGTATTTACGCGCTCATACATGCATGTACACTTACACAACCAGAAAAGAGAGTTATGTATTTGATCTTTTCCTGCATAATAAATAGCATGTCTTAGACTTCTAAATTTTTTATTTTTTTTTTGTATTTCTTTTATTTTTATTTCTTCTTTATTATTTTTATTTTTCTTTTTTTTTTTTGTCTTCTGCTTTCTACTTTAACATTTTTATATTTTCTATTTCCATTATAATTCATTCTAATATAATCTTTCATACTTTAAACATGTATAAATATTTAATTCATATGTTAACACTAGACCTCACATACTAACTATATACCATTGGTTGCCACGAGACAGGCAGTCGCCTAGTGTGGTAATTTAATGTATCACATGTAAGAAAATGTATTATTGTATTATCATGTATTCTATAAATAAATAAATAAATAAATAATAAATATTTCAAAAATAAAGTAAAGTTAAGTTAAGTAAAATGAAGTACAGGAACAGGTGACACGAAGATAGAAGATGGAGACTCTGCAGCAAGAATCGTAGGTGGTGAAGAAACTGGACCAGCTGCTGCAGCGAGAGAGTCTACCTTGTCCACCAACAGTGACAGCACGAGGTTCTTCATCCGTCCAGGTATGTGTCTGCTGCTGATAGAGCGCTGACACAGTATCATCACATAGATAACAGACCTTGGCAGCACCGCTGTGACGTTCGGCAATTCCATCATTCATCTCTATGCAATCTTGTTCCTGGTGATTGTGTTAGTGGAGAAAAGTGTTCCTCTATCCCAGACATGGATTATTGTGGAGAAACTATTTAAATTTTCTTATAATAATTATTGGGGGAATCAATTTTACCGTAGAAAATTTGTGGGGAATCGTTACTCAAGTATTTATTACTTTCCGTCCCCAGATACTCAGGTGTCCTAATCCTCAGGTCGGTATAAAATACTTGTGAGTATTTTGTAACCTGTATTTTTTTGTACCTGTACTCACTAGAGATGAGGCATATTTATCGTACCCAGTAAAAGTACCGGGTATTTTCTTGCAGTACTTTCTTAAATCTCCAAAATGCTTACAAGTATTTTTACTGAGTCTAAGTATTTCATACTTACAGGCATTTTTAATAGGTATTTGAGTACTTCCTTTGATAGGTACTTTTGGTAGGTATTTTTAATAAGTATTTTAATTGGTATTTTTATTAGGTATTTTGAATAGGTATATTTAACAAGAAAAATACCTATTCCCTGTCAATTTCTCGACAGGGAATTTGAAAATTTTCTGTGGGGAATTAATTTTCACAGAAATTCTCTAACAATTCCCCCCCCCACGGATTAGAATAATTATTGGGGTAATCAATTTTACGTAGTAAATTTGTGGGGAATCGCTGTGGGCAGAAATTATCTGAGTACAGTTTACAAATAACTGGGGTTTTGCCTCAAAGAAATTGATAGCTGACCTGCAGGTGGTTCAAAATCGAGCTCTCAGAAATGTGTTTGAACTTCCATGGGACACTCATGTTATGGACATCTATTCAGTTTCTGGTATCCTTCCAATTACAATCCTTCCTAAATATGAAATCACAAGCACCATCCTACAAATTACCCAAAAATCAACTCACACCAACATCAAGCCACTTTACAATCAAGACATCCACAACCACAATACTCGAAATAACAATAAAATCCGCATTCCTCAAACACACACTACAAAATATGGGTTAAAATCACTGAACTATATTGCCTATACACTATATAATTCGCTTCCAGATATGTACAAACACATCCACCATAATAAAAAATTGCGAAGCAATGATTTAAAAGAATATTTTTTAACTACATTTAAAAATGAAAATATGTAACTGTGTTGTCATTTTTTGTTGTATCTTATCCATGTTTTCTTTTTTTTTCTTTCTGTACTTGTTTTCTATTGTTGTTTGTTCTACTTAACGTGTCATTATTTTAATTTTTATTTTTTATGCTGTATTGAATATGAAACTTATATTTGATATCAAAATACCGTTGTAAAATTGTACCTACTACCTCCTACATATGAATTGTGAGTTCCTCCTGTCCTAAAATGAGTTCTGTAACTCATCGGGATTGCTCTAGCAAGAAATAAACACAATATAAAAAAAAAAAACTTATTATTAATCAGTCGGTATAAAATACTTTTGACTATTTTATTGTACCTGTACTCACTGTACCAAGCATAGAAAAGTACTTACAGGACCCACCTCCAGTACTCCCTGTACCCAGTATAGGTGAGGCGTATTACTTGTGACAAATCTCCGAAATACCTGGTCCAAAATTCTCACAAGTATTTTATAAAGGGACTAAATATTTTTAATAGGTACTTTTACCAGGTATTTTTGATGGGTATTTTTGATCGGAAAAATGTGGGGAATTTCCCGTGTCCACTGTCCAACCCCCCTCCCCATAGATTGTGAAAAATTATTGTGGAGAATCACATGAATTTTGGTATGTGTGGACAATTTTTTCACAAAATTTCTGTAATAAACTATAGGTACTAGTCAGGAACTTGTAAAGGGCCCCGCTTCAAGAAGCGGGGAGCAAAAAATTGGTTTAATGGACAGTAATGAAGTCATAGACAATTTTTTTTTCGTAAAGTTGACAGTAATTCTTTCAAATTAATTTACATATTGTATGTTGGTATTTTTTTGTAATCACATCACTGGCAAGGGCTCCCGCCGCACAGTGGGCTGAAAATCGCCTTTCATAGACATAGAGACTTGAATTTTCAAGGGTATTTTTTTTTGGCTAGAAATGGATTCTGCTGATCATTACTATGCTATAAAATTTCATATGAAGCAATTGCGTGTACAAATGAAGGAATCATCATTTTTTCAAGAAAAATTTGTACGGCACTGACAAAAATGAGGGTATCTCTGGAATCATAAGGTTGGCCATTCTATCTTTACACACAGATATACTACTATTTATTTGTATTTTTTGACATACTTCGTATTGTGGCAAACTTGAGATTTTTTTTTTAAATAATCATTATAATCATTGGAAAATATTAACATTCTGCTAATATTCATTCTAAAAGTGTGACAAAATAAGTGATGTCAGTTTATTACAACATATTTTGAGGGGTGTGGGAGGGATGGGAATATAGGTATAGGATAAAGAGACGTAGGACGGGAGTAGATGGGAAGGAAGATTGTGTGGTCTCTTTTGGTGATGTGCAGGACGCATTTACACTATCGAAAAATTGCGACTCTTATCGTTAAAACGAATACTAAATTATTATTTTTTTTATTAAAATGAACCGTAACTGATTTGAATCCCCTGAAATAGTATCGCTGATAAATTATCTTGTTCCTAGTAAACCAACTAGAATCATATTATACTCATATTATTGTAACAATACTGCCACTAATGCTGAACAAAATTTTTTTAATATAAGGCCGGCGTAGATAAAAAAAATGATGATTTTGATATCAATGATGAATGAAGTCTGTTATCATATAAAAGATACATAAAAAATATGTTTTTCGTATGCAAGAATCAAAAGATAATCAATTAAGCATATTATATTCACTTTATGTATTTTATGATATTGTTGACTAAATCACAGTAACATTTTTTTTATGTTGAAAACAAAAGTTCATAGATATATATGTGTAATTTACCTGAGAAATTAATGATTGATTACATTACTACACTAACACATTATAGCTTTAATAATTATACAGAACAGCTAATACATTTTATTTAAAATTACAACAAAAAATACCCCATTATGCATGTATTTTGGTTTATTTGGAAAAAGAATAAACATTTAACACATTTTTAATTGACTTTAAAGTTTTAATTCACTTTAAAGTCTAAAGTACATCAAATTGAATATATGTTTGTAACTCGCTAACACTACACTGGCTTTATATTTTTATCACAAAGAACTTTAACAAGCAATATTTTAGACACGAAATAATATAATTTAACTAATTTCGACGACCGTGTCACGTGGCCTCGAGCGTAATGTCAAATTCTAAGCCAATGAAATCTGTTATTTTTTTCTAAAAGAAAACGGAGTTGGGGGTGTCGGTTTCAGATTGGTTTCAAAGCCAGACCCATAAATAAACCACTCACTAGATCGAAATCTTCAGGTTTTTAGTAAGTAGCAAATTGGTCCTCTATTTAAACATAAATATGTGAAAAAAAAATTTGAGTGAAAAAAATAAAAAAGGGCTATTATAGACAATATAATTCTCATTCGTAGCCTACCCCATTCATTAGCCTGAAACATTATAAAAAATTTCAAATTTCAAAATATTCCATCACAACAAGAAAGATCCATAGAACATACGTAACTCAGTCAGTTGATACATAGGCTGCGTTATTTCTCACTCTGCATATTTCAGTTTGTTTATACATTTTTATTACAAGTTAAGTACGAAAAGTTAAGTTCGCGGATAGTGTTTTGCGAGGGCTTCCGCCCTATAATATTTTTTTTCCGGTTCTCTACCGACAAGATACAAAAAAAAACAATTTAAAAAACAAGTCTCACAAGTGAAACACGCACGTCAAACGTCAAACGCGATCTTGTACACTATTATATTTAAAAAAAAAAACACTATTTTGTGCAGTGTAAAAGAACTAAACCATCCTATCCGCTCTTACCCTTTAACGGTGTATAAATAACATTATTTAAGTGCAATATTGTGTTATAAAAATATATATTTACAAATGCCACAATAATTAATTTGAAATAGCGTAATAATTACAAGTTCGCTAAAACCAACACCGAAGAATATAAGAGCAAAATTCGCCACTCCGTATAAGGGGCCCATAGCAACGTGGGTTAATGCACCATATCCGATACTGTACTTGCCAGCGCCCGTGGTTCGATCCTTACACCGGCGAATCTTTTTTTTTAAATAAACTTACCATCAGCTTGCCCGCCAACAGGCGTCGGTATCAGTTATTAAAGGTGCTGCGGAGTTGAGTGGAGCCAACCAACAGGCGCTAAAAATTAAACATCCCGTGTCAATAAATTATTTTATATAAATATGTCTTGTAAACACTGTAAGAGTGAAATACTCTCCGGTGATGGCATTAAATGCTCTACATGTCTGCTTAACTACCATTTCTTCTGTGTGAACATGAAAGAAACTAACTTTAGGAAGATGGGTGTTAAGCGTGATACCTGGACCTGTATTGACTGCAAAGATGATCTGAAAGTCAACCAATCTTCGAGCGGGAACAGAGTGTCTACTGCTTCTCCTGCGTGCGGTATGAAGTCGCCTCAGAACCCGGATGTCGAGCAGATAATGCTTATAGTTCGACGATGTATTGCATCAGAGTTCGAATCTTTTCACGACAAACTCAACATTCTACCGGAGTTAAAAAAGTCCGTAAACTTCATCTCCGCTGAATACGAGGACCTAAAAAAAATGTTCTCGGAATCACTAGCCACCATCAAAAGCTTACAGGCCGAAAATACGAGGCTTCACACAGAAATGCGTAATCTTAACACGCGCGTATCCCAAATTGAACAGATGGCCAGAGAAACCAATGTAGAGATTCAGTGTGTTCCTGAAAATAGATCCGAGAACTTAGTATCCATCATCAAACAACTTGGAAGCGTAATTTCCCGTCCCATTGCTGAATCTGAAATACTTCACTTACATCGGGTCCCCAAGGTCCATCCTGAATCCAGCCGACCCAAGTCAATAATAGTGAAGCTTCCAAGCGTGAGGGTAAAGAATGAAGTGCTGGCTGCAGTTGCCAACTTCAATAAAAAAAACAAGACGAACAAACTAAATTCTACACACATAGGCATCGATGGCACGAAATCACCAATTTACGTCAGTGAACATCTCTCTCCCGCAAATAAGGCCCTGTATGCAACTACTAGGATGAAAGCCAAAGAAACACATCATAAATTCGTATGGATCCGAAATGGACGGATCTTTGTACGAAAAAATGAAAACTCTGCTCACGTACTGTTGATCCGCGATCATGACTCCTTGGATTCTCTCACCTAAATTTCCCAATTTAATTTATCTGTAGAATGTATAATCTATCAAAAGCTTAACAAAACAAAATGGAACTGAATTTTTTTTATCAAAACGTTAGAGGAGTCAAAACTAAAACAAATGATATAAAAAATGAAATTTCAATCAACAATTACGATATAATCTGCTTCACTGAAACATGGTTAAATTCATCAATATTTAGTAATGAATTGTTTGACGAGCGTTACCTAGTTTTTCGAAGAGATCGCGAATCCACTAGTTCAGCATCCAGAGAAGGCGGTGGAGTTTTAGCAGCAGTCGATAAAAAATTAATAACTACACGCAAATCATCTTGGGAAAGTGATGGAGAAGATTTATGGTTATCAATAAAACCGCACGAATATTCTAACTCACTTATCTACATTTGTGTATTATATATTCCTCCCAATTTATCTGTTGATGATTACTGTAATAGAATCAAGAATATTCAGGATATTTATCTACAACATAGTAATCCGAAATCTAAATTTAGAATTATCGGCGACTTTAATTTACCTGAGATTAAATGGACACCAGACATAGCATATAACAACAAAACACTAGCTCCATCCAACTACACTAGTCATAAAGCTCACTGTGTTGTCAACTTGGCCTCAATGTGTAACCTTCACCAATTCAATTATATTCTTAATGGAAATTCTAATATTCTTGACCTACTTTTTTGTGATGAAACTAATATTAATCTGTCTAGAACAACAGGGTTATCAAAAGTCGACAATCATCATCCCCCTTTCGAAATGATTTTAAAAATTGAAAAACTGAAATACTTAAAAGATAATCATTGCCCTATTAAATACAATTTTAAGAAAGGAAATTATGAAGCTTGTCGTCTAGATCTGTCAAATGTTAATTGGATCTCACTTTTCAGTAACTCGAATGTCAACAATAAGGTACAATTATTCTACGATACTTTGTGGGATATTATTGATAAACATATCCCGAAAAAAAAAACACAAATAAGAAATCACTACCCCAAATGGTTTAGTCAGTCTCTTATTAAGCTCCTCAAAGAGAAAAATAAAGTAAGACTGCGGGCCAATAAATATAAAAACCCGCTAGACTATGCTGAGTTTGGTATTCTAAGAAAAAGATCGAAAAAAATGCAAAAAGAATGCTATTTATCATATATAAATTCTGTTGAACAAGGCATAAAAGTAAATGTAAAAGCTTTCTGGGCATACTCAAAATCGTTGCGTACTACCAATTGCATTCCTAAATTAATGCACCTGGATTCTATATCTGCAGATAATGGACAACACATTGCCAATCTTTTCTCTAATTATTTCGCATCCGTTTATACTCAATCTAATCCCTTGTTATATGCTGCCATGCCAAAAGTTTCACAAAACAACCAATTTAATCTTGGAAAAATTAATGTTAGCAAGGAAACCATTAAATCTTGTTTAGAAAAAATCGATACATCCAAAGGCCCAGGACCTGATAAAATACCTCCCTTGTTTGTAAGATGTTGTTCCAGCTCGCTGATTAACCCACTTCTTTTAATATATAATGAATCATTATCTTCAGGAACTTTCCCAGACTTGTGGAAAAATGCACATATTGTTCCAATACATAAATCTGGTGATAAATCTTTTGTGAAAAATTACCGACCAATCAGCATTTTATCTTGTTTTGCGAAAGTCTTTGAATCTATAATA
This sequence comes from Hesperophylax magnus, assembly GCA_026573805.1. Taxonomy (NCBI): domain Eukaryota; kingdom Metazoa; phylum Arthropoda; class Insecta; order Trichoptera; family Limnephilidae; genus Hesperophylax; species Hesperophylax magnus. The sequence goes on along the minus strand of JAIUSX010000202.1, from coordinate 1,341,880 downwards.
TATATTTCTGTATTTTCACACTTTAAACCGCAATTATGCATCAATCAACATGGGTTTGTTCCCAGCAGATCTACAAATTCAAATCTTCTTGACTTTTGTGATTATGTTTGTAATGCTTTCAATGAAAGAACTCAAGTAGATGCCATTTACACAGATTTTCAAAAGGCATTTGATAAAGTTAACCATTCTATTCTACTACAGAAGCTTGATCGAATAGGTATTCACGGTGATCTTTTTAGATGGCTTAAGTCTTACTTAGAAAATAGAACACAATTAGTACTTATTAATGGGTACGAATCACCTCCCATAATTGTAACATCAGGCGTACCCCAGGGGTCCAATCTTGGCCCACTGCTTTTCTTAATCTTTATTAACGACCTTGGCCCCATGTTACGCTGTGATTTTGTTCTATTTGCCGATGATCTCAAGATTTACCGCAAAATTTCCACTGATTGTGATCATGTTAAGCTTCAAGAAGACCTTTGCACACTAAATAGCTGGTGCATTCAAAACGATATGTTTTTAAATATTGAAAAATGTTACATTATTACTTTTACTCGTAACAGAAAACGAAAGGATTTTGCATATTCCATTAATAATGTACGATTAAATGCAGTCACCACTATAAGAGATCTAGGAATCACTCTTGATTCAAAGTTTATGTTTGATGTACACATAAATGATATTATAAGTAAATCAATGAAAATGATTGGATTCATTCATAGAATATCGAAACCATTTAAATACCCCCAATCCATTATAACATTATACAACTCGTTGGTCAGAAGCAAATTGGAATATGGGAGTGTTATCTGGAACCCACATTATATAAAATATTCTAAAAGTATTGAATCTGTGCAAAAAAAATTCCTAAGACTGTTATCATATAAACTTGGATTAAATGCCTCACTCAAATCTTATGAAGAACGTCTACTAAACTTCAAATTTACGACATTGGAAAAAAGAAGACAATTTGCAGACTTAATATGTTTATATAAAATTATTCATGATAAACTTCTTACCACTAATTGTCTGAGCAATATTCATATTAAAGTCCCTAATAGACATAATTTAAGGAGCCAAAATATATTCCATATTGATATATTTAATAATAATATTGCATATTTCAATCCACTATCTAGAATGTGTCGTCTGTACAATACAGTTGAATGCGACCTTATAGATATATTCGCAAACAGTCTCGCATATTTTAAAAAACAAATTAACCATCTTCTACCATGATATGTTATGGAGAACAGTTAAGAGATATAATTGCTTTTTTATTTTCTTTACTTTTCTTCCTTATCCTTTCTCTGTACATTTACTATATTTTATATTTCATACTTAATATTCATGTTATATATTTCTTTTTAATTATTATTATATTTGTATTTTTTTTTTCTTTCACCACTAGCATCTCCGCCTAATATCAACTAAACCTTGTTTACGCATGCTGTGAACATTTTTAATTGGGGTGTTAATATATGTGCACATTCCCACCGAAATAATATAAATGTTATAATTGTTAACACTCTGTAAATGTTTCAAACAATAAATAAAAAAAATAAATAAAATAAAAGTGCTGTCCTGCAAAAATGAGCTTATAGTGTCCTTTAATTTGAATAATTTGAAATCCTTTAAATAAAGGATTAGATTTGAAATCAAATTATAAGGAAGGATTATTATGGAGAATTCGAATAATTGATCAAATTTAATGTCAACTTTCATTTTAAGGTTCTATGAAAGTCCTATTCAAATTCTGATTATATCTTAATAGGCTAGTAGCTTGATAGAACTGAAAAAGTAACAAAAATTGAAAATATCTTTCACAGAACAAGAAATTTTACTTTCAAATTTGAAGAATTATTAAAATTCTTTGAAACAACCCGTTCTTAGATTATAAAGATGGGCTTTTTACGACAATATCGAATTTTGAAATTTCTTTGCTTTTAACACGAAAATGAAACACTCACTTTTTTATTATTTTTTTTAATAAGAGTTAAATATATACATATATATTGGTATATTAAATTTAAGATCATTATTGGTGATGTATTTTTTATCACAAAAAAATTTTTTTTTGGTCCTGATAAGAAGGGAGCCACGATTCTTCTATGTTTTGCGAAAATATAATTTTATTAATGCATTGTTTTGTTAGAAAATGATAAGTATATACTGTACTTCTACTAAGAGAGGCATATTTATCGTACCCAGTAAAATTAAAGTAGAAATTATCATGTTCAAAAGGCCAGGTTCATTAAAATTATTTTAATTGTCTATGACTTCATGTTTGTCTATGCATAACCTATATATTTTTGACAAGTTCTTTCTTCTCCGACAATCTTTTTCCTGTTTCCACACTCTATCCCGCCCTGTTAAACTTATTATACCATGCATGTGATGGTTATTGGTAAGAAATGATACTTAAATTCATTGCAATTAATTTTGGTAGTTCTTCCAGTTTAGTTAGTGGATCATCGGGCGTTTTGTCATTAAAACGGAATGGCGGTAGACATAGACGGTAAATAAATAAAGAGTTTTCCCAAGATAAACGACGTTTCTCTCAACCTTTCTCAAGGTTTTCTATTGTCTATTTTTGTTAGAAGCCAAATTTTAAAAACTGAATTCCGTTACAACTTTGTTCTGTTTCAGAGTTAAAATAATTACCAAACCCTTCCAAAGCAGACCATGGATCAACTGAAGCCAAATACTATATCCATCAAGACGGAACCAGGGCTCCAGGAAGAAGGTGGAGGTGAAATTGCATTTTCCGATTTAGATTTCGACCTAGCTGGGAAGATATAACGAAGGAATTCTTGCAATATGTGGAGAGTAGTTGCATTGCACACGTGGAAATATAGAACTTTAAATATGGATGTCCGGAATCCGTGTCTGTTTTGAAATGTCGTGCAAACAGGACATATACTTGTTTCTTCCTCTCTTATAATGAGGTTTTTTGGGTATTTAACCTCTAATGCGTCCTTGCCGAAAACTTCAAAATACAGCACTATTTTAACATAACTATACTGTTCACAATAAGTTGTCGGTTCCTCTATTTTCCACTAATTTTATTGGAACATGATGTAAATAACACGTATTTTTTATACGTTAAAAAATCATAAATATTGATTGCGAAAACAGTATCCCATAGACTTAAACGTCCTACTTAAGGTGCTTGTCGGTACCTATTATTGTTGCCCATCGACCCAACTCCTACTTCTCCTATGCTGACTTAGTGAACTTTAGTTGAGTTGAAAAAATCGTCCTGTCAACAATGTTTGATTACGTTATAATAAGTTGTCGGTTCCTCGATTTTCATCTAATTTTATTTGAGATATGATGTGAATTACACTTATTATACGTTAAAAATACATAAATATTGATTGGAAAAACAATATACCATTGACTGAAAACAACCAAACTCTCTACTACAGGTGCTCTAGAGAAATGTTTTTCCTTCTTGAAGAATCGGTCCCTGAAGCGAACATCTGAGGTCATTTTTTTATCTAACATTAACCTTGTTGATCAATGATATTTATTTGTAAAAGAATATTTTATTGTTTTTCTATTTAAAAAATTCTCGTTAATATCAATTTGACGAAGATACAGGGCTGTCGAAAACTTGACCTAACTCATCGCCCTTGATATTATTTTTGATAAATACCGCTCTAGAAAAAAACACAAATCATCATTTTAATCATTATAGTGATATCCTGCCTCGGCGTGTACTAATTTAGACTGTTAGGGCAGATTAAACTCGCGCCTGGCGCCGTTTGGTTCGGGGCTGGCCATTCAAAGATCCATTCTGTTTACTGTCCTTTTTTATTACAGGAAACATTCATGTGAAGACAGTCACCATAAACTCGGATCTTGGACCCCGACAAGATGGTGAAGCGGCGCTTACTTATATGAAAATTGACATAGACCTGCCGGATGTAAAAGAGGAATGCCTAGAACGCTTTGGAAGAATTACCAAGGAAGCAGGTAAAACCAATTTATCACTGTGAACTTGAACGATTCGGATTCTCCTATTTTTTAACCTTTCTACGAACTTACTTCGCTTATTTACTCTAAGTTTGGGAAATAAGTTTAACTGAGTCTTTTTCACCCATGTTATTTTTCAAATTTGTCGACAGATCTTCAGAAGCATTTTGTGGAAAAAGGGATCACTCCTCCCCATCACAACTACTCCTCCTCTCCTAAGTCAAATTTTGCAATTAACGTACGCACCCATGTAAGAGAAAAAACTTTTTCTTGTTCCAAGTGCAACTATTCAAATGCTCAAAATAGACAGTTAAAGAGGCATATGCAGACCCACGGTGGAAAAAAACCTTTTTCATGTTCCTTGTGCGACTATGCATGTAATCATAAGGGTCATTTAAAGAGCCACATGCTGAATCACAGTGGAGAAAAACCTTTTTCATGTTCGGAGTGCAACTATGCAAGTTATCAACAGGGTAACCTGAAGAGGCACATGCTGATTCACAGTGGAGAAAAACCTTTTTCATGTTCCGTGTGCACCTATGCATGTTATCGAAAGAGCGACCTAACGAGCCACATGCTGACTCACAGTGGAGAAAAACCTTTTTCATGTCTCCTGTGCAACTATGCGTGTTATCGAAAGGGTGAGCTGAAGAGGCACATGCTGATTCACAGTGGAGAAAAACCTTTTTCATGTTCGGAGTGCAACTATGCAAGTTTTCAACAGGGTAACCTGAAGACACACCTGCTGACTCACAGTGGAGAAAAACCTTTTTCATGTTCTGTGTGCAACTCTGCATATTATGGAAAAGGTCAGCTGAAGAGGCACATGCTGACTCACAGTGGAAAAAAACCTTTTTCATGTTCCGTGTGCACCTATGCATGTTATCGAAAGAGCAACCTAACGCGCCACATGCTGACTCACAGTGGAGAAAAACCTTTTTCATGTTCCGTATGTAACTATGCATGTTATCAAAAAAGCGAACTAAACGGACACATGCGGATTCACAGTAAAGAAAAACCTTTTTCATGTTCCGTGTGCAACTATGCATGTAATCATAAGGGTCATTTAAACAGCCACATGCTGACTCACAGTGGAGAAAAACCTTTTTCATGTCACCTGTGCAACTATGCGTGTTGTCGAAAGGGTCTGCTGAAGAGGCACATGCTGATTCACAGTGGAGAAAAACCTTTTTCATGTTCGGAGTGCAACTATGCAAGTTTTCAACAGGGTAACCTGAAGACACACCTGCTGACTCACAGTGGAGAAAAACCTTTTTCATGTTCTGTGTGCAACTCTGCATATTATGGAAAAGGTCAGCTGAAGAGGCACATGCTGACTCACAGTGGAAAAAAACCTTTTTCATGTTCCTTGTGCAACTATGCATGTTATCAAAAAAGCGAACTAACGAGCCACATGCTGATTCACAGTGGAGAAAAACCTTTTTCATGTCACCTGTGTAACTATGCGTATTATCGAAAGGGTGAGCTGAAGAGGCACATGCTGATTCACAGTGGAGAAAAACCTTTTTCATGTTCCGTGTGCACCTATGCATGTTATCGAAAGGGTATCCTGAAGAGGCACATGCTGATTCACAGTGGAGAAAAACCTTTTTCATGTTCCGTGTGCACCTACGCATGTTATCGAAAGCGTGACCTAACGAGCCACATGCTGACTCACATTGGAAAAAAACCTTTTTCATGTTCCGTGTGCACCTATGCATGTTATCGAAAGAGCAACCTAACGCGCCACATGCTGACTCACAATGGAAAAAAACCTTTTTCATGTTCCGTGTGCACCTATGCATGTTATCGAAAAAGCAACCTAACGCGCCACATGCTGACTCACAGTGGAGAAAAACTTTTTTCATGTTCTGTATGCAACTCTGCATATTATCAAAAGGGCCAACTGAAGAGCCATATGCTCTCTCACATCGTAGGAAAACCTCTTTAATATTCCGTGTGCAACTAAACATGTTATCTGAAGTGCAACATGCTATCTCACGCTGGAGAAAAACCTTTTTCAAATCTCATGTGAAACATTTAATTTTATCAAAATGCCCATCTAAAGTCCCACATGCTGACTCACAGTTTTATGTTCCAAATGCACATATTAATGGTATTATAAAGGCAATCTGAAGCGCACGTTGAGTCACTACGGAGAAAACTTTTCTTGTTCCTTTTTCATCTATGGATATTCTCAAAACGCACATTTAAAAGCCACATGCTGACTCACAGTGGCGACAAACCTTTTTCATTTTCCAAGTGCACATATTCCGATTCTAGGAAAGGCAACCTTACCCCCCCCCCCATATAGGACATTTGTCGGAACACATGCTGACTCAGAGCGGAGAAAACCCCCCTTTTCTTGTTCCGAGTGCAATTATGCAAGTTATCAACAGTGTTCCTTGAAAAGAAAAAAAACTGACTGACAGCTGAGAAAAAACTTTTTCGTTTTCTGGCTGAAGAGACATTTGAAAATAACGCGTGCGCACTCACAGTTTTTTTTCGTATGCAATTATGCGTTTTCTCCAAAAGACTCTTTGACAAGACACTTTTCTTGTTCCTTGCGTTAACGAAAACTATTTACTGAATAATTTCTAGTATTAGATTTTTTTTATTTTTTTTATTTTTTCCCAAATTATGCATTTGACATTACAGTTTTATAATAATAAGAAAGGGAACCCACTAAGGTGCAGCCTGTAAGTGGGTAATATAAGTGTATAAGATTATATTTTTTACCTAAAAATAACACTAAGCATATAAAGAAAAACGTTAGGATTATAATTAAAGTTAGTCTAAAAGATTGTGCAAGAGGTGCATATTAAAAATAATTCAAAGTAAAAATAAAGATTGTTAGATCATATATATGAAGTAAAAGAACACAAAATAAAATAATAATAAGTATACAGAAACAAAATAGAAAAAGAGAAAAAAGTAAAAATTAAATGAATAATGCTTCAACATTTGCATTGTACAGCCACAACTTTAATTCTTTTTGGTATTAATATATTTTATTATATATTTCCTTGATAATATGATTTTGTACTATTTGTAGTGGTTTTATAAATGTATCTAGTGCGCCACCCCATGCTAATATACAGTACATAATTGAGGATTGCACTAGAGAAAAAAAAACATTTTCAATTTGTCAACAATGAGTACTTCCTTAAGTCTATAAAATGTGTACGTCAGATATCTTAATTTAGAAACGGTGTTATTAATTTATGGTTGCCAGTTTAAATTTGTGTCAATATATATACCCAAATATTTGATCTTTTCAATTTTTCCAATTTCAAAGCAAGAGGTGCATGTTACTTTATTACAGTTAGTATTATGTAATCTAATTTTAAGGTTATTGGGAGGTTTGTTTTTACTGTTTTTATAAAAAGTTAGGTAAAATGTTTTATTATAGTTTAAGAAAAGTCTATTACAAGTTAGCTATGATAAGTCATATGAAATACATTTTGTTGCATTTAAAAAAGTTTCAGGCCAGGATTTCCATTTACTATTATTGCTGTATCATCAGCGTAAGATACAATTTTACCAGGGATTACAATATTACATTAATCATTAATATACATTAGAAACAGAATTGGGCCAAGCACAGTCCCCTGTGGTACTCCATTTTCACTGTTTCTCTGCTATAAAAGTTTCCTATTTTTGTTTTTTGTAATCTGTCTTTGAGATAGTTGTGAGAATTTTTTCTAAACCTATTTGATTAATTTTGTTTATCAGTAGATTGTGATTTACAGTATCAAACGCTTTTATTAAGTCTAAAAATATAGCTAGACTTTTTTATTTTTATTTATTTTTTTTATTTATTACTTGTAAATTATTTAACATTATAAATGATTACAATATGCAGACTTATATATATAATTTTTTCGTTTTTTTTATTCTACTACTCCATAAGTTGAGCTCCAGGAGCTCGTGTTTATGGGAGGAGTATTAACATTTAGTTTTAATTATTTTTTAAACAATAATCAAAAACTTTTGATATAAATACAAACATAATATTAACATAGGTACACAAATTAGAAAGGTGTGTTTTTAAAGATAATTAAAATAATATATCTTCTTACAGATTAAGTAAGCGTGAGGAAATTAAGAGTACAATATATCAGGTAAACAAATTAGAAAAATAGTTTTTCAAAGACAATTAAATTAATCAATTTGTAAATATATATATATATATATTTACAAATTGAGTAAGTGTAAGAAAATTAGGGGTACAATATATCATTATCCAATTTTAGGGTCTTAATTAACTTTTTGAATTGTTCATAATTCACAGTTTCGGTTACACTAATTTTATTTTTGGATAATAATATATTGTACCATCTTACACCTAAATACGAATAGTGGTGCTGAGCCGTGGTCGTTCTTTGCATAGGAATGGCTATTAAGCCATTAGTTTTGAATCTATTGCTTATGCTATCTGAGGGGTGAATTTTATAAATAAAATATTCTTTATAAATTTGATATAAGACGATTCTCTTATACAATTCTGTGATAGATGGTACATTAATTTCCAGAAATATCTCTAAAGTAGGGGAGTCATATGGTTTCCTAAGGATGATTTTTATAATTACTCTTTGAATTGTAATTATGGGCTGTAAAATGGCCTTAAAAGCTCCTCCCCACCCAATAATCCCGTACTGCAATATGGACTGAATTAATGCATAATAGACAATTTTGATAGTTTTCTTATTTAAAATATTTCGTATGTTATAGAAAATATAGATAAGTTATCTTATTCTTTCAACGGTGAGATTAATATGGTCTTTCCATTTAACATTTTTATCTATTAAGATACCAAGATATTTTATATTAGATTTATGATTTAGTTTCGCGCAGTCCGTATTACATGTAGGTACCGTCATTTACACAATTTTTAGAATGAATTGTTATGATTATTAGGTTATTTGGCACATCTTCTTGTAGAGTGAAAGGAATACAATATGTTTTTTCTGTGTTGAGTGATAATAAATTGCCATCGAACCAATTTTTTATAACCTTCATATCTTGATTGGCTGCATTGGTAATTTCGCTCCATGTCTTTTTTCGATAATTATTGCAGTGTCGTCAGCAAAGGATATAAGTTTACCATTAAGTGATAATTTATACATATGGTTAACGTAAATTATAAATAAAATTGGTCCAATAACAGTCCCTTGGGGAATTCCAAATTCTAAAGTTTCATCCACGCCTCGTGAGTTATTTATTTTTACTTTTTGGTTTCTTTGAGTTAGATAGAAAATGCCAGATTTAAAAACGGGTGTTACAATAGATTTTTTATAAACGGAGAGGAATATTCCACTATTTAAACTAATAATTACAATGTGTGTAATTGGAATGCTTAATAATTCATTATAATTTTTCAATATTTCTAATGTGACTCCATCAAACCCTGGTGCAGATGCACCTTTTAATTCACTAATAATATTTTTTATGTCATCTGTTGTTACCGGTTTGAAAACTGACAGATTATTTTGTTTAAGACAGTCCTTTTCAAAATTATCTATTTTATAATTTTCATCGATCCGTGTAGCTAAATTTTGACCGACGTTAGCGAAATATTTATTGAAGGCATTAGCACATTTTATCGGTTCCATTAAGGCATTAATAGAATTTTTTCCGATATTAATTTTTTTAATTTGAGTTTTTTTGTTTTTTCTACTATTTATTTCATTTATTGTTTTCCATATATGTTTTACATTTTGTTTAGCTACATCAATTTCATTTTTGTAAAAGTTTTCTTTAGTTGTTTTTAGTAAACAGGTTAATTTGTTCCTAAAAAATTTATAATATGTGTATATTTATTTATCTAAGGGAAATTTCTTTGTCAAGCGATATAGCTCTTCTTTTTTTCTAATAGACACGATTAAGCCATGTGAAATCCATGGTTTTATTTTTTTGAATTTTTATTTAATTTTTATAGTTTTAACATCTGTTGATGCTGTAATATAATTGCATAGAATATTATCAAATATATTTGCGCATGTTTCAGCACAGGTTGATTCTAATACGGAACGCCATGTTTCTGTTTTTAATTTTAGGCTTAATTTATGATGGTTTAGTGACTTTTTTGTAAAAGTATTGCATTTTGAATCAATATGATTATTAATATTAAGTTTTTGTATATAGATGCAAGTGTGATGATCAGTAATATTATTTTTTAATATTATCGTGTGTAATTTGTCGGTATCTTTAGTGTTACTAGATATGTGATCGATACAAGATGGACGTTGACCCGTAATTTCTCTAGTATATTTTTTATACACAATATAAAATTCATTTCCGACATAAAATTGATAAATTCAGTTTTTATTTTGTTACTATTTTCGTTTGAAACATCTATGTTGAAATCGCCGATTATTGTTATGTTCTGTTTATTTTTTTGATAAGATAATGCTTCTTAATTCATCCATAAATGTATACTCGTTTGATCCGTGTGTTCGGTAAATTACAATAATATTAAAACATGATTTATTTACATTTAGATTAATATCTAAGCAATTAACTCGCTGCATAGGTACTTCTTCCACTGCGATGTTTGAATAGCAAGATTTAACAAATACAACAATACCACTATTTCTATTAATAGCACAAGATGTTACGAAGTAGCTATATTCTGGTATGCAAAATTTATTGTATTCGTTGGTGAATGCTTCAGTTAACACTATGACGTCCGGTTTATGATTTAGTAAATTAATTGAGAGTAAAAATTCATTGAAATTTCTTTCATCGATCTGATATTTAAATGGAGTACTGAGAATGAATTTGATATTTTATCCACGATTTTATTACAATCATTTAAAGTGTTACAAATATATTCCGAAATATTAAGAGTTTTATCTAATTCCTCAGTGAAGAAGTCATTCATTTTTAAAGAAATAAATATACGAAATACAACTCACTCATATTCAATTCGCATTTGGGCATTTTGTTTCATTTTTTTGGGAATTCACATAAGTGACTGTTGGCTGCGTGATCATTTTGATACCCCTTTCTGTTAGTGCAGTTGTGGCATTTGGCAGAATCTTGTTTTTTGGTGCAGTTTTGTATTTTGTGCTCTTCTGCACAGTGGAGGCATCTGGGATTCTTCATGTTGTCGAGGCATCTCAGTAAGGTGTGTCCGTATCCAAGGCAATGATAGCATTGCATCAGTGGATCACAGTCTTCTACGTGTGCTCCTGTATATCCAATATTAATTCTTTCTTTAGATATTATTATTTTTCTCAGTTTTGCCGTTGTTTGAATGATGAAATTTGCTAATTTTTCCGATTTTTTATTCTTCAGCTTTTTTTAACAACGATTGGTTCATTGTCTGTTTCCGAGGTCATGGCATTTTTTAGGTCTTCATTTTGATTTATCAAATCTGTTAGGAGTTCTTCTTCCTTGTAGCCAGCATCAACACCCTTAATGATAATGCATGGTTTTTTTTCTTTATTTCATTAGCGTGTATTCAAATATCCGGGTTTTTGTTGATTTCGTTTATTATTTTTTCGGTGTCATTTTGTTTCTCACATGTTAGTATTATTTTGTTTTGATATGTTTTTTTTAGTCCAGAAATTCCTATTCCTAGTTTGGATAGTTTTATTTTGTCTTTTAATATTTTTTCGATTTCATCTGCAGGTTTGTCTTCTTTTGATGTAATTAGTAAAGCAAAATTTGCTTTCGGTATTGGGTGAAATTTTTCCCTTACCACCATTGCATAGCTTTTGACTTCATTTTTATTTTCTTCATTTGTTCCTTTTTTTACGAATTTTTCTAATTTTCTGATATAATCATCTTGATCTTGAATCACTTTATTTTGTAGACAAATTATTGTGTTTTGTAGTGACTTTATCTCAAGCTTCCATGAATCTTCGATGTTGATTAATATAGCTTCAATTTCAGTTTTAGCTTCTTTGGCAGCTTTTGTACTGCCAATTTTGTTGAGTTCTGACAGTATTTTTTCAATATGTATTTTGAGTTCCATGTTGGAACATGGTCCCGAAGGTGTTAATTTTATATTTGTAGACAGTTTTACAGAGTCCGTCTCGTTAGGCGACCGCTCGCCGCAAGACATGCGACAATAATATATATATTTGAATGTTTTTTTTTACATATTTTTTACATAAGCATTAAAATGAATCATCAACATTAAAAAGTTTTTTTTTAAACTTTGAGGATTAAAAAAAAAAATTGCACGTTTTGCCACAATACGAAGTATGTCAAAAAATTACAAATAAATAGTAGTATTTCTGTGTGTAAGGATATAATGGCCAACCTTATGATTCCAGAGATAGCCTCATTTTTAATGTCAATGCCATACAAATTTTTCTTAAAACTCCTCCATTTGTACACGCAATTGCTTCATATGAAATTTTATAGCATAGTAATGATCAGCAGAATCCATTTCTAGCCAAAAAATACCCTTGAAAATTCAAGTCTCTATGTCTGTGAAAGGCGATTTTCAGCCCACTATGCGCCAGGGAGTAACTTGATAGAAGTATAAAAGATCTCTCATAGCGATGATAGGGACTGACTGATATACGGGCCATACCAAGAAGAATATAATCATTGGAAAATATTAACATTCTGCTAATATTCATTATAAAAGTGCGACAAAATAAGTGATGTCAGTTTATTACAACATATTTTGAGGGGTGTGTGAGGGATGGGGATATAGGTATAGGATAAAGAGACGTAGGACGGGAGTAGATGGGAAGGAAGATTGTGTGGTCCCTTTTGGTGATGTGCAGGACGCATTTACACTATCGAAAAATTGCGACTCTTATCGTTAAAACGAATACTAAATTACTATTTTTTTTTATTAAAATGAACCGTAACTGATTTGAATCCCCTGAAATAGTATCGCTGATAAATTATCTTGTTCCTAGTAAACCAACTAGAATCATATTATACTCATATTATTGTAACAATACTGCCACTAATGCTGAACAATTTTTTTTAATATATCGCCTGCGTAGATAAAAAAAATGATGATTTTGATATCAATGATGAATGAAGTCTGTTATCATATAAAAGATGCATAAAAAATATGTTTTTCGTATGCAAGAATCAAAAGATAATCAATTAAGCATATTATATTCACTTTATGTATTTTATGATATTGTTGACTAAATCACAGTAACATTTTTTTTATTTTGAAAACAAAAGTTTATAGATATATATGTGTAATTTACCTGAGAAATTAATGATTGATTACATTACTACACTAACACATTTTTATTTTTTTTTATTTTATTTATTTATTCGAGACACAAACAGGATATTTATAAAAACATTAATTATGGTTTACAAAATAAAAAAGTACAATTATAAATATCCCTAGACTAATGTGTCTGCAGCATCACATTTGCACATTCACATAAGCAAACATGTAAAACAATAACAGTATTTATTATACAAAACATAAAACTTAATTACAAAGATTGAAGCACATAATAAGTAGAAAAATTTAAAGAGTACATATTAAAAAAAAATTCTAAACCACTAAACAAGTTTATTTATTTATTTTTTTTATTTTTTTTTTTTTTTAAGTACAGAAATCGTGGAGATATTTCTTGAAACACGTTATATTATTTGCAAAAATATCTATGACAGTGTGTATTTTAGCAAGATCATTGTATGATCGAGACATTCTAGACATAGGATTAAAATATCCAGTGTTATTGGCAAAAATTTCGGTCCTAAAATGTTCATATTTCTAGTATATTTGGGCCTGGCGTAAAAAGTGATTTGATTGACTAAGTTACTATTAACACGATTATTCACAATTTTGTAAAGCATTAAGAGGTCATTTATATTTCGTCTTTTAACTAAACTCTCTAATTTGAAATATGTAAGTCTTGTAAGTTTTTAGATTCTCACGGCCAAAAGCATTTCTGTTGTTTGTTTTTGGGGTGTTATGCCGTGTTGCGCTAACTCCTTCTTTAGCCGACGTTTCGGACAGCGTTGCAGTGTCCATCATCAGGGCAGATCCGGTAGATCATAGACATATCTTCGGATCTACCGGATCTGCCCTGATGATGGACACTGCAACGCTGTCCGAAACGTCGGCTAAAGAAGGAGTTAGCGCAACACGGCATAACACCCCAAAAACAAACAACAGATATGTAAGTCTTTGTTCATACCCATTTAGAAGATGGTAGACACCTGATCGATAAGACAAAATCCGTGTAAATTTTCTTTGGACAGATTCAAGTCGGGATATCTGTGTCGTGTAATGTGGATTCCAGACTGTTGACCCGTACTCAAGAACACTACGGATTAACGAATTGAATAGAATTATTAGGCTATTAGAGTTCTTGAACAGTTTAGTTGATCTTACAATAAAACCTAGTACTTTATTTGATTTATTTACAATGTATTCTATGTGTTGGTTGAACGTTAGTTTGCTGTCGAATATAATTCCTAAATCTCTGATCGATTCAACTGTTTCCAGATTGTGACCATATATGCTATATGAGTACAGAGTTTTGTTGGTGTTCTTGGTGAAATTTATAACTTTGCACTTAGCTATATTCAATTCCATTTCATTGTCAATACACCAGGCAGATAATGTGTTAAGGTCTTGTTGTAAGAGTTCACAATCTTCCATAGATTTAATTGCTTTATATATCTTGGGGTCGTCAGCGTATAGAGAAAAATTACAGTGGAGTTTACATGTAAGGTCGTTGATGAAGATTAAGACAAGCAAGGGTCCAAGGTGTGATCCTTGTGGAACGCCCGACGTAACTAATATTGGGGAAGAGTTAAAACCGTTAACAGTAACTAATTGACTTCTATTTGATAAATATGATTCTAACCAACGAAGCAGATTTCCGTGTATGCCGATTTTATCCAGTTTATTCATTAAGATAGGGTGACTAACTTTGTCGAAAGCCTTACTGAAATCGGTGTATACGGCATCTGCTTGTGTTTTATTATTCATTGATTTACACAGAAAGTCCATATACTCGATTAAATTAGTGTTTGTGGATCGTTTAGCTACAAAGCCATGTTGGAAAGGGCTAAGTATGTGTGTTACGTGATTAAATATGTCTTTATATACAATGGACTCAAATATTTTGCCAAAACAAGATAAAAGGCTGATAGGACGGTAGTTCTTTACATCGTTTTTACTGCCAGACTTATGGATCGGAATGACGTGGGCAACTTTCCACAGATCTGGAAATACCCCTTCGTTCAGACTTTTGACGAATAATTTGTGTAAAGGTGCTGCAAGTTGATCTGCACAATTTCGAATGAATAGTGGAGGAATACCATCTGGACCAGAACCCTTATTGATATCGAGAGTGTTCAACTTCACCTTGACCTCGTCTAGGGTTATTTTGATATGAGATAGTGGATAATTATAGAGTGGGAAAGAAAGTTTAGAGTCACTTTTAGAATTAGATGGTGAGCTAAATACAGAAGAGAAGTAAGTAGAAAAGAGTTCGCATGTTTCTTTGCCATTTGTTGCTGAATTTTCGTGGAGATGCATGATTTTTGGGAGAGAATTAGAAACTCTTTTCGATTTAATGAGGGTTGACAGATTTTTGATACTGTTAGGGAGAGAATTTTCTATTGAATCTACATAGGCTTTAAGGCAGGTACGTATGGATAATTTTACTCTAGCCCTCAAGATGGAAAAACTGTCATAGTCACATTGATTTTTGTATTTTTTCCACTTCTTTCTAAACTTTTCTTTTTCTCTAAGTTGGTGGATCAAAGCACTGCTGAACCAAATTGGAAACCTTTTGTTGCTGTTTCTTAAGCGCGGAGTGTGTTTTTCAATTGATAGCCATAATAAGTTGTAAAAATGTAGTAGGGAATCATTACAATTCAGAGTATTAAGATCGTTCCAGTTATTTAGTGATAGCATTTCATTGCACTGAGTGTAGTCCGTTTTTTTGAAGTTATATTTGATGTGATCTGGGTTGGTGGGTAAAGGTCTGTATTTAGACATTAGAAAATCGAACTCAATGGGAGGATGATAGGAGTCAACTTTAGATAGCACATGTGAAGCAATTTGAATTTCCAGGTGATGGTTGGAAAACACTAAATCTAAAATTCGATCTATATTATTAGAGACATGATTGAACTGATTGAGTCCAGTCAAATTTTGAAAGTCTACTAGGGATTTTGATTTTTGGCTATTATATATGACTGGTCTGGTGTGAATTTCGTTGACATTTAGTGGGCATTGAATAGATGGTACATTAAAATCACCCATTATTATTGTTACATCCTCTGATGATAAATTATTATATGTTGTTTGACACTTTTCGAAAAAATCTGTGAGATTTTCGATTGGTATATCTGGAGGCAAATACGCCAAACATAAGTTGATGGTTTGCCTAGATGTTTCATGCAATTTAAATCTAATCCATAAATCTTCTGTAAATTTTGAGCTGTGTGTTGGGACTGTGATAGATGTCATTTCTTTCTTTATGGCTATTAGAACTCCACCACCTGATTTTTTAAAAGAACTCGATGTGTCCCTATCTCGTCTGTAAATATTATATCGATCATCTACTATTTCATGATCATAGATTGAGGAGTCTAACCATGTTTCAGTAAGACAAATTAAATCATAATTGCAACTGAGCACTTCGCAGTGCAAATCATTTAATTTGCTTTTCAAACCACGAACATTTTGATAGTAAAATGTTATTGCCGTTTTGCTAGAATGCATTTTGAAAGTATATATTAAGCATTATTAAATATGTCTTTTTGTAAAATTGAAATGAATGCTTTGAAAAGGGGCAATTTTGAACATGAGAATTTTTTTTTTGTTTGTGGTAAATGATTTTGTATATGGTATCAGATTTTGACAGAACTAGGTAATTGAAATGTTGGTATTGAAAAATGTATAATAGTATTAAAAAAATTAAAAATTCTAAAGGGATCCTAAGTTTAGAAATCCAAAACATTACATTTTCGTGTTTTTAATAATAATACACATTTGTAGCGATTGCAATAGACTGATACAAAGATAAAAAACCGGTTAAGTATTTGCTATAAACTAAAAGATCTGTCAGTATACTAAGAGTGAGAAAAATAAGAGTAATCACAAACTTTTCTAAATACTCGTACATATTGTAAAAAATATTATTTTCAAGGATAAATTCCTTATGCGAAGTTTCGCATATAAGATAAATATCAAAATTGTTCAAAAGGACCTGATTTAAGAAGTTATGAGTTTTTGTGGGAAGACCTCGCACATTTTTAAAATATGTGTTAAGCATTTTATATATTATGTTTGTGAAATTGGCTGGAAGATATTTTATAAATATAAAATAATTATTTTGTGACTGGGGGTAATTTTGAACATCCGAATTATGTGTTTGTTTCTGGTAAATTATATTGTCTATGATTCCAAGAGGCTTTAGTTTTGACAGATTGATAGGTATATCTATGGACATATTCACATGATTAATGAATTGTAAACAAGCCCTAAAAATAATAATTTTACTATGACTTAATTTTATTTCATAAGTATTTGGTAGTATTTTGTACTTAAAAAATGGTGATAATTCGTGTGTTGCAACGAATGACAAATTGTGTACAATATTCAGATATTTCCATCCTTGCCAGAGATTATATTTGACATGTAAGGTTAATTTTCTAAAGGGGCCTGCGTTTGTAAGGCAGGTTGAAGTGTCTTCAATTTTGACAGTCTGTTGACATCATCTTGATCAAAACATTATAGGGGTTGAATCACTTACACGAACGAATATTTTGGAGTTTTTTACCCAGCAGTAGCGAATTTTTTTTTCCATTTTTATATCTCGACATTGTTTTAGAAGATGTTGGTTTTTAGAGGTTAAGTGGTCATTAATGTAAATTCTACTGACTCTAGGAAGCTGCAATTCTGTAACAAACATCCCTTTTCTCTTCCTTATTGCAGCTAATAGTTCATCTTTAAGATATCTGCGCGTGAATTTTACAACAATGTTCCTCGGTTTTCCATTTGTTACGGTACGACTTATTCTGGGGGAAATTCTGCTGGCGAAGTCTACTTCATTTCGGGTGATTTTGCATCCAGCTGTAGCACCGATTTTAGATAGAATGTCATAAACATTTTCATTTTTGTTTTCCGGAATACCACTTATTATAACGTTGTTTGAGCGATTATATTGATCACTGTTTTCAATTTGTCTTTCCGATTGTGTTACTTTCTTCTTAAGTTCTTCAATTTCCTCCTTGTACTCCTTTTTTATAACTTCAACTATAGTTTTTTTAAAGTCTGCAAACGATTTTTCTAGGAATTCAACTTTAAAGTCGTCGAACTTTTTATCCAGAATTTGTAGTAGTTCCGGACTAAAGTTACTGGTGGACTTAGAGTTTGAACGTGTAGTTATTGTTATTTTATATGAAAATTGTTTTTTTTATTATTATATTATTGAAAAACAAAGAAAGAGCAAAATTTGACAGTAGTTACAAGCAATGTTATTGTTGTAATTTAAGTCACATTATAGCTTTAATAATTATACAGAACAGCTAATACATTTTATTTAAAATTACAACAAAAAATACCCCATTATGCATGTATTTTGGTTTATTTGGAAAAAGAATAAACATTTAACACATTTTTAATTGACTTTAAAGTTTTAATTCACTTTAAAGTCTAAAGTACATCAAATTGAATATATGTTTGTAACTCGCTAACACTACACTGGCTTTATATTTTTATCACAAAGAACTTTAACAAGCAATATTTTAGACACGAAATAATATAATTTAACTAATTTCGACGACCGTGTCACGTGGCCTCGAGCGTAATGTCAAATTCTAAGCCAATGAAATCTGTTATTTTTTTCTAAAAGAAAACGGAGTTGGGGGTGTCGGTTTCAGATTGGTTTCAAAGCCAGACCCATAAATAAACCACTCACTAGATCGAAATCTTCGGGCTTTTTGTAAGTAGCAAATTGGTCCTCTATTTAAACATAAATATGTGAAAAAAAAATTTGAGTGAAAAAAATTATAAAGGGCCATTATAGCCAATATAATTCTCATTCGTAGCCTACCCCATTCATTAGCCTGAAACATTATAAAAAAAATTTCAAATTTCAAAATATTCCATCACAACAAGAAATATCCATAGAACAAAGTGCTGTCCTGCAAAAATGAGCTTATAGTGTCCTTTAATTTGAATAATTTGAAATCCTTTAAATAAAGGATTAGATTTGAAATCAAATTATAAGGAAGGATTATTATGGAGAATTCGAATAATTGATCAAATTTAATGTCAACGTTCATTTTAAGGTTCTGTGAAAGTCCTGTTCAAATTCTGATTATATCTTTATAGGCTAATAGCTTGATACAACTGAAAAAGTAACAGAAATTGAAAATATCTTTCACAGAACAAGAAATTTTACTTTCGAATTTGAAGAATTATTAAAATTCTTCGAAACAACCCGTTCTTAGATTATAAAAATGGGCTTTTTACGACAATATCGAATTTTGAAATTTCTTTGCTTTTAACACGAAAATGGAACACTCACTATTTTATTATTCTGTTTAATAAGAGTTAAATTTATACATATATATTGGTATATTAAATTTAAGATCATTATTGGTGATGTATTTTTTATCACAAAAAAATTTTTTTTTTGGTCCTGATAAGAAGGGAGCCACGATTCTTCTATGTTTTGCGAAAATATAATTTCATTAATGCATTGTTTTGTTAGAAAATGATTAGTATATACTGTACTTCTACTAGGAGAGGCATATTTATCGTACCCATTAAAATTAAAGTAGAAATTATCATGTTCAAAAGGCCAGGTTCATTAAAATTATTTTAATTGTCTATGACTTCATGTTTGTCTATGCATAACCTATATATTTTTGACAAGTGCTTTCTTCTCCGACAATCTTTTTCCTGTTTCCACAATCTATCCCGCCCTGTTAAACTTATTATACAATGCATGTGATGGTTATTGGTAAGAAATGATACTTATTCATTGCTATTAATTTTGGTAGTTCTTCCAGTTTTGT
The DNA here is from genome assembly GCA_026573805.1 of Hesperophylax magnus. Taxonomy (NCBI): domain Eukaryota; kingdom Metazoa; phylum Arthropoda; class Insecta; order Trichoptera; family Limnephilidae; genus Hesperophylax; species Hesperophylax magnus. The sequence continues at coordinate 1,321,900 of JAIUSX010000202.1, read as the reverse complement.
TAGTGGATCATCGGGCGTTTTGTCATTAAAACGGAATGGCGGTAGACATAGACGGTAAATAAATAAAGAGTTATCCTAAGATAAACGACGTTTCTCTCAACCTTTATCAAGGTTTTCTATTGTCTATTTTTGTTAGAAGCCAAATTTTAAAAACTGAATTCCGTTACAACTTTGTTCTGTTTCAGAGTTAAACTAATTACCAAACCCTTCCAAAGCAGACCATGGATCAACTGAAGCCAAATACTATATCCATCAAGACGGAACCAGGGCTCCAGGAAGAAGGTGGAGGTGAAATTGCATTTTCCGATTTAGATTTCGACCTAGCTGGGAAGCTATAACGAAGGAATTCTTGCAATATGTGGAGAGTAGTTGCATTGCACACGTGGAAAATATAGAACTTTAAATGTGGATGTCCGGAATCCATGTCTGTTTTGAAATGTCGTGCAAACAGGACATATACTTGTTTCTTCCTCTCTTATAATGAGGTTTTTTGGGTATTTACCCTCAAATGCGTCCTCGCCGAAAACTTCCAAAATACAGCACTATTTTAACATAATTATACTGTTCACAATAAGTTGTCGGTTCCTCTATTTTCCACTAATTTTATTGGAACATGATGTAAATTGCACGTATTTTTTATACGTTAAAAATCATAAATATTGATTGCGAAAAAACTATCCCATTGACTTAAACTTCCTACTTAAGGTGCTTGTCGGTACCTATTATTGTTGACCATCGACCCAACTCCTACTTCTCCTATGCTGACTTAGTGAACTTTAGTTGAGTTGAAAAAATCGTCCTGTCAACAACGTGTGATTACGTTATAATAAGTTGTCGGTTCCTCGATTTTCACCTAATTTTATTTGAGATATGATGTGAATTACACTTATTATACGTTAAAAATACATAAATATTGATTGGAAAAACAATATACCATTGACTGAAAACAACCAAACTCTCTACTACAGGTGCTCTAGAGAAATGTTTTTCCTTCTTGAAGAATCGGTCCCTGAAGCGAACATCTGAGGTCATTTTTTATCTTACATTGACCTTGTTGATCAATGATATTTATTTGTAAAAGAATATTTTATTGTTTTTCAATTTAAAAAATTCTCGTTAATATCAATTTGACGAAGATACAGGGCTGGCCCTATGCGGGCGCAATTGGTGCAGTTCGCTCCGGGCGTCGAAAACTTGACCTAACTCATTGCCCTTGATATTATTTTTGATAAATACCGCTCTACAAAAAAACACAAATCATGATTTTAATCATTACAGTGATATCCTGCTTCGGCGTGTACTAATTTAGACTGTTGGGGCAGCCAAAATTAAACTCTCGCCTGGCGCCGTTTGGTTCGGGGCTGGCCATTCAAAGATCCATTCTGTTTACTGTCCTTTTTTATTCCAGGAAACATTCATGTGAAGACAGTCACCATAAACTCGGATCTTGGACCCCGACAAGATGGTGAAGCGGCGCTTACTTATATGAAAATTGACATAGACCTGCCGGATGTAAAAGAGGAATGCCTAGAACGCTTTGGAAGAATTACCAAGGAAGCAGGTAAAACCAATTTATCACTGTGAACTTGAACGATTCGGACTCTCCTATTTTTTAACCTTTCTATGAACTTACTTCGCTTATTTACTCTAAGTTTGGGAAATAAGTTTAACTGAGTCTTTTTCACCCATGTTATTTTTCAAATTTGTCGACAGATCTTCAGAAGCATTTTGTGGAAAAAGGGATCACTCCTCCCCATCACAACTACTCCTCCTCTCCTAAGTCAAATTTTGCAATTAACGTACGCACCCATGCAAGAGAAAAAACTTTTTCTTGTTCCAAGTGCAACTATTCAAATGCTCAAAATAGAAAGTTAAAGAGGCATATGCAGACCCACGGTGGAAAAAAACCTTTTTCATGTTCCTTGTGCGACTATGCATGTAATCATAAGGGTCATTTAAAGAGACACATGCTGAATCACAGTGGAGAAAAACCTTTTTCATGTTCGGAGTGCAACTATGCAAGTTATCAACAGGGTAACCTGAAGAGGCACATGCTGATTCACAGTGGAGAAAAACTTTTTTCATGTTCCGTGTGCACCTATGCATGTTATCGAAAGAGCGACCTAACGAGCCACATGCTGACTCACAGTGGAGAAAAACCTTTTTCATGTCACCTGTGCAACTATGCGTGTTATCGAAAGGGTGAGCTGAAGAGGCACATGCTGATTCACAGTGGAGAAAAACCTTTTTCATGTTCGGAGTGCAACTCTGCATATTATGGAAAAGGTCAGCTGAAGAGGCACATGCTGATTCACAGTGGAAAAAAACCTTTTTCATGTTCCGTGTGCACCTATGCAAATTATCGAAAGAGCAACCTAACGCGCCACATGCTGACTCACAGTGGAGAAAAACCTTTTTCATGTTCCGTATGCAACTATGCATGTTATCAAAAAAGCGAACTAAACGGACACATGCGGATTCACAGTAAAGAAAAACCTTTTTCATGTTCCGTGTGCAACTTTGCATGTAATCATAAGGGTCATTTAAACAGCCACATGCTGACTCACAGTGGAGAAAAACCTTTTTCATGTCACCTGTGCAACTATGCGTGTTGTCGAAAGGGTCAGCTGAAGAGGCACATGCTGATTCACAGTGGAGAAAAACCTTTTTCATGTTCGGAGTGCAACTATGCAAGTTTTCAACAGGGTAACCTGAAGACACACCTGCTGACTCATAGTGGAGAAAAACCTTTTTCATGTTCTGTGTGCAACTCTACATATTATGGAAAAGGTCAGCTGAAGAGGCACATGCTGACTCACAGTGGAAAAAAACCTTTTTCATGTTCCTTGTGCAACTATGCATGTTATCAAAAAAGCGAACTAACGAGCCACATGTTGATTCACAGTGGAGAAAAACCTTTTTCATGTCACCTGTGCAACTATGCGAATTATCGAAAGGGTGAGCTGAAGAGGCACATGCTGATTCACAGTGAAGAAAAACCTTTATCATGTTCCGTGTGCACCTATGCATGTTATCGAAAGGGTAACCTGAAGAGGCACATGCTGATTCACAGTGGAGAAAAACCTTTTTCATGTTCCGTGTGCACCTACGTATGTTATCGAAAGCGCGACCTAACGCGCCACATGCTGACTCACAGTGGAGAAAAACCTTTTTCATGTTCAGTGTGCACCTATGCATGTTATCGAAAGAGCAACCTAACGCGCCACATGCTGACTCACAGTGGAGAAAAACCTTTTTCATGTTCCTTGTGCAACTATGCATGTAATCGTAGGGGTCAACTGATTAGCCACATGCTGACTCACAGTGGAGAAAAACCTTTTTCATGTTCCGTGTGCAACTATGCGTGTTGTCGAAAGGGTCAGCTGAAGAGGCATATGCTGACTCACAGTGGAGAATAACCTTTTTCATGTTCCTTGTGCAACTATGCATGCAATCGTAGGGGTCAACTGATTAGCCACATGCTGACTCACAGTGGAGAAAAACCTTTTTCATGTTCCGTGTGCAACTATGCGTGTTGTCGAAAGGGTCAGCTGAAGAGGCATATGCTGACTCACAGTGGAGAATTACCTTTTTCATGTTCCTTGTGCAACTATGCATGTAATCGAAGGGGTCAACTGATTAGCCACATGCTGACTCACAGTGGAAAGAAACCTTTTTCATGTTCGGAGTGCAACTATGCAAGTTATCAACAGGGTAACCTGAAGACACACCTGCTGACTCAGTGGAGAAAAACCATTTTCATGTTCCGTGTGCAACTATGCATGTAATCATAAGAGCCACATGCTGACTCACAGTGGAAAAAAAACTTTTTCATGTTCCGTGTGCTACTATGCGTGTTGTCGTAAGGGTCAGCTGAAGAGGCATATGCTAACTCACAGTGGAAAATAACCTTTTTCATGTTCCTTGTGCAACTATGCATGTAATCGAAGGCGTCAACTGATTAGCCACATGCTGATTCACAGTGGAGAAAAATCTTTTTCTTGTTCCGTTTGCAATTATGCGTGTTGTAAAAAGGGTCAGCTAAAGAGGCACATGCTAATTCACAGTGGAGAAAAACCTCTTTCATGTTTGGAATGCGATTATACAAGTTATAACCAGGGTAACCTGAAGGCATACATGCTGACTCACAGTGGAGAAAAACATTTTTCATGTCCCCTGTGCAACTATGCGTGCTATCGAAAGGGTCAACTAAAGTTCCACGTGCTGACTCATAGTGGAGAAAAACCTTTTTCATGTTCCGTATGCAACTATGCATGTTATCAAAAGGGCCAACTGAAGAGCCATATGCTCTCTCACATCGTAGGAAAACCTCTTTAATATTCCGTTTGCAACTAAACATGTTATCTGAAGTGCAACATGCTATCTCACGGTGGAGAAAAAGCTTTTTCAAATCTCGTGTGAAACATTTAATTTTATCAAAATGCCCATCTAAAGTCCCACATGCTGACTCACAGTGGCGAAAAACCTGTTTTATGTTTCAAATGCACATATCAATGTTATTATAAAGGCAATCTGAAGCGCACGTTGAGTCACTACGGAGAAAACTTTTTCTTGTTCCTTTTTCATCTATGGATATTCTCAAAACGCACATCTTAAAAGCCACATGCTGACTCACAGTGGCGACAAACCTTTTTTCATTTTCCAAGTGCACATATTCCGATTCTAGGAAAGGCAACCTTACCCCCCATATAGGACATTTGTCGGAACACATGCTGACTCAGAGCCGAGAAAAACCCCCTTTTCTTGTTCCGAGTGCAATTATGCAAGTTATCAACAGTGTTCCTTGAAAAGAAAAAACTGACTGACAGCTGAGAAAAAACTTTTTCGTTTTCTGGCTGAAGAGACATTTGAAAAAAAACGCGTGCGCACTCACAGTTTTTTTTCGTATGCAATTATGCGCTTTCTCCAAAAGACTCTTTGACAAGACACTTTTCTTGTTCTTTGCGTTAACGAAAACTATTTACAGAATAATTTCTAGTATTAGATTTTTTTTATTTCCTTTATTTTTTCCCAATTTATACATTTGACATTACAGTTTTATAATAATAAGAAAGGGAACCCACTAAGGTGCAGCCTGTGCGTGGGTAATATAAGTGTATAAGATTATATTTTTTACCTAAAAATAACACTAAGCATATAAAGAATAACGTTAGGATTATAATTAAAGTTAGTCTAAAAGATTGTGCAAGAGGTGCATATTAAAAATAAATCAAAGTAAAAATAAAGATTGTTAGATCATATATATGAAGTAAAAGAACACAAAATAAAATAATGATAAGTATACAGAAACAAAATAGAAAAAGAGAAAAAAGTAAAAATTAAATGAATAATGCTTCAACATTTGCATTGTACAGCCACAACTTTAATTCTTTTTGGTATTGCGCTAGTTTATTTATTACTTGAATTTTTTTGGTAATATATTAAAAGTGCGAGGTCCAATAAAGTTACTGTGAGTTTGCATTAGTTTGGTATTGGTTTGTGGGGTATAAAATACATGATTTCTTCTAAAGTTGATTTTGGGTTCATATTTTTGAAATTGGTTTTGGTTTTTCATCACATATTTCAGGCTTTGAAGTAAAAATAGCTTACGGAGATTGAATAGTTGAGATTCCTTGTATAATCTATCAGTCGAAAATGTCCTCTTATTATTATGTATTTCTTTGATAATATGATTTTGTACTATTTGTAGTGGTTTTATAAATGTATCTAGTTCGCCACCCCATGCTAATATACAGTACACAATTGAGGATTGCACTAGGGAAAAAAAAAACATTTTCAATTTGTCAACAATGAGTACTTCCTTAAGTCTATATAATATGTACGTCAGATATCTTAATTTAGAAACGGTGTTATTAATTTATGGTTGCCAGTTTAAATTTGTGTCAATATATATACCCAAATATTTGATCTTTTCAATTTTTCCAATTTCAAAGCAAGAGGTGCATGTTACTTTATTACAGTTAGTATTATGTAATCTAATTTTAAGGTTATTGGGAGGTTTGTTTTTACTGTTTTTATAAAAAGTTAGGTAAAATGTTTTACTATAGTTTAAGAAAAGTCTATTACAAGTTAGCCATGATAAGACATATGAAATACATTTTGTTGCATTTAAAAAAGTTTCAGCCCAGGATTTTCCATTTACTATTATTGCTGTATCATCAGCGTAAGATACAATTTTACCAGGGATTACAACATTACATAAATCATTAATATATATTAGAAACAGAATTGGGCCAAGCACAGTCCCCTGTGGTACTCCATTTTCACTGTTTCTGTGCTATAAAAGTTCCCTATTTTTGTTTTTTGTAATCTGTCTTTGAGATAGTTGTGAGAATTTTTTTGAAACCTATTTTATTATTTTTGTTTATCAGTAGATTGTGATTTACAGTATCAAACGCTTTTCTTAAGTCTAAAAATATAGCTAGACTTTTTTTTTTTTATTACTTGTAAATTATTTAACATTGTAAATGATAACAATATGCAGACTTATATATATAATTTTTTCGTTTTTTTTATTCTATTACTCCATAAGTTGAGCTCCAGGAGCTCGTGTTTATGGGAGGAGTATTTACATTTAGTTCTAATGATTTTTTAAACAATAATCAAAAACTTTTGATATAAATACAAACATAATATTAACATAGGTACACAAATTATAAAAGTGTGTTTTTAAAGATAATTAAAATAATATATCTTCTTACAGATGAAGTAAGCGTGAGGAAATTAAGGGTACAATATATCAGGTAAACAATCAGAAAAATAGTTTTTTAAAGACAATTAAATTAATATATATATATATTTTTTACAAATTGAGTAAGTGTAAGAAAATTAGGGGTACAATATATCAGTATCCAATTTTAGGGTCTTAATTAACTTTTTGAATTGTTCATAATTCACAGTTTCGGTTACACTAATTTTATTTTTGGACAATAATATATTGTACCATCTTACACCTAAATATTTTATAAAAGTATATACTACGGACGCATACTACCGGAGTTTTATTGACAATAGCAGCCGAGATCGCGCTGGATTTTAACAGCCACTAATTCTCCAACTTTGGTGATTACTTTTTAACATAATTAAACAGTTTTTTTTAGTGCCGTATTTAAATTTTTTTATAGATATATTAATTTTCATAATCATTAAAAAATATCTTAACAGAGCATTATTAACACACATATTATACATATGTAAATATATAAATATTTATATATTATGTGTTAATAATGTATAATAACACAGTTCAGGTACAAGGGTCCCATTCGAGGAAATGGATTTTGTTTAAACGGCTATTTCTTTAAAATAATACATATATTTTATTGAAATATTGTATATAGATCTCACCATATCCCAACTATTATCTGAAAATAAGCCTACTTATGTCATACGACTCCATAAACTAAATTTTAAGTCAGTATTTAGCCATTTAGCAATGTTTAATGTGTAGAAATGTATATAGTTTACTCACTTTTTTTCATTTTCGAACAGAGCATTACAAAACAAACAAAATTTCCGCATCTCCGGAGCGACAAGTGGAAGGATGTGTTACCCGTTCTACGGGTTTATATGAAGTTTCCTTTTGATGAAATATTCTTACACACAAAACACAAGGATTTGAAGAGTTGTTTCAAATTCTATGAGATAATTAAACATTATTAATATATTTTTGGTTTCGGTCGCCTACATATTGTACCTTCTTTAATTGTCTGCTCAGAAGATTCTTATTTCTGAGCACAAACTGAATCCTGTTTTATGTGTTTTAGTTTTAATGTTCTTGTTTTGTCCTGTCCTGCTGTTATTGATATTCTAAGTTTTGTCATCACTTTGTATAAACAGTGTATTTAGTTATAATAACAACATGGCATTTATATAGCGCAGTTTAGTGTCATTTCACTTCAATTGCGTTTTACTATGACAAACTTAAAAACGGTAAAGTTATGTAACGGTAGTGTTATAATATTAGATCTGTATTGGGTAAGGCACCTTGAAGGAATAATTTTAACATGTCCACCAATACTAAATTACCGTTTTTAAGTTTGTATAGTAAAGCGCACTTGAAGTGAAATGACACTGAACTGCGCTATATAAATGCTATGTTATTTTTATTATATATTCTGTGTTAATAATTCCCTTTTAAGATATTTTTACTAATATATCTACAAAAAAATTAAATACAGCATTTAAAAACAAACTGTGTACTTACATGAATCAGTAATTCGTAAAGTTGGAGAATTACTGACTTTTAAAAGCCAGCGCGATCTCGACTGGTATTGTCAATAAATTCCGACAGTATGCGTCCACCAGTTAAAAAAGGTTTTAGCAAGAGTACAAAAGCATCGCCGGAGACGAGGTCCGGCCGGGCGCTTCCTACCTAGTGCACATAATTAGTGCACGGCTAATGAATTATTTCTCGCTTTCGAAAATTGGAAGCTATCTTGTGCGAACTGTGAACGAACGTGGCGCCATCTAGAAATAAAATATTAGGGCTTTATAAAAAAATATTTTCACTGTGTTCTTTGTTGGCATTTAAAATCTTTGTTGTTGAGATGCACCACCATAATAAAGCTGGGCTTGTGTATGTGGGGGTGTAATATTATGTTCGTTATTTTTACTATGAGTATTCTGTTTATATTTTCAGTGTATTTTTAAGGTGGTATTTAAAATGTTTATTGTTATTTATAATACTTTCTGATAATGTATTAAAAAAAATTCACTCCAAGATATTTATAGTTGAATTGCACTGTTTTTTTTAATTACTTTTTCGAGTTGTGAGAGTTGATGTTTATCTGGGTTTTCTATTATTTTTTTTAATTTTTTTTTTTATTTATTTTATTTCAAGATAATACATTACAAAATGATAACAAAGTAATAATGTATTATTCCCAATGAGTTTATATAACTCATTTCGGGAAAGACAACATTAGAAAGGACAAGGCAAATAAATAAAATACATTAAAATAAATACATTAAAATAAATAAACGCAGGTGTTATTATGGAGTACAAGAGAAAGATTGTGTTAGTCATTAATGAAACTGCTAAGGAAATATCTTTTAAGAGCTTTTGTCAATGTTTTTTTGTTAGTTGCCGGAAGTTTTAAATTACTAGGTAATGCGTTATATTGTTTGTGTGCAATGTATTGTAAGGAGTTGATTCCAAATTTGGTCGTGTAAGTAGATGATGATAAATGTATTTGATTTTGTGATCGTGTTTTGTGCTGGTGTATGTCAGAATTAAAGACTGGTTTAGTGTTGGTGTGTGAGGAGTGTTGAATTATTTTTAGAATTGCAGTTGTGATGTTATACTTTGGCAGGACTGTAAAAGGAAGTATTTGTGTCTGTGAGTATATATCTTTGACATGTGTATCCCATGGCAGATTATATATATTACGTATGGCTCTATTTTGAATTACTTGTATTTCGGAACTTTTTTTTTGGTAATGGTTCCCCAGATACTAACTAGATAACTCAGGTGGGAGTGGATCATTGCATAATATGTTGCACGCAGTAAAGATGTGGGGAGCACACCTTGGAGTCGATAAAGTACACCGGTTATCGGGGAAATTTTGGATTTTACATTCTCAACATGGGAGTTCCACGAGAGGTTAGAGTCTATGAGTAACCCCAAATATTTCGTTACTTGAACATGTTGTAGCTTTTCATTTCCGAGAATGATATTCATACCCGTGTTATCTTTTTTTCCGAAAGTAAGGTAATGGGTTTTTTTAACATTGAGGCTTAATTTGTTTAATCGAAGCCATTTAGCCAGCTTTGCGAGATCTTTATTCATTAAAGCTTCAAGTTCCTTCAGATTTTTACAATGGTAGTAAATCACAGTATCATCAGCGTAAAGTTGAAGTTTTCCCGAGATGCCACATTTAGTTATATCATTGATGTATAGTAAGAAAAGTAGAGGTCCAAGAATCGAGCCCTGTGGCACTCCACATGTGATTTTTCCAACGTCGCTTAGGTTTCCTCCGTTATCGACAAGGCAAAATCTATCAGCTAGGTAACTTCGGAGCAAATTTAAAGATTTCCCGACTATTCCCAAATGTTCCATTTTTTGTAGAAGTATTTCATGATCTACCGTATCAAAGGCTTTTTTCAGATCTATAAATATAGCTGCCACATATTCGCCCTGGTCAATGTACTGCTGAATGTTAGAAATGAAATCGAAGGTGGCACATTGGGTATTGGAGTTTTTCCGAAAGCCATATTGCTGTGGTGTTAGGATATCGTTGCTAGAGATGTATTTTATCAGTCTATCTTTGATAATTGACTCGAACACCTTTGAAAATACCGATAAAATCGATATTGGACGATAGTTAGAAATACACTTCTTGCAGTCTTCTTTAAAAATTGGTATAATTTTTGCTAGCTTTAACTGGTTTGGAAATATTCCCGAGCCTATGGAGAAGTTGATAAGTTGGGTTAGGTGCCCCGCTAGTTCTTCTTTACAGGTTTTAAGAATGCACGGTGTTACTCCATCGATTCCTGCCGCTGCATTCGACCTAAGTTTCGAGATGACCTTTATTACCTCATCCTTATTCGTCCTAGTCATATATAAGGATTGTCGTGCCTTTGGTTGTACATATATTGTATTACAGTCATCCGGGAATGATGGAATGGCAGCTGCCAATTTTTCTCCAACTGACAGAAAAAACTCATTAAAAGCCAACGCTATTTCACGGGGTTCCCTAATTTCACAATTATTTACGATGAGAGATTCAATTGTGTTGGTGGGTTTATGTACACGATTAGAGAGAATTGAGTTAATGGTTTTCCAAGTTTTTCTTGGGTTAGTTAGGCTTTGTTGAAAGCTATTGATGTAATATTTGTTTTTCAGACTTCTCCTATAATTAGTTATCATGTTTCTTAGTTTATTTTTACGTATTGCAAGAGTAATATTACCTGGGTCTTGTTTCCACTGCTTGTGAAGCTGGTTTCGTTCCTTGATTAGAAAATTAAGTTTAGAATCAAACCAAGGTGTATTTAGATGTTGCCGCCTTCCTGTTTTTACGTTGGGTGTAGTTTTACCTGCTTCTAATGCATTTTTGACATAATCATTAAAATCTTTGTAACCGTCTTCAGGTTTAGTTGAGTTGATAGCAAATTTGTTAGTCGCAATATAAGATTTTACCGCCATACTGTTGATGATAGGTTTAGTAAAGCGTGGTTTAGTTCTATTATTAAACCATTTTTTTAAATTATTCTTAAAGTCAACAATTAGTATATTGTGGTCACTAAGCGGGTCATCTATATTCGATATGGTTGTTAAAATGTTTTGTCTGTTTGATATAACGTGATCTATAATAGTGCTGCTTGTATCAGTGACTCTCGTGGGATATGATTTATTTTGTATTATGAAATTGTATGTTAATAAGGTGTTGATAAAATTTAAAGAAGAAGGTGTGTTTATGGAAGTGTCAATGTTGAAATCTCCGAGTATTAATGTATCTTGTCTGCTTTTGTTCAGTATTTTTTCAAAATGTGTTAGGAAATCGTGCATGTTGTTTGGGTTAGGTTTTCGATAAATTGCATAAATGTTGACTGGTTTCCTATTACTGCTGAAAACACTAATACCTAAAAATGAATTTTCGTTGGAAAAATTTTCAATGATAGAGCACTTCATAGAATCCAGAACATATATGGCCACACCTCCTCCTCCTTCATTTGGGCGAGAAGAAAAAGCACTGTAAAAACCATTTAAGCAAAAGAACTTTTCTTCTCCGACATCAAGCCACGTTTCAGTGATGACAAGAACATGAACAGTATCGCATAATCTTCTGACCTTTTCCTCAATTTCGTCAAACTTGTTTCGTATACTTCTGGCGTTCATATACATTATTCGCAGACAGTTCTTCATGGGAGTATAGTCATCGATAGTTAGGCACTTGTGTTCTTGTATATTACACTCCATAGTCTATTGTAGCTAGGTCCTTCTTGAGGGCAGCTATGTAAGCTGGGCAGTTGTCCCTATCCCCTGTTGAATGGTCAGCAGGCTTACCAAATCTGGTGCAAGTCGCACAAACTGGTTTGATGGCTGCATTTGGGCACGACTCACGGGTGTGTTTTTCTTGTGCACAGTGTCCACATGTAGGTTTAGTATCTCTGCAATATTTGTATGAGTATCCAATCATATGACATTTAGTGCAGACAGTAAGGCCAATAAAATCTCTGACGCGGCAAACAGTCCAGTTCACAAATACTTTCTCCTGTTCAATAAGTACTTTACGCACGATAGCTGGCATTTCATAGATACGATGACAAGTGTTTCCTGTGCGAGCACCAGCTAAGTGGCTTAATTTACAGCACGCAATAGTTCCCTCAATGTCTTGAATGTTGGGAACCCCAGTTAAGGCGATCCTTAAAAATTCTTCATCAGTCAGGTCCCGCGGTACCCCAAAAAATATTAGTCTCGGAGATCGCTTGGTCGGCAGTCGGGCCTTAATTGTGCTTGATTTGTCGAAACAGGGTGCATTTAATAGTTTTTGTTGCTCACCTGCGGTTGCCGTGTTTATCAAGATACCTTTATTTCTTATCTTTTTTATTCCCGTGACCCGAACGCCTAGCTCAGATGGCCGAATCATGTCCTGGATAATTTTTTTGGTACCATCACTATCCTTGGTGGCGTCTACATCTGTTGGAAATACGCATACGCCTGGTCTTGGTGCTCCGACACGATGTCCATATTGGGTAAGTGGAGGGGGTTGGTGAGCATCATTAGGCTGTTTGCGGGCGATGTCAGCAAATGAGAGGCTAGCCTCCGTTGCCTCCGCTACTCTCCGCATTACAGGTCCAAGATCAGACTCTAGTTGAATAATTTTTTGTTCAAGTTGTCTTTTTTCGCTCTTCACGTGTCGTACTTTGATTTCTGTCATTCTCAGTTGGGCAGTCACTGTAGCCAGATCAGCACGCATGGTCTCGCGCTCCAACAATAGCTGAGATACGGATCTAAAAACTTCCGACACGTTTCTGGCAATTCTCAGCTGCTGGTCTTTTGAGACCTTCGACTGCTTCTCTGCCAAGACATCTTGTAGAGCTGTCAGATGTGTTTGAGCTTCATTAAGCACATCTACCCCTGAGGTGCAAGGATATTCTACTTCAGTATCATCCGAGCCTTTGGATGACGCAATCGATGAGGTTTCGTTTGCATCCTCAATTGAGACGCTATTTTCTCCAATAATCCGAGGCATCATTGTGTTCAGATGTCTTTTTTTCGGACGGTTCATTTTTTGAACACTGGATTTTTTTTTATATAATTGGTTTTGTACAATTCGTATTTTTCTTTGTGTTTATTATTTATTCGCTTCACCACTTTAGTTGATAAGTCGATGATTTGCGCCTGTCAGATGTCATGTAGGCAATATTGCTAACTTGCCACAGTAAGTAGTTGTGGGTACTTGATGTTAATTCGTACTTTAAATCAGCGCCTTGATTTGGATGATCTGCTAAACTCGTATATCTTGTTTCACAATTATTTAAATAATGTTGCAGAAAAAAAAAAAAATTAGATATAACACTTAGTTTTACTGGGATTCGAACTGGGGACCTTCGGATCCATGTGCGGATTCGCTCACCACTGGGCTATCGGCCGCTTTTGGTTGACCGGGAATTAAGAGTAATATAAAATTGTCTTTGCACAGGTATGTTTACGGTGATCAGAATAAAAGGATATTATTTCCGCAATAGCACTATGATACTTCACAGTTGAATTAAACACTTGTAAACCTGGTTAATTAAAGCGTTAAGATTTCACAAACTTCGATTATTCGTATTATTTGTTTTTATTTTCGCACAGGTATGTTTACAGTGATTAGAATGACAAGTTATTATTTCGGCAACAACACTCTGACACTTCACAGTTGAATGAAACACTTGTAAATTCTGTAAAATTAGAACGTTAAGATTTCACAAACTTCGAGTATTCTCTACACTGATCTTCGGGGACATGTTTAAAGATAAATTTTATGGATTTTAGGTTTTGTAGGCTTTAGATTTTGTATTATTAAGTGGAGCGAATTTTTGACATGCACTCTGTTGATAAATAATACTAACTATTATTATTTTAAAAGGTGCAGTTTTATTTAGACTATTTTCTTTGTAAAATTGTAAAATTACGTGATATAAAAATAATGCATTTAGTTTTCTGACTTTAAAAAATTCTTTAAACAGAAGTTCTGATGAATATGTACCTCTATGATTTAAGTGGAATTATTTTTTAATTATTATTTTTTTGAATCCATGATGTATCTTAGTTTCCTCACTCTGTCGTTGAGTACGTTAATGTGTGTGGATGATTTTATCCATTAATTTGTCTACTGTAATGTATAGGTATTTTATTTCTGTTTGGCTTTCTATCACTAAACACAAGATATTGCAGATATTATGTTGTTGTGTATTTGCTTAGAGTAGATTATAATTTATTTTTCTTTAGTGTTCCTTGTTTTTTATGCAGAATTGTATATAATATTTTTTTTTAAACATAGTGTTAAGTAGTAAATTTATGTCAAACCACTTCTTTTAGTTCATTGATGTATCTGTGTTGGCCATGTTGTTTATTTCCGTCCATGTTTATTAGTCGCACTGTGTCGTCCTTTTGTTTCACCTTAATTACTATAAAAGGCAATCTGCATCTGGGAAATTTAAATTTTAACATTCTAATTTTCATTTAAATAAAATGAAAATTCGCTTTCGTTGTATGGGATGACAGTCATTTAATAATTTAACTTCTTGGGGCCTCTTATTTAGGTAGCAAGTTTTCCGTGCTATGACTCATTTATCAAATCAAAAATTAGGTTAGGTAAGATGAGAATCTCCATAAATATGGTTTTAAAAATTTATTTTATTTTGCTTCATTGAAATTGAAATCCTCTAGCAACCCCCGATGTGAAAAATCATTGTGGGAATCACATATATGACATTTTTTAGAAATTCTCTAACAACCCCCCCCCCCCCATGTAATGAGCAAGTGAAATACTAGGGAACAGGTATTTGGACTAAGTATTTATTCATACTTGTACCAATTGTTCCGAGTATCAAGAGAGCTAGTACGACTCACCTCTAGTTTACAGAAATTGTGTAACGAGCCCCCCCCCCATGGATTTCGAATAATAAAACGGGGAATCGAGCTCCCGTAGAATAAGAATATTTGTGGGGAATATGTGGATTTATGCGAGTTCATTAATTCTGAATCAATACTTTTGAGTATTTTTTATACCTGTACTCATTGTACCCAGTAGCGAAAAGTACTCATAGGAGAAGGTAGAAGTGTGTCGTTCCGGCCGGAGCGAATCAAATGAGTCCGAGTCCGAAGGCGTTTGAATCGATCCGAGTCCGCAAAATAAAATGGATCGAGTCCGGACTCACTCTCACCTCTCGCTCTCGCCTCTCGCTCGAAACTCGTACCTCGAACCGAACTGTGTTTGGATTGTTGATCTGCACTGGTTGACGAAAATATTTTTCAAAAAGAAAGTTTAGTAAGTCTTAGTCAAAAGATAGCAACAAGCATTGCTTTTTCCTTTTGTTGGTCTGCATAGGGCAAATTTGCGTTCCAGTAAACTCGCGCCAACGTTACTTAGGTCTTATCTAGTCTAATTATTTAGCTTTGTGAAGATCATTTTTCAAACACAAAATTAAAGCAGTTATTAGTATTTTAGCTGGGGGTCACCGCTGACTTTATTATTAACAATTTAATCATGTTTTAATATACCTTAATTAAATTTGTAGATTATATATATATTAATTGTCCGAGTAAGCTGCAGGTTGCGGTGTTAGTGATAAAACTGTTTTAATCCACTTGAAGCAAAGTGGGAATGTGAAAAAGCTTGAAAGGTGGGTACCTCACGAATTGAGTGAAGCAAATAAACAAATTATTAAATAAACCTACTTATTTGATTTTTTTAAAATTGGTAATTTTTTTAAACTTTTGAAAATTAGATTTTTTTTGAAAATTTGCCTTTTTTGGGTAATTCGAATTTTTTAGAAAATTTGATTTTTTTTTTGAAAATTTTGATTTTTTGAAAAATTTTGACTTTTTTGAAAATTTTGACTTTTTTGAAAATTTTAACTTTTTTTGAAAATTTTGTTTTTTTTTAAATAGATTTTTTTTTTAAATTTGATTTTTTTTTAATCTTGCAAATTTTGTATTTTTAAGTATCCTTCCTGTAGTTAATAATAATATGTGTAACTAATCCTTTACCTTTCGAAAATCGCGAGTTGCGAAGTAGGTATAAGGCTAGCTTTAGACTTGTAAGTTTTTTCGTAAATTTACGACTTCTAGCCAATGGGCATATTGCATTTTGAAAATCCAAACGAAAAAACTTACAAGTCTAAAGCTAGCCTTACAGATAACAGGATACACAAAATTATTATTTCGTGACACTCATTGTGACGTTCCACCGGGTTCTGCAAATCCAGCTGATTCAAATTCAAGTCCACAGGACTCAAACCTCAATCGAATCAAGATGAGTCCGGCGGAACGGTTTCTAGTTTGAGTCCGCCGGACTCATTTCAAACGTTCCGACTCAAACCGTTCCGCCGGACTCGCTTGATTCGTTTTGTAGTATGAGTCCGGCGGAGCGGTTTGATCGCCTTGATTCGAAGGTGTCGGAGCGAATCCAATGAATCGAGTCCTTCAGAATGAGTCCGGACTCTGATTCGAGTCCGAAAAATGAGCGGAACGACACACTTCTATTTTAAGGGCCCCGCTTCAAGAAGCGGGGAACAAAAAATTGGTTTATAGACTCATTTGAGTGCTCCCCTCCACGGAAATCTTTAGTAAAAGGCGAAAGATTTATTCGTTATTGAAGGGAAACCAGAGTAAAGAATCATGGTTTGTGTTGTATATATTGACATGCTGGTAGTTTCCTTACGCGATCCACGGACGAAAGTGGCGCCATCTCTTACTCATACTTCAAACTACACACCTAATCAATATGATTAGGTTTAGAGGTGAGTCGTACTAGCTCTTCTTGGTACTCGGAACAATTAGTACAAGTATGAATAAATACCTAGTCCAAATACCTGTTCCCTAGTATTTCACTTGCTCATTACATGGGGGGGGATTGTTAGAGAATTTCTAATAATGGGGGGGGGGTTGCTAGAGGTTTTCAATTTCAATGGACTCTCCGAACGAACCGGTTTCGGAGATTCTCATCTTACCTAACATAATTAGTTTGATAAATGAGTCTTAGCACGGAGAACTTGCTACCTAAATAAGAGGCCCCAAGAAGTTAAATTATTAAATGACTGTCATCCCATACAACGAAAGCGAATTTTCATTTTAAAATGAAAATTAAAATGTTAAAATTTAAATTTCCCAAATGCAGATTGCCTTTTATAGTAATTAACTAACTAACTAACCATCACGCCGTTTCCCCGCAGGGGTAGGCAGAGAGGACGGACCGCCAAACAACTCGGTCTTGGCACACATTCCTTGCCTCATTCACCTTCATACATCGTCTCATACATACTCTTCTATTATTCTGACTCTTGACATGGCCCGACTCAAGTATCTGATTCACTTGGTCGTGCCATGTCTTCCTCGGGCGTCCCCGACTTAAAGTAATTAAGGTGAAACAAAAGGACGACACAGTGCTACTAATAAACATGGACGGAAATAAACAACATGGCCAACACAGATATATCAATGAACTAAAAGAAGTGGTTTGACATAAATTTACTACCTAACACTATGTTTAAAAAAAAAATTATTATATACAATTCTGCATAAAAAAACAAGGAACACTAAAGAAAAATAAATTATAATCTACTCTAAGCAAATACACAACAACATATCTGCAATATCTTGTGTTTAGTGTTAGAAAGCCAAACAGAAATAAAATACCTATACATTACAGTAGACAAATTAATGGATAAAATCGTCCACACACATTAACGTACTCAAAGACAGAGTGAGGAAACTAAGATACATCATAGATTCAAAAAAATAATAATTAAAAAATAATTCCACTTAAATCATATAGGTACATATTCATCCGAACTTCTGTTTAAAGTCAGAAAACTAAATGCATTATTTTTATATCACGTAATTTTACAAATTTACAAAGAAAATAGTCTAAATAAAACTGCACCTTTTAAAATAATAGAAAACCCAGATAAACATCAACTCTCACAACTCGAAAAAGTAAATAAAAAAACAGTGCAATTCAACTATAAATATCTTGGAATGAATTTTTTTTAATACATTATCAGAAAGTATTAGAAATAACAATAAACATTTTAAATACCACCTTAAAAATACACTGAAAATATAAACAGAATACTCATAGTAAAAATAACGAACATAATATTACACCCCCACATACACAAGCCAAGCTTTATTATGGTGGTGCATCTCAACAACAAAGATTTTAAATGCCAACAAAGAACACAGTGAAAATATTTTTTTATAAAGCCCTAATATTTTATTTCTAGATGGCGCCACTTTCGTTCACAGTTCGCACAAGATAGCTTCCAATTTTCGAAAGCGAGAAATAATACATTAGCCGTGCACTAATTATGTGCACTAGGTAGGAAGCGCCCGGCCGGACCTCGTCTCCGGCGATGCTTTTGTACTCTTGCTAAAACCTTTTTTAACTGGTGGACGCATACTGTCGGAATTTATTGACAATACCAGTCGAGATCGCGCTGATCGCGATCTACTAAATTCAGTATCATTTCCTTTCTCGCTTACTCACCTACATAAGAAGAGTGTTTCCCTAATATTCAAAGATTAGGGAAACACTCTTCTTATGTAAGCGAGTAACGAGATGCCTATACATATGCCCCGCCCTCGGTATGAATACGCGAGACGCGCAAGACTAGCAAGACGCGTAAGACGTCCAATACTCGCAAGACGTGCAATACTCGCAAGACTCGCAAGACGTCCAATACTCGCAAGACGTGCAATACTCGCAAGACGTACAATACTCGCAAGACTCGCAAGACGTGCAATACTCGCAAGACTCGCAAGACGCGTAATACTGAAGAACAAATACTAAGTACGAAAGTCTCTTTGAAATATCTGTTCCAAACATCTGTTCTAGTAAATACGCTTCACCTCTAATTAGGTTACCTACTTACCTACCCAAAGCACCGATGACACGGCTAGTTTTACGAGCTGCTAGTCGACGGGCCTATAAGCTAGCGAGTAAGCGAGTTAGCGAGTGTCGATGACACACAAAACTTTCCACTCGCTCAGTAGCGAACAGGCCAAACAGTGAGTGGTTTATTTATGGTAGCAGTGGTTTATTTATGATGGTAGCGAACTAGCTAGCGAGTTGGAATCACGTGTTATTTTGCGTGGCGTGTTGTTTGTGTTTTATCGTTCATTTTTTTTTGCTGAAAAATGAATTGGAACACGCGTGATATTATAGAGTTTCTCAACATCTACGAACAGTACCCTATTTTATGGAATATAAAAGACAAAGAGTATTCTATCGACAAACAACTAACTGTCGGTATGGATGTGAAGCAACTGAAGACAAAAATAAAATCAATTAAAGACGTATACAGACAAGAAATCCATAAAATTGATAAATCCAAGAAAAGTGGGTGTGGTACTGAGAAAGTATACACGCCAAATTTGGCATGGTTCGAAGAAACGAAATTTTTGGCAGAGGTTGTGGCAACAAGAAGCAGCAAATCAAATTACGTGAGTAAAATATATTTAGGGCGGCTTGCACCATAAGTTAAATTTGATTTAAATATCATTTTAAACACATTATTTGATTTAAGTCGACTTGGCGTCTTGCACCACAAAATTTAAGTCGTTAAATGCGTTTAAAGAACTGTCAAAGTTAAATACCCAAAAGGGGCTGTTTAACCGAGTTAAACGTGTTTAGCTCTACTCATAAACAAAGATATTAGAAGAACGAGATGTGCTATGTGCAGTTCGTACTGAGTGGAATTGTTTTGCCGAGTGTCGCCGGTTTTGTTCACCAATACTACTGCACACCTTCGCTTACGCTAAGGCATCGCTAAGGTATCCGCACTAATACATAGAACAGATTTCTGTGCGTACACGTCCCGATACCGTTCAAAGTACCCTAATTAGTTAGTACTCCGGCTACGTTCCGGCGGCCAACATAGCATATCTCGTTCTTCTAATATCTTTGCTCATAAAGCAGTAACGTCATTTTTTTTAGGTTTTCCCTTCGATTTCTGATTGTGGTTAAAATCTATCTCATTTTAAATTGTATTCACAATGAACATTTGCAACAGCTTTCATATAATATACAATGATATATATAAATATACAAGTTAACCGAAGTCAAGCCACAGAAGTTTCTTATGTTAAAGTTCATTGGAAATGAACTAGTATTATATATATAATAGACCGTTTATAGTCAGAGAAGTAAACACAAGAACAAATTTATTTGAAACACTCAGTGCCAAGAAGTTTCAAAGAAGATTTCGTCTCAGTAAAGAAACGGCATCATTATTAGTGCAAGAAATTGAACCTCAGTTAAAATTCAACACCAATAAAAACATCAGCGAGGTGCTCGTAACTTGGAGCTAACACTCCTTATCGAGGAGTACTTTGCAAGTTTGTAAACTTCTAATCATACCTACAGCATTCTTATAATACTTTAAAACAATGTAATATGTAAAAGAAATAAAAAACAAAATTACTCGGATAATTGTTTTATTTTTAATTCCAACAACAGAAGCTCTTTTTGTCTTATTTCATCATTATGTCTATTTGCTTTAACTTTGTCTTCATAAAATAAATGAACACACTATTAAACCACACACAATCACAAAATATTTTGACACTTCAAGTAAAATGAAACATCATAGCTGTTTTATCGACTCGCTAATGGCGGTAATCAGGCGGTGATTGGTTTATTTGTGGCGGTAACTGTTTTACCGACGCGTTAATGACGTATAACTAAAATTGCCAACGAACTGCGTGGTGCAGGACGCAACTAAACGCATTTAAGTTAAATGTATTTAGGGTTTTAAATTCGTTTAGTTAAATAATATTTAAGATAAACTTTGCGATAGTTGGTGCAAGCCGCCCTTAATGTCAAATCAATATATTTAAAATTAGACTGTTATTCCAGATTTCTCCCATTGTCAAGGCAGGGGATTTTCTTCTGTAAAGTAGCTAATATATGCTCTTCTATTCCCCTCAGCACTCCGGCTTAATGATTTCCTCTTAGGTGATTAATAGGCTGCACAATATTAGCATTTTCCCTCCAAAGTCCAGGTGTGATATTTCCAGAATTCAAGTCCTCTATCTACTGCTTGTTGTGGTATTTAGTTACTTGGATCAGGCTTTCGTGGCCAGTTATGAAGACTGCAAGCAGCCCAAAGTACTTTATCGATAGTTTCCGGTGCCAAATCAATCGGTCTTGAAAATATTCTGTTTCGCCATACTACAGGGTTTTCCAATAAGAGGTGTTATTTTGATATTCAATCGTAAAATCGATGGTTTCAAACGTTGTCCAGATCAATACCATCCAATTCCGGCCATAAAAAATAATTAATCATCTCTCGATAGCGCAATCCATTCACCGTAACTGTTGCTCTAGCCTCTTTTTCGAAAAAGCAAGGTCCAATGACTCCGCCGGACCATAAACCACACCAAACAGTCACACGTTGAGGATAGAGAGGCTTTTCAACAAAAACTCTTGGGTTTTCCGAGCCCCAGATGCGACAATTTTGCTTGTTGACGAAGCCACCGAGGTGGAAATGGGCCTCATTATTCAAGATGATTTGCATTTGATTCACTCAAGTGAATTTTAATAATTTCTATGCGTTGTTGAAGCGTGTATCGTTCCATTTTTATTAATGGCGTAGTTTTTACTTGTCCTATGTCAAAAAATGACAGCTTCAAAAGTAACATCTACCGAAATAGCGGGCTATTCAAAATAACACCTCTTATTGGAAAACCCTGTAGTATTCCAAAAGCATTTTCTACCACTCGACTAAGGAGTAAGACCTATTTTACTGTACGGTTACAAAAGATTTTTCCTCCAAGGGAAAGAATCGTCTCCAATAATAACGCCGTATTCAGGCAAGCCAAGAGTCTTGTCTTCCATTGCAATATTCAAAGTACTTTCTCTAAATATACCACTATCTCTTGCTCGGCCATTTGCACCTACGTCAATGTAATCTTTTGAAGCAGGTCATGATTAATACATTTGGAGGAAACACGAACTGTCAGCACTTCGGGTAAAAACTTCGAAATAGTTGATTCCGGAACTCTAAACAGGTATTCTAAAGACTTCAAAGAATCGCCCGTGGCTAGATAACGTAATGTTATTTCCAATTTCGTAGTTACTGGTATTGCCGGTGTCATTGTCGTATCTTTTTTTTAGCATATCATCTACCATCTGCAGTAACTCATCAAATTTGGAACTGTTTAATCTCAACATATTTCTATAAGCCAAAGAATCTTCGTCCTTTAACTCTCTCAATAAACGGCTGGAAGCACCATATTCATCGCGTTTTTCTATCCATGATCTTGCCCATTTAGTTTTCTGCTTCAAGTTTTTCTATAGTTTTCGTTGTAAATCCTTCTTGATAGCATAAGCTAAGATAACTACTGCCACGCGAACTACTTGCGTTGACATTTTTGCTGACCGTCAAAACGCAAAGATACTCGCAACTAGTTCACTAGCAGCGATTATGACACACGGCTAGTTAACTAGCTTATAAGCCAATACGCCAGCGAATGGCGAGTAAATTAGCCCGGCTTTTTATTTTACTCGCTTCTTTTTACAATCCGATAGTCAACTAGCAGTAAATAAACAGGTATCTCCGTAAATTGTATTTGCGGACACAAGAATAATCGCAATCAGAACGCGTGAAAGGTTTCTCGCCAGAGTGCTTAAGCATGTGAATCTTTAAAATATTTTTCAAAACACATGAATAATTGCATTTGGAACAAGTGAAAGCTTTATTGACAGAGTGCCTAAGCATGTGAACTTTAAATTATTTTTCCTAACACACGAATAATTGCATTCAGAACAATTGAAAGGTTTCTCGCCAGAGTGCACGAGCATGACGTGATTCTTTAAAAGTGAGTTTCGAGAAAAGGGATATTTGCATTCAGAACAGGTGAAAGATTTCACTTTTTTTATTTCAGAGTGCATAAACATATGATTCTTTAAATTGTATTTGCGAACACTTGAAAACTTGCATTCAGAAGAAGTGAAAGGTTTTTCACAATAGTGAGTCAGCATGTGATTCTTTAAATGAGATCTTTGATAAAAGGAATGTTTGCATACAGAACAGGTGAAATATTTCACTCTTTTTATTTCAAAGTGCATGAGCATGTGTATCTTTAAACTGTATTTACGAACACACGAATACATACATTCGGAACAAGTAAAAGGTTTTTCGCCAGAGTGAGTCAGCATATGGATATATGGATTAACACTTTGTCTATGAGCACATGTATAAATACATTTGGAACATGCGAAAGGAATCTCGCCAGAGTGCGTGAGCATGTGGTTTTTTAAACTATTTTTCCAAATAAATGTATAATCGCAATTAGAACAAGTGAAAGGTTTCTCGCCAGAATGCGTGAGCATGTGATTCTTTAATATATTTTTACAAAACCAAGAATAATTGCATTCGGAACAAGTGAAAGGTTTCTCACCAGAGTGCGTGAACATGTGATTTTCGAGAAAGGGTATGATTGCATATAGAACAGGTGAAAGGTTTCTCTTTGATTATTTCAGAGTGCGGAAGCAAGTGTCTCTTTAAATTGGTTTTCGAAGAACATGAATTATTACACGTGAGTTTTCAATTCCTGTTTACAAGCACAATAATATTGGCATCGGGAACAAAATAATTGTTTGGAAATTCTTTTCGTTATCATGTCATCTTTATGAGTTACCGGATAGGCTTTACTTCTGGTAGATGTTTGTTCTTGAATGAGTTCTGTTAAAAGAAGAGAACACATTTTTTTTAAATAGAGGAAATATAGAGATGGTAGGCTTAACATCTGTATTTTAATATTTAGACTCGATAAAACAATACTGACAATGTACAGTAATTCCTAAATAACATGAAACAACGCATTTTAAAATGCGTGTTGCTTAACACCCCAAAATCAAATAAAAAATCTTATCACCATTGGTTCAACGAAGTACGCAAGTTTTGTTACTATGTCAGTTCCATGAAGCAACTGGCCTATATTGATATGTAAACAGAACTTGAATTGAAATATAACATGCGAAAATAAAACATGCGCAAAAATTAATTTTAAAAATAATGTATAAGAGAAATTTTATGTATCTATCAAAGTTATTATATAGTGAAAGCAAAATTATGACAGTAAGGCAGTTGTACATAATACAGGCTCTGTGTAAATTTTTCAACAACATTATTACTGCCAAAAGATCTCAATAAGTGCGCAGCACTAGAATGGGTTCTTCTTTAATGTATCAGCCGGTGTATACCTGAACATCCTTCGGACAAAGGAGTTTCTCATATAAAGCTCCGTTGCTATATAATATGCTTGGTGAAAATATTTATAAAAACTATAGGTACGTTAAATTATTCATTCAAGGAAATGGTCCAAATCTCTGTACTAGCTGAGAGTGATGATTTGGGATCACCCATGTTGTCGCTTATATCATAATTCCGTGTGGAAGTTCTGTTTCGATACAATCCTTATTTACTTACTGCGCATGTACTTATTTACTTCTAAAATAACTTATTGTATTATTATTATGTACTTATTAATATCTACTTCATTCTCGTATTATTATTTACTTTAATTATTATAATTTATTTACTATCTTTCTATTTATTATTATTATTTACTTACTTATCGGTTTTTTTTATTTATTTTATGCTTCCGATTTTGTTGTCCGGGTTAAATCTTCCCCATAGGTAAAACTAAACCCTTCCACACACTTTTTCACAAATGATTATCTAGTCAATCAACATTATGCAAGTGCATTATATAAGCAAAATAAATACAAAACAATACAAGAACAACACGTCAACTCACCAGAGATCAAATGGGAAAATAATTCACCGACTCCAGATATTTTCATATCAGAGGGTTCGGCTCGGTAGAACTTCTAACAGGGCCTATAAATCCTACTGATCCCTCAACATAAATATTTAAAAAAAAAAATTGTTATCCTACATGTATTCAAAATGACCGAATTTTGCATCTTTATATATAATTTTTTTTTAAATAGAGGAAATATAGAGATGGTAGGCTTAACATCTGTATTTATAAATTTGTTGATAGATCTAATACGCCTAAATTTTGAATGAGAGAGCTAGGTATAATGCCAGTAGCCGAAATAACGAATGGTACTATTTTTATAGTCTGAGAATGCCAAATTCTTTTTATTTCATTTCCTAAATCTGTGTATTTATTTAGTTATTTTATTTTTTCTTATAATTTATTATTAATACTATCCATGTTGTAATTGTTAGTATGGTTACCCTATGCTTGTGTCTGATAAGCCAGCACAGGTACCTTGTACTTTAGTTAACAGAAGAATATTATTGTTACCAACTTACTTACCAATGCTTCTTTTGTTGAGATTTTTGTTTTATTTTTCATACATTTGTTACTAAAATTTTGTTTATTTTTGTAACAAATGTCTTTTGTCTACCGGTCTCGAAACAACCGTGTCATTAACTTATCTTTTTTGGGTTTACATTTAATGTTATTATTATTTTAAGTTTACATATATGTATTTTTTTAATGATGTAATTGTAAAGCTGCACATCTTGATACAGGAATGCCCTAGTGAGATGTGCAGAGTATGTTTTTTATATTAAAACTGTTTTTTGAATAAATAAATAACAGAACTTTGAAATTTGATGAATTGTTCAAATTCTGTGAAACAACTGGCCCTAAGTGGCGGATGCGTCTGGCCATCAGCTGAGTTGCGGGCCTGTTCGGGAGAAGTCGGTTGAGAGACCCTTTTACCTCTCAAGCCCAGTGGGTTGGATGGATTCATACGTCATTCCTGGACACATTGACCCCTGATTACTACCTTTTTCCTTCTCAGAATTCCTCACCTTCCTTTGGTAAAAATATCTTGACACATCACTAGACCACGATAAGGTAGACTTCGCTCTAAACTGGCACTAATAATTACCTTAACTATTATACAGGGTTTTCCAATAAGAGGTGTTATTTTGAATAGCCCGCTATTTCGGTAGATGTTACTTTTGAAGCTGTCATTTTTTGACATTTGACAAGTAGAAACTACGCCATTATTAAAAATGGAACCCTGATTATTGGAAAACCCTGTATTAAGACGAGAATAACGTCGGAATCTCAACGACGTAAGTAAATAAGTCATGCACAAAATATGCAACGCTCGGCCCTGTGAATCGGACAGAGCTACGGTTGAATTTGCGCTAGAAAATCTTTAAAATAAAGCGGGAATGACGACACAAGTAATGAAGTAAAAAAATATATATAAAAACAAACAGACCTAGGGTCGACTTTGCTCTAGCAAGCCGCTGCAAGCTGCTCTAGCTTGCCGGGGCACCCCAGGGTGCCCCGGCAAGGCCTGGGTTCGAGTCCTAGATTTGACCGTATCCTTTTATGATTTTTCAGTTTCAGATTTTCGTTTAGAAATCACTAATATTGTCTTCAATAAACAAATAATATTGTTCAGACTTCAGTTACTTTAGATTCAGGTTAAAATCCAATGACTAAAGAATATATATATAAGTAAAAAGAGATATGAGAGAAAAAAAATATTAGAATGAACTAAATAAATAATGATTGGAAATTTTAAATTAACTAACTCTCCTTCACCAAACGTTAAGATAAAAAAATTCATTCACCACATTGTTTAGAGACCGTTTAATGACGCTCGTGTGAAAAGTAATTATAATATTCTGACTCAAAACACTAAACTCTCACTCTGGTATCAGTTCAGCTCATGACCTTGATCTTGAATATATTCATAAACTATTCCTGAGTTCCGAGTGTACAAAAATATCTAGTTTTAGTCTCATGTTGCGAAATTCGGAGGAAAATCATTTGCATGTTCCGAGTGCAATGATTATTAAACTTGTGGCCTCACATGCAAATTAACTTTGAAACCAATCTTATGTTCACAACGCGATTATAAATTTCGAGTTGACCAATCACCTGCTGACGCTATTTGAAATAAATCATTCCCGTGGTGAAAAGTGCAGTTATAAAATTCTTATTGCAGATCATATGCATTAAAATTCTGGTGAAATGCATTCGCATGTCCCGAGTGCAATGATAATTTAAGCTGGTCATATATAAACAATTTACAAATTACAAAAAAATATACTTACAATATATGCATTAAGATATTTCTAGTTCAATCTGGCTACTTTCTTGTTCCTCCCCTGCAAGCTCTGTGAACTTTTAAACTATGTACCACCATTCAGCTTATTTTCCTTCTTCTTCTGTCAGTTCCATGCTGAACTGCCAAACATCGGGGTTGGCACCTATCAGCACTCCATTGTGCACTTATAGCTTCTCTTCCTAGGATAATTTAAATTAATTCATTT
Organism: Hesperophylax magnus; assembly: GCA_026573805.1. NCBI lineage: Eukaryota > Metazoa > Arthropoda > Insecta > Trichoptera > Limnephilidae > Hesperophylax > Hesperophylax magnus. The sequence continues at coordinate 1,294,381 of JAIUSX010000202.1, read as the reverse complement.
ACGATGGCGTAGGTAAAATAATGGAAACGTTTTCTTTTACTTTTTATTATTGCACAAGTAAGTAAATAAATATCGTGAGATATGGCGCGCTATAATATTATAGCACTATATATGTATATACATATATAGTGATTTAGCTGTGTATAACGAGGTTAAATATATTGCTTTAATACGCAATGGACGATGTATAAAATATACATAGCTTATTACAGTTATAAGCTACAATTTATTATGAATATAGTAGTGATAAGATAAAAATACGTTTAAAAACTATTACACTAATTTAAAACAGTTACACATAGTTAAATTTTTTAAATATAGGGTTTTAAGGGACATACTTGAATTACTTTCAACAGTGATTCCTAACATTATTTGGAATAAAAAATGTAATTGATATTATGTCTTTTTTTTTCTTCAAAACAATCTAAAAAATTCTATCACATGTCGTCACTGGTCACTTAGCCAAGTGGCTGCCTATATCGACCCTAAATATCCAATTCCTACTTATTTTCTATATTTTTTGTTGAAAAAAAATCTAAAATGTCACCGGAGACAAAAATTAATTAAAAATTTTTACTCCAAATAATGCCAGGTATCACTGGTTAAAGTATGTCAAGTGCGTCCCTTAATAACCTGTATACAGAAGTCATTATTCAAGACGGAACAACGCTCGCTGTGCAAACGCAAAATATGAATTGATTCCATTCAACAATAAGATTGTCCTCCTACACAGACTGAACAAATAAAATAATATTTTTTGAGATAGATGAGTTTGAACACTCCACAAACGAATCTGAAGAAATGTGTAACAACGAACACATCCGTTTTGATCCGTTGATTAACAGAAATAGTCGTACCCCCGCAGGTAACCAAGTCTCAAAAATTTCATAGGAATAACGTACAAACAACGATATTTACATTATATCAGATTAGATATACTTTACGTACTGCATCTTCATACACAAGTCTGCATGTGTTTGACCATTTTAGAAATCACTGTAAACGTTGAGTTGCAGTTTACACACGAAAATGGCCGGTCTCCCGTATGCTTTTTTAAATGCACTTTCAAATCAGATTTCGACGCACAGCGTAAATCACAAATTTTACATGAAACTGGTTTTCCTCCGCAATATCTCCGCATGTGCGATCTCAGGTTTGATCTATTAGCACACTTATAGCTGCAGTTAGTACAATGGAATGGTTTATCTCCACTGTGAGTCAGCAAGTGACTCTTTAAATTAGATCTCAACGCGCAAGTGTAAGTGCAAAGCGTGCAGCTGAACGGTTTCTCCTTAGTGTGGGTTAGCATGTGCGTTTTCAAGTTAGACCTAACAGAACACGAAAAACTGCAGAGTGCACACAAAACAGGTTTTTCTCCCGAGTGAGTCAGTAGATGTGTCTTTAAGTTAGACTTGACCGCACACGCAAATGCACACTGGGTACACGTGAATGGTTTTTCTCCACTGTGCGTAAGCATATGAACTTTTAAATTAGATTTTAACGAAGAAACGTAAGAGCAAGACGGGCACGCAAAAGGTTTTTCTCCACTGTGCGTAAACATATGCGTTTTGAGGTTAGATTTCTTTGAGAAAGTTACACTGCAAATTTGACAGGTGATCGGAGCTTTTACTCGTGTATGCGTTCGCTGATGTTTTTTGAAAAGTGATTTCAACGCGCACACGAAATTGCACAAAGAACACGCGTAATTATCTTTAGAGTGCGCATTACGCATGTGCGCTTTAAGCTCAGATTTCTGTGGAATTGAGAGATTACAGATTGAGCAGATGATCGGAGTTTTTTCTCCGTGATTCCTCATTGTATGTTTTTTCAAGTTTGATTTCAGTGAACAAACAAAACTGCAGTTCGAACACGAGAATGGTTTTTCTCCACTGTGAATTAGCATATGACGCTTTAGGTTGGACTTCAAGGAACAAACAAAACTACACTTGTCGCATGAAAATGGTTTCTCTCCCGTATGGGTAAGCATGTGAACTTTGAGCTTTGATTGTAAATAGCACGAGAAGCTGCAGTTCAAACATGAAAGTGGTTTTTCAGCAGGTCTGGGTTTTTTTTGCTTCACTCTCCTCGGCCGTTGGACTTCTTTAGGCTCTTCGGTTGAAATGGCTGAAAAATAATAAAAGAAATTTAATTTAATACGGTAATTTAATGTTTATCTATCGTTGAAACGTGAAATCTTAAGTGAAGTGACAAATATTTGGCTGTATCCAACAATAATTTTCATAGCGAATAAACTAACGCAATGCTCCTTCGTCCAAAGATGCCAAATGTCAGAAATAACATAAAATGCACAGGCCTACGTCGGGTCTAGAAGACGAAAGGTTTGATATAAATTGGCGTCACCACTTTTCTATCAAATCAGGGTAAATTAGAATTCCAAGTATTTTCTATTTAGTGCCTGCAGTCTTTATCAACCACGTAAAGTTTGAAATAAGCCTATGTACTTTAAGATACAATGATTTAATTACTCTTCGTACCTGGATCGTTGTCAATATCTTCCAAGAGGTCCATGTTTACATTTGAAAAAGATACCTCCACTTCTGTGAGCACTATTGAGTCTTTTAGTTTTTCATCTTCGGCCTTTTCAAAATTCTCATCAAAGGTGAATGGCTCACATTTGATTGTGATCAACTCTGATCCTGCGATATCCATGGCTCTGTGAATTTAAAACAGCTGCATTTAATCATAACCATATTAACAATGGCTTTATGAAATAAAAACAACTACAGCTGGAGTTAATATAGCGTGTCAAACGTTAGGGGAATTTTACAGGGCCCGCAGATACTTTAATAGTACACAGCTGCTGATCTATACATCGCAAGTGGGCGATTGTTGAGTTTGGTAGCCATTTTTGGTCTGAATATCCCTTGATTACGTGCATAAATGACGTACAGTTTAAAAGATTTATCTATCTTAACAAACGGATTGCAATCTTTAGGGCACATGCGTCAGGTGGGAATGCTGTTCTTGATCTATCGTTATTTCAATAAAAGATGCTCCAAAGAACTAGCTTAATTAATCCCTTCACCACAACGCCAAAAAACGCCAACCGAGCGCACAATATTGGTAAACGATTGTCATTATTTTTCACATGAGGAGTCGCTAACACACGCTCGTTCTTGTATTTTCACAGCTTGGCTGTAGAATGATTTGCCAGCCTCCGTGTTTTGCTCTCACCTACTACAAGACCCATGTTCACTCGTTCGTCTCCTCAAAAAGACCCTCCATACAGTATCGCCAAAGATGACATAGCCCCCGAGAGAAATTATTTACGTTTGGACGTCCTGTGTGGAGGTAATACTAAAAAAACGGATATAATATTATGAAATTTATCAATACAAAAAAGCTCAAGCCAAAAAAACTATAGCGCGTATTTTTTTTTTACATTAACCCCACACGGGAGGTTTTGAGGAAAATAATTACTCTTAGGTCGTATGTCATCTTTCTGAATACTGTGTGGAGGGTCTCCGGAGCATTTTCTATTTAATTACCGGTAGAACAGGGGCAGCCTGACGCCCGTGCTCTAAATATTGCAATCCGTTTTTTAAGAAAGGATAATCTATAAAACGGACCACCCGTTTCTGCACAGAGTCAAGATATACGTACAATAGTCCATACTCAATATAATGGCAGTATTATTGAGAAAACAGTATAGCATTATTTCATCACAAACGTCAAAATGGAACACTTAACATTTAGCGATTCGTCGATGTGTTTTATAGTATACAAATATTATGCAGTGCAGCTATCCTAATTTAATTAAATAATTATTGATACGAGAAGTAAATGGCTTATATTGATAGTATTAATTAAACTTACAAACAATTAGATTTTTGTCGTCAGTGTTCTAACAAAGAAACGAAATGACAGCTTCGCGACGCTTTCATGCAATGTCACTTAATCTATGGATTTTCAATGTATCGATTCCATAGATGAAGGGAGGAGCATCAGATGCGCGTGCGTCAAAATAAAATCAATAAGCGCTTACTAACCACCCATCATACTCTCGCAGGGGTAGGCAGATAGGATGAACCGCTAGAATGAACCTAATGTATCATCTCATACATACTACTCGATAACTTTGACTTTGTACTTTACCAGAAGTCTTTTATTTGTGTTTGAATGAAATTTTTTAATTATTTTTTTTTTTAAATTCGCTGTACACAGGAGTCCTTGAGGAAAATAATCTTCCTCAGATCCAATGTCATCTAAGGGGATGCTGTGTGGAGGGTATTTTTAAGGAAAGGAAGGCGAGGAAGATCTGGGAAAAGGTATGAGCACTGGTTAGAAATCTAAGGGTTTGTATGTCTATGAGTGACTCCATCTGCCGTGCAAGGCGATGGTCGGGAGAGTCCGACTGGAGAGAAAAGGTTTCCCTTATTCTGTCTCTCCCTTTCCAGTCCGTCACGCAGTTATTGGGCAGCCTCATCTGCCACAAAGTTCTAGGCGAACCTTACCCCATGAACCCGAGTACCCCTGCAACGTCACTAAACGTAGCAAACCACTGAGGGTGATCTATGGGAGAGGCAGAGAGGGTTATCAAATAAATGGTTCCCGGAGTGGCGGTACCCATACCCACCAACCAAATTGTATCATATATAGCACAAAACATCTATTTTTTCGATTTTAATGTATTTCATCCACTTAAACTAAACTTGTTTTGCACCTGGAGGAGGCTCACCACTTCCCTGCCCTGTTTTAGGTACTGATGGTACCCATTCAGAGCTCTCGCAAGGACGCAATTTTTTTTGATATAACGAGTCTACATTTAAAATTTCAAAACAAGACCTCCAAAATATACATGCATCAATGTTATTCGCAGTATGCAAGTGCTGCGTATTAGTCACTTGTTATCAAGATCTATTCTATTTGGTTAGTTTAACAGGTCATATGTATAAGGTATCAACAATAACAGGTAAAAATAATAATTTACAGCCACCTGCAAAAATGAAAAATTATGAGAAAAAGAAAATGGTGAAATATTCACCTCATTTTGTGGTGGGGGGTGTCGTCACCCGCTCCCAGGCAGTCCCAGAGGGAGAAAGCAGGGCATTGGTTAGGTTATTTTCCCCCTAAGCCAGGAAACCGGTTGTGCCTCGACGAAAAATGTAAGTCGGGATATTATTTATTATATTATACTTATTGTTTTGCACCTTTCATATTTTTTTATCTCGCTAAAGGATTACGTGTCAAATCATGCGGATGATTGACTTGATCATGCCATATCTACCTCGGGCATCCCCGTTTACTATTGCGTCTTGTATTCTCATCTGGCACTTTTCAGAATAGTAGATACTCTTATTATCGCCCTATTGAAAGACCACCATTAAGGTCCGAAACGAGGCTTGAAGTAGCTTTAGCTGTGTTTGTTGGCAAGATCTGAGTAACCAAGACTTTCATCTTGTTCATCGCTCCCCCCTCCCCACTCATTCACCCTCAGAACATATCCCAATAGGGATACAATAGTCCGCTCAGTTGGGACTCGTGTGCGGTATTCACACATTATTATTTTTACGGGGATATATTTTAGACCTAAATTTTTTCATCTACTGGAAATTAAGGCTCACGCGCACAGCTTAGTTTGCTTTTATCACTTAACCAAGATTTTTCTTACTTTCTTCTGGTTAATTTTTTTTCCATTTTTTTTAAATATCAAATATGAAAAGTCACGTTTGTTAAAAATTTGATTTCGTCAAAAACAACGGTGGGTAATCAAAATTTGAACACTGAAGGGCCGACAAATGTTTAACGAAAGCCGTTATTATCCATCAAATAAAGCGATAGTAATTTAAAAAAAACTGTACCTAGATTATTGAACGTGTAGTAAATAAAACATGGATTTTATATTATTTATTATATTTAGTACTAAAATTATGTTGAACTTAATTTCCTGACATATTTATTATATTTAGTCTATTTCACGTTAAATTGGCTGGCTAAATCAAACACAAAAATCTAAAGATCGCCTGCAAGGCCTAGCATAATTAAACTTACTAATAAACCTAAAAAAGATTTTAATATTTGATTATTACAAAACGCAACAGCCGTAAGCTGCTTACTGGAACTTCTCTAGTACCAGTCCTGATTTAGAAGATATGAGTTGAGGCGTCTTCCTAACTACATTTTCAATCAATTGATAAATAAACTTAGATTTATTTACTAAGAGAAATGAAAACATTTTATCAATCACTCGCTGTATAATGCCAAACCATTTAAAAAATAAATGATTTCATTTATCATAAATTCTATAAGTTAAGCTGTGCTACAACAAAATATAGCCATACGAATAATTTGTTCATTTTAAATGCGTTCGCATATGAGATGTTAAACTATGCTTTCTTATACAGGAATAGTCGCATTGCTGACACTGCAGTGGTTTAACTCTATCGTGTATCAAAATATGCCTCTTTAAATGCTGTTTCTGAGAGCAAGTGTAACTGCATATAGTACACGAAAGTGGTTTTTCTGTCGAGTGCGTCAGCATATGCGAATTTAACGTTGTAACATGAGCGCAAGTAAAACCGCATTGTGCACATAAAAGCGGTTTTTCTCCCGAATGCGTCATCATGTGGCTCTTTAAGCACACTTTAGTCGTGCATGAATAGCTACAGCATGAACAGACGAATTGACGTTCTCCTGTGTGTTTAAACATATGTATGTTTAGCGACCTTTTAACTTTGCTGGAGTAACTGCATAGAGTGCACGTAAAAGCCTTGATTCCTGTATGTGTCAATTGATGAATCTTCAAGTCATTGTTCCTTGTGCATGAAAAGCTACATTTAGAACACTGGAAAGGTTTTTCTCCGCTGTGTTTCAACATATGAGTCTGTAAATGGGTTTTTCTCACAGATTTATAATTGCATTCAGTACACGAGAATGGTTTTTCTCCGCTGTGAGTCATGAGGTGGTTTTGATAACTGTGTTTTCTCGCGCACTTATACGGGCATTCCGGACATGCAAACTTCTTTTCTTTGGTGTGCGTCAGCATGTGATTTTTCAAGTATTTCTTATTAGCACAAACATAGCTACATTGATCACAATAGAATGGTTTCTCCCCTGTGTGTGTACGATCGTGAATTTTAAGATAAGACTTACTTGAACTTGAATAGGTACATTTTGTACAATTAAAGAGTTTTACTTCTCTTCTATGCGGGATCAAAGATTTATCTTCGTTGAGTCCATTTTGGTCGTATTTAAAACCGCATACAAAGCAAGAGAATGCTTTATTTTTTGTATGAAACATTGTATGTCGAATCATTTTTTTCTTATTAACGCATTCAAAGTTACATTCAGCACACTTAAGTGACTTTTGATTGAAATCACTACATTTCATACTGCTGGAGCAAAAATAACCACATTTTAAACAAGCGATATTCTTATTTTTTCTTTTATTTAATTCTTGCTTGCTTCGTCTAGATATTTTAAAGTGCTTGTCATGTGAATTTCTCTCATTTTCATCATATTCTAAAGCTGTATGTTCGTCGACTTCTATTTTAACAGTTGTATCAGCAATATCAATACCCAGTGCATCATGATTTTGATCAAATTTGTCTTCATCGTCATATTCGTCGTCTGGATCGCAAAATTCTTCTTTCGAATTATTTAAGATTATCATATCTTCCATGAAGTTTTTGAGTATGTTTTGATCGCGAAGGTAGGCCGTGATATTTACGTGGCTCGTTTGATATTCCGTATCAATCTCGAAATCCGTGCAGAGGGTATTTGAAAACGAGAGTTCCGTGGACTTTGAAATATTTTTGAAGTCTTCGTGTTGAGATATGAAATCAACCTGTAAAATAAATCTCATCAATATGTATAATGGTATAAGTATATGATCAACAATTAATTAAATGAAATTGTTTGTCTGTGGCCATGTATTGGGTAAAATATATAAAATATTGACATAATCACTTCTTCAAAGAATAATCAATTTTAATATAGTGTCCTATATATTGGAGCCTAGGAGTCTAAAGTTCTAACGTAAATTAGTGACATCAGTTATCTTTTAAATCAGCATATATGATATAACAGGTCTAAAACTACCCCCCTCACTAAAGAATTTGACTTATTACCATGGCGTTTGTTTGGTTAAACGGTCTTAAACCAGGCTCAAGGCCGGCTTTACCATACTAACGTTAAACGGGCGTGTTAAAATCTAATTAGTGAGACCGTATTTGTTTTTCCACGTCGCAGAATTATGAGGTTAAAAAGATGGAAAAACATTTTTTTTAAATATTCCAGATCTTTGCAATGTGGAGTGATTTTTAAGGAGAGGATAAAAATTAATCTTTTAAAAAAATTTGAAAGACAACCATTCAGAATCATTGACAAGATTTGAATAGCCAGATACTTCCCATCCCAACCTTCAACTCCCCGCTCTATTCCTTCATCCTCAATCGGGTATGACATAGTCCTATAGGCTCCGAGCAGGTAGAAATCCTGAGAGGTATTCATTTTTTTTAAATAATGAATCAAACGAAAATTACAAAAAAATTACCTTCATTTCTTCGTTCAGTTCCGTCGACTTCTTCTTGAGGAAAGAATGTGTTTTTAAACACATTTCTCGAAAAATATGAACTTTTTTAAGAAATGATATACACCAGGAACATGCGTAAGTCTGAAGCGTGTTGTTCCGGACAACGTTTTTCTAGAAATAAACAACCACGATATAAGATTAAAAATATTTTATATAAATGAATTATTCAAACAACATGAGATTTTACTCTACCTACTGCTAAATACGCCCAAATTATTAAATTAAAAGATTTTTTCTACTTAATTAGTACAAGAAACAACTGTTTTACGTTGGGAGACGTGCACAAAACAGGTTATTAGGTTCTTAGATTACGTTTTATAAATAATTAGATTGAATCAAAACCTTTCGGAAAATGTTATTTCATAAAACTAAATCTAACATGGCGGCACAAAATGTTTTGACAAGGGAAATTTTGAACTTTGGTGAAAAAAAATGAAACTTTAATGCATCTTTTACCTCCTCCCCGACGTAGATAGTTGTCTTTAGTAATGCAGTTGAAACGAAGTGTTATTTTAATAATATGTGTAAGAGGAAAGCGGAGTAAGGTAACTTAACATAAATAAGGATAGGTATGAAGATTCGAATGCGAAAACTTGAGAATACCTTACTCTATTCGGAAAGGGACGCGCTTTCATAATAATGTATTACCGAAAATCATTTTCTTACTATTATTTTCATTAGTTACATCGTTACTTATCTTTAAAAATCCGTTACAAAAGAAATATGATGTTCGTGATGTAAATCTTCAATTTATTCAATCCGTCTCGAAGGACCAAATGCATAATTTTAGTATAGCAATCCTTCACACCATTAATTTTCTCCCGAAGGACCACTGACGTCAGAAGAGATAGAGTTACCATAAAGCGAAATCCGGGGATCATTTCGACGAGCTAGAGACAAACCACGTGACCATATTTTTGGCTCCAGGAGGGTTCAAGAATTTTTGAATAATCTACATCAGTCTTACGTTTAACGCCGAAGAGCACACATTAAAATAACCACACTCTGCGCAGAAAGGCAATTGTTTGCAGCGCAGTTTATTGTGAGAATTTTCTGTGCTGGTTTCTGAATGTTGGTTTTAAACGAATCTCAAGCTAAAATTGAGGGCGGCGGGTAAAATACAATAAACTAAATATTATAACAAAATATTAAATTTTGAAAATAAGTCTGATCCATTGTTTATCCGATTTGGCATTAAGCAGACAGAAAGATTTTGATTTTGAGCGCCATTCTATTGCCTGTATACTGTCAGATTCATTTATTGACAGGAACACGCCAATGCCACTCTCAATGCTCCGCGCTACTTGTTTTGTTTCCCTCGCCCTTATGGGCAGCTCTGTATATACACTCTGTGCGAAAGACCAACTTAATTGTGTTTGTATTGCAATATTTCATTCCATTCAAACCGGTTCGAAGGTCCAAATATACAATTTAGTTTCTGCAATATTTTATTCAATTCAATCAAGTTAAAAATCCAGGAACAGTTCTACTGTTTCTATCACTTGACAGGGGTTATTGCATTAAAATATGTAGATCAATAGGATAAGTGACATCTCCCTGCCATAAATTACAAGTATACCAATTATATGAACGAACATAATAGCAGTAGGTAAGCCTAAATAAGATTCACTAACGTTTGGCAATGAAATTACTGTAGTAAATGCGATAAATAAATGTATACGCACCAATGCGCACAATACTAAGGGTGTGTTGTTTAGGTCAATTTTAATTACGCGTGAATACAAATAATTACCTTTGTTCCAACGATGAGATCCAAAATAAATTCATATTTAGAGTCCAGTGGAAATATTTTTCTGTCTGCTCGTAGACAACATTTACACACACCCGTAACAGAGCGTACAGATTGCATTTTGTACTTTCACAGAATAAATTTTTGACGTTAGCAATCACTCATCACTGCACCGGCACTTTTTATATCAACGCCTAACATATATTTACAATAAAATATATACACTAGTAAATCATCTTCTGAATTAGGTTACGTCTTATTAAAATACAAATTCTTCAGACGCCATGATATTATATTCTATTTACTATCTATAAACCTATTTCAGATTTAATTTAGAAATAATATCAAAACTGGAAACGGCGTCTACAAACATTGGAAGATTTGACATTTGGTACTGACAGGAGCACTAGGGATGGTATCTAAAATAGTGAATACATTCGAAACTAGGAGTGAGCGTTATTTAACGTAACTAGATACAATAACTAGTTTCGTCGATGTAACGGAAATAACTAGTCTCGATAAAATTACAAGTAGTTATTTTTGTAAATGCGTTATTTGGTGTTGGGTGTGATGTAAAGTAGTTTCGGCCGTTTCGCATGCGACCGCGTTTCAGTAACGCCGCGTTTCGTAACGTAACGCGGTAGTCGGCGCCGTCGGCGGGACGGATTGTTATTTGTTATGCATATGTGAGACTAGTTTCGGTCGTTTCGCATGCGACCGCGTATTTCCAATCTCTGCCGCGTTTCAGTAACGCCGCGTTTCGTAATGTAACGCGGTAGTCGGCGGTATTGTTATGTTATGCATATAAATCACCATTAGTCCTCGTTTCAGTCGCCTACGCGTTTCGTTGCTCTATCTATAACACTTGTACACATTTTAATATTGACAGTTATTTTGAAATATTATTATGTTATTTTTGCTTATAAATGTATCTTATGTAATAAATAAATAAAAAATAAATCTGTTTGTATGAGGGTGACGACCGTAATTATAGAAGGGTAAGCAGAGAGGATAGACCGCTTTTATTACCTCCAATGTTTTGTTTTACATTGAAAATAATTAAATAATTTTAGCGCGACTGAAACGTGAAAGGGATTGGAAATACACCTCCCGGGCAGCCGAGCGAATACCGCACAAGAGTCCCAACTGCTCCCGTCTGGAGCCAGTGCGAAACAATTTATTTTTGGGGTATACCATGTAGCGCTACCCCCTTCTTTAGCCAACGTTTCGGACAGCGTTACAGTGTCCATCATCATACCGCACAAGAGTCCCAAAAGCTCCCGTCTGGAGCCAGTGCGACTATGGAACCCCCAATTGAGGTATGTTGTGAGTTGTGAGGCTGAAGGTAGTAGGGAGGGGAAGGAGATGGGGTAGATGAAGGTGGGGAAGTACCTGGCTATTCAGATCTGGTCACTAAACACGGCTAAAGCCATTTCAAGCAACGTTTCAATTCTGAATGGTGGTCTTACACCAGGGCGATTTAGATCCAAAAAGATTTTTGTTAGAGTCATAAACTCTTTTAGTCATTAAATAAAAATAAAAATGTAAATAATTTTTATAATATTATAAGACTTACAAACTATGTGTAAATAGCCAAACAAACAAAACAAGTGTAATGAACAAACCAACCAAATAATTATACAGTGTAAATAATAAAAAAATATCAGTGAAAACGATGAAAAGGTGTAAATAAACAGTAAATATAACGTGCAAATAAACTGTAAATATCAATAACCATTGTATATTATTCGTGATTAGTCGGAACTAATTAATTAATTAGTCCGACTCGGGAGACACGCCAAACGCGGGGCCAACACATGTACATGGTTGACATTTGTCACGCGAGGACGGGTAAGTGAATGAAAATAACTAGTTACAAAAATAACCGTTTTGAAACAGGTTACGCCGACCAAGAAACTTGTTTCGTTACGTTTCTTGAAAATGACGTTACGACCCACGTCTATTCGAAACATTCCGTTCGAATCGGTGAAATGAGAATGTCATAATATATTATTATTCAGAACTTTATTTTTTTGTTTTATTTTAAGCTACACCTTTATTTACGACTAGAACACATATATAACTCTAATCTCTTATTAATATAAAATGAATTCGCTATCTGTGACTGTCTGTTTGTGTGCTTAGTTCTTTTAAACTACGCAACGGATTGTGATTGTGGTTTTCAGCATCATTCAGAGAATTTTTTCCGGAAGGTTTATATATATATTTATAATATATGCAAATTATATTTATAGAAAGTAGAGAAAAGTCTATGTTTTGTAATTTGGGTGCTTACATTGCTAACGCTGGCTAAACCTTATGAGATACGTCAAAATAATGTACTACGAAATTGTATGCCTTAAAAAGATCTACAGAAAAGTGCGCGATGGTATATGTCTATCTCATAAGGATAATCCCCAGCAACGCCGGGTACACGTCAGCTAGTTTGTTAATAATATGTTATGAGATTTTGCATAATTAATTGCATCATAAAAACCATACTAAAAGTTCCCACAAGGACGTCAACAACAGACACTTTTACAGTTTGATACGGTCACATCTAGGACTCGAACCCAGGACCCTTGTCTTGGCGGGACACCGCTCTAGCACTGAGCTAATGGTAACCTATCCCCCTCGGTCACTTTTAACTGTATCATACTTCGAATAAGAACTACCAACATTGTCTTCTTTTTTTCACCGAACATTTTTATTGGCCACTATATTTATGTATGATCGATCGCAAGATTCAAACCGAACTAAATGCAATCAAGACACCGTCTTTATTATTTTCTGTTTCAGATTTCCTTTCCTGATTTTTCTGTTTCAGATTTTCGTTTAGAAATCGCTAATAGTGTCTTCAATAATTAAATATTACAATTTGAGGTTTTACTCAATAAAGTTATTCGGAAAAATAAATATTATTTTATCAATCATACTACGGTTTCAGAGTACAATTCTGTTATAAATAGATTACACACCACTGGTAACTCTTATGCAAAGTTAGCTGATGTTTTTAATATGACTCTATCGACAGCGACTACCCTGTGCGGTTGAAATTGGAGCAGTCAGCTCCGGGCGCCGAATTTCTAAGGCGCTGATTATACGAAACACTTCAAACATTCCTAACACATTAGCCCTTGAGATTATTTTCATAAAAAAACGGCGCTACATAAAAATACAAATCATCCGCGTATTATTGATTACCGGAGTTTACTGGTTTTGACAAGGGGCGCCAAAATATAACTCGCGCCAGGCTCCGTTTGGCTCAAGGTCGGCCCTGGCAATTAAAATATAAATGTATACTATTTTAGCAGTGCATATTTGAATGAGATCACAGCGTAACAAGTTATTTGTTGTTGTTTCTTCAATAACTTTAGTGTGTATTAATTTTTTTTGTTATCTTATAGTTTTTCCATACTGTACTATGACTGTAAATAACTTTCATATTTGTAAATGGCACTCGCAATGTCAATCAATAAATATTATAAAAGTAAGTCCCGGTACAATCAAGTGAGATGTATGGTGTGGTAGCTCTCTATCCTCCATCCATAAAGAAGGTTCCCGTTTTTACCTGAAGGGCGCGCTTTTGATGATATAAGGGCTGGAAGTTTTGCCTTCAAGAATTTCTAGAACAGTCAAAACATTCGAGAGTATTCGAGATCATTCCACAGCATTCCAGAACATCCCGAAACATTCTAGAATGTTCGGGAACAGTCTGAAACGTAAGTGAACATTCCAGATCATAATGAACTAAAAACGGGATTACAGGCCATATCCTGATAAACTTTTAGTAAATTCGTAATAGCGACAATACATTGGTATTTCTAAATTGTATAAAACAAAGTCACTATCCGCGTCTGTCTGTCTTGTGCGCTTAGTTCTTCTAAACCATGCAACGGAATTTGAAAGGGTTTTCACTATCATTTAGAAAATTTCTTCCGGAAGGTTAATATATAAATAATAAATATTTTGAAATACTTTATTTTATATTCTGTTAGGTAGCAACAATAAAAAGGCCAGTTTCAGGCCTTAAGACACATTACTCTATATTATGCGCGTATAATTTGGGCGTGGCATGTACGTATTATATGTTGGGGTGACACACTATGCTGTAATATTCCCCAGGACAGGGGGTAGATTAATTGGGGAACTGCCGCGGAATATCATTTCTTTGTATGGGATCTGTCACTTTGGCAGAAGACAGACGCGTAATTACGGCGCTCCGTAATTTTTAAATAAAGCCTGGCTAGCAGATCACGGTGCATATCATCACCACTTATCAGACATCATGTTTTTAGGTGTTTCAGGTCTGTATGGAATTGTACGGCGAGCAATGTGGAGTTATATAAAACGGTTTGAACTTATAGTGTAATCTGTTACCCCCTTTTAGGCTTTATGATTAAATATAACATTGTCTTCACAGGGACGCGGGTGCTTGGGATCGTTGTGGCCAGGAGGGGGATTCTCGTTCTTTTAGCCTTAAGCTAAATGACAGCATTCGTCAACGACTGCTATCGTTTGCGAAAGATAGCTGTCCGTCGCTTGTACCATCTTTTCTTAACTATTAAGCGATTCTCGTTCTTCTGATAGCCTTACAAGTTCGATTTTGGAGAGACCTAGTAAAAAATCCTAAAGAAGCGTGGTTAAGAGCATCTACAAAATTGTTAAGAGATTATTGAAAACACAAATTGGTGAAATATAATTAAGTGACGCAAGGTTTCTAACTAAAACTTAAAAAAACAAATACTTTGTATTATAAAGCATTTTAATAACTCCTTATTTTATTTATGAATGACATAAATAAGCCATTTATCGAAGATTTACGTTTTGTGAAAAGGTACTTACCTCGCTGGATAGTAATGACTTTGTTACAGATTCACCACTTCTAAAGTGACGTTTGCTGTCAAATGTCAAACTAAAGCGGGGTTTATTTATGGGCCGAACGGCGCATTTATGTTGTCACCGTTTTCGTGTTCGTTTGCTAATTAACTTGACAAAATTGTTTAAAATGAGGTAAGCAAAAGCTATATGTTGTAAGTAAAAGCATGATATCATTTAGATGCTTTTCACCCCAGACTGAAACGGAATTAACAACGTATTATGTCTGTGTACAATTGCATTTTTAGGTTACCTTTCGAATATCATAATATTTTTTACTAAAACGAAGTAAAAAGTGAGGGTAATTATTTATTATTATCTTTCGTGTACATCATTGTGTTTGAAACCTAAGAATAGTGTGTAATAGTTACATGTCATCAATTGTCGTAAAATTCAATTTCAGTGTGCAGCAACAGAGTGGCACGGTCAAGACAATTCGATAAATGCTGCTGACGGATCCATGACAGCCGAGCCAATCTTTTAAAATGGAGGCGACAATTAAAACCTAGGAGATTAATTAAATAATGCTGGTGCACACAAGACTATAATCCAATGGCAAAAAGTAAGTTTATTTATCCACTTTGAATAGTGCCTGTTCGACAATGTGTAGTCAATTGAAGGACTAGATGTGCCCAAAGTCCTTCCCAGTGACGATGTACGTAGTTTATTTATGTTTTATGGTGCTATAGCATGATATATCATGTTTAACAAGTACACGACTGATATTGTGTGTCGAAATGCATAGCGGTTAAACACAAGATACCTTTGGCAGAGAGGATATGCCGAGTCAAAATACCTGATATGTGTATACACAAATTTATTTGTTAGTTTATATAATTTTATTTTTTTATTTTATTTATTAATTTTCAACGCCCTGATGGGCTTTTACATGACAAGTTCATAATACAGAGACGGTTTTATAAATAAAAAAGATAACTATAAAAATATAACTAGGAAACATCATATGAAAGGTATACAGATAAATTTAAGCAAAGATAGTGCACAATAAAAGAGAAAGATTCTAAGTTGTAAATGGCATAGAAATAAACTAGTATGTATGTTAGTAATTACAAAATTTACAGGTGACTAATTAAATGTGATGAATAATACATGACAAAATGCAAGATACATAAACAGAAAACGGTAATAGATTAATATAGAAATACATTGTAGATTAATATAGAAATACACAAATATGTATATGCAATAGACCCTATGTGATGCTCCATAGATATCAAAATATTCTACGTAAAAATATTGTTCAGATATTTCTTGAATAAAGGTAAACTTGTATTAAATACATCAATGTTTGAGGTGAATTTGTTCCCTAGTGTGTGTAGTCGTGAAATTGGTGCATGTGTGTGATAGTTGGTTACAGAATTATTGTTGCAGAATAATATGTTTTGCCTTGTTTCTCGAGTAGGTACTTTAAAATCAATGAGATTCAGGAGTTCGCAACAATCTAGTTCGGAGTGAATAATTTTAAACAAAAAAGTTAGATCGTTTATTTTTCTTCTGTTTTCTAGGGAGTGCAATTTAAGTGTATTTAGTAAAGATGTGTAGTTAATGTGTTGAATAGGTATGTGTAACTTGAAGTTAATAAATCTTAAAAATTTGTGCTGCACTCTTTCAATATTTCTTATATGAATTTGATAATATGGAGACCAAACTATGGAATTGTATTCCAGCAAGCTGCGTACGAGTGACAAATATACGATTTTTATAACTTCCAGCGAATCGAAGTCTTTGATTGTTCTGATTATAAATCCTAGTGTTTTCATGCCTTTGTTAGTTATTTGTTGAATGTGATTTATAAAGTTTAATTGCATATCAAACACAACTCCAAGATCCCTAATTTCTTTGACTTTTTCTAAGATTTTATTATCTATTGTGTATTTGAAAGAAAGTGGGGTCTTTGTTCGACAAAATGTTAGTGTCTTACATTTATCGATATTGAGGATTAAGTTGTTTGCGACACACCAATTTTGCAATTTGACAATGTTTGACTGTAGGATTAGGCAGTCGCCTATATTGGATATTTCTTTGTATAATTTGATGTCATCGGCAAAAAGCAGAACTTCTACATCGTCGAAACAACTTATGATATCATTTATGAATATTAAGAAAAGGATGGGGCTGAGATGACTCCCTTGCGGTAGACCACTAGTTGCATATAATAACTTAGATTTAGTATGTTTAATTTTAACAAATAAGATTCTGTTAGACAAATAATTTGAGAACCAATCTAACAACTTACCTCTCAATCCTAAGGCATACAGTTTTCTAAGTAATATTTTATGTGATACTTTGTCAAAAGCTTTTGAAAAATCTGTGTAGATACTGTCAACTTGTTTTTTTTTTGTAAAAGATTCTGTAATACATATAGTTATGGTAAAGTAACAGGTTAGTAGCAGTTGACCTACCAGAAACGAATCCGTGTTGGTTTTTATCAATTACTTTTAATACTGATGGATAAATAAAAACGAGAACAAGGGATTCAAAGATTTTCGGGAGTGCTGATTGTATGCATATAGGACGGTAGTTTTTAATGTCTGTGTCGTCACCTTTTTTGAAAATCGGGGTAATATAACTAGATTTCCAACGGGTTGGAAAATGTCCAGAAGAAAGTAGGTGGTTAAATAATGTGGTGAGTGGACCTGATATTGCAGATGCGCATTGTTTGAAAAATATTGGTGGGATGTTATCTGGGCCTGCAGATTTGTTAGGATCAAGTGAAATGATTTTATTTAAGCATGATTCCTGTGTTATGAGGCAATTATGTAGATGTATTGTATTTTGATATGTGTATGATGGTACGTTGTTTTCTGATATTTCGCCTTCGTATACACTTTGGAAATGATCTGCAAACAAATTAACAATATCACAGGTGCTATTGGCTATTTTGCCATCATAATGCATTGTGGGGGGGTAGTCTGTACTTTCATTGTTTAATTTTTTAACAAAATTCCAAAGATTCTTTGTTCCTAGCGCAGTTTTCTCAATGGAGGTGATGTGTGCTTATAGCACAGTTTTGATAGTATTTTACATTTCTTTCTTGTTTCTGAGAAGTTTGAATAGTCGTTGGTTTGGTGTGTCAGTTTAAAAATTTTGTGTAGCTGTTTTTTTTGTTTCAGTAAGAGTATTAGGTCCGTGGAGAACCAAATTGGATATGTTCTGTATTTTGGTGTATACGAGGGGACATGAGATTTTATATTTTCAGAAAATGTTTCATAGAGTTTTTCTAGTATTTGTTCGATATCATTGTTAGTGGTCAAGAAAGTCCAATCTGTATTAGTGAGTTGGTAGTTAATAGAATCGTAATCAGCGTTTTTGAAGTTGAGTGTTGTTTGTTTTAGTGGTGGATTGTTTGTGTACATATTTACTATAATGTGTAGGGGGGGATGATAATTATCCACCTGAACGAGCTGATCGTCTGACATTTCAACACACAGTTTGGAGCTGTTTGAAAGGGCAAGGTCTAGAAGGCGACCACATATATTGGGTACAAAATTATGTTGATACAAATTTAAATAGTTTATTGTATCTATCACTTCACGTGCTGGGTCGTTAGAACTTTCATTGGTAATATAACCATTGTCACTAGAGTTCCATTTCAAATTGGGAAGATTATAATCGCCGACAATAATTATTTTCGATGTAGGATTTTTTGACATGAGAAATTCGATGTCTTCACAGTGTTTCTTGTAGGTTTGGATGTCGGAGTTCGGTGGTATGTATACAGTTCCAATGATGATTTTTTCCATGGGAGTGACAATTTGTACAAATAATTGCTCCAATGAGGTATTTTGCGTTTTTAGTTTTTTCACTGATATATTTTCCTTGATTGCAATC
This sequence comes from Hesperophylax magnus, assembly GCA_026573805.1. Lineage (NCBI taxonomy): Eukaryota > Metazoa > Arthropoda > Insecta > Trichoptera > Limnephilidae > Hesperophylax > Hesperophylax magnus. Next base: position 1,275,347 of record JAIUSX010000202.1, on the reverse strand, counting down.
AAAACTCCGCCTCCTCTAGATTTAGGGTTTCTGTCACGCCGAAATATCTTGTGGTTTGTGAAACCAAGTTCAGGAGATTTTATTTCTGGAACGAGCCATGTTTCAGTAAGGATAAATACATCGTGTTCATGTAAAGGTACCATTACTTTAAGGTCATGTAGTTTTGTACGAAGTCCTCGTGTATTTTGATAATAGATTTTGATTTTATCAGGGCATTTGGTCCGGCGTACATATACGTCGTAATGGTGTAGTGATATTGTAGAACGTAGTTCATTTAATTTGGTGCGTAGTCCCCGCGCGTTCTGGTAGTATAACTTGAGTTTGCATCGTTTTTTGGCGGTGTTTGCACTATTTTAGGGTTTCCGTTTACATATTTTATAGTAATATCATTTTCGCCATTTGTCTTTCGTTTTTCCAGTTCTTCTCTTAGATTTTTTAGATGTTTTTGTTGAAAAATTGTAGAATCGGGGTATATCCTTGTGTTGTTTTTTAAAAGATGACGTTTACTTAGTAATGTTCTGGATGTTGTGGAGTTATTGAATTCTATTTTAAGGGACCTTGGTTTTTCAACACTTGGTTTTCCAATGCGGTAGACGCGTAGCATATCACGGTTTGCGGTATCATCGAGAGCAGAGATTAAAACCGTTGCTTTGTTTTTGTCATCTATTAATTTGTTGGCCGCAGTCGTTTCAGTGCTTTCGGGTATATTACAAAGAATGATGTTTTTAGCTCTTTCGCTACGCTCATTAATTTCAGAAATTACCTCGCAAATGTCGAGGTTGTTTTGTGGGGCTGGGATATTTATTCCGATTTCCTTATAAGCCCGTAATTCACCCTCTAGACTAGCAGTTTTATTAGACACCGTTTGCGCCAATCTACCAATAGCTATTAAGAAATGACTTGTAATTGGGGTTAGTTTTGTTATTTGGTCTTTCGTGAACTTATTTGCTGGATCCGTTAAACAGGTATTAAATGCAGCCACAGCATTTTCTACATTTGTTATAAATGCTTCGACATCCATTATGGTAAAAATTGGATTGCAAGTAGAAAAAAGGTTATTATTTTTATTTAATTATTTAACTGCAATGGTTTCACTCCCCTGAAAGTTGGTTTACTCTGAGTACCAATGTAATATTGCTATGAGTACTTATGTAGGCAATACACTGCGAGATAGTAAGTTTGACAAGGCAGGTAGCAATAATAATCTTCCAGATATTCGCACTGAGTCACTTTTAATTATTATTTTGTTTTCACTTTTGACACTTTAAAATCACTTTTTTAAAAGATATAAGACCAGTTATACTTGTGGGCAATTGAAGCCACGTTTTAATATACTTTTCGCTGCTTTTGAGTATATAAATTCACTGGTTTTCTATTAATTTGTATAGAGCGAATATTTGATGTGTTCACCGTGTCGCTGTTGTTGTATTATCCATAATATGTTTTACTAAATAATCAAATTTCATAAGATACAATTTGATATGTTTATTTATTTCATAGAGATCTCTTCTTGCACGTGGATGTCGCTGATGAGAGTGATGAGCCTCCTGTACTTGTAGAGATGCTAGCGGTAGAGATGCAGTGGAGTGTTGGGTGAATACACCGTGACAAGCCCACAGTAGACAGACCTCCCCCTCCCCAAGCCAACCCCAACCAAGCCAGCCAAGGAGAAGACCTCGATTCGTAGCAGGTAATTCTTTATACAAATAAAGTAGCTTCACGTCCATTTAATCTAAGTTCGCAGGAAAACCACAGGTTAGTTTTAACCTTACTGATGACAGATCATTGCGATAGTAATACTGCTCAGTACGAGAGGAACAGCAGTTTTGGACATTTGGTTCACGCACTCGGTCGACCGGCCGGTGGTGCGATGCTACCATCCACAGGATTAGGCCTGAACGCCTCTAAGGCCGTATCCCGCCTAGGCAAATCGGGCGGTGATACGTGATGTGAGTTCCGCGAGACGAAAGGCTCTCTAAACAATGTGGCATCTATCAGACGGAGGCCCCCGTCCGCGGGAGCCTCCGTCTGATATTAATATAGAAACTCCGTATTTTAATATAGAAACTACGTAGCTCTGTTTATCATACCAAAGTTTTGTAATTTTCCTAGTATTATATTTTTCCGTCTTGCATGGTGGAGTATCTAGTTTCGATTTTATTTCGTTTTCGACATTATTTTTGTTTTAGAGGTTGTTTTTTTTTTCTTCTTTTCTCTTTTTGATTTTGTTTTTTTATCTTGCTATGTTTTTTTTTTTGATTTTGTTGTGCTAATTTATTTATGTTGTGATAAATTAGAAATAAATAAAATGTGATATAATTATGTTTCGGTATTCGTTCTTCCTGCATTCTTTTCCCTGTTAATCCTCTCTGCATTTCTGATTCTAAATCATTTATTTTACCATACACACCTTTGCCTCAGGGATCTCATTTGTAAAGCTTCAGTCTACTTTATGTTGGTGACTATCACATTATTAATTGAGTTCCCCGAATTTACCATTATTACAATGTCAAAAATATTTATTTTTTTACCAAAAACTAACTAACCATCACGCAGTTTTTTTCCACAGGGATAGGCAGAAAGGATAGATCTCCATACCAATCTGTCTTGGAAAACACTCCTTTTTTACTGTTTTTTTTTTCTCAACCATCTGGAGCCAATGAAATTACGGCATCACCCAACGGGATGTGTTGCAAGGTAGTGGGGAGGGGTAGGAGATGAGTAAGAGGAAAGTGAAGAAGTACCTGGCTATTCAAATCTGATCACCAAACACGGTTAATCCATTTAAGGCGATGCCATACGTAGTAATGCAAAATCATGTGTTTTTGGTTTGAAAATTTGGTCGCCTAGAATTGTTTCAGATGAATTAATTAAATACTGCGAGTAGAATACATCTTGGCCTTTGAAATTATCGAGTACTTTTTAGATAAGTCTTTTTATAAGCACAGAAAAAAAATAATGTAAATGCCTATGAAAACTGCTTTAAAGTTCAAAATCTCCTACTAACGAACCCATTTTCGGTTATGATTTTATTGTATAATGTGGCAAATTAAGTTATTTATAAAATGATCGAAAAAAAAAATAATATTTATGCCTGAACATCGACAAAATAAAATAAAAGGCACTTTTTGTCCATGTTTTTTTCTTGCATAAATCAAAACAGGCGGATGGTGTTAAGCGGGAATTTAAACCTTATCGCCATCTACGTAAGGGTTGTTATTGATAGCGGCTCAATTTAAAATATTACACGACGTAGTGCATCGCCTTAAGGCAACGTTTCAATTCCAAAAGGTGGCGAAAGATTAGACTAGAATTAGACTTAGAACTTCAACTTTCATCCTATTCTCTAATATAGAATCAACCATAGAATAGATTGGGTAGGACTCCAGCCTAGGAAGTACCTACTTATCTAGGTAAATTCAGAATCTAAAAGTTGCTTGAAATAGCTTTAGTCACGTTTTATGACCAGATCTGAATATCCCGGTACTTCCACACCTTCCTCTAACCCATCTCCTTTCCATCCCCACTATCTTCAGACTCGTAACATACTGCAATTGGAAATGCCATTGTCTCACTGGCTCCAGATGGTTATGGGCAGTTGGGTCTCAAAACTGAATATGAACTGTGACTAGTGATGTAAAACGGGGAATTTATTTTATTTTTAATAAAATGGTTTCTACACTTCTCTTGGATGCTTTATTGAGTGTTAGCAGTTATCTAAGACGACATCCTCTGATCTAGGGACTTCCCTGCCACTAAGAGACTTCCCTACCTACTAGATCCAGGTTCCCAAAGACATCTGCTAAGCCACGCACAGAAACTTGAAGCACTTGAATTCATTGACCAAGTAGCAAGTCATATGGAGACTGTTGATAGTGCAAATGTTCTTGTTGATTTAGCCAATTATATGGCTAAAGAAGAATCATGGAGCGAGGCATTCCTATGGAAGTGTGTTGATAAAATCGCACCAGTGACCTGGTGGAAGGGGATGTGCGGATGTTCTGATTTGTCACAGGTTGCCATAAGAATATTGACTGCTCCCATTACTTCAGCAGCCACTGAGAGATCTTTTAGCACGTTTAGTCGCATTCATACAACACGGAGGAATCGTCTAACAACTCAAAGAGCAGGGAAAATAACATTTGTGGCACACAATTGGAAACTTCTTTCCTCTGAAGAGGCTCTCAAGTTGCTCCCAAGAAAACCCTTTCTTCCACGGATGAGCAGATTGCTTCGCATCATAACGTTTCAAACCTATCTGGTACTCTGCTGTGGAAGAAGACTGTGCTGAGGAAGAAGAAAACGTAGATAATCCTGAGTCGGCAACAACTTCGTCCAGGTCGGATGAAGAAGAAGAAGAAGAAGAATATGAAGGTGAAAGTGGAAGCGAAGTTGATAGTGTCAGTGTTCAATCGGTATCATCAGATGAACAGTAACGATCTGTGAAGTTGTGTTATTTTTACAGTTTTACGATTGATTTTTTATATGTACCGTTTACTAGCATAAAGTGTATATAGGCTACTAATATTGTACAGTATACAATTATATAAAGATACATACTAGTCACTTTAAAATAATTTTTCTCTTGGATCCTATTCCAATATATTATATAGGAATAGTTTTTATGGATCTATCCTGCTCTATATGTACCATATGTGTGTATATTTTATTTTTTATTTAATAAATATTATTCTTTTTGAGGTATTATGTTGTTAAAATCAAAATTCCCCGTCCAGGGGAATATTCCCGGGAATTTATACATCACTAACTGTGACCAGATCTGAATAGCCAGGTTCCTTCCCGTCACCACTCCATCAATCTCACATCATACCTTAATTGGGGTGCCACAGAGTCACTGGCTCCAGACGGTTGTAAACAATTGGGACTCGTGTGTGATTCTCATATAAAAAAGGTACATCATTATATTTTTTTTCATAAGTTTTGCTTTTGTGTGTTTGTTATCTTCCAATATTTTTTGATAAAAACCAAAAATAATCTATTTACATCCTCAGAATTGGAGATAAGAGTAAATTTAATCAGATAAGAAGTTATACCTGTCAATTTCTTCATCAATAGAATTTTCCAGATTGAAAAATCATACAATTTGACACTTTGCAATAATGATTAAAGTCAGTTTGTTGGAAAAGAAATTTGATGTTTCTTTATTATATATGACTGCAGCCATTATCTAAGGTAATTTATTATATACTACATATCGCCCATTTAATAAGTACAATATTATTTCATTTGAATTATCCTGTCAGCAACTTGAGTATAATTCTCCCGTCAGGAACTTGAATACAACTCTCCTGTCAGCAACTTGAGTACAATTCTCCCGTCAGGAACTTGAATACAATTCTCCCGTCAGGAACTTGAATACAACTCTCTTGTCAGCAACTTGAGTACAATTCTCCCGTCAGGAATTTCAATACAATTCTCCTGTCATCAACTTGAGTACAATTCTCTCGTCCGCAACTCACATTACAAAAATCATATACAAGCTATTGACAGAATTTAAAATAAATTCTTACGTTTTCTAAGTTTTAAAATGGGTATTCCAGCAATTTTGTTAAATTACAACACGCTTTTAAATTATTTGAATATGACTAAATTGTCGAGTTGGTATTTTTTTAAAAATTCTAAATGATGCATTAATTGATAGTCCTCCAGAATTGCTTGCATTGACAAGCTTTCCGATTCCACTAGTCGTGATTTATTTCAGTGTTTGAAAGAGAGAGTACGAAAAAAGTGTGCAATATAGCTGTGAATGAGGAATACTTGGAGCAGGTGGATGAGTTTGTGTATTTAGGAAGTATGTTCTAGAGAGATGGGAAGGCTGACAGAGATATTGAAACAAGGGTAAATGCAGGTAACTCCATTAATGGAGGACTGAACGCAGTTGGTGCTAACAAAAAATTGTCCAAAGAAGCGAAGTTAGCAGTCCACAATGGAGTGCTGGTACCTGCCCTAATGCATGGAAGTGAGGCATGGAACTGGCAAAGAAAGGATGAAAGTAGATTGAATGCTGTTGAAATGAGATCCCTGAGGCGTATGTGTGGTAAAACCATGTATGATCGTGTGAGGAATGTGGAGATCGGCAAAGAGTGCAAGGCTGATGTAAGCGTAATGAGTAAGATCAAGAAAGGGACGCTTAGATGGTTTGGGCATGTAGAGCGAATGAGCGAAGAAAGGAGTGTAAGGAGAATATACGATGCAAATGTGAATGGTAGCAGAAGTGGGGGACGCCCGAGGAAGACATGGCACGACCAAGTGAATCAGATACTTGAGTCAGGCCATGTCAAAAGTCAGAATAATAGAAGAGTATGTATGAGACGATGTATGAATGTGAATGAGGCAAGGAGTGTGTGCCAAGACCGAGTTGTTTGGCGGTCCGAAACTGCGTGATGGTTAGTTAGTTAGTTAGTTGGTTAAAAATTCTGGGACTACCTACCATATATATTCCTCATAGCCCAGAATACTTATGAAGGTAAATAATTATACGGAGTCAGTGAACATCTTTAATTTATCACTTAACAAATTCAAAAGATTTTACTGGGGCAGTTTAGTTATGTATCATAAATATGTATTTGTATGTGAGGCTGCGACAAACAAGCGTAATTACAATAATGTATCGCCAGATAACTCATTTAGCGTCGCCGTTCGGCACAAACGGGACTTTTATATGAAACCGAATGCAGAGTAAATTACGCCACTCGCAACTTACAAAATTACGCTTGTTTTCCCTCATCCTAAAAGCCCCTAAAAATGATGTTAATAAATAAATTCTTTTTTTTTATTTTTATATTTGTATGTTTTTTACAATAAATATACAATTATACATATTATACAGTGTTATCAAGGTAAATAATAATAGCTTTTCCTCACCATAAAGAGACGAGGCTCTTGTGTTTGGTGAGTGAATCCTAGCTCAATTATATGGAATCATGTAAGTAAGTAAATAATATATTTGCAAAACCAAAGGGATAAGTAAGAAATAGGCAAGATTTATCAATAATACAGTTTCAAGATTTGAAGGAAATAATAATAAGAGTAAGATATGGACTTTTATAGTAGTTTAAGGTAATTTTTTAATTTTATTTTAAATTCCTGAATATCTTCAATATTTTTTAGATATAATGGAAGGATGTTAAAATATGTTATACCTAGATAGAGATAGGTATTTTGTGTGTGCTTTGTATTAAGTTTTGGGATTTTGATAGTTTTTTGATATCTTACTGATGAATTGAATTGTAAGTTATTTGTATTTCTTTATAAATTTGTAGAATTGAATATTTTTTATATATATTGTCTATTATGGGTACATTGAATATTGAAAAGAGAATCTCAGTAGAAAATTTGGATGGTTTTTTCAATATTACTTTAATTATCAATCTTTGAACTATTTTAAGTGGATTTAATATATTGTTATAAGTTCCTCCCCAGCCAATAATACCATATTGTAATATAGATTGTACAATTGCATAGTACACTCTTTTTAGGTTTTCTAGTCTAAGAATATTTCTAAGTCTTATAAATATATAAATACATTTTCTAATTCTTTTGACAAGTTCACAAATTTGTTTTTTCCATTTAAAATGTTGATCTATATATATACCAAGATATTTAATTTCAGAAGTTAGACTAAGTATAGAACATTCTTGATTGCAATTAGTTCTGTTACATTTAAGTTGATGTATTATAATTTTTAATTCTGGTATTGATTTAAATTTATTCATATAATCGAAATATAAATTCTCTAACGTGAGTGATTTATCTATGTGTCTAACTAATCAACATGACAAGTCAAATCATACATTTTTCATGAAATAAAATGACTAAATTATTATTGATTAGACAGGTCAACTTCAAAGTAAAGTCCATTAATATCAATATTAACAGAATAAACGTTTTTGACCTAAACCTTGTTTGACTCTTGACAGACCAAGATGCCAAACAAAACGTCTGTAACCAAGTGGGTCTTCCGATGACCCCATGCATTTTTCTGTCTTATGGGCTTCGAAACTATGAAATCCGAATTATTCAGTCAATTATTAATGGTAACTTATGTATTTGTCAAGTATTAATATGGAGGATAATAATTTTGGGTACTACCTACTCCCCCACTTGGCTGCGGAATAGTTTACCTCCTGTGTATGATGTATATATATTTATTTTTCAGAAATAGAAGCTATGGAAGTCGATAAGCAGTTGCAGATGGAAGAGGCGCAGAAACAACAAATGATGCGTACCCTTCTAGAACCCTCGGAGCAGTGTCCCGAGAACTTTCTGGATGCTGAGCCACATCCGAGTAACCATACCTTGGTAACTTTTGCAAACCTTATTTACACCAAGAAAATCGCTAAAGAACTGGACGCGGCTTACGGAGAAAGGATTGTACTGTTGGGTAAGCTGGAAGGATGGAGAATTCTTATCACCGCTACCAATACAGCTGCATTAAATGGCTACTTTGGCGCGTCTTTTGTGAACACCAGCTCGCAGCAAGTAGTGGTGGCACATCGCGGGACTGATCCCTTGTGCTTTGGAGCTTTGTTCACAGACACAAAAGGAATATTTGTCACGCAATACACTTCCTGTATGAATTCCGCTGTAACGTTTGTGGAATACATACGTCAAGCCATTAAATCAGCGAACGATCAACACAGGAGATATACGCTTGCGATCACGGGCCATTCCCTGGGGGCTTGGCTTTCCCAAATAACTACGTTTTCTGTCCACTATTTGGCCATTGATAATGGTCGCTTAGTAAAGAACTCCGATGAAGGCATACACGCGAAGACCGTTGGCTTTGATAGTCCCGGTGCCCGTGATATGTTAGATCAAGTACTGGACGATTATTATGACAGATATGCAAAGGATGTATTGTTAGATGGACTAGATATTACTGCCTACTTGTCGGTACCCAACCTTATCAACACGTGCGGTGTACATCTGGGAGCGATTTATCACGTTTTTATCGACGTATCTAGCTTCTCCTGGATTAATAATACCATTTCATATACATTGGCAACTCACGCAATGACTAATTTTGTCGATGTCTTTAAAGATGAAAATAAGAAATTTGGTGAAATTTTGGATTGGGCGAAAAATATAATAGAATATAAAAATCTTTTCGAAAAACGTGACGATAAAGATGAAAATGAATATCTTATTGAAAAAATTCATCGGCAAAATATATTAATGAATGAACCGGAAAAACCTGAAATTTTAAATTGTTCTTTTAGAGCTTTTTCAAAGGATGAATTGCGAATACTTTACATGTTATATGAGTTACAGAAACAGGAAAGCGAAATGTTTATTCTGAATGAATTTGCCAAGAAGAATCTTAAATTATCGGAGATTAACAAACTGTTTGCCAATTTTGAAATTGATCCTCGTAAGCGAATGATTACACACAAGCTTGGAGAATCGTTGGATGTATTCTGCAAGCGCTTGAAACAGCTGATGCGTTGGAAGAAAGCGCAGTTCACCCAGGCCGTGGAAGATCAAATTATGGTCTTATCCCACGCTGCAGACTTCATCTTCTACTCGGAGGGACAGTGTTATCTCGACTCTTTACCCAAGAGTTGCCTGGACTTCGAGGATCCTATGGGTTTCCGGGATTTCTTGGACTCCATTAACGAACGAGTTCTCTTCATAGTCTCACAGAATCGAGACAGCACATTCCAGATGACCAGACTTCGAAATATCCTTCATCAGATCCAAAGAAGCGCTGACTCCCGTGACTGCCACATCAAAAAATATATAAATGATAGACATTATACGTTTATAGACTGGACCCAGCTGCAAAAAAATTATAAAATTTACAAATGGCCCATTAATAAAGAATACTTGATAGTGGTAGACAGTACGTCTTCATCCTTTATTGATATACAAGACTGCGCCATGTTGATCGACCAAATATGTTCTAACTCGATTTTTAAACTTGTTTTTATAACTACACAAATCGCACACTCAAATCTTATTAAAATTTTATTCGAATCAGTTCATTTAATTAAAACCATAAAATCAGACGGTATTGTTCAACTCGAGGATTTAACTCTCGACTCCCAAACGAAAATATTAGAACGAAATAATGTCATAATTACTGAGGATAAAGCGTATGGCTTCTCAGAGTTCTTAGAAGAGGACTTTTCTGGTGATAGTATTATCATCAATCAGATCTTAAGTTCAGAAGACTTGAAACATTTTGCGACTATCGAAAATTATACAATTAACATACAAGACACACGACCCACCCTCGCTGATTTACAGATGCCATTCTTTAAATTGCATATTAAAACTAGTAAGGCGTTTATTCTGAGTCGTATCGAGTCCGAGAACGTCGTCATGGTGATAAGCGGGTTGAGTCACGAGGAATTGGAGACTTGGGCTAACTCTGATCAGCGATTACGGAACTCGTTGGGGAACAAAATTATCCTCGCCGATGGAGATACAGAATTCGCATTTAAAGAAACCTGCAAGAAGAACCTACATAAAATTGTTTACCTGCTTGGTATGTCCGGTGAGGAAATATACTGTAAACATATATTTGATGAAGGTTTCTATTTACCAAGGAAGTTTTTCCATCGAGTTTGTATCGACAACCAAGCGTTTGGTACCATGCGTACTGAAGACCTATTTGTAATTTGCAATGAGGAAGAAAAGACATTACTCTCAGGATTGATAGAGAACCAAATGACTAGAGAAGCATTCTTAAAGAATGTACGGATTGCGGCCACTGTTAAAGAAGAAAAAGATATTATTCAGAATTCAATAGATAAAAATATTCATTTTATAAGATTTGATCAAAGCAAGGAAAACCATAAAGTAGAGTGGCGATATTCCCACGGGTCTATAGATGTGCTACGCCGCTGGGCGTCTACGGACTCTTTTGAGCCGATTACCGAACAAACCTTGAGCCAAACAGATCGCAGCTTGGTGATTCTATCTGACGAACCCGGGATGGGGAAATCTACAGCGCTAGCAATGTTGTCGAGAAACGTGACATCACCATTTATCATTCACATCGAAATAAAACAATTCAAACAACATATAGCTAGAATACCAGAGGTACTCACTGATCAAAACGTTGCAAGATTTTTACTAAGTGAGTGTTGTAGTCAGGCTGGTGGCAGTTCGGTTCACAAGTTATTAGAGCATTTTCTAGAAAGTACGAAGGAATCCAAACAAATCATTTTATTGATTGATGGATTTGATGAGCTGGATGATTTTTTCGATGATAAAGATTGTGCCATAGAAAAAATTACCAAACTTCTTATTTTTTTGAAAAATAAGTCAACGGTTCAAATATTCTTGACAGTGCGAAAATATTTAAAAGATTCTTTAGAAAAGAAACTAAATTTATTCTCTACAAGTTTTGATGAAATCGTCGAAGAAAAACAGGTGGAGTTTTTAGTTAAGTTTTGGAAATCCTGTCTGCCCCTCGAGCTGAAAGGTCCTAGAGGAGAAAAACAGATGGAACAACTTAGAATACGTGCAAAGATACTGCTGCAACAAGCAAAGAGAGTGCTCCGAATAGATGTGACTTCCTTCTTAGGAGTCCCTCTGCAACTAAGGATGATGGCTGAAGTCTTCAGGCCGCAAAGGAATACGTCAGCCTCATCTCAAGACCTTTCATTATTCAAACAATTAGATTTTAATAGTACACCCAAACTGTATAAAAGATTTATTAAATTAAAATATGACGTTTATCTCCATGAAAAAAAATTGCTAGGACCGAAGATGGATAAAATGACGGAAGAAGATATTTTGGATTATATTAATAAAACACACGGCAAACTCGCTTTCAAAGGCTTCTTTAATGTCTTTTTTAATAATTTTTTCAAAGATATTCCGGATAATTCGCTGGATTCAATGAACAGACAAGGCTTGCTAGAATACAAGAGAAATAGTGGAGAATTTCAATTTGTTCACCGCACATATGCAGAATACTTCTGCGCGCAAGCAGTCGTCCAATGGCTGAAGAAACGAGGTCGCCACTACAAATACCCGCTGTTCAAGGAAGTACTTCTGCCTGAAATTCTGCTCCTTCCCAACTTTAAGATAATACGCTTGTTTATGAATGACGCTTTACAAGATATTGATTTGAAAGAGCCCGTACAGAGAGAAAACGCTGAGCATATTAGTAAACTGTTGCTCGAACGCAGCATCGTGCTTGGGAATTCAAGACGTGAAACTGCTTTGCACATTGCCGTCCAAGAGGGGAACGAATATATTATCAAATTCCTCCTTTGCCGTACAAACACAGTTTCAGCAGATGCACAGGAAGCGTTCGTCTCCTACATTATACAGTCCGACAATAATCATGAGACTGCGCTAAATGTGGTTGACGGATGCTTGTCAAATCAATATGTTGATAAGGGGATATTCCGGGCCAGTATGAATTACAATTATTACGTAACACATAATCCGATAAAACGTAAGTCGGATGCAACAGAGTATTATACAGCAGTATTTAACAGAATCATGGAAAACATATTCCGGAGCATCGAGGCGTGTTCCGAAGATCTCAAGAAAAGGGTCGTCTTTGCGAGTTTACTGAACCGAGATTTGTTCAAATCACAAATTTCAAAGTTTTTACAGGAATCAGCCGATCAATCGAACGCAAAGCTGCTCCAGACAGTCACTAAAGTGCTATCAGAAGTGAGTGCGCAACTCTTCAAAGCCGTGGGAAATCAAGACTGCATTCAGATAGAAGCCTTATGTGATAAACTTAACCCGACTGAACTCCAGCACGTATTTCTGGTGAAGGATGTGCTGGCCAAGAAGCTAAATTACCCCACCGTCCTGCATTGGGCTGCGCACTGCGGTAATCTCAAAGTCGTTAAATTGCTCGAGAACAGGACCGTGGTCCCCTTCGCCCAGCTGATGGCCGAAACCGATGGCCAGTCTCGGACACCTCTGCATATTGCGGCTGGCCGTGGTGCTCTCGACGTCGTTCAGCACTTTGTAGATTGCGGGGCAGACATCAATGTGCGCGATTCTAACGACAAGTCCGCTCTCATGTATGCAGTGGAGAAGGGACACCATTCCATCCTGGAGTACCTCTTAGCCCATGAAGCTGACGTACGCGCGCTAGACAAAAGCGGACACTTTGCCCTGCTGATGGCTGCGGAACTTGGCAACTTACCGGTGGTGAAGTATCTCGTTGAGCACGAAGCCAACGTCAACTGTGTAGATAACACCGGCCAGTCGGCCCTGCAGGTAGCGGCGATGTCAGGCCATCTGCCGGTAGTCGAATATCTCGCAGAACACGGCGCCGTCATCGACCACCTGGGTAAAGCCCACCAGTCGGCGCTGCAAATAGCGGGGCAAATGGGCCATCTGGCAGTAGTCCAGTACCTTGTGGACAGCGGCGCAGAAGTGAACTATGTAAGTACAGTAGATTCATCAGCACCGCGCTCTATAAACAGCCCCCACTACACTGCCCTGCAATTGGCTGCAGCAAGAGGCAAACTGCCTGTAGTGGAATACCTCATGTCGCATGGAGCTTTGTTGGACTCTTTTGATTTCATGAGACGCACCGCGCTGTGTAGGGCGGCCGCGGAAGGTCACCTACAGACAGTACAACACCTCCTTCACATTGGCGCTGACGTCAACTTTGTGGATAAAAATGGTATCTCCGCATTGCACAGGGCTGCGGAAGAAGGCCAGGTAGCAATAGTTCAAATCCTTATCCAGCATGGCGCTTTAGTCAATGCTATTGATAGAAACGAGTTGACTGCCCTTCACAAGGCAGCACAAAACGGTTACCTGGTGATAGTTCAACACCTCATCGACCATAGCGCTAACGTTAATGCCATTGATAAAAACGGGGCTTCTGTCCTACACAAAGCTGCGGAAGAAGGTTATCTGGCAACAGTCCAACTCCTCGTCCGGAGTGACGCCAGCATTGATGCCTTGGATAAAGATTTGCTCTCTCCCTTACACAGAGCTGCACGGGAAGGACACTATCGAACTGTAAAGTATCTTGTAGAAAATGGTGCTGATGTCAAATCAATTGCTAAAAATGGCTTGTCAGTATTATACAGAGCTGCACAAGAAGGGATAAAAGCATCAGAGGGAATTACTTTTGATAACGACAACACAGACATCAATGAGCCTCTAGTATATTTTTCATTACCTTACAATCACTTTCGAGTAGTCGAATATCTAATTCAAAACGGAGCTGATATAAATTCCGGTAACAACGAGATAACAACAGATGGTATCCTCAAGATGCAAATTCTCACTTTGGCCGATGTTGAACGTAAAGCCAAAGAAGAGGAACTGTTGCCTGAATTGCACAGAGCCGCATCGATAGGTCATTTACCAACGGTAGAATATCTCATGACCCAACAAGATTTTGACATCGAACTAAAAGACGGAACTGGAAAAACTGCCCTTCATAAAGCAGCGGAATCAGGTCACATGTCGGTAATTCAGTTATTGATAGAGAAACGCGCTGATATCAACTCTGCAGACAATACTGGAATGACTGTGCTACAGCTAGCAACTTACGAAGGTAACTTTGAGACGGTTAAGTATCTGCTTGAACAAGGAGCAAACCTTCATAAGGAGAATAATGCCGGAGATACAGCTCTAAGTTTAGGGTCAAAGTTCCATTCCTGGAAAATAGTACGGCTGCTTGCTGATAATAATGCTGATGTAAACGCACAGGGCGGCATAGCTCTCTCCCGGGCTATAGAGTACGAAGAATGGGAGATAGTGGAGTACTTGGTAGAAAAAGGAGCGTCGGTTTACGAAGATCAAGTTAATGAAAATTTATACCAGTTTAAACAATTGCATCCTAATTATGAATTTAAAAACTAATTTGAAAATACTGAGAATGCAAACACAGTTGGTTTAGCACTGCGAAATAATTCTTTATTGTCAAAACCATAAAAGTTAACATTGATTTAAATTTAAAAAAATAACAATGTTGTTTTTTTTAAATAATTCTGGTATTCACCTTTCTATGTTGTTCTAGTTGTTCATTTGATATTATGGAGAGAAGGAAGATGAGTTATATATTCTATGGCAGGTTTCATAATCAAATGGAAGATCGGAGTCGAGTTCAGACTTAGAAGAGATAAAATCATGCGAAAACTGTACCTATATTTTATAACTATTTAGTTTCTTTCATTGTTTCTAGTACAATCATGCAAAAACTATATAGTTTATAAATGTATAGTTTATAACTGTTTATTTTATTTTATTGTTTTTAATATAATCATGCGAAAACTGTATTACTATTAACTGTCTTTACTTGTTTTATAACATTTTGTAATTCCTTAAATTGTTTATTTTTTTATATTTCTTTGTCATTTATAAATATATATTTGTAGGTACAAATACTAAACTTAATGAAACTTTATTGGTCTATAACATATGAATAATTACTGTTTATGCTTAAATGTAGGACTGTTTGTTTCCTAAATAGAATAAATTTTTAAAAATCCACGTATATAATACTTTTTATTGATTAATTTACATGAATTAAATAAAATCCTCAATTCAGATATTTTCATTATATTGTGCAGTACTTATAAAAATTTTACGAATTAAAAAATATTATTAAAAGATTAGTTGTGTCAGTCTATTTTCTAAAAATCTTCTTTTTTCTTGAGTAGAAAATCATTTACAATGAGGAGTCAACTTTTACTGTAAAAATGTGACATTTTTCTTTAAAATTTTCTAGTTGTTCAATTATAATATTTAATATTAATAATAATTTTGATTTTTTTTTTTCAAAATGCTATCACGTTTTTTTCCATAACTTTCTTATTTCTCATGTTCTTCTATGTACCGTAAAATATGGTGACTGACCAATTTTTATCTTTGAAATTTAAAAAAATCTTTCTTATGAAAATATTTGTCTGAAAGTTTTTTTTCTTCATATTTTAAACTATCTCGACACACTGCAAACAGGTGAAAATAGGGTCTCGTTAAAGAAAATTGTATTTGAAAATAATAAGTTGATATATTTCAATGATTTTTTTTTTAATTGTGACTACAACACCCCAATTATAAAAGTAATCTCTGAAATCAATTTTGAGCCATTTAGTAATGTTTTATGTGATAAATGTATTTTTTTATTATATTATAAAAAAATTGGTTTTCTCTTTTATACAAATCATTACAAAAAAGAAGGATTTCCACATCCCCAGTGCCATAATTGCATGGAAGTTAATACCCATTCTACATGAGTTTTGGTATGCTTTTGGTTAGCCCGTAGATTATTAGGAAACCAAATTTTTCCCGAAACATCATATCGCATTATGAATGAAGGTGACCAAGTTTGTCCCAGAGAGACCATACATTATTAAAATTTAGATATCTCTCTTCCTCTCATGCGAACATTTGTGATTTTTTTATGTCTGAAAGAGAATGAAATGATGTTCCTTATTGTTTTTAGAATATTTATACTCAATTCAAAGGAAAAAATCCTAAAAAATGACAAAGTGCATGATTAAATTTTGCGGAATTATTCCATTGACCTTTAAAGTGACGGTGATAAAATTGATATATTGTGTTTTTGTTAATTATTTCTACACAATGTCAATGTATTCTATTATTTTACTATAATTCAATATATTAACGACTTATATGTGTTCTTTATATTATTATTGATAAATATAATTATATTAATAATATTTTTCCAAAATGGGAGACTTGTATGGCAATGTTTATATATTTATAGTTGGGACCTGCACCAAAAAATTTGTATGCAATATTGATATAAAATTATCGGACGACTTATTCAAGTAGATCCGGCGTAATGATAGAACTGCCCTTCCCATCGGAAGTGCGTTAATAAACAATTTTTTTATATTGTGCATGTTTGGGTAGTCAAAAAAAATAAATAACGTGCTAATCAAAATCGCCATTTGGTGTGGAACAACTTTGATCTACGATGAAGTTTATAGATAAACCGCGATGATCAAAGTCACCCCGATTTAAATGTCACCCCATATTACCGTACATATAAATGTTTTTATATATACACATTGTAAAATACATGTTTTTTTGACGTAAATAAATGATTTAATTCTATTTTATTTTTTATTTTTACGAAAATCTGTCATAGGTCTCCCCAAGTGGAAATCTATGGCCGGTGACTAAGAGGGAGTGCCAGGGTTCATGGGGTGAGGTTTGTCTAGGTCTTGGAGGCGGATGCATCTGCCCACAGCTGCGTGGCGGGCCGGATCAGGATAGGTCAGTTGAGAGGGACCATTTTACGTTTCACAGTTGGAGAGATGCTTTCTAAGATGACGAGCTTTGAGGGAATTTATTTTTCTCCGAGACTTTGGTGGTTTTGTGTGGTTGTCGCATAAAATGATTAGTCAGTAGCCAAGTGGTCAAAAGCTATTAGTCCCCACGCAGCGATGCAGATCAATCCGCTAAATAAGTCCTCCATCATTGCACAAGCAACATTATCTCACTGTAATGTTGGTAGTTCGAAGAATTCAAACATTGTCATATTATAATCTGCTAATGTTTGTCTTTCTTTAAAATAAATAGATTATATAAGAATTTGATATTCATTTTGAGAATTTTTTAGAAAAAAGCAGTTTCAAATTGATGTTATGTAAAATTTTTGATATTTTTTTAACACCATTATTAAAATCGAAAAATAAAAAAAACAGTATGCTGCGATTTCGATGATTGACTGTGTTCCATTTATTGGTCCTTTGTTTGGCGGCATTCTATTTTCTAAATAACTTACTTGTTTTTTACAAAATTATGTTTTTGTAAACTGTACCGTCTTACTAGACAATGCGTTTATATACTTACAAAAATAGTACATAATATATCATAAGTAGTTTCCCCAGAATAGCTACTTGTATTCAGAAAAATGATTTTTTTAAGTACCCTTAAGGATACGTTGGCACACAAAGCCGGAGCCCTGCATTTGCAGTGTTGAAGAATTGTCAAAAAGCACTTCAATTGCAGTGTTGACTTTATATATTGGAAATTACTTCTACTGGGTTTGTTAACCTTTCCCTTACTGTGCTAAAAAAAATCCACGCATTCCGGTGCTGTGTAGTCAATACACATCTCAAAATAAGCGATTTATATTTGGAAAAATATGAATATTCATAGTTAATCGCTTATGTTTATTATATTGCATATCAAAAGTGATAATAATTGTAATTTAATTGCTGAAAACATGAAAAAAACCATCGGCAGATGCTAAAAAAACTTTTGAGGGGTCCACGTCAAAGGACGGTCCGCGACCAACTGGCTGGCGGCTAGCAGTGCTAGCACACACACAGCTATCCGGTCATAGGTATCGATGGTCTAAATCAAAATACAACTGCGGACGTGTGGATTTCTCATGTTCCCTCATAGCGAATTAAAGCGGGACATCAATAGCGTGTCATTTCCTCGCACACTCTTCGCGTAGCAGTGTCACACGGTTGATTGTATTGGTGTATTTGTTTCCGATTTTTAACAAAAATCTCTGATTTTTAGTTGAATTTGAAAACTATGTAAAATTTAATTTTTTAATTCAGTGCATAAATGTATAACGGAGGAATACTTAAAATCTGAACGCAGAATTTATTATATTTATAGAGTTATTAAATTTATTAGAAGCAATGTGTAGTAAATACACACCACAGATAAGGAAAGGTTATATAAATTCATTAAAAGTGATGAAACAAAAACTAGGTTAAATAGATTACATATGTAACTAATGAATCACCTTTTAAAGGTGTGTTGAATTGTCATTTTGAGGAGTTATCATACTCATCGCGACAGAATATATTGTTTGAAAATGCATTTTTTATTTACGTTTGTAAAAATCCCACCACTAACGTCAGCGCCCTTTATACTGTAATTTCGCAAAATATGCTGGGTTTTTTACCCGTATAGCTTTAAAAGTCTGTAACTTGTAACATTTCAGGAAGGCAAAAACTGTTTTGGTATCAATCAAAAGAAGAAGAATGAAAATATAATAATAAATTTAAAAAAATATTATTCATAATTCACATGAAGTTAAAAAAAAATCCTTTTATGTATTTAAAAGATTAAAACAAAAAAAATGTGATTACGATAAAAATGAATTTAATTTTTATTTTTATGTTGTCTGTTTATTTATTTATTTATTTATGAAAAACAAATATCATCTTTATAAATTTACATAAAAAAATAACATAATTACCGTAAATTATTTGTAATTATTCATTGCGTGGTGTAACATTTGTTCTGCAGCAATCCTGAACTTTTTTTGTTAAAATGTGGATATAAAAAAATGTATTATTGTTTATTGAACTAGCTGTACCCCGCCACGCGTTGCTGTGACTCAGTCTGCCTTGCAGATAGAGAAACAATAGCGTATGTTGCTTTTACGTCCAACAGATGGTGCTGTTTTAAAAAAATATATATAATTTATTTATTTGAGGAACATAAACAGTCTTAGTAATACAATATACATAAGAGGATAACAAAAAAACAGATCAATTATTAATGTTCACAGATATATATTCAGAAACATAAAACTAACCTGTAAACAATAAACCTATAATATGCCTACCATAAACAGCAATAAATAAAAGTGATTATAACTATACTTAAATAGACTTGGGTTGGAACGGGAAAGGGGAGGAGAGGGATAAGGAAAAGTTGCCACGCAAGTAATATTAAAATATTAGGTACAATCAATTTAACAGTGGTTAATATGAGTTAGAATGTGATACAATGAAATTCTGTAGTGATAGTAACTAGCAGTGAATATGTCAGCACGAGTGTCTATATTTGAAAATTTATTATTATAGTAGTTACATGTCCTTTGCATAAATTCATTTTGGTTGGAATTGGTATTGCATCTATCAATGTAGAAAAGGGTATTTTGTCTGCTATATCGAATTGGCGCATGGAAATTTATTTTGTTCAGCAACTCCGGGCAGTCAACTTTAGAGTTAATAATTTTATACAAGAGCATCTGATCAGCGACAATCCTCCTGTTGAGTAGTTTCGTGATATGAAAATGTTTCTCGATTTCGTTGTAAGAGTTGTATATGTTAAATGATTTAAAATTGAGGAATTTGAGAAATCGTTCCTGAACTCTTTCTAACCTGTTAACATAAACAATATAGCGCGGGTTCCAAACCGGTGAACAGTACACCAGGGGAGCACGAACATGTGAATTGTAGAGAGTCAGATATGT
This sequence comes from Hesperophylax magnus, assembly GCA_026573805.1. NCBI lineage: Eukaryota > Metazoa > Arthropoda > Insecta > Trichoptera > Limnephilidae > Hesperophylax > Hesperophylax magnus. The sequence continues at coordinate 1,255,174 of JAIUSX010000202.1, read as the reverse complement.
CTTAGTATTTTTTGAAAAATTTGCATGATCTCAGTACAAAACCTAGACTTTTTGATGCTTTGGTGACAATGTTATCAACGTGTTTATCAAAGGTAAGTTTAGAGTCCAAGAAAACCCCGAGATCACGCACATAGTCTTTATTTGTTAAAATCGATCCAGAAATGGTGTAATCATGCAGTATTTTCACACGGTTACGTGTGAATGTGACTTTGCAACATTTAGAAATATTGATAAAAAGCTTATTTCTGAGACAGTAATCCGTCAGTCGATCAAGATCTGCTTGTAAACGTGCAGAACAGTCCGGGGAGCTTATAGGAAGCTATATCTTCATATCGTCAGCAAATAGTAAAATTTGAGCGTTGTGAAAACATGTCGTAATATCATTAATATAGATAATAAATATATTTCAAAACACAAGCTTATTCGAATGCAACGTTGTGTCAAAATTTCAAAGCAATCGTTGAAAAACTTTACATATACATATATTGATATTTATTATTGCCGACTTCTCAAACCAAAGAATAAATCTATGTAACGATCGTAGATTCATCTAGATTGTCTCGCTAAAGGTAAACAATACGACCTACCTGTCTACGAGTACCTACTTGCGAGTGAACAACCTACTCGCGACGTCTAGAGCTACCTATGACAATACGTTGCGAGTTGGTCTGGCACATTACGCGAACTCACTAGAAGGTTTTAGCCCGTTGTCTAGACATAATAGCAGCGCCAACGAAAGTTCCAGTAGGACCCAGACTGAGCGAGTTGTCTCCGTTTTACCTGCGATCTTGCCTACCTACTGATGCCATCGGCCGGTCTATATAAATAGGCTCGACGCAGCGAGCAGTCAGTCAGTCAACCATCAGTCAGCCAACAATTAACAAGGTTCAACGAGTGACAACCTGCGTGTAGGACAATATTCCCGGCTCTGCACCACAGAATCGACTCCATCGAGATATCATCACAGCGCCTTGGCACCGGCCATCGTCCCTACACTGGATCACAGCGCCCTGGTTCCAGCACATCTGACCAGCGCTACATCCGCGCACCTAGACCACGCGGCATCCTCGCCGGTCTATGCACCTCCCGTACAACCGCCTACAAGGTCCACCGCACCTTCGGCTTTCCTGTCAGCACTGGAGTACCCGAAGACCAACGTTCTTCGCCAGTTCCTGACCGTCAATGAGTCCGGTCACCAGCAGCGGCGTCGACTCACTGACCCGCGCTTGACCAGCACATCACAGTGTTCAACATCGGTCTCAATTCGTCTCACATTCGGCAACCTGACTCAATAAAACGACCTCTTGAAGAAAATTCTTGTCTGAAAATTGCGAATTTCGAGTTATTGCAAACGCAAAACTTTCAGGTGTTTAATTATTGTAAATAAGTTATTATTTTTTAATATAAATGTATATTTATTTGTGTAATAAGATTTTTTATAAGAATACACTGTGTACAAAAATTGTGCTTGTTTCAATAAGATAAAATATATATTATTATAAATTTTAAAATATTTCCTTAATAATATTTAGTGTAAAAAAACAAATCATTGGTTTCTTAAATATTTTCATATTTCTTCTACAGAATCTCATTTTGTTCCAAAATGCGACTTTTCATGTCATCGTAGGAAATTTGTTTCTGAAAAAATAAATAAAAAAAATTAATTAATATTTAAAATGTGAACACAGCGGAATACAAATTGGTTTGCCAAGATGAAAACTGAAAGTAAAGTTAGGAAAACATTTCTAATATACATGGTGTCCGGAAACAAGTGGTACAAGCAGAAAACTGGGGAATCTGCATCATAAAGAGAACCTAACCTTTTTTTTCCATTTTATTTGGTAACTAAAGGAATAAAAAAAACTTTTAGTGTCATATCTACTGTATATGCTTTGACGCATTTTAAAACACAGTAAAAAGCTGATATAGTGACTACATTTGTCCGAAAAAATTCCGACTTCATTTGTAATTTTCTCGAAAACTAAAGCTCTGACCAAATAAAGTTGTACCAAAGAATCGACTTAAATATCGCTATAGATTCACCAGTTTCCCATTTGTATCACTAGTTTCCGGACACCATGTATAATGTTATTGGTGGATACTTAGATGCTCAATCGTTTGTCTGGATTTTAAAAGATCACTTTTATAATTTGATCATTTTCTTAACAAGTGCATCAGTTCCAATTTTGAAAATGTTGGTCATACGCACAAGACAATAACATTGTTTAATTGATGGCCGTATTGCTTTTTTACATTTGAAACCAAATATGATCAGCAGAAAGGCGCGACTGTCATGTTTTCAAAAAGAAAATGGTGGTGATGTGTCTTCACAGTGTTGTTCAATCATTGTTCAATAATGATAATAAATAATAATCTTGAATTTAAACATATTTTTAAAAGACAGATGTCGCTGATGTAGCTGTTAAGCTTTGTAAAAATTACAATAGATGTCACTCACGTTCCACATGTCGGCGTCCCATTCGTCAAACATCCTCTTGAAGATTGTGGGTTCGTGTCCTTGCTTAACGTAGACTACAACCACGTTCTCCGGGGTACGGTCTGAGGGGTCTGTTTTGAGGTATTCCTGGAAAAAAATGTATAATTCGATTAATTTAGTAAAAACAAAATTAAATAACTAACTAACTTCCGTTAGGTTTTGATTCACTGCAACGTCCTCGTTATAGTTATTGTGGATACCGCACAAACTTACAAACTGCTACCAACTGTCCCCAATAGAGGTATGTTGTGAGGATGAAGAGAGTGGGGATGGGAAGGAGATGGAAAAGAGGAAGACATGGGAAGACTATTCAGATTTGATTACCAAACATGGTTAAAGCCATTTCAAGCATCGTTTCGACTATAAATGGTGGTCTTTCAACTGAGAGTATTTGCAGCTCTGGAACGTGCCACAAATATAAATGCAAAAAATTTCCAAGATGCTATAGACCAGAGGTTCCCAAAGTGGTCTTTATGGACCCCCAGGGGTCGATATCGGCTTGCTGTGAGTTCATGTCAGCGAGAAAAAAATTTGGCTGAAAACGAGATTCAAATGGGAGTACAAATGAGCGAACCCCCATTTACATCAAGTCAACATTTAGGAGTTCCGTAAATGACACAATAAACTTAACGCAAGTATAATAGACTGAGAAATTACTTATTTGATATTTGTCTATGTTTCTTTTCTTGTCAGAATTAATATATTGAAGCAAAACATTGCACATTGGAAGCCGCAAATTTTTTAAGTTCCCCAACATGTTTTTGAAAAACGTCCAGGATAATGACGTTTTGGTCTACGTTCAACATTTAAATGTACTTCACACAGACTTCAAAACTAATTTTGAGGACATTTCGACTTTGGAAGTGGAACGTTGAAGAATCGGATATCATGTGACAAGAAGAACTGATTTGAATAACCAACAACAAAGAACTGAAGGGGCAGTTCTAGCTACAGAAGAAATTCCCTTTGCTTTTCCTGCTTCATTTTCATTTGGTGTAATACCTAAAAAGGGGGCACCTGTCTGCACAATGTAAAGACAAAGGAACTGCACCGCCACCCGGTTGTTGGGCAGGCAAGGGAGGGGAATCTTCTTACGAAAAAAAATAAATGATAAAATATTTGGCAAGTGGTCTACGGGGCAAAAAAGTTTGGGAACCTCTGCTATAGACCCACTGGTTTTGTTCAGTGTGGAAGTCACTTAAAAATATAAAAAAGTATGTAAGTATTTAATTCATTTATTTGTAAAAGTACTTACGATGATGGCTGTCTGCACAGACTGCCTTTCCCTCTTGGTGGCTTGGTTTCCAAGCCAAGCGTAGATTTCCTCACCGGAATCCATCAAGAATGTGGCATCATCGTCAAGATCCTGGAAACATTTGTATAATCATCAGACTTCCAAAGCATGAAAAACATTAATTTCATCGTCATTACACTTTAGAAAGCATGAAAAACATTAATTTCATCGTCATTACACTTTAGAAAGCATGAAAAACATTAATTTCATCGTCATTACACTTTAGAAAGCATGAAAAACATTAATTTCACCATCATTACACGTTCGGAAACATGAAAAAGGTTAATTTCACTTTAGAAAGCATGAAAAACATTAATTTCATCGTCATTACACTTTAGAAAGCATGACAAACAATAATTTCATGACCATTACACTTACGGCAACCTGAAAAGCATTTATTTCATAGTCATTACTCTAAAAAACTACAATTTCATCATCATTACACTATAAATGCATGACAAACATTAATTTCATCATCATTTCACTTTAGAAAGCATGACAAACATTAATTTCATCATCATTACACTTTCAGAAACATGAAAAACCTCAATTTCATCATCATTACACTATGCGAAAATCATTAAATTTAAATTTAGTTGAAAAGTGAAATTAATCTAAAAAATAACCATTTTGGTTTTATATGTTACGTTATTATGGACGGGTTGTTTCAGAGAATTTGACAAATTCTTCAAAATTCAAAGTTAATTTTAAGGTTTTGTGAAAGATATTTTGAAGTTCTGTTATTACAGTAAAACTCGCTTAAGAAGTTCCCACTTAAGAAGTTTTCACGCTTAAGAAGTTTTGATTTTTGGTCCCTTGAAAATTCCATACAAAAAACACGATTTTTTCCCACATAAGAAGTTTTAGAGCTAAAACTGCTTCCCGCTTAAGAGGTTTTAGAAATCCGGCGGTAAAATCAACACAAACGAAATATTGTGTCGCAAAATATCTAAAATGAACCTTTTTCCAAGTCATAAATTGAAAGACGTTGACTGAAACCCATACCTAGTACCTGAGACCATAAAACCCTTTGTCGGCCGCCGGGCCGTAAGCCGTAACTTGCCGTAACCAATAAATAAACCAAATACCCCGTCTCCTAATCCCCTAACTAGGTAAAATAGCAATGGAACGAATAAACAATGCGGAATTATGTAACAAATATGCAAGCGTCTTTAAGGCCGAAATAACATGAAAGATTATATTAAACTCAACCTTAATGACAACGTGGGCTAGATCTACATTTGCATACATTTGACGCCTCCTTCAATAATCTTCTCTTTGATAATGAACATAGAGATGTTTCGTAATATTATTGTATAAAATTTTTATTCCAGCGAATTTGTAAAACACGAAAAACTTTTGATAATCTATCGGATCACGGTTAATACGGAATATTTCACCTTTAAATACATAACAACATGATTATATGGCGGGGGAGATGGTAAAATATGCATTATAATTACGTTTTTTTCATTCAAACATCAAAAATTGCCGTGCATCATGTTTCATCTGACATTTGTCGTAAATTAAGTTTGAAGGTTAGGAAATACATATGCATAAATTTAAAATGTAGATTGAAACGAAACTTCGCAAATGATTTTTGTAGTTTTTGGATGCGTTCACAGATTATACATAATTCCAGCGTCAAACAGCTTGTATGATATAACTTTCTGATTCAAGCATCAAGCCATTTATTTATGTGCGAAATCGTAGCTATTCGATGTCTGCTAGTTAGGTAGGACCATAAATGAACCTACAGGTACATAATATTGAGCTGCGCATATTATTTTCATAAGGAATTTCTAGAAAAGGATTAAAATATCTTTAAAAATATACGATAGTCGACTGTGCCTGGCGAAAATACATCATAACAATAGTCTCTCAAATCTCAAATGCCATTGGAGCAAGCAGCAAGCGTGCAAAAAAGTTAAAGTCCGCCATCTAATAAGCAGTTTGCCGCGTAGACTTTGTGAGATTTTTCTGTGCAGTGCCATGGCAGGGTTGCAGTACGCAAACGGTTCTGAGGCAAAGAACCCGCTATCATTAGTTTGCGGTTAACAAAATTACTTGCGGTGTCCTTTTATCAAACCGCTTGGTAAAATTAACCACAACAAGTCTTTCTTTCTCCCTCAGTTCATATAGTAAACGAAAGCGTAAAAAAGAGACGGCGTATATCCACAGCTCTGTCTTCAACTGTCAAGTTAAGAGTGAGTAATCACTAACAAGTAAATATGTATAATCCATTGCCTTTACACCAATTTAAAATAAGATCAACAGTATGAACCTTTTGGAATGCTGCAACTTTTACTATCCGAATTCGAGTGGCTTTTTCGAGGGATGTACTTTAACAGTTTTAAAATTGTGTTTACTTTGTCCATGGGATGGTTTTGTTTTGATTTGATAATCAACTATGTTCTACCATTTTTCATTTATTTCACATTCCCACCTTTTTCTAAATACATATGTAATACTAATTACCATGATAACTAGAAGATGTATACATATATATATTTTTTTTTTGACCGCTTGGATCATATGAGCTTGTTTTCACGACAATTTAACGTAGGTAGACATAGGAATGACGTATGCACCGGACTCGAGTTATTAAATGGCTAAAATTGAATCCCACTTAAGAAGTTTTCCCACTTAAGAAGTTTTTTTTCCCCGGTCCCTTGGAAAACTTCTTAAGAGAGTTTCACTGTATTTCAGTTCTGTCAAGCAACTACCCCATAATGATATAATAACAGAACTTGAATAGGACTTTCACTGAACCTGAAAATGAACGTTGAAATTTGATGAATTGTTCATTGTATCTACATTATATTGTTAAAATTATAACCTCACAATACGACATCAAAAAACGTTTGCCAAATAAGTCAATGATTGGCTTATGAGTCACAAAATCAATGTTAGCTATATAATAGGGTAAAGTTAGTTGACTGCGTTTGTACCTCTTGTGTATAACCTCCAATCTCCTGCAACTTGACTTGATTCCTGAAGTCTACATTGATTTGCACCAGATGTGGTTCTCTTCCGACCCTCAGACGCATCTTCTGTCTGGTTGCAGACGACTCCTTGACTTCGTCGGCCGGTCCTCCTGCAAAAAAAACAGTCACATTTTTATAATAAAGTCCTTAGGGGCCGTTCAAGTATTACGTAAGCAGATTTATTACAATTATTTACCCCCTCCTCCCCCTTGTCACTAAAAGTAAGCAAAGCTCTTACCCCCCCCCCCCCCCTCCCATGCTTATGTAAAAATTGGTACCTATATGCATTTTTCTGTTAATGTATTCTGTTTTATAAACAATTCAACTTTGGGGAAAGAGGATCAACGGTAACACAAATATTAACTTGCTTTGATTTGCTTACAACACGTCAAATCGTCAATCGTACTGAAACGAAAAAATAGATTGATGGAAGAAATTTTGACAAGTGAGTAGCGCGCGGTAATTCCCCCATTCGCTTCTAAGCGAGTACCTAAACGTATTAATTATTTGTGGGAATCCCCGAATATGTATTCGGTTTTCAAACATAGACAATGTGTGGGTTGCCAATGTGTAAAAAAAAATAACTACTGCTGAGCAGTGCTGACGTAATCACTATCTCGACCCCCCCACCCCCCATGTCATCAAAAATAAGCAAAGCAAATACCCCCCTGCCCCCCCATAGTGCTTACATAATACTTGAACGGCCCCTTATGTGGAAAAATAGCACTATGTGAAAAAGTAAGTTTTGCGATACGGGCTGTTAAATATTTCATTCGACTCTGGTCAGCATAAATACATTAAAAGTCTAATTAATTTATATTTAATAAGTTATTTCACCTAATAGTTAACCTCTCAGACAAAGACATTTACTCACTATGTGTTCCTTTGAGAACTGTCAAAACGTGATAATTTTTGTGTTATTTACGAGTTTTGCTAAAAGCTTCATAACTCTCGTTTTGGGAAACGTAGCCTCATTCTAAAAAATGTTTTGGAAAGATTATGAAATCCACTATCGCATTGTGTTGTTATACGTAAATATTTGCGTTTCTAAATACACATTTTATGAAAACGTCATAAATATGTAAGAAACGCTTACCATTATTTCAAAGCCGTGAAAAATGTACTTTTTTCTGAGTATCATAAAGTAATAACACTTTATATATTGAAGAAATATAATTAAAAACTATTAGTCACCTCAAAATATTAACCGTCCAAACTAAAATATTTTTAATAAATTATTTAGAAACGCAATAAATTATGAACGAACAAGATGACAGATTAAATCGGCTTAGATAATGCACTTCTACGTTCCATAGATATTCTTGAATACAGACGCGTAGCGTTATTCATTATCGATACTCTGTTTTTTAAATCATGGCAATCCGTATACTAGTGATGGAAATAAATCGATTTTTGTAAGATCTCGCGCGTTTACGTGAAAAGACGTTCTAATGTCTTGACCGCTATTATCATATTTACGTCTTTTGACGTTCTAATGTTCTGAGTGGTTAACACGTTTTATGTATTTGAATCAATTAATTCATAACTTTTGAGTACAATAGGTACACGTAAAAGAAAGAAAAAAAAAACTGACATTGTTTCGTTGTACTACCAAAAATTTCCATAAAATTCACATGATGTTACAATATAATCGAGTTTGCCTCAGTCATTTGGAATCCTCAATATCAAACATACATTGATCGTATTGAAAATATCCAATCCAAATTTATTAAACACCTATCGTATCGCTTTAGCGATCATCGGTTTGATCCTACCGCTTTATATAAACGCAGAAAAATTTCTGATGCCCTATTCTTATACAAAATCGTGAACAGTCTTGTTGATTCATCATATCTGCTAGAAAAGATTGCATTTCGTTTCCCTGAACACAACACCAGATCGAACGACTTATTTAGAACACCACACTGTAAGGCCAAATATGCGCAAAACTCTTTAATAGGACGTATCTGTAAAAGTCACAATACCTCTAGAGATGTACACATTTTCAAGTGTAACTTGAAAATATATAAAATGTAACTTACTAACTGATAACTTAATTTTTTATTTTTTGGAATAATCCTATCATCTTTGTTTATTTTATTGTTTTTATTATAATCACGCGAAAACTGTATTACAACTAACTGTCTTTAACTGTTTTTATAACATTTTGTAATTCCTCATAATGTTTATTCTTTATATTTCTTTGTCATTTATAAATATATTGTACAGATGCAAATATTGAATCAACGACTAGAATTAATGGAACATTATTGGTCTAATATTGTAAATACATAATTGCTGTTTATGCTAAATATATAAATGACTGTTTGTTTCCTAAATAAAATAAATATATTAACAAAAAAATACAATGCAGATAGAAATGTTAACACTATAATCATGACAAATATGCCAAGCGCCAATCACACAAACCGTCAGTTTAAAATATGTAATGGCCGACCGTTACCGGCCATCACCATATTGCCAATATGAGATTATAAAACAATTTTTTAAATCTCAACTGATGTGAAGGTAGTTGGATATAATATGGTGCGTAATTTGAATGAATCTGCACAAAAACAGCATTATTTCTATTCTTGGGCTTATTGCTAAAAATAATGCCAACGTCATTAGAATCGTTGAGGAGTGGAGATTGTTTGGAGATTTATAAATTTTGATATAATATTTTTTTTATAACTCTTTTTCAAATTTTTAATATTACAAAATGTCTGACACAAGTAACTCTATATTTAAAGAGTTGACGAAGTAAGTGGGAACAGAGGTATGCCTGTGTATGAATCTCCGGGCGTATTTACGGCAACGTGGAGTATCAGATACTCGCGTATATGCTAGCTATACAAATAGTTGATATTTTACCCAGCGCATTCCAGAACTCCTCGGTTTCCTCTCCTTCCTGTAGAGTTTCCACTTCTCGGTCACCAAACAGGTTTGTGGCAAAGTCTGTAATGGCATCCTTTTCATCCTCGGAAGAGTCCTGAAAATATGAATTGTTTACTTATTAAATTTACGGCAATTGACCTGTTATGTGATGGCCGAGTTGACAACAGCAAAGGGTCCCCGCTGTGGCGTCGCGGGTTAAGTTCTCTGCTGAATAAGTCCTCCACATTGCACAAGCAACATCTTCTGCTTATAATGATCAACCCAGTCTTTCTTCATAGATATATTTTTCCAATGGCAGTTCCTCACGGGGTTATGATACCTATCAGACATTTCCGACACCTACTGCACCTCGAGTGTGCCAATGCTTGTCAGATGATTCAAAATGGTGCAAATCCTCATCAAATTTAACAATGTAATGGAGTTTGAAACACTTTATTCACCGTTTTGCTGTAAAAATAATAAATAAGAATAAAAGAAAACCACGAATTATGGAAGGATGGAACACTTACCTTCCCGATCCAAGCGTAGATTTGTTCCGGGGTTTCCAGAAGGAAGGCATCATCGTGCGTAAGACTGGAAGATTCTTCCAGAACTTGTTCTGCACGCATGTCATCCTGCTTCTCGCTGCCTTCAATCTAGAATTATTCAAAAGTCTTATTATAAAAAAGAAAGTGAATGACAAATGATTCCATTGAAATTGAGACAAATTGGGTGTGCTATATGATGCCATTGGCATTGAAACGAATCAGGGGTGGCATATGATGCCGTTGGGAAAAATTGGGGATGCTATATGATGCCGTTGGGACAAATTGGGGATGCCATATGATGCCGTGGGGACAAATTGGGGATGCCATATGATGCCATTGGGACAAATTGGGGATGCCAAATGGTGCCATTGGCATTGAAACAAATTTGGGTTGCCACATGATGCCATTGGGACGGTTCCATGATAACTCCTTAAAATGACAATTCAACACACCTTTAAAGGGTTATATAAATTCATTAAAAGTAATACAAAAACTAGGTTAAATAGTTACATATGTAACCTATTTAACCTACTTTTTGTTTTATCACTTTTCATGACTTTATAAAATTTTTTATAGGTGTGTTGAATTGTCATTTTGATGAGTTATCCGGTCACCCATTGGGACGAATAACAAACGGCTAATCAGCGCCCTTTTGTCGCTTTTGAAATTTAAAAGGTCCCTGTGTAATGCCGATTCTAGATCCATTTCAGCTTTCGAACAAATACAACGGTCATGTTGTTATGCTTGTCAGCTGATAAAAATTTGTTCAAAAGCTGAAACTGACCTAGAACGAGCATTTAACTGGGACTTTTCTCAATTGCAAAAAATACAAAATGCTCACATTTACATATCTTCGCACATTTTGTGATGACTCTTGGTGTGACTCTTCGACTCTTGGTGTGACCTGACTAAAGTATTGGGTACACTTGAACTAAGAAGAATCAAGAAGCTACTCGATATGGACACAAACTTGCTGAGGGAACTGGTAGGACTACTAACGGGACACTGCCATCTCAGGAGACACATGCAGATATTGGGAGTGGAAAACACCAATAGATGCAGGAAATGTGAAGAGGATGAAGAGACTCCAATTCACCTTTGGTGCCAATGTCCTGCCCTGGTGGGAACTAGACTCAGATACCTGGGGAGACATACAGTAGAACCAGAAGACGTAGCCACATACCCAATGATAACCCTGGTGAACTTTATTAAAGGGACTGTGTTGTTGAGGTAAAATGGGAGATAGCACAATGGGCCTATAGCCTAAGTGCTCACGGGAACTACAAGTAAACATACGCCTCAAGGATATCATTTCTACAGCATTCAGTCTACAACCCAACATCCCAACCTTACCTTGTACAGCCTGACTCCATCAGTATCGTAGGAATCCTTTTGGTTCAAGCTCTTGAAACCCGACCCATGACCTCCCAGATGAGTGACAAGACGACCTTAAAACAATAAATAATATACATTTATTTTAGGTTATGAAAATTTATCATTTCTATTATACATAATGCTTTAATTAAATACTGCAATTAGAACACATCTCGGCATTTTGCTATATTTGTTATTGAATATATTTGCTACTAACCTTTGAAGATCTTGAGGAAGTGTTTGGTCTCCTCTCCCTGGGGAACCCTGATCTGTATTGCCGCACCTCCCAACTGCAAATATTCAATAATGTGTTAGAAGAACTGCACTAACTACTCGAGCAATTGGCATCAGAAATTTATCAATTTTAAATCAATCAACATATACAACTCTTACGATGAAATCGAGAAACGTTTTCGAATCACAAAATACTCAACATGAGGCAACAAATGCTCATTTTCAAAATTATTAACTCAAAAGTTGATTGCCCGGAGTTGGTAAATAAAATAAATGTCCACGCATCGCTTCGATATAGCATACAGAAAACCCTTTTCTATACTGACAAATGCAACACCAACTCCAATCAAAGTTTTTTTTAAGTTGGCCTCTCAGAAGCTGGGCGTACTGTACAGGGCCCGCAGATACTTTAATAGTACACAACTGCTGACCCTGTACAAATCGCAAGTGCGCCCTACTGTCGAATCTTTGGCAGCCATCTCTGGTCCGGAGCCCCTAAATACCTGAAAAAAACCCTTGACTCTTTGCAAAAACGGGCGGTCCGTTTGATAGATTCCCCAATCTTAACAAACGGACTGCAATCTTTAGAGCACAGGCGTCAGGTAGGTATGCTGTCCTTGTTCTATCGGTATTACAATGGAAGATGCTCTGAGGAACTAGCGTCATTGATCCCTTCGGCACCGGTGCGTAGTCGGGATACACGCCAAACGCGCGCCCAACATTTGTACACGGTTGACATTTGTCACATGAGAACGGGTCGCTTCTACGATTCGTTCTTAAGTTCAACAGCTCGGCTGTGGAACGAACTGCCGGCCTCTGTGTTTCCTCCCTCCTACAACATGGGACTCTTCAAGACCCATGTTCACTCCTTCCTCTCCACAAAAATACCCTCCACACAGCATCCCCAAAGATGACATAGGCCCTGAGGGAAATTATTTTCTTTAGGGCCTCCTGTGTGGAGTTAATATAAAAAAAAATATAAAAAATAAAAACGAATTTATGAACAGAACTTGCAGTTGGTACAGCAAAAACCTTGCAAATATAGACATATGTACATGCTGACATATTCACTGTAAGTTACTATCATTATAGAAGTTCATTATATTACATTTTAGGTATGAATAGCACA